>CM060938.1:118328216-119578216 GCA_030765085.1 Allium cepa | reverse complement strand
TGAATTCAAAAATTCCTAGAAAAAACTCAAAGAAGCTCAAGATCACATGATGACGAATCCAACCGATATTGATGCAGTTGGTACTGAGAAAAAATATTTTAAGGAGCTTAATTAAGCGTACTAAGGGAAAATGAGGAGGCAAAAACTGAGGCAAAAATAGGTTAATGAAGGGGATAACAATACTTCTTTTTACCTTGTTGCCATAAAGGTTAAACAAGCAATAGAGTAGATCAATACCATATATGATGAATTTGGGGTCCTACATTCTACTCCACATGTAGTTGATAATGCTCTTTTCAACTACTACAAATATGTTTGGAAACTTTGATGATTTCATCCAAAATTTTAAAGAGCATACTGACATACAACTGCCTAGAGTCAATCCTGAAGAAGCTGCCAATCTTGTCAATAAAGTCACTAATCAGGAAATAAAAGAAACACTTTTCACCATGAATACGAATTCTAGTGGAGGCCCGGATGGATTCAATGTTCAATCGTTTATCCACGGTTGGAACACAATCAAGGAGGATTCTTTAAAAGCAGTTCATAATTTTTTTTGATAAATTCAAACTGCCAGGGGAAGTGAATGCAAAAAATCTTGTTCTTATTCCAAAAACCCTGCATTCCACCTTTGTAACTTCTTTTAGGCCAATTTCATGCTGCAATGTAACGAATAAGTGCATTTTAAAAATATTAGCAAACAGACTTGTGGCAGTTCTTAGCAGAATCATTTCCAAAAGCCAATCATCCTTTCCACCTAAAAAAATATCCTTGACAATGTCATAATAGACCATGAATTACTCAAGGTGTATGTTAGAGCCCAAGCTACCCATAATGCTATGCTCAAACTGGATTTAAAGAAGACCTATGATAGTATACATTGGTCATCAATTGTGAGAATTATGGTAGTAATGAGATTTCCAAAGATTTTTGTGGCATGGATTTATAGGTGCATATCAACCCCTCTTTCTCAATAAAATACAATGGCTTTACTTCAGGATTTTTCAAGAGTAAACAAAAAATCAGACAGTGTGATCTTATCTCATCCTATTTATTTATACTTATGATGGAAGTTTTAACTACCATGTTGATAAAGAGGTATATAGATAGGGAAATAGCGTTTCATTCAAAATGCGAATCCCCTTATATTTCATCCCTGATTTTTGCTGATGATATTATGATATTTACAAGCCCGATCAGGTCTCCACAGTAAATATAATTGCAACCCAGGATAAATTCTACCTTATTACTGGTTTGAGGCTTAATAGAACTAAGTCATAAATTATAGCTTCAGGAACTTCTAAAGTTGCGGCTCAACAAATAATGGCCTTTTCTAGATTACAACCAATGGACAATGACATATCCTACCTTGGGCTTCCTCTCAGCTCCTTAAGAATTAAAACTGTGAACTGCCTGCCTTTGTACTCCATAATTTGTAACTTGATGAACTGTTGGGACAACAGATTTCTTTCACAAGCTGGAAGACTTGTTTTAATCAAATCTATTATATCATCAATGATGGTATTGGTCCAGAGTTTTTATACTGTCTAATAAACTATTTAAAATGGTTAGAAGTGCTATGTTGAGATTCTTTTGGACAGCTCAATCCACTCAAAAAAATTAGTCCCATACTCCTTTGCAAAATTAGAGTTGCCAAAAAATAAAGGAGGGCTTGGAATTTTTAACTTACAATTATGTAACAAAGCAGCCTTTAGTTTTCATTTTAATGCCTTGCTTTGTGGTGTTGATAACTTATGGATTGAATGGACAAAAAAGTACAATCTGTGCAGTAGGAAATTCTAGACTATGGAAGTCCCCTAGAATAGCAGCTGGACATGGAGGAAGTTGCTGGATTTAAGAACAACCTTCTCCTATTTCATCAAATTTACACTCTCCATTTCTAGTGTTTTAAGCTTCTAGGATGAACCATGGATGCACATGGCCTCATTCTAGGGAAATTTTTTACTCCCCACCAAATAACCCAGTCTGGTGTTAGTAGAGCTGCTCTAGCTATTGATCATTTGGTTGATGGTAAGCTTTTTTTTCCATACATCAGTAATCAAGATATCAGGGCAGTTTGGAATAGATCACGGGGAAACTCATACCTTCTGTTCCTGTTGACACATTACTGTGGAATGAAAAGCCATATTCAATCTCTGTTACATATGGTCTTCTAATAAATGTAAGCAACAGTACTAGTTTTAAATGGCATAAAGTTATGTGGTGCAGATATTCTCCAGCCAGAGATAACTTACTGATGTGGAAATTCATAATGAATGCCCAAATGACTAAGAGTAAGATGATATATTATGGTATGTTTGTTGATACCCTATGTGTACTCTATACACCGCAGGAAGAAACTGTTGTCCATTTATTTTTTGTGTGCTCTGACCTGATGAGCCTATGGAGTAGTTTACTAGGAAGTATCAGTAGTAACCATGTACAAGGTGGAGGAAGCATGCTAGAGCTAGTTATTTATTCACTTTAAAGAAATCTATGAAATTAATTTGGGAGGAAAGGAATTTGCGATGCTTGGAAACAAAAGCAGGAGTAAGGAACACCTATGTGCAACTCTCAAGCATGAAATCATCTATGGAATGAATGCTAGCCATTTCGATTTCATTAATCAACTTACTAGAATTGGGGTGTAGGTTCAGTCCATCTTTGTCTTCCAATGTTTTTTTATTTCTTCTTAATTTCTTGTCTTCCTATTATGTGTTTTCTAAGTCATTGCCTATGTGTGGTTTTTTTGGTTTGTTTCTATGATTATGAGCATGTTCATAATCATTTTTTCTTTTTATTGTCTATAATAAACTGGTAGGGGACCAGCCAATCCTGCTTGGCTTGAAAAAAACTATGAGTTTCTTATCAATATCGAGAATAGATAACCGTCAGTTGTCAATTAAACCACTAAGAGTTCTAACTCTGTCATATAGTATGATGCACAAATCCAAAAGTATTCATAGTACATTATCAAAATATGAATTTGATAGTTGAAACCAAAGGGATATAATCCATCGACCCTAGCTGTGCCTTTAAGAGAAAGACTAGTGTAGTTAGAATGTAGTAAGAACATTGATAAGAATAAAATTTTAAATTTTAATTGTTGAAACTAGCGTAACAGATTCACCATTCAATATGCTCAAGTTAATAAGATTTGTACTCATAAAATTATTGCCCGGTATGATTTTATGTTTGGTACATAAATGTTGAAACCTAAAATTCTAAATAAATATTTAGAATAGACTGTTTTGGCACATAACAACCAAAGTGTCACGGAGTCACTGGGAACGATATTGAGTTTGTTGATTTTCAGATATGATTCTAGAAAGGATATGTAGGTATTCTTCAACAAGCATCAAAGTCGGAGAAGTATTTTGATAGGAATATAAAATAATTTGATTTCCATTCAAAATATAGAGGGAGAGTGCATTTGTAGGATATAAGGTACTATAATATTTCGAAAAGGTAAACAATAAACTTATGACAACTATAATGTATTCGAGTTCATTATAGTTTAGTTGTTTAATACTTAATATTGGATTTGTAAACTATATCTTTTATAACCAGTATAAAAGGATGTTGGAAATGTCTCGAACGATATACAAAGACACCACATTAAAATGTTTAATATAAATAATGTAAGATAGGTTCCTTGTGCTTTTAGGAATGATCATATATGATGTATTTTATACAATATCATTTTTAGCTAATGTTTTTGATATATTAAGCAAATATCAAATCTGGATAACTGAATGGTAGTTTAGAGTATTCTTAAATATTTAAAAAATTCAAGTGAACTGTTTATAGAAACAACGAACATTTTATGAAGAACTATTCAGACTCAAACTTCAAAAGTGATATTGAGTAAATGTGTCAGTATTAGACTTATGTTTAAACTTTAGTTAATGAGCTTTGAGTTGGAAATGTTCAAAATAAAAGGTTGTTGCTGATTCAACGAAAAGGTTAAATATGTCGCCTTGAATAGCACCATAATAAAAGAAATGTATAGATATAAACACACAAATTTATAGCTGAGCTAGGGGTGATTCCAAGTATTGAGAATATTACATCATTGTTATATGATAGCAATGTAATGATAAGAACTCACTAGGAGTCAAGAAACATACTCCAAATAGTTCTACATTATAAAGGTAGTTTATCAGCATCGAAGAGGGTTGATTAACATAGTACAAAACTAAAACAAAATTATAGATCCATTAACGAATGGACTAGCTCGGTCAGTTCTTATCAAATTGATTGAATAGATGGGATTGAGATTCCATAATCGACTCTAATTGTAAGTTGGAGATTGACAGAGTTAGGAGTATGCGATGACCTGCAAATCCATACCCTTTGAATCGATAATAAACCATACATGTCCGACCCAAAAAGCACAGACTGATGGAAATTCAAGAGAAAGAAAAGAAGGGAGAAGAAGAGAAGAGAAGAAAGAGAGAAGATAGAACCAAACAGAACAATACAAAATCTCACATCACAGCGAAAAACATATAATATCATATCAATGATCTTTACAAAACAGAAACTGTATATACATACATCAATCAGAGTTCAACAATCAAATAATAATTATCAGCCTAGACAATTATAATAACCTATCCTCACTATTGCCGATAACATAAAACAACAAAGCAACATATATCAAAGGAAACAGATAGATGTATACAAAATGAAGATCTCCAGCTCGTCTGCTGAAGCTCCAAAAGCACCAAAACTAAACCTGTAAATATACTCAACCCGAGCATTGATAGAGAAGAACGTCCAGATCAGTTTGATAAACTAGCGTGAGAAACACACTCAACTGAATTTATTAAATTACCAAATTTTTCCTTTATCAAAACAAAAGTATCTCATAAGACAAATCCACACATAGGCATGGACATGTTTTTACCTTACAATAACTAAAACATTTCATATCAAATCCTCTTATGTTACACTTTTGTCTAGTATACAAATAATATTAATCATAGTCGAAATTGTTACATTGATTAAATTCCAGCATATAGCCCAAAATGGGTAATACAATCAAAATGGCAGGTACGTAGTGGAGTTTGGATTTCCATACAAATGACCAAGTGAAGGGACTACCTTCTGAAGGGGTACACCATTAGATGGATGTGCCGAGGCACAAAACATCTACCCTCTACCAACACAAGACCGACCCATCTCTATAACTAGATGGTACCAAATATGTCATCTTCCGGTCGCTACCGACCTTTACCGTGGGCCTTCTAGCATACAAACCACAATAATCAGATACATGACGTCATAGCGTGTAAAGATATATCTAGAAGAGGATGATCTTATCCTACTTGGGAATGACCTACTTAGCCTTGCCGCATCTAACCATGTTTTGGTCATTTTCGGTTGATGAGACCTGAGGTAACGATTACCTTTCACAAATCACATATCACATCACTTTGAATGCCATACGGCCATTTCCATTGACTATTAATTGCCTTCCACAAAAATAGAACCCTTAAGCTCATACGTCTCAAGGAGGATGTTAAGCTAAGAAAAGTTGCCTTCTCCGCCACCACTGATGTACGTTTGTAAAAACCTGTGATATCCCGGAATTTCGAAGAATTTAAAATATGATAATCATCTTAATAAATTAATTAAAATGGATAAAATCTGTTATTTTCAAATTAAATTAGTGTTTGTTTAAAGTTAGTGTAAATTTGAATTGATATTAAATTTGATTTCAAATTGAATTTGAATTTAGATTTAAATTTGAAGTTAAATGAATATTTATATCTTAAAAGTATTTTGATTTAAAATAATATATGAATAGTTTTATTTAAAATAAGATTTATTTCCTTAAAAAGAATTTATTAAGAAAGGGTTATAAAATTGTAAAATAAATACAAAAGGTTTATTTCAACATTTTGAAATGGATTAAAAATACTTTATATAATTTCATCTAAATTATAATTGGTTTATATTTTATTTTCTTTTAAGGATTTTATTTTTTATAAGATTTAGAAAGCATTTATATATTTAGAAATGTATTTACTAATTTAGGAAATTTATATAAAAGCTTTTAAAATCTCTTAAGATAAATAAAAATGAAATATTACAAGTGTAGATTAATAAAGCTTATTAAATACACATGTAAGCTAAGTAATTATGAATGATGACAAGTGTTAATAATAGAAACAAGTGGCAAATTTATTTTTATCTTTCTTTAATTCCAACTAAATCCTAAATCACCTTATATAAACTCAACTCTTCTTTTTCTCATCTCTTTTTCTTATTTCTCTTGCATCAAACCTGAGAACTATTTTTCCAAACCAGTAAATTCTTTGCATTAACAACTAAAACCAGATCAAAGTTTGGAAATACCTCCTCAAACAAATTAGTGAATCACTCCCTCAAACCCAAAAATCCACCTCTGTTTTTAATCTTTTCAAATCAATGTACACTCATGTGAAAATTTGCAGTCTTCTCAAACCAAAATAAATGCAAACTTGTGATCATCTTCTCAATACAAATCAGGACTGCAACAATTTCAAACTTTGTAAACTGTTTGCAAAACTGTTCAAAAGTTTGTAATATTGTTTTATCCTCAAACAAACACTGTAAAACTTCCTTTTCAAATCTGTAAACAAGCCTTTAGTAAAGATTATGAAGCATGCAAGTTGTATTTCTCTTCAGAATAATATATCCACCTCTGTTCAAATTTTTGAAAAAAATTCAAGAGCCTGAACCACTTCAAATCTGAATACACCTTGAGGATTTTTGTCAAGCAATCCTCTCAAGCCTGTAAACATTCATAATGCAAAGCCTGGAGTATGAAATCTTACATTATCAGGTGGTTCCAATTGTTTGAATCATCACAGCTTTCAAATGCATCAACAAGTCCAAGTTTTTCCAGCTTCAAACTGTTTTCTACTGCAACATTCAAAGCTTCCAGCCTCTGTTTTTTTTAAAAGCAGTGAGTAAACTCTTTTAAATTTAAAACTAAGTAAGTTAATATTGTTTGTTTGTGAAATATATGGTGAATGATGCTTTGTTGTGTATGCTTATGTGGTATTTCTGTGTTTATGAATGAATGGGGGTATGCATGCCTGAAACAAGAAACTGGCCAACTTTAAATTTCGAAATTTAAGGTCTAAACCTCTAAATCCTATTAGTATCAGATATTCAAACAAAAGTTGTTTGCATTTGTAGGATCTAAATTTTAAAAATAATTAAGAAACATTCAGTTGGAATAATATCTGGAAAAATGGAAGGAAGACAGTAAATAAACAAGTCTCTGTTCTTTAAAACATGGTGAGTAAATAAATTTAATAAAAAAATTTAGTTGATATACTTCTGATTGCTTGTGAAATTCAAGATAATAATGTTTGATTGTGCATGAATGGTTGTATAAGTGAATTGTCTGCTGTGTTTATATGTTTATGTTCTTAGTTCAGGAAATAAGAGTTTGATCAAAATCATGAACAAATCATTCAATGATTGTTAGGTTTGGAGATACATACAATATATGTTTGTTAAATCATAAATTTAAGTTTAAAATTTATTTAAAATAATTTAGGTTTAAATTTAGTTATGGAAACAAGAAAATGCAGTGGCAATTCTAAATGCATGATAAATCAAATGTTATAATTTGATAATCTGATTTTATAACTTGAATCTAGATAGAAGATGAAGATTTTTAAAGCAAGAATTCAGATTTTTAGTGATAGGATTGAAGAGAATTTCTGTGTTGACTGGATTGGGATTTTTGAGCAAATGCAGATGGCCTAGGGGACTAGAAGAGTCGGGGCTTTGTCGGGGGTGGAGGAAGGTACGGTGAGGCAGGGAAAAATGGAAGATGGGGAGTTTGATCGTTGGGGTGTCGGCGACAAGAGAAATGGATTCCTAAACCTAGTTTGGTCGCGCGAGGAAATTTTGGTTCATCACTTTCTCTGGTGAATCGAGTGCATTGGAACTTCGGGGTTTGGTTCACGGAAGTGTGGCGATGATGTGGCTGGAGCTACGGCAACTCACATGGTCGGAGGGAGGGTATTCGAGGCGTTTCCTGATGGTGGTGGGTATCAATATTTGTTCTGCATAGTTAGATTTCGATTTGAGAATTGTGAACGTGGTTGGATGGTCGAGCGATGATGCTGGAGTGATGGATGAAGTGTTGACGTCACCGGAGGTGGTCATTGGCGTCGGAGTTGGCTGTGCAGGTGTACAGGGGGGTGTGTCATCTGATGTTGTGTGTTGGGTTTTACTCGAAGCGTTGCTCGAGAATTTGGGAAGAATGCACGAGAGTGAACTCGAGTAGATTAAGGTGTTATTAGACTACAGGTTTATAACTTCGAAATTTAATTTTAAAATGGGCAGAATGTGTTGTGACTCGGGGTTAGTTCCGAGTGTCCTACGGGTAATGCCCGAAGTAACAGATTTAAACAGTTTTCTGAATATATTAAAAACAAATCTTTTTTGTATTTGAAGTTAAATCTAGTTTTAACTTCTATATAAACTTATTTTATATAAAATAAGTATTTCTTAATAATAGGCTATGAAGTTTTAATAATATTTAAATTAAATTTTGTTAAATGAAATTTTAAAGTGATTTTTTAACATTAGTTTAAAATGTAAGTTAAATTTTTTAGAAAGGTAAGTTTTGAAATACAATTTGAATTAGGTTTTGAAAACCTTTACTTGATAATGTTTTAAGTTTTAGAAAATTAAACTTTAATAACTTTAAAATTATCAATTGAATAATTATTCATTTTAAACTTAATTAATGATGTAATTAAGTAAAGATAAATTATAATGTTAAAATGTTTTAGATGTTAAGTGTTAATAAAGGTATTAATGATATAATAACTTGTCTTAAGATGATATAAGGCTTAATACCTTGAGATAAACTAAGTTAATTGTGGAAATTAAGTATAATTACTTAATATGTTTTATTTAATTATAAAGGGTTAATTAAGTAATTAATCAGAAGTAAATTAATTGATTTAATTAATAGTTAATTAAAGGTTATTATTTAATTAATTTAAGATTAATTATAATTAAGGATTATTAATTAAAAATTGTTAATTAATGATCAAAGATTAATTAATTGAGTAATTAAATGAATTAATCAAGATATTAAGTTTGGATTAATTTTTAATTAGAGAGTTGTTAATTAAGCAATTAAAGGTTACTTAATTAATATTTAAGATGTACTTAGTTTGTAATTAAGTTTTATTAATCAATGATTGGGTTTTATTAATTAATACTATAATTAAATATTAATTAAGAATTAATAAAAGTTAATTAAGGATTAATCAAAAGTTAATTAAAGTAATCAATCAAAGGTGATTAATTAAAAGTAATTAATTAAGTATGATTAATTAAAAGTAATTAATCAAGTGTAATTAATTAAAAGTGATTAATCAGGTGTAATTAATTAAAGGTAATTAAGGAATAATTATCAGGATAATTAAAGAATAATTAATCAAGGTTGATTAATTTAGAAGGTAATTAAGAGGTAATTACTTAGTATAATTTGGAAGCAATTAATCAGGATAATTAATTAATATGGTGATTAAGTAAGAATTACTTAAAGTAATTAAGTAATAATTAATCAGGGAAGATTAATTGAAATGGAATTAAGTAATGTTAGTTAATTAATTAATTTGTAATTAATTAATGAATAGTAAAATGGATTGAAGATAATCCAAATATTTAATTTAAAGATTAATTAAATTAATCAAGTTTGAATCAAACTTGTTTATGTATGATTAATGATTGGATGATACATATATCATTGGATGAGTTAATGATATTGGTTGTTGTTGGATGAAATTAATTGATGGGTGATGATGTGAATATGCTATATCTGAATGTGATATATATGCTGCTTTGTGATATGTATAGATGCATGTGATAATAGATGCTTATCTATCTGTGGAATATGATACGTCCATTTATGTTAAGTGATATTTCTAAATATCTATTATTAAATCCCTTAAGTATAACTTGGACATTAAAATGGCGTTTGGTTTCGATGAGACCGGGATCGGGTTTCCATATTTGGATATCCGAAAAACACATCGATTCCATTTAAACGTTAGGTCGTTAATCCAAGTGGAGCGAGTGAAGACTCGAGGTGTAAGGGCTATACGTCAGTATAACTCTGTGGGTGATTCCGTAATGGGTTTGACGGAATAGTGCTTATAGATTCGAGATGGTGAATCAGAGTGCAAGGGCTATGGTCGTTGACTCTGAGGGTGATTCCAAAACGAGTGCAACGAGATAGTGCCTTCGGTTTCGTTCGAACCCGGAACGAACTTGTATGGATTGAATGCTTTCAGCACATCGTCAAGCGGGTGATGAGCATTCTAAGATAAATGTGTCCTATAAAGGTAATCGCAGCCTCAAGCCTCATCAACCGGGAATGGCTAAAACAGGGGAGGTGCAGCAAGGCTTCGTGGGTCGTTCCCACTGGAGAGCAAGATACATCCCTGTCTAGAAGTCCCTTTATATTTCGGCTGTGTGGGCAGTTGGTCTGCAGCCAACTGCGGGGTGGTCTTGTTCGGGACTGTTCAGTAAGGAATGGTTCCGGCCTTGTGTTGCAGGGGAGTGGGAGTACTCCTCGGTACGGTGATCTAGGCCACGTACTGTGACGGGCGGTACCCCAGTAGCCCTGCCATTGTTGGAAACCCATTTTCCTACGAGTCCCTACGGTTTTGTTCGTATTACCCACTTTTGTGGCTAGTAGCTGGAATTTAATAATGTAACAATTTTGGCTATTTTTTATTTACTTGAAAACCCTAGACACTATTATAATATCACTGGATTTCCTATCAAATGTTTTGGTTAGCGTAAGGTAAAAACTTTTCCATGTTTATGTGTGGGAAGTCTTACGTGATACCTTTTGTTTCAAAGGATTTTTAAAAGTTAAGCAATCTTAAACCATTTACTCACACCAGACCCCTGTCTGACCCGAGTGTTTATTTTCTATTTTATTAAACTCTTGGGTACTCATATTATATATGAGTAGTCAAGTGATTTAGGTTATCTCTTGACGAATTCTGGAGGAGCTATGGAGCAGGAGGCTTCAGCGTGTAGACATATAGTTAGAGTTTCCGCTATGTTATCATTCTGTATGATTGTCTTATATTTTATATTAGACAGAAGTGTTATAACTGTCTAAATTGAGATGTTTAGTTGTGTACTTTGATGTATATGATACTATGTATATGTTCTATATTATATTTAAATCGTTCCGCTGTGAGATTCTGATGTGTTGTTTTCTTATCTTCTCTTTCTTTTCTTCTTCTATCCCTTTCTTTCTTAATTAGTGATGCGATTTTCCGGGAGTGGTAAATTGGGTCGCTACAGTTGGTATCAGAGCATAGGTTGAGATAATACCTAGGCTATGGAGTGGTGTCTATCTTTAGAGCGCGTATTTGTAATTTTTAAATAATTATATTCCTATATAAATTTGTAGGGTATCTGTTCGGATTTCCAACTTGAGTTCTAGAGAAGTTTTATATTTCTCTTTATTTGGCTGACCATCCTATCCTTGTATCTAATCCTATAAGTGGATAACTAAGTTAGATAAGATCTGTAGAGGCTTAAGATTTCTTATCTTCCCTATAATTTTCTTGTGACCTATTGGTATTGGATCTCGAAGGGTTTGATCTTATTCTCGATATGGATTGGATGGATAGTCAGGATTGTTTCTTTGAAGGCTGAGTTGGGAAGAATCGCAAAAGTGACTTGTGATAATTTCGGAATTCTTTTGAGCAATCTTTTTCTTGGAGTGAGGCATCTCCAGAAGGTGTAGAGTTCATCGGAGTGGTTAGAGATCGCCCGGATGTTTCCAAGATAGTGGAAGTTTGCCTTCATCAGGAGATGGGGTTGGAGAAGCAGATCCAAGTTTTCTTTGAGGAGGTCTTTTGTCTCTAGTGGAGATATTTCTGTAGATTCAGCCAGGTAACTTCTATTCAGGAGTGAAGCAATTGTAGTTTTCTGGATTTGGCAGAATTTTACAGAAGTTGTCAAGTCTATTCTAAGATTTCTTCGCACTTAACCAAGTGACTCGGGAAGGAACTAAGTTTAGTAGACCTGAGTGTGATGAGGTTTTCTTGAATCTAAAGGCAAGGAGTACAGGAAATCTTCCGGTAGCTGAGCTTGAAGAAGGATGTAGTTGCTTTCGTCAGAAGATGTGTGGTCGATTTGCAAGTGAAGGTGATCAGTAGAAGACCGTAAGTTGTTGCAGCCTTAGCAATTCTAAAATGGAGTGAGAAATGATTTCTCTGGATTTCATTGACGGTCTGCCAAGGACCAAAGAGGGAAATGGAATATGGGTAATTGAAGACCGGTTAATTAAGAGCACCTATTTTATTTCGGTCAAGGCAACCCGTACTACGGCATCTTTGGCTGAGTTTTTCTTGAAGGAGTTTGTCCAAATGCTGGATGATTCAGTCAGGATTGTTAGCGACTATGATCCTATTTTCTCTAGCGGATTTTGGAGATTTGTGATCATCTTTGGGTTCAAGTTTGAATTTGAGTTAAGCCTATCATTCTCAGATCGACGGTCAGGTAGGAAGGCTAAATAGGATTTAGAGATTGTGCTAAGGGCTGTGTTTAGGATCTGATGGGTCTTGGAAAGACCCTTTGTTCTGAATGGAGTTCTCGTTCTGTATCAGGAAAGTATATAGATGGCATCCTATGGAGTTTTGCTTAGAAGATCTGGTAGATTCCCATTTTGTTGGGTAAAGTCGAGAGATCATCTGGTTCTTGCCCAGTTTTTGATCCGAGAGGCATCTGTGAAGGTGGAGTTTATCTAGAAGAGCTGAGAGCAGTGTAGGATTGTCAGAAAGGATTTGTGGACTAGAGGCAAAGACAATTAGATTATGAGATGAGAGATTTAGTCTTTGTCAAAATTTCCCGATTTTAAAGGAGTTATCAGATTTGGAAAGACAGGGAATTTGCCCTGGATGTTTTGGTCTGTTCTAAGTGTTTGAGGAGAATAGTGATTGTGGTCTACAGGATGGAATTGCCAGTTTGGATAGCTGGAATTCATGTTGTTATTTACGTATCTCATCTGAGGAAGTACGTGAATGATCCATCTGCATTGGGATTTGCAGTTCAATAGGATCTAGTAGTTGAGCTGGATTGTAGCATGGTCTGATTTTTGAATTCAGATTTTTGGATCAGAGTAAGGGGAAGCTCTGGATCTTAGTGGTTTAGCTTATTAAGGTTCTGTGGAGCTAGGATTTCAGAGTTTATCTTGAGAAACTCTGGATAGTTATAGGAAGGCTTATCCAGAACTGTGTCCGGATAGCTAGAATTGTTTGATTTGTATAATTTGTTTATACAAATAAATTGGTGGTTTGAATGGATTGTTTGTTCGAATAAATTATTTATTCGAATGAATTGTTGTTTAGTTATTAGTGTATGGTTGATATGGATGTTTGGATTGTAAAATAAAATAAAGTATTTTGGATTATCTTTGTTTTAAATTTCGAGGACGAAATTCTTTTAAGGGGGAAGGAATGTGATATCCCGGAATTTCGAGGAATTTAAAATATGATAATCATCTTAATAAATTAATTAAAATGGATAAAATCTGTTATTTTCAAATTAAATTAGTGTTTGTTTAAAGTTAGTGTAAATTTGAATTGATATTAAATTTGATTTCAAATTGAATTTGAATTTAGATTTAAATTTGAAGTTAAATGAATAATTATATCTTAAAAGTATTTTGATTTAAAATAATATGTGAATGAGTTTTATTTAAAATAAGATTTATTTCCTTAAAAAGAATTTATTAAGAAAGGGTTATAAATTTGTAAAATAAATACAAAAGGTTTATTTTAACATTTTGAAATGGATTAAAAATAGTTTATATAATTTCATCTAAATTATAATTGGTTTATATTTTATTTTCTTTTAAGGATTTTATTTTTTATAAGATTTAGAAAGCATTTATATATTTAGAAATGTATTTACTAATTTAGGAAATTTATATAAAAGCTTTTAAAATCTCTTAAAGATAAATAAAAATGAAATATTACAAGTGTAGATTAATAAAGCTTATTAAATACACATGTAAGCTAAGTAATTATGAATGATGACAAGTGTTAATAATAGAAACAAGTGGCAAATTTATTTTTATCTTTCTTTAATTCCAACTAAATCCTAAATCACCTTATATAAACTCAACTCTTCTTGTTCTCATCTCTTTTTCTTATTTCTCTTGCATCAAACCTGAGAACTATTTTTCCAAACCAGTAAATTCTTTGCATTAACAACTGAAAGCAGATCAAAGTTTGGAAATACCTCCTCAAACAAATTAGTGAATCACTCCCTCAAATCCAAAAATCCACCTCTGTTTTTAATCTTTTCAAATCAATGTACACTCATGTGAAAATTTGCAGTCTTCTCAAACCAAAATAAATGCAAACTTGTGATCATCTTCTCAATACAAATCAGGACTGCAACAATTTTAAACTTTGTAAACTTTTTGCAAAACTGTTCAAAAGTTTGTAATATTGTTTTATCCTCAAACAAACACTGTAAAACTTCCTTTTCAAATCTGTAAACAAGCCTTTAGTAAAGATTATGAAGCATGCAAGTTGTATTTCTCTTCAGTATAATATATCCACCTCTGTTCAAATTTTTGAAAAAAATTCAAGAGCCTGAACCACTTCAAATCTGAATACACCTTGAGGATTTTTGTCAAGCAATCCTCTCAAGCCTGTAAACATTCATAATGCAAAGCCTGGAGTATGAAATCTTACATTATCAGGTGGTTCCAATTATTTGAATCATCACAGCTTTCAAATGCATCAACAAGTCCAAGTTTTTCCAGCTTCAAACCTGTCAAGCTTCAAACTGTTTTCTACTGCAACATTCAAAGCTTCCAGCCTCTGTTTTCTTAAAAATCGGTGAGTAAACTCTTTTAAATTTAAAACTAAGTAAGTTAATATTGTTTGTTTGTGAAATATATGGTGAATGATGCTTTGTTGTGTATGCTTATGTGGTATTTCTGTGTTTATGAATGAATGTGGGTATGCATGCCTGAAACAAGAAACTGGCCAACTTTAAATTTCAAAATTTAAGGTCTAAACCTCTAAATCCTATTAGTATCAGATATTCAAAAAAAAGTTGTTTGCATTTGTAAGATCTAAATTTTAAAAATTAATTAAGAAACATTCAGTTGGAATAATATCTAGAAAAAATGGAAGGAAGACAGTAAATAGACAAGTCTCTGTTCTTTAAAACATGGTGAGTAAATAAATTTAATAAAAAAATTTAGTTGATATACTTCTGATTGCTTGTGAAATTCAAGATAATAATGTTTGATTTTGCATGAATGGTTGTATAAGTGAATTGTCTGCTGTGTTTATATGTTTATGTTCTTAGTTCAGGAAATAAGAGTTTGATCAAAATCATGAACAAATCATTCAATGATTGTTAGGTTTGGAGATACATACAATATATGTTTGTTAAATCATAAATTTAAGTTTAAAATTTATTTAAAATAATTTAGGTTTAAATTTAGTTATGGAAACAAGAAAATGCAGTGGCAATTCTAAATGCATGATAAATCAAATGTTATAATTTGATAATCTGATTTTATAACTTGAATCTAGATAGAAAATGAAGATTTTTAAAGCAAGAATTCAGATTTTTAGTGATAGGATTGAAGAGAATTTCTGTATTGACTGGATTGGGGTTTTTGAGCAAATGCAGATGGCCTAGGGGACTAGAAGAGTCGGGGCTTTGTCAGGGGTTGGAGGAAGGTACGGTGAGGCAGGGAAAAATGGAAGATGGGGAGTTTGATCGTTGGGGTGTCGGCGACAAGGGAAATGGATTCCTAAACCTAGTTTGGTCGCGCGAGGAAATTTTGGTTCATCACTTTCTCCGGTGAATCGAGTGCATTGGAACTTCGGGGTTTGGTTCACGGAAGTGTGGCGATGATGTGGCTGGAGCTACGGCAACTCACATGGTCGGAGGGAGGGTATTTGAGGCGTTTCCTGATGGTGGTAGGTATCAGTATTTGTTCTGCATAGTTAGATTTCGATTTGAGAATTGTGAACGTGGTTGGATGGTCGAGCGATGATGCTGGAGTGATGGATGAAGTGTTGACGTCACCGGAGGTGGTCATTGGCGTCGGAGTTGGCTGTGCAGGTGTACGTGGGGGGGGGGGTGTCATCTGATGTTGTGTGTTGGGTTTTACTGGAAGCGTTGCTCGAGAATTTGGGAAGAATGCACGAGAGTGAACTCGAGTAGATTAAGGTGTTATTAGACTACAGGTTTATAACTTCAAAATTTAATTTTTAGTTTTAAAATGGGCAGAATGTGTTGTGACTCGGGGTTAGTTCCGAGTGTCCTACGGGTAATGCCCGAAGTAACAGATTTAAACAGTTTTCTGAATATATTAAAAACAAATCTTTTTGTATTTGAAGTTAAATCTAGTTTTAACTTCTATATAAACTTATTTTATATAAAATAAGTATTTCTTAACAATAGGCTATGAAGTTTTAAGAATATTTAAATTAAATTTTGTTAAATGAAATTTTAAAGCGATTTTTTAACATTAGTTTAAAATGTAAGTTAAATTTTTTAGAAAGGTAAGTTTTGAAATACAATTTGAATTAGGTTTTGAAAACCTTTACTTGATAATGTTTTAAGTTTTAGAAAATTAAACTTTAATAACTTTAAAATTATCAAGTGAATAATTATTCATTTTAAACTTAATTAATGATGTAATTAAGTAAAGATAAATTATAATGTTAAAATGTTTTAAATGTTAAGTGTTAATAAAGGTATTAATGATATAATGACTTGTCTTAAGATGATATAAGGTTTAATACCTTGAGATAAACTAAGTTAATTGTGGAAATTAAGTATAATTACTTAATATGTTTTATTTAATTATAAAGGGTTAATTAAGTAATTAATCAGAAGTAAATTAATTGATTTAATTAATAGTTAATTAAAGGTTATTATTTAATTAATTTAAGATTAATTATAATTAAGGATTATTAATTAAAAATTGTTAATTAATGATCAAAGATTAATTAATTGAGTAATTAAATGAATTAATCAAGATATTAAGTTTGGATTAATTTTTAATTAGAGAGTTGTTAATTAAGTAATTAGAGGTTACTTAATTAATATTTAAGATGTACTTAGTTTGTAATTAAGTTTTATTAATCAATGATTGGGTTTTATTAATTAATACTATAATTAAATATTGATTAAGAATTAATAAAAGTTAATTAAGGATTAATCAAAAGTTAATTAAAGTAATCAATCAAAGGTGATTAATTAAAAGTAATTAATTAAGTATGATTAATTAAGAGTAATTAATCAAGTGTAATTAATTAAAAGTGATTAATCAGGTGTAATTAATTAAAGGTAATTAAGGAATAATTATCAGGATAATTAAAGAATAATTAATCAAGGTTGATTAATTTAGAAGGTAATTAAGAGGTAATTACTTAGTATAATTTGGAAGCAATTAATCAGGATGATTAATTAATATGGTGATTAAGTAAGAATTACTTAAAGTAATTAAGTAATAATTAACCAGGGAAGATTAATTGAAATGGAATTAAGTAATGTTAGTTAATTAATTAATTTGTAATTAATTAATGAATAGTAAAATGGATTGAAGATAATCCAAATATTTAATTTAAGGATTAATTAAATTAATCAAGTTTGAATCAAACTTGTTTATGTATGATTAATGATTGGATGATACATATATCATTGGATGAGTTAATGATATTGGTTGTTGTTGGATGAAATTAATTGATGGGTGATGATGTGAATATGCTATATCTGAATGTGATATATATGCTGCTTTGTGATATGTATAGATGCATGTGATAATAGATGCTTATCTATCTGTGTAATATGATACGTCCATTTATGTTAAGTGATATTTCTAAATATCTATTATTGAATCCCTTAAATATAACTTGGACATTAAAATGGCGTTTGGTTTCGATGAGACCGGGATCGGGTTTCCATATTTGGATATCCGAAAACCACATCGATTCCATTTAAACGTTAGGTCGTTAATCCAAGTGGAGCGAGTGAAGACTCGAGGTGTAAGGGCTATACGTTAGTATAACTCTGTGGGTGATTCCGTAATGGGTTTGACGGAATAGTGCTTATAGATTCGAGATGGTGAATCAGAGTGCAAGGGCTATGGTCGTTGACTCTGAGGGTGATTCCAAAACGAGTGCAACGAGATAGTGCCTTCGGTTTCGTTCGAACCCGGAACGAACTTGTATGGATTGAATGCTTTCAGCACATCGTCAGGTGGGCGATGAGCATTCTAAGATAAATGTGTCCTATAAAGGTAATCGCAGCCTCAAGCCTCATCAACCGGGAATGGCTAAAACAGGGGAGGTGCAGCAAGGCTTCGTGGGTCGCTCCCACTGGAGAGCAAGATACATCCCTGTCTAGAAGTCCCTTTATATTTCGGCTTTGTGGGCAGTTGGTCTGCAGCCAACTGCGGGGTGGTCTTGTTCGGGACTATTCAGTAAGGAATGGTTCCGGCCTTGTATTGCAGGGGAGTGGGAGTACTCCTCGGTACGGTGATCTAGGCCACGTACTGTGACGGGCGGTACCCCAGTAGCCCTGCCATTGTTGGAAACCCATTTTCCTACGAGACCCTACGGTTTTGTTTGTATTACCCACTTTTGTGGCTAGTAGCCGGAATTTAATAATTTAACAATTTTGGCTATTTTTTATTTACTTGAAAACCCTAGACACTATTATAATATCACTGGATTTCCTATCAAATGTTTTGGTTAGCGTAAGGTAAAAACTTTTCCATGTTTATGTGTGGGAAGTCTTACGTGATACCTTTTGTTTCAAAGGATTTTTCAAAGTTAAGCAATCTTAAACCGTTTACTCACACCAGACCCCTGTCTGACCCGAGTGTTTATTTTCTATTTTATTAAACTCTTGGGTACTCATATTATATATGAGTAGTCAAGTGATTTAGGTTATCTCTTGACGAATTCTGGAGGAGCTATGGAGTAGGTGGCTTCAGCGTGTAGACATATAGTTGGAGTTTCCGCTGTGTTATCATTCTGTATGATTGTCTTATATTGTATATTAGACAGAAGTGTTATAACTGTCTAAATTGAGATGTTTAGTTGTGTACTTTGATGTATATGATACTATGTATATGCTCTATATTATATTTAAATCGTTCCGCTGTGAGATTCTGATGTGTTGTTTTCTTTTCTTCTCTTTCTTTTCTTCTTCTATCCCTTTCTTTCTTAATTAGTGATGCGATTTTCCGGGAGTGGTAAGTTGGGTCGCTACAAAACCAATCTACGTAATCCTTAGAAATGCAATGTCGGACAAACATCCGTACAAGTTGTCCAGGAACAGGACAAACCAAAGGTACTTTCCTACCACATCCTGTCAGGAAATCCCTAGGATTAGTAGCGAATAGTCCTTGCATTGGATATTTCATAATGAAGAGACCACTGCTACTATATGTATATTGGGATTTTAACCCCAAACGATCAACAAGAAGTCCCCCACTATGAAAATCCTGAATATCAATGTCATCATAAGCAACCTGCATAATCGTCACAAGTACGTTGGTCCAAAGTGGTTTTCGGATAAACGGATCTCGGTCTCTTCGCACCAACAACGCAAAAGCGTTTCTCAACCTTACACAAAAACTAAGTCTTATAGACTTATCACGTATTCAACTTTCAACTTCTATCCTTCGGGCCAAGAAGGAAGCTCGATAGATTGGAGTAATATCCCACACTACATGAATCAACATCCTCAACACAAATGATAATCAAGCCTACACAAAAGGTTACATACTAAATGTACGACTAAATAGTTCCCATATCAAGTCGAGGAACTAAAATGGCCAAATTTGATAGTCGGTTATTTAACTATCAAAACAAACAAATAAATATTCAGCATCATAAGCAATCACTAGGCCCTTTTAATCAATCTTTCATTAAATAAACCATTTGCCAAATATTCACCTCAAATTATTTTCAAAAAGATATATTCTCAAAACCATTTCAATATTGGAAAACATTTCCATATACTTATTAAATAATAAGTAATTCACAATTCAATTTATTTTCAACACTTAGAAAATGTTACATATACTTAAATCATGATTAAGTATATATTTTATTCTTTAAAGAAAACATTCTTTTAAACGTATTTATTTGGGTCAAAACGAATGTTGCGTAAAACATCGTTACGACAACCCAAAATCACCAGTACAAGGATTCGAAAATAAGATAGATGTATAAATCCCATATACTATACAAAACATCTTCTTTCGAAAATCATTTACTATAACAACAGTGTTATAGTCCATCATTTCCTTATTTCTCGAAAACGTCTATTTTAACCATGAACGTTGAAATCTATGGTTTCAATACTTAACACATTTTAAAACATCTTCAAATCATTTTATTCCATTTAAAATATCACTTCCCAAAAATACTCATTTTATTTAATATATTATTCACTGTCCAAAATCTTGAATATAGTTCATTTATCAAATTAAATATTTCTACACATTTATATTAAGGATTGTCCACAGTCCAAAATTGTGGATTTAATTTCTAATCACATTCATTACTATTGCACTTTTAATTAAAGGATTATCCACTGTCCAAAATTTGTGGATGAATTCCTTTAATAAATTATGATAATTAACCTATCAAATTCAATTGATTTCAGATTTATAAAGCAATGTTTATAAATTAACATTATATTTTATAAATACTTCAATTCATAAATCCCCTTTACTAACAAATCCCATTTATCTCATTTATATACCAAAATCCAAATTACAAATTAATTACTTATAAATCATCTATTTGCAAATTCATTTATTTTATAACTTCACAAATTCATAAATCTTATTTACTTATAAAATCCATTTATAACTTCATTTTAACACTTATAAAAATCCTTTACAATTCCATCATTTTGATTTATAAAATATCAATTTTATAAATCTTATATATAAATATTTATAAGATGTTCAAAATTTCAATTTCAACTATTTTACCAAATAGTTCACTTCATATTTCAAAAATCACATTTCAATTATATTTCCCAAAAATCATAACTTTTTGTTACATAAAAATTATAACATTTACTTATTTAGTATAAATTCATTTACTTAACAATTCAAAATTCAACAAAACATATATTTTCAAAATCACTTGAAAATCCTTTTTAATTTAAAATCATTACTTTAACATTTTTAAATTTCCAAAATAGGCCTAATGCTGCAACAACACTAAATACATCAATCACGACATCCAAAATATCATATATCACATGATAACAGAACATATCACAATATATTTAAATAAAACCAATACTGGTGAGGAATCTAGTTGGATCCCTCCAATCTATCACCTACAACAAATATACATATTGGAATATGTGTACATTGTCCGCTTCGAGGCAGACGTGCGTACAAAAGGTCATCCGCTCATATACCGGAACTTATAGGGTCTGATCTGCTCCAATAGGCAGGAATATATCCAAATACCAATCAATATATATGATATATCATATATCATCCAAACAATCATCAATCATCATAGAATAAATTTATTCTCACTTATATAAAAATATCAGTGAGTCAGAAAGAGTGAGTTGTACTCACATTGCTTCCAATAGAAGTTACAGTGTTTTATTCCAAATGAACAGGTATTTAATTTTATCCAAAATTTACACCAGCTCCAATCAACTCCAAACCATCTCTTGGATGTTGTGCTCATCAATACGGGCCCAATGCAACTTGTTTCATCAAAAATGGACCTCGTATGAAGAAGTTACACCATTTTAAAGTTTGTACGAATTTATGCATAATAATTTCTATTTCTATTTTTTTTATTTTAAAACCTCACTTTTAATCATAGCCGATCATCTCAGATCTAACTGCCCTAGCTCTTTCTTCCTCTACCCGATCTCCCTCTTCACGCCTCCGGGTTTTCACATGCATATGTGTATATATATACATATATAATTTTGATCGATACCACCATTGCTTGGAAGAAGATCGCCAACCACCACTTCGCGCGCCGTCCCCCAACCCCACTTGTGACGCCCCACTCCTAGAGATTATTTTATAAAAACCCGTGGATTAAAATTAAAAGGAACCATCAAAGTCAAAACAATTGATAATCATACATAGGATCATCATGAATCGGTTCAAATTGAAAATTCAATCCCAAAAGGCAAAGTGGGCTGAAACAACAGGTTCAGTCGACTGAACAGAGTTTTCAGTCGACTGACCCTATACCTGGAAAATTTTCCAGGTTCAGGAAACTTTTTGTTTCCAGGTTCAGTCGACTGTGCAGAGTTTTTCAGTCGACTGAATCATGCCTGGAAACTCTCGGGTTTCAGATTCAGTCAACTGTGCAGAGTTTTCAGTCGACTGAATCATGCCTGGGCTGTTTTTCAGCCTTATTCAAAGGAAGAACAAACTCTCCCAAAATGCAATCGGACGAACATTGGCTCTAAGGGCTTATGCCAATCGACAACCCGGCCCTATATGTTCCTCGATGCATCACCAAAACATGATTAAAACATCAAAGTTAGGATTTCAAAGATTTGAACCCAAAACACTAAAAATTGGAATATTCCCCAATTCAACCCAAACCAATTGCAAGTGCATATGAACAAGGTGTTAGGAATTCATACCTAACATCAATGAAATCAAGAGAAGTAGATGTGAGTTCAAAACTCACCTTTTTACACAAAACAAAGAAGATGAAGAAGCTCAATTGCAAGGGATCAACCAACTACACTCCACTTCAACGCTACAAGCTTCAATCTAGAATCAAAAGCAAGTATTTTCCAAGTTAGGGTTAGGAAATTACTGAAATTGAAGAGGAGAAAAGATGGAGAAGGTGGAGATGAACTTACCAATGGATTCTCTATGGATTTGGAGCAAGAATCAAGTTACAAAGGAGAAACTAGGGCTTGCTAATTTCTATTTCTCTTTCCTTTCCCCCATTTCAGTTTTTAGTTTGAGAAATAAAATGAAATGAAGATGAAATGAAGAGAAGGGTTGAGCTAGGGGTTAAGTGAGCTAGTGGGCTGAACCCAATCCCAAACCCAATAGGAAAAGTAGCCAAAATTTCACAAACTCCAAACATATCAAAGATTATACTCAAAAAGATCGCAAACGCCATTTTGGACTCAATGGAAATGGTTTTGAGCTCCAATTCGGCCATTTGCAGAAAGTAACATTTCGGACCCCAAAATCCGAATAACGACGCTATATTTAAATCAAACATTTAAATATAAAATCGTTAAATATGCGGGTTGTTACACCACTCGCGGTCCAACTCCGGCATCCTATAGTGCAGACGCCACCATGAAAAATGCCACCTAAGGCCATGCCTTTGCATCGAGATCCACGCCAATCCATAGCTCTAAAAACATCACAACCGTTGATCTGAGAGATCTCGATACGCTCTACCATTTTCTAGTTGAAATTTTCGGGAAAAGTCGATGGATTTGGAGATATTAGAGGAGAAAGATCGTGTAATTTTGGCCACATAAAATATAATGGCGGCTAGCCCTAGTGTCTTTAGGGCTTTTACAAATGTGAAGAATTGAGGTCCTTTTATATAAAATTTCGCGACACTATTCATCCGTAATTTTTTGAACTCCAAACGAAGCATGCCGCCTGGCGTTCATAATGTTTTACCCATATTCCAAACACAATGAAATAAATATCGAGCGCCAATTCAATCGTAGTTGGAAGATAGCTTTTTAAATTGAATTATTTAAATTTAAAATTCACTTAAACAAATTTCTACGCGTTTTAGCTTGCTTCGGACAAACCGTAAATCTGATTGACATAAAATTTGAAATCTTACATTAATATAACATTACGAATCCAATGAAACTAGTTTCGTTGATATCCGAGACTATTTGAAAAATGGCTATTTTTACACGTTAATTAAGTATTAAAATATTCAATTTTTACAAATTAATTTTTAATACAATTTTAAAAGTTTACCAACATCATTCCATTTCAAATAGAATTTAATTCAATATTATAAATCATTTTCATTCACATATAATTTAAATTCCACTTATTTCAGGAATTTCAAATATTAAATTAACAATTTAATTATCTAATTAAATCCTTATATTTGAAATATAATTTACTCAGCTTATAAGATTAACTTGTGAATATTTAATATCAATTAAACAAATGAATCTCAAATGACTGAAATTCTAGGTTGTTACAGAGTATGTCATAGAGGCAAATCTTAATTTACTATAAATTATTTTCTCTATAATAAAATCTCGTTCAGACTAAAAGGTGGTTTCCTTTCTGTTATATACTTGTTATAATGTACAATAATTAAATAATTATTTAATGTAAGTATATTTAGTAGAAAATCCATAAATGATGTGTATTGTACCAGATGTAGCAATCATAAGCGATTTATCACAATAAGAAGCACAACGTTTTAAATATTCAGAGTCAAGATGTATTGAGACTCGATACCAATACATATGTTGAGATTTAAGAATGTAATGCTCTTCAAATGTTTGGTAATGTATTACTTATAGATGCTGGGGGCACTAAGGGGTTACATACTGATACTTATTGGATAACTGAGTAATGACCCACCCGATAGTTTTCTGGTGATTAACATATTTAAGGTCAAAAAGAAAATATCAATGAGACAATATTACACAATTTTCTCGACTTTATAACACCGTTGAGCTTCAATGTGGAAATTCTACTTGGTTGTAGGAAAAATATGGCACGGTGACCATCAAATTACTATAGTTTAGTCATGTGGACGCATTGGAAGTGAAACATTATTCAATAGCAAATTCGTCTCCTCGGCTATATGAGCGGTCAACTAAAGTCAACCTCGGTTATGTGTTTGGACTAGAAAGTTGCATGTGAATGATATTAGAATTTTGACTATTACCAACCTCCATAAGTCCTAATATGATATAGTTTTGATGAAGAGAATTGGTGTGAATAATTATCACTATCGAGTACTGCTTAAAATAAGTAAAATCGAATTTTTTTTGAAGCTATGTAAGCGATAAATTTGGCCATAATATCACATTACTAGATAAGGTGATGCGTAAATGTTAATATTCGAATTGTTTGATAGTAATCATTAAACGAATAATAGTTACACAACCTAAATGTTGAATACTTCGACTACTAACTGATTTATATAAATTATAATTATTATAAATTATTATTTTTTTGAAATATTAATTAAAAAAATTTATTTGATTTGTTTTGATCAATATTGAAAATAGTACGTATATAAAAGTTGTATACACACGTACTGATATACAATCTCGATGTACGTTTAAATTAGGTTTAAATATACTTTATCCGATTGGGCTCGAAGCAACATGAATACATATAAACAGGCTAAGGATGGTCGACCATAGATGGTAGAAAAGAGGGTTTGATTTTGATTCAAAAGGGTTCGAAATGTCAAGAGAAAATAATGGATCTAGATTCACTTTTAGCTCCTCTCTCTCTTCTATTTAAACACACTTAAGCCCTCTTTTGGATAATTCTATTTTGGCCCCTACCTTAACTAATTCTAGATAACTATTATTCCTTCCACCTCCATTAATTCAAGCATTAAAAACATAAGTCTAAATAAAAATCAGAACAACGGTACGTAGTGCTTACGTCCACTAGCTCTCTTTGAAAGATTTGAATACAGATTTAGAGGAGTTAATCGATTCAATATTCCGCATGTACTAGTTAAGCTATGGCATGGTAACTATTCTATTATGATTTTATATATTTATTTTATAATTACATTGAATTATACATGCTTAGTTTAGATCATAGTATCATGAATCCTTAAAATCCTTATATATGTGTATTGTGAACATAGAATATGAATATATATATATATATATATATATATCCCTCTGTGTGTGTTGTAATTATATGTGTGTGTATATATATTTTTGCATGTGTGTATAGCTCACGTCCAGAAAAGAAAAAGTAAAAAAATAGAAATTAACTAATAGCTTAAAGGGATTTTAAAAACAAAATTTGATTTTTAATGTGTGTATGTATAAATATACATATATTATACAAAAAAATTGTTAAATAATGTGCACTAATATAAAAAATAAAAAAGGAATTTTATGTATACATGTTAATTTATAAAGCTATATATAGTGTTAACCCACTTTTGCTAAGGCAGTATACATGCGGATTTAACCTAATAGGCTTCACGATTATCAAGGCCAACGAGTACAAAGCAACGATTGCAGAGCCTAGAAATCAGGTATAGATAATTATACCAAGGAACGATAGAATGGAATTGATAGATACGAAAGGGAGAATGTTCGAAGTATGGAATATGGCTCAGTCCATAAGAACGATCGACATAGATTGGCTCCAACAAGAGGGATCGTCATACTTCAAAGTACATGAGCATTCTTGTGGAAAATAATCAATACCTTAAGATCTACAAGTCCGATGCCTATGAAACTTTGTGGGGACCCTAGGGATCGCGTATCATTTGGACAAAAAAAGAGGGGTCAGTACCTATCCCTTTTAGGGGTCGACTAAACCGAACTTCGTAGCAAAGATCGATTAATATCTCAACATCTACACATCCAATTGATATGATACTTAGATGATATGCATAATACAACATGGAGAAGCTCCCTAGAGATTTCACGGCATTTGGAGCAAGTTGGAGGGATCGGTACTTATCCTCTAGAGGGATCGATAGAAATCAGTATTCAAGCAATACCACTTCACTGAAAATGTGATATCTCAAACCGTACGTCGGAATTGCACGAAATTTGGGGAGCAAGTAGCTAACATCATTGGGCACCACTCATAGGGATCGCAGCCCATTTTGATGCACTAATAGGGATCGGTACCGATTCGTATTGTAGGCCCCAATGGGCTAGGAAACTTTTGGGTGACCTCGTCTTGGTCTCCCGAACCTTATGTCGAAATTTTAGCCCGATCCATGCACATCTTCCCTTGAAATATAGCAGGCATGACATCAGAAAAGGGATCCTCTTTCTGCTTCTCTTTATCTTCAAGCTAGGCTACGCTCTGCCAATTTTATTCTTGGATTTGGATCATAACTATAAACAAACTTTAGTATAATAAAAAAAGGATTATTCAAGAGTAGGCTTTGGCCAGAGTTAGCCGAACAACTAAAAATTTTGTCTCCTTTTACTTTCTTTCTAATTATTTTAATTTTTTTCTTCATTTGTTTCTCTTTATATTTCTATGATTGGATTGGATATTGGAGATTTTGGGTGGCCAATTTTGATGCGAACAATATGTATGCATATGTGTGTGCGTGTGGTTATACGGTGCATGTATATGTGGAGGGGCTAATATGTGCATTGCAGTGTAAATCCAAATACCTGTATATGGGCATGCTAAACCATGTACAAGTATATGTTGCACGTGCATGTATGATATTTGTGAAAGGTAAACAACAAACTTATGATTACTAATGATGTACTCAAGTTAAAATCCTTATAGTTTAGTTGTTCTATATGGATCTATAAACGATATCTTTTATAATCAGTACAATAGGATGTTAGGAATGTCCCAAATGATATACACATACACCATTTTAAAATGTTTAATATGGATCATGTAAGATAGGTTCCTTAGGATTTTTGGAATTATCATATATGAAGTATTTTATACAATATCACTTTCAGCTAATGTATTTGATACATAAAGGAAATGTCAAATCCAAATTAAGATTACTTAATGGTAGTTTAGTGCTCTTGAATATTTAAAAAATACAAGTGAACTGTTTATAGAAATAACGAACTTTTTATGAAGGAGTACTCAGACTCAAACTTCATAAGAATCATTGAGTAAATATATCAATATTAGATTTATGTTTAAATCTTAGTTAAGGAACTTTTAGTTGGAAATGTTCCAAATAAAATGTTGTGTCTGATTCAATGAAAAGGCTAAGTATGTCGGCTTGAATAACACCACAATAAAAGCAATGTATAAATATAAATGCACAAAGTGATAACTGAGCTAGGGTTGATTCTAAGTATTAAGAATATACATCATTGTTATACGATAATAATGTAATAATAAAATCTCACTAGAAGCCAAGAAACATATTCCGAATAGTTCCATGTAATAAAAGCAGTTTATTACAATCGAAGTGGATTGATTAACATAGTATAAAACTTAAAAAAAAATTCAGATCCATTCACGAAGGGACTAGCTCAATCAGCTCTCATCCAATTGATTGAAGAGATGGGATCGAGATTCCACAATTTTCTAAGTGCAAGTATGAGATTGGTAGAGTTAGGGGTATGACATAGGGGCGATACTTAATTTACTATAAATTATTTACTTTATAATATAATCTCGTTCAAATTAAATGCTGGTTTTCTTTCTATTATATACTTGTTATAATGAATTGTAATTAAATAATTCTTTAATTTAAGCATGTTTAACTGAAAATCCATAAATTGTGTGTATTTTACAAGGTGCTGAGACTAGATATCATAAAAAATTTATTGCAATAATAAACATATCTTTTAAATATTCAGATTCAAGATGTACTGAGACTCGATATTAATGCATCCGTTGAGACTTGATTATGTAATGCTCTTCCAATGTTGAGCATTGTATTACTCATAGATGCTAGGGCTTTGGAATGCTCTTCCAATGCATTGAGACTCGATGTCATGTAGTGCTCTTCCAACGGCCATCCTTAGCCCCTTTATGTACAAGGTATTGAGACTTGATATCAATGCATCCTTTGAGACTTGATTATGTAATGCTCTTCCAATGTTGAGCATTGTATTACTCATATGTATTCTAAATATTATACAATTCTCTCGACATTAGAACACCATCAAGCTTGAATGTGGGAACTCCACTTTGGTTATAGGAAATTTATAGCACGACATCCATCAAATGTCTATAGTTGAGTCGAGTGGAAGTGTTGAAAGTGAAACATGATTCAATAGTGAATTTGTCTCCTTGGTTATATGATGTTAGTACCACAGTCAAGTAAAGTCAACCCATAGTCAAAGTCTTTGGTCAGAGCAGTTTGGTTAATAATAATTATTATTATTGAACCAAGGCCTTTCTATTTTGACTATAAAGTTGCATGTGGACGATACTAGAATTTTGACTATTACCAAACTCCATAAGTCCTAATAAGATATAATTTTGACGAAGAGAATTGTTGTAAATAATTGTCAGTATCAAGCACCGCTTAAAATATATAAAATTTGATTTTTTTTCCAAAGCTATATAATCGATAAATTGGCTACAATGTCATGTCACTAGCTAAGGTGATGTGTAAACATTAACATTTGAATTGTTCGATAGTAATCGCTGACCAAATTTACACCTAAGAGTTATACAACCAAAATGTTGAATACTCCGATTACTACCAGATTTGAAGTTATAAATGTTATAAATAAACTAATATTATTGAAATATTAATTATGAAATTTTATTTTATTTGTTTTAATCAATATTAAAAATAGTACGTATATAAAAGTTGTATACACACGTATCAATATATGATAAAAATGTATGTTAAAATTAGATCTAAATGTATTCTGTCTGATTAGGCTTGAAGAAATATGAAGGTGCATAAAGGGGCTAAGGATGGCCAGCCATAAATGGTAGAAAAGGGGGTTGGATTTTGATTCAAAAGGCTTCGAAATGGCAAGAGTCCAGATCCACTTTTAGCACCTCTCTCTACTATTTAAACACACTTAAGCCCTTTTTTGAAAAACTCTACTTTGGCTCCTACCTCAAATAATTCTATCTGGCTATTATCTGCAACATCCCCCATGTTGAAGCTCGAAACTAAGTGCCACAGATGCAGCAGTCATCCATAGCTATTAATTTTCAATGATAAAATGCGATTATGTCAACCATATCATCAGAAGCACATGGATATGAATTTTTAAACACAATTCAATAGTAAAATTTTCCATTACATTTCATAAATAACATTTCATATTAAGTACATAATTCCATTCGTAATCCCCCGTTCAGAGAAAATATAATTATTACAAAATACTCCAAAAGAGACATATGAAGCTACCCCATTGGTTGATCAGATTCTAATAATTGGTAATTATATAAATTGCCATTACATTCATACAGGCAAAAATCAAGCAACACAATGGACAAGATAAGAACTCCTAAATAGCTAGAGTGCTTCCTGCACGTCTTCGAAAGCTCGTCGTCTTACTTGAAACCTGGACCTTACTTCCGACCGACTCAAATGGCTACTCAAGAGTTTAAGGGGAAAAACAACTTCAAGTTAGGAAAATAGTTTGGTATGAATAATAACCTACCATCTTGAACCAAATATAGATATCTAGTGAGACCATACCGCTATGTGAAACTGGTTTTCCCTCACTACGATCTCAACCAACATATCAACCGCATACTGTGCTCCTGCATAGTTAAAACATAACAACATAATCATATGCAAGTACGCAATATGGGTAAGTCTGACTCATCTGTCAACATAGGGTTATATCTACCCTAAGTTCACCCTTTTTCAAAACTATCAGCCTCAATCCATAGTTTTCATAGGGGTAACTATGAACCTAAAAGTTTTTATGGGCTGACTAATAACCTATCAAAGCTCTTAGGGATTACCTATGCTAAATCATAGTTTTCATGGAATCACTAAGAACCTTTTGGTTTCTACCATAACAATTTTGAATCATAGTTTTCATGGGATTACTATGAACCTATTAGTACTCTCCAATACCATATCTCATATCATAATTTTTATAGGATCACTATGAACCTATTGGAATCTACCAATACCATACTTTCATATCATAATTTTTGTAGGATCACTAAGAACCTATTAAATATCTCCAATAATAGTACTCAAGCCATAGTTTTCTTGGGATGACTATGAATTTATTGGACCCTTCCAATATCATATCTCAAATTTTAATCCTAACTAGTCTGGGCATCCTACACCTTTAATCTACCTGATCTCCTGGATGCTATTCCACTCACTTAGAAGTTAATCTGATTATACTCACTAATGGGTTAAACTACTAGTTATTCAGCCTTCAAATATCCAAAAATGCAGTTATGGGTCATGATGATATGAGTATGACAATAATAATCATGCAAAATAACTGATTAAACAATAACAACAACATAAAGCATCCATCATTCAAAAATGTTCAATCAATTGCCATCTTATAATTACTTAACCTTATGTAATAACCCTTTTGGGTAATTATATATAAAAAATTGGCTAAAAAAATTATCGTTATATATGATCATCGCTTTAACTCATATTGAAAACAACAAAAATATATTGTAACATCCCGTATCTAGAGGCCAAAAGCTAAGCACTACAGATGATGCAGTCATCCATAGCATTAACTTCTGGTGACAAAATACGGTAATGCTAATGGTATCCATAATATCAGAAGCACATGAATATGAAAAAATCATAGATTTCAAAAAAAGCATATATCTGATTACATTTCAAAATCATAATTCATATTCATGTTACAAAAATCCCCTAAACATTTCCCAGGCGATGATGAAATATAAATTTACAATAATACACCAAGAGCGACATATGACGATGCCCGCTTGGATGATCCAAGCAATATAGTTCTATCTGACTTAATACACAGCGGAATCCCAAAAAAATAACTATAGTTCCTATATTAGCTATCCATCAGCCACCTGTTCGTCTTCTAATGCTTTATTTGCCAAATCTACGAAAACCTGAAAACCTCAACCCTCGGCCTACTCAAATCAATTTTGAGCACCCGAGAGTTTAAGCGGAAAACATAATCTTCGAGTAAGACATATAGCCTCGTGTGATAATATTGTTACATCTCGATTTGCTGCTATTGAGTGAGACCGTGCCGCTTAGCGGACTAGGTTTCCCCTCACTAATATCCTTTTCGAAACATATATTTTGCAAATCCTTTCCAACAACCAAACTTGTTAATTAAGCTGATTATATCAAAATAGCAATATCCTTTATGCTAATGAATGGACTATCTATCCATAGAATAGGTAATAAGTGGATTACACATCCATAACATATATAGCAAGGTCCGTTATGCTAATAAATGAACTATCTGTCCATAAAACTGGGCCGATTGCCCTCAACTGGACTAACTGCTCACAATCTGGACTAACTGTCCAAAAACTCTAGGCCGACTTCCCTCAAATTGGACTAAGTGTCCGAATCATTTTCTTAGGGTTAACTACCCTTTAAATTTTCCTTAAAAACCTTTTCAAAATGATTTAGCCCTGCAAATCATACATATACAAGGAAAATATATCTTTTAGCTTTACTCTAAGCTATTTTTGCCATGTTATATATACTTTATACAAAATAATGTTGACGATATTCAATAAGGATTACCTATCCTTTTAAAATAAGTTAAAGTCCTTTATAACCTGAAAACATTTAGGCTATTCTGCCTATTTATCATGTTCGAAACCTTTGTTTAGAACCTTTAAACAACCCATTCGAAACCCCTGAAAGTAACCCTTTCGAAACCTTTGAAAGTACCCCTTGCGAAACATTGAAAGTAACTCTTTCAAAACCAATAAAAGTCTTTCTTTCAAAATCTTTAAAACATTTAACATCCCTCTTTAAACCGTTTAAAACCTCGCCTTTCAAAACATAGGAAAACCTTTCTTTTCAACTTTGTCAAAACCATGGGGAACCACCCCTTTCGAAACAATTCATAATTTTTTTCGAAAGCATCAAAACTCAACTCTTTCAAAAGCATTTGGGTTCAATTTAAAATATGTGTTAACCCCATTCGAAACCCTTCAAAATGTCTCGGTTGAAACCATTTTTATTATGCCTTCATGTAGAGCAAAAGGATCGAAAACTAAATAAAATCGAGGGCAACTGTTTTGAAACCATTTCCTAAGTAAATAAGTGATGGTGTCGAAACCATCCCTTTGAAAGAATTTGAGAGGTGGCCAAATTTTTCGAAAACAAAATACCCCTTCGAAACCATCTGGATCGAAAGGTAGGAAGCGACGGCTAAAGGTTTCGACTCTGTTGAAGCAATATTTAAAGCAAAAACGCAACCCAGTCGAAACCATTCTTTTAAATTATTTAACTTAGTCGAAACCCAACCAAGTCGAAAGCTTCTTAGTCGAAAGAAGCAGATGCATTTTCCCTTAAAACCAAAACAATGCTCCAACCCCTCCAGAACCCCCTGGTTTCGACTATATACCATTCGCCTTCTTCCAATTCACTACGTACCACTTCCCTAATACCATGTGCATTGGTTTCGACTGTGTCGGAAGGGAAGGGATGGAGGCGGAACCTGGTACCGAAAGCTTCGTAATAGTAAAAAAAGTTATTTATTTGTACTTTTAAACTATTTTTTTACCTAACTTGCCTTGTTTGTAATTGGTTGCCAAATTCTTTCTCGAAAAGTGCTGCTGCCTTTCCCAATTTAGCAATTTGAACTTATTTGTAAAAAGCCTCTTCTCCTCCTTAATTATACAAAATATTTGAGTCCCATACCTTAATTATTTTATATAACCATTGAAACACTTAGGAAAAATCTGTAAAATTCTAGAAAACCACAATATATATGTTTTCCAACATATAAAAATTTCAGACCCAAATAAATAATTATTTTCCCATAAATAATTTATAACTCAAACTACCATTTTCTTTATTAGAAAATTCATGTTAATTCCACAGAAATTATGAAAATTTTAAAATTGAAACCCATCTTTAAAATATCACTTTAGACCTTAATAAAAATTCACAAGGTAATTGGATATCATTTAATAGGGTTTTCATATCAAAACATGTCATAAAGTCTATATGAACACACATAAATCATCAATAAGTATATATATAATCATTCCATCATTCAAAAACATTCCAAATCAATGCAAAATACCCGGATTTAATCTTGAAACCAAAACCAATGAATGATTTGGATGTAAACGTTATTCACCTTAGCTTTAGAGATTAAGGAGCTTGAGATTTGAATGGATTTGATATGAATTAGCTTTTCTTAGTTCTTCTTCCCCTTTTCCTTATCAGTGGTGGCCGACCTCTTGTTTTAAAATTTTCAAAATGAAATGATTGTGTATTCTCATACACGACCAACGTTTGGAAGATATAGGAATGGCCTCTTTCCTATTTCACCCTTCCTCTTATTCATTTTAAATCTTCTTTTAATTCTTTAGTTAAATGGCACGGCTACCCATCATTAAAGTCAAATCTCAATCCCCTAATCAGCACATTATTTTATTTAGTTTAACTAATTAAATATCCTAAATAACTTTACCAATTTTTCATGCCACTTTATAAACTAATTTAATGATGCCATATATACGTTTGAAATAATTAGAGGATGTCGCACCTCTTTATTATAGTGCTTAAGCCATAATTTAGAATATGTTCATTTTCAAAAATTCGCGGCATTAATTTAGCCATCATGGGACATCACATCCCTCCATGTCAAAGCCTTTTAAAAAAATTGATTTTATAAAACATATGGCTATAATGTCGAGGTAATTGTTGTTGCAACACAGAAATTTATAGGCCGCCGAACCTATTGAATATTGCCTTTTATATATGAATATCTTGAAGCCAACATCAATAACAAGCGACACCAATACCATAAAACATTGATATTGGACGCTATAAAAACAACGACTACTATGCTATAACTAGGGTTTTCGAACCCATTATATAGTGGCGTTGTTTTCGTAAAACAATTAATATCAAAAGTAAGGTTGGCAGCATCACCGCCTTAAAACCATAGTTAACATATGATATGCGACATCATAGCGACGTCGAAAAGATAGCGGCAATGCCATCATAAATAGTATAATAACAGAACTAAAGGGTTGCGGCATTAGTTAATTACGACATCAATGCCGTATATTATCAAAACAAGCACATAAGGGAGGTCGCCACTGCCTAGGAATATTACGAGATTACAAAGTCAACATTGATAGGATGCCAACATTGATCAGTTCAACATGGACCGAATAATTCCATAACTACTTGAGTAGTTATCATATGCTTTCCTCCATATCAGCGTCGCCACTCATAGCTGCAGCATTATAAAGGCGTTGGCATTGATATGTGTAGTATGGTAATGCCGTAATTACCATGAAAACTATTTTTTCTTTATAAAGAAATCTCTTTTCACTAACTCTTATTCTTTGTAATTTTTATATTGGTTAAAAACATTCTTTCCCAAATTCTTTTTAGAAATTTGCTACAAATCCGTTTTCTTTCCCAAAAGAATTTTTGCTCCTTTTAAATAATATTAATTATTTGGTACTTATTTATAAGCTTTTATTACTTAATAAATTCATATAAAATCATAATATATTGGGAAAAATCCCCATAATTAATCAAAAATCATAATCAACACATTCTTTAACTATAAAAATTTAGGGAAAAATCATTTTTTTTAATAATTAAAACCCAAAGTAAATGCCCTTTCTATTTTAGGAAATTCATTAAATATTCCTATTAATTTGAAAAATTGTGAAATTAAAATCCTATCTTAAAAATTATGTTATACACATCATAGGTGAAAATCAAATCATTTGGATATCAAAAACTTAGGTTTTACCCTTAAAACCTATTAAAATAATTTCATAACAATTTCGATAAATCATTATTCTACCCAAACAATGATAAATCAAATGTGGAACCTCATAGCATCATCACGAATCAAAATCCATCAAGATTCAAAATCAAGAAGTATAAAAATGAGATGGTCTATTATTATCCATCTTAGGTTGGATAACGGAGTTGAGATTTGATGGAGAATATTTTCCTTCGCTTTGCCTCCTAAATCCTCTTCAGATTTCTTCTTCTCTAGCTAGCAAATGGCCGGCCATATTCTTGGTTCCTACTTGGTGGGTTTTCGAAAATAATGAGAATGAATGAGGGGCGAGGGTTTAACAGATAATAGATGGATCTATTCCTACTTTTCTCGTCTTGTACATTCATTTATGTGTGAAGTTATAAAACAATCTTAATAATTAATTAGTTAAGGCTTGATCTTGTTATATATCAAATCTCATCCCCATTATCTTATTGCACATCACATTATTTTATTTATTTTATCCAATTAAATCTCCTAAATAATGCTAATAAGAATTAGACGCATTAGGCTTCTCTCTTTAAAGAATTTCTTCTATGAAATTCAGTAAGAACTATATAATAAGCATATTAATCATGCAAACATCTGTAACATCACAAAAAATAATACAAGCCTACCTAACTGACAAAAAGTCTATATATAATAAATATAGAACATACCCTCATAACAATGCACGATAAGTCTCTTTAATCCTGTCTTTTGTCTCCCAAGTACAGTCTTTCTCATTGTCACTCCACTGGATCTTCACTAACTTGACTGTCTTGTTCCTCAACTTCTTCTCATCCTTGCCACGACTCGCACTGATTGCCTAATTAAAGTCATATTTAGTTCCACTACTAAATCTTCTAATGCAGTCTGAATAATAGTAGTCTCTGGATCTTATATATGCTTTTAAAGATGAGAAACATGAAATACATTATGGACTCCTGACTAACTACTTGGTAACTCTATCTGCTAAGCGAGTTTTTAGATCCTTTCTATATAGGAAAAGGTCAAACATATCTTGGTACCAATTTCCCTAACTTTCCAAATCGTACTATACCTTTCACCACTGATACTTTAATAAAAACATGGTCTCCAACCGAGAACTCTAAATCCTTATGCCTCTTATCTACAAGACTTTTCTTCCTAGACTGGGTTTCCTTCATCCTTGTTTGGATCAACTCAATCTTTTTTGTGGCTTCCTTACCATTCTCAGGCCAAGAACCAATCTATCTCCTGTCTCCAACCAATATGCTAGTGATTTGCACTACCTTCTGTAAAGAGCTTCGAAAGGCTCTACTCCTAAAGTAATTTGATAACTATATTATAGGAAAACTCAACTAAGAGCAAATGGTCTTCTCAAGACCCTCCAAAGTCTAGTACAGAAGCTCTTAAAATATCTTCAAGAATTTTGTTAACTCTTTCCGTCTGTTCATCCATTTGTGGTTGGTAAGTGGTACTCGTCTTCAGCTTGGTACCTAACACTTCTTGCAGACTCTTCTAGAATTCATTAGTGAACAAATTATCCCTCTCATGTCTAATAGCAATCCCATGCAGTCTAATAATGTTTTTCATAGAAACTTAGCCAGTACAGGTGCCGTACTGGTTGACTTAACCGGGGTGAAATATGCACTATTGGTCAGTCTATCCACTATGACCCAAACACTTTCACTACTCCTGTTCGACCTTGGCAAGCTGTTAATAAAATCCGTGGATGTAGGATAACGTTTCCAAACCGGTATATCTAAAGGCTTAAGCAAACCACTTGGCCTCTGATGTTCGGCTTTTATTTGTTGCCAATTTGCACATTGCTTTACCCATATGCCTACGGCCCTTCTCAAACCTTCCTAGAAGAAACTTCTTTTCATATCCTGATACATCTTAGTTACTCTAGGATGTATAGTAAACTTCGATCGATGAAACTCTCTAAGAACTCCCTTCCTTAGGTCACCAATATCTGGAACACATAACCGTCCCTTCATCCTTAACCATCCACTCTAGTCAAGATTAAATCTTTTAGATCATCAATCTCAGTTCCATTTTCCAATCTTCTAATCCTTTCGGCTGGTAATGAATCATCAATTTGCTTAGAAGCGATCCTTTCAATCTGTACTGGATGAACTTCCAAGCAAGATAAGATGACAGTACTTTGACTAGAAGTAATAGTCAATCTTAACTACACACTAATATAGTAACGATGCTCTAAAACTTTTCATTCTGCCAACATAGCTAACACCACATTTTTATGTTTTATGCTAAGTGCATCCGTCACTTTGTTTTCGTTTCTTAGCGTATACTGAATACCAAAATCATAAGCGGCTAAGAACTCCAGTCACCTCTGCTATTTGAGAGCATAAATACCTCAAAGACTTATGATGCATATACAATTCGAATCTCTTTCCTAATTGGTAGTTTCTCCATACTTTGAATATGAAAATCACCGCTACTAACTCCAAATATTGATTCGAATATCTAACTTTATGTGGTCGGAGTTGTCGAGAAGCATTGGCTATCACTTTACCCCTTTGTATCAACACAACTCCCAATTCTGTTCCACACGCATCCATATACACCACTAAATCCTAACTACCATATGGAACAACTGTTATCCCGCTTTTTGGCAAAGCCGTGATACCAAAAGATCGGTCAAAAAATAAAAGACAGTTCGTCTCAGAGATTGGTTGTACTTCACTTCGCTATGGATATCGATGAATTTTTTTTCGAGCCCGGATCAGGCTACAATTGATAGGACATGACAAGCAAAGCCATGAAAACCAGTATTCCAAATTTCAGGCTAATCGGAGGTCGTATGAACGAGATATGATCGATGCAAGTTAGCCGAAAAGTGTCATTCGAACCCATCAAAAAGTGGAGGAGATGCTCGTTTCGAACCCATAGGATTCGTATCCATCCTGTTCGAATCCATCTGCTTGCATACGCTTCGAATTGATCGACTTCGAACCGATCAGGCATGATGTTGATCACTTCGAATCGATCGGTTTGAATCCATCAAATGGGCATCTCCTCAGCACGTTCGTATCCATGCTAGAGCACTGTTTCGTATCCATCGAGGCACTTCGAATCCATCACCATGCCTTACTTCGAATCGATCGGTCTCATGCCCATGCACTGCTTCGTATAGATCGTCTTCGAATCGATCAGGTTCGAATCCATGAATAATCACTCGTTCGTGTCCACCAAGTCAACTAGCTTGGATGACGTGTCATTCAACGATACGAACGAGGTGAAGATCATGGATGCGAAGCGGTCGACTCGGAGAAGAAATAGGATCGATGTGAGGTGTGCACGCCACGTCACCAAAGAACCACGTGACCGATCGAGTCGAAGGGAGTGGATTCGGAGTGATGGATTCGAACGCAACAACCCTCACGAAAAAACCACAACTTGAATCGATCATATCTCCTAAACCACATATCCAAATGCAATGAAATTTTCACAGTAGTTTCCATACAAGGTAAAGATTGTTCCTGCCAAGTTTCAACTCGATTGGATCATTTTTTGATGGATTCGAAATCACTTCGTATCGTCTCAGATCGAGTCGAAACTTGGTGGGGTCGGTCGCGTGGGCCCGCTCACGTGCCAGAAAATGTCTCCCTAAGTTTGAGCGAGATCTGGGCCTCCTACGCCTATAAATAGCACCCTAAAGCCTTCAGAAAAGGGGATCTTCCGCCATTGAACATCGAGACTCTGCCGGATTCAATTCCATACTTCATCATCGCTTCTGTAATCAGATTTGAAAGCTATCATCAGTTGTAACTTGTTGTAATCAATTGTAATCATCAATTGTAATCATCAAGTGAACATCAATAAAGACATAACCTTCAGAGTGGACGTAGGCAAGATCGCCGAACCACTATAAATCCTACGTTTGTGACTGTTATTTGTGAATTGTTGTGATTGCTAGTGTTTAGATCTGAGTTCTATATTGATAGTTGCTGATCTGTGTTCATAAGCCGGTGCTTTCACGATATCGGGTGTTTGTGGTCAATTTTGACGCAAACATTTTGGTGCTTTCATCGAGAAAAGTTGATTCGGGATAAGTTGAATTCGAAGACATAAGAATTTAGATCTAAGAACCATGACGAGACAAACAAGTAAGAAACAAAGGCCAGAGAGAAGTGAACATTAAGGAAGTCAAGAGGCTTCCTCAGGAGCGAACCAAGCTTCAGTCTTCATCACTCGGGACGAGATGGAGACGATGATGAAGAAACAAGAGGAGTTGATCAAGATTTTATTTCAACAGATAGGACAACTTGGAGCACAGAATAGAGAAGCAGATGGAGTCCAAAATGGAGCAGGACCATCCGGCGTAACACCTGATCTAGGGGGCACGCACAAGGAGAATGTTGATCCAGTCTTGGAGAAAGAGAGAGGAGCATCTGCGCAACCTGGGAGTAGCAGAGGAGTGAACGCTCGGTCAAGGGGGCAAATCCCAGAGTTCCCTCGTGAACTCGGGGGGTATGTAGAAAGTGATGAACGAAGATTGCATCTCGGAGACAATGACAGATTGGCAGAGATGGTTAGAAGAGCTATGAGAGGCAGTTTGATAAACAAAGATTTGGAGGATGTCAATAGGAGTCCTTTTACTCCAGCAATCAGACGAGCTAGAAACCCACCAGATTTCAAGTTACCATCGTTGGACATGTATAACGGGAGAACGGACCCCACGGTTCATCTAACAAAGTATATAAGGAATATGGAAGTTCTAGGGGCATCAGAGGAGGTTATGGCCAGGTGCTTTCCATTGTACATGGCAGATATTGCAGCATTATGGTTTAGACAAGTAGAGAGTGGATCTATCGGAACATGGAATGATTTGAATGAAAGATTCATGAGGCAATTCAGGGTTCACATTGCGAGACCCAAGAATGTGATGACTTTGGCAACTCTAAAACAGAAGGCTGGAGAGACTTTGAGGAGCTTTCTGATGCGATTCAATGCGGCAGCAGCTTCGGTAGATCGAACAGATCCATCTATGGTTATGATGGCAGATGTGTCCGGAATAGCTGACGGAACAGAGTTCAAAAATTCGTTAACTAAAGATCCACCTTTGGATCTAGGAGAATTCTATCATGAAGCAGAGAAGTTCCTACGACTGGAAGACGCAACTGCAGAAAGAGAAGAAGGAGATGAACTTAATGTTTATACGGTCAAAGGTGGAAATCCCTCCGAGAAAGGTGCACAAAATAGCAAGGGAAAACAAAAGGTTGAGATAATAATGACAGGTCAAAGCCTCAACGGAGGGAGCCACGATTCACCATTTACACTGAGCTGAATGAGAGTCTGGAACAAATTTATCAGGATACCAAGGAGCAGGTTCCGTATCGTAGACCAATGCGAAGGGATCCAACTTCCAACGAAAGAAGATCAGATAAGTTTTGTGTATTTCATGAATTAAATGGTCATAACACTACTGATTGTAGGCATCTGAAGGACGAGGTAGAAGGACATATCAGGAACGGTATGCTCCTTCAATATGTGAGGAGACGAACTCCAGTGGTGGAACCAGAGCGACCACCATCTACTTCAGCTAGAGGCGACCCTGAATCAAGGCACCGTTTGATTATCAATTGATTGAAATAACGATGAACAAGTCGTAAGCTTCCCACTAACACAATTAACTCATTTACACATGTACAAGATCGCGAACGATCCCCAGGCATGCTCTGAATGATCATTGATCGTTTAGTAGTGGGAACTTACACTTTGACATCCTTGCTTTGCTTGTTTCATTTTGATTTGGACATTTCGACTTTGCTTGTTTGGACATTTCTATTTTAAAACTCATCTGTTGAATAGATATTTGATTCTGATAATTCTGAAATAGCTAAGCTACTTACACATGTACGGGGTTGCGAACGGTCCTTAGGCATGCTCTGAGATGGCGATAAACCGCCCTGACAAATGATCCAGGGACCCACTCGAACGTGGACCTGGTATCAACAATACCAAGCCCTCCCGGGCGCACTTTCTCGCCTCGAACGGCACCCGACCGCGAACGGTCACAATTCGCCACGAATGGCACCCGACCTCAAATGGTCACAATTCGCCACGAACGGCACCCGACCTCGAACGGTCACAAAATCACCTCGAACGGCACACGGTCGCGAACGATCACAACTTGCCTCGAACGGCACCCGACCGTGAATGGTCACAACTCTTCCCGAACGGCACAACTCACCTCACCTCAAATGGCTCGATCGCGAACGGTCGTCATTTGAGGTCCGCCACTTGTCCATGCACGGTCGCACTTCACGTCAAATGGTTCGATCCCGAGTGATCGTCATTTGAAGTTAGGCGCTTGACCATGAACAGTCGCACTTCATCTCAAATATCTCGATCTCGAACGGTCGTTATTTGAGGTCGCATAAAACTATAAATTCCTTTGCAGGACATCAACAGGATATGAACATCCAGCTCGTGGCATTACAAAACACGCCTTCCTACCGCAAGGCATATTTTGAGGGGCAAATGTTATCCCGCTTTTTGGCAAAGCCGTGATACCAAAAGATCGGTCAAAAAACAAAAGACAGTTCGTCTCAGAGATTGGTTGTACTTCACTTCGCTATGGATATCGATGAATTTTGTCCGAGCCCGGATCAGGCTACAATTGATACGACATGACAAACAAAGCCATGAAAGATAGTGTTCCAAATTTCAGGCTAATCGGAGGTATGAACGAGATATGATCGATGCAAGTTAGCCGAAAAGTGTCGTTCGAACCCATCAAAAAGTGGAGGAGATGCTCGTTTCAAACCCATAGGATTCGTATCCATCCTGTTCGAATCCATCCGCTTGCATACGCTTCGAATCGATCGACTTCGAACCGATCAGGCATGATGTTGATCACTTCGAATCGATCGGTTCGAATCCATCAAATGGGCATCCCCTCAGCACGTTCGTATCCATGCTAGAGCACTGTTTCGTATCCATCGAGGCACTTCGAATCCATCACCATTCCCTACTTCGAATCGATCGGTCTCGTTCCCATGCACTGCTTCGTATCGATCGTCTTCGAACCGATCGGGTTCGAATCCATGAATAATCACCCGTTCGTGTCCACCAAGTCAACTAGCTTGGATGACGTGTCATTCAACGATACGAACGAGGCGAAGATCATGGATGCGAAGCGGTCGACTCGGAGAAGAAATAGGATCGATGCGAGGTGTGCGCGCCACGTCACCAAAGAACCAAGTGACCGATCGAGTCGAAGGGAGTCGATTTGAAGTGATGGATTCGAACGCAACAGCCCTCACGAAAAAACCACAACTTGAATCGATCATATCTCCTAAACCACAGATCCAAATGCAACGAAATTTTCACAGTAGTTTCCATACAAGGTAAAGATTGTTCCTGCCAAGTTTCAACTCGATTGGATCATTTTTTGATGGATTCGAAATCACTTCGTATCGATCTCAGATCGATTCAAAACTTGGTGGGGTTGGTCGCGTGGGCCCGCTCACGTGCCAGAAAAAGTCTCCCTAAGTTTGAGCGAGATCTGGGCCTCCTACGCCTATAAATAGCACCCTAAAGCCTTCAGAAAAGGGGATCTTCCGCCATTGAATATCGAGACTCTGCCGGATTCAATTCCATACTTCATCATCGCTGCTGTAATCAGATTTGAAAGCTATCATCAGTTGTAACTTGTTGTAATCAATTGTAATAATCAATTGTAATCATCAAGTGAACATCAATAAAGACATAACCTTCAGAGTGGACGTAGGCAAGATCGCCGAACCACTATAAATCCTGCGTTTGTGACTGTTATTTGTGAATTGTTGTGATTGCTAGTGTTTAGATATGAGTTCTATATTGATAGTTGCTGGAAACTCCTTATCTCGGTTACCGTCTCGGGTCTTTTCCAACCATTTATAGCTTCAATCTTAGCAGGATCCACTGACAATTCTTTCTCTGAAACTACATGACCAAGAAATTTCACTTCTCTCTTCTAGAAATGGCACTTCGAAAACTTTGCCTTTAGTTGATGCTGTCTCGACAGCTCAAGCACTATTCAAAGATGAATTTCATGATCTCTTTCATCCTTAGAACATATCAACATATCATCAATGAACACCAATACAAACGTAATCCAAGTTTTCCTAGAATATCAGGTTTATCAGGTCCACAAAGAAAGCTAGCGCATTAGTCAATCCAAATGACATCATTAACCACTTGTACGAACCATATCTCATTTGGAATACCATCAAAGGGATATTGTCCTCCGCCACCCTCTATTGACGAAATCCTGTTGCTAAATCCAACTGGATAAATACAATGGCTCCACTCAACCGATCAAATTAATCATCATTAATTCTCGGCAAAGGATATCTATTCTTTATCGTCTTCTCATTCAGCTTATGATAGTCAATACATAATCTCAACGATCCATCCGGTTTTTCTACGAACACCGCGGTCGCTCCCCAAGGCGGATTACTTGATCTAATAAAATTCTTTTCTTTTAAATTCACCAGCTACCCCTTTAACTCCTTCATCTCGATATGTGTTATCCTGCTCGGTGGTCTACTAACAGGTTCAGCTCCAAGTATAAGATCTATTCAAAAATCAATAGCTCATTTCGATGGTAGTCCCGTAACTGGCTAAAAGCATCTGCAAATTCTCTTGCAACTAAGACCTGATTTAACTCATCTTTCACATATGTGGCACCCAGTAAAGCACAAACTTCTAGACTCGAATTCTCAACTAAGTATATTAGTCGGTCACTACTATCAGGGTTTCTCAATCATATTTTCTTGTCTTGGCAAAATATCCTAGCATCTTATTTTCTCAACCAATCTAAGCCTAAAATAATCTTGAAACCCGTAAAATCAAACGCAAACAAACTATAAGAAAAGGTATAAACTAGCAACTCAAATTCAAGATGGTCACATTTTCCCTCCTATTAGATTTGCTACTCTTAAGGAAGTAACAAGGTATGATGGTTCTATCTCTAACATATCTACTACATTAAGAGAAGAAAGAACATGATGTACAAGTATCAAATAATACTCTAACAAGTATGCTATGAATTTAAAGCATACCTCCCATCACAACCTTTCCTTCCTCCTTCGCTATTGTCCTAGATGACGACGGTTCCAAAGGAAAGACCTTTCCTTTTTAAGCTTTGGCCGGCTCTAGACAATGATTCTTATAGTGCCCCATCTAGTCACAGTTGAAACACTTCACACTTTTTTTTTCGCAACCTTATTTCCTTTACCGATTCAACATTCATGAGAAAAATGACTTTTCTTACCATATTTGATGCAAACAACATCAGCTTTCCCTTTCTTGGCAGCTTCAACCTTTTGGGCTCTCTTCTTCTTGAAGAACTTCCTCTTCTTACTCTGAAAACCATAAGTCTCCACTAACTTCTCTTTGCCAAAAGTCACAAGAATCTCCTCATTCCTTATAGCCATTTCTACCACTACATTACTTAGATCTCGAAGTTGTGGCATAGCTACATTAGCAATCTCCGACTTTAAACCTCAGATAAACTTCTCATTCCGCTTAATTATGGTGTCGATGGTAGCATATCCATAACTAGACAACTCATTAGTGTTGTCATTTCCTCTTGCTCCAACTCCATAAACTTCCTCAGCAGGGTTGACGTAGCTACTTCAGATAAGAATCTCTCCTCGAATCTCCTTCGAAATTTAGCCCAAGTCGGTTCTTCTTTTGGTACTTATACGTTCACTCTGTTCTACTAGTACAAAGCAGCTCCTCACAACTGCCGATGCCAACCCCCTCTTTTGATCATTATTCAATCCTTGTTATCAAATAATCTTTTTCAGTGCAATAGCTAGTTTTCCACTGCAATAGCATCTTCAGTTCCAAGAAAAGGCTTTCCTCCAAGACTGGTATAATCTCGGTTTAGGTTAATGTAGTTATTACCAACCAGGGCCACGGGAGTGACTCCTCCCGCATTAGCAGCATTCCCTTCGGCTAAACCAGCAGCTGCTCCAGCTTGCACCATGTTGATAAAAAACTAATACATAGTCCTCAGGTCTACTTGTGGGGTTCCAACATCTACAGTAGCATTTTCATTTTGATTGCATTTGTCTGTCGACCTTGGTTCCTTCTGGTATTGGGTCAAACATTTCCATTGATCATAGTGCTTCCACTACCTAGATTCACCCTTCCATTTCCTGCTTCCATATCTCGCTTTCTCGTAATCTACATACGAGCCTTAATAAGACACAAAAGGATGGTCAAAGAGAGAGGGGAGAATACATATTTATATAAAGCAAATATAAGTATGTTACTATAGCGTTATCCCAAACCCCAAACTTATTACTTAATTCATTAAGATCATGTTTTCAAAAGTCTTTTAAGTTTTATATAAACATATGCTCCGATACCAACTTGCAACATCCCCCATTTTTAGCCTCGAAACTAAGTGCTATGGATTCTATAGTAATCCATAGTTATTAATTTCCAATGACAAAATGCAGCTATATTCGCCATATCATCAAAATCACAAGAATACAATTTTTTTTAAATATAATTCAATCGCAAATTTTTTCATTACATGTAACATTCCCGGATTCTAGCCATGTTTAATTTGATAATTAATTTAATCTTTGGAATTTAACTTTGAAATATTTTGTAATTAATATGAAATTTTGGTTAAATTATGAATTATGTTAAATAGATTAAAAATAGAATGTGAAATTGGGATTCAAATTTAAATATCTTCTAAAATTAAAATTGTATTCGGATTTTCTAAAATCAAATAAGATATATCTTTATTTATATAAATGGATTTTAATTTGGAATTTGCATGGATAGGTATTTTATAAATAATATTGAATTTATTAACTTCGTATTCCAAGGAACTAATACATATATTATACATTTATTTATTAATGCTTAATTGATTTCGAAATCATATTCTTTAAAGATATACATACGTATGTAAAAAGAGGTGGATTTTTTTTAATTCAAAGTATGATATAAAATTTTATTTAAAACACATAAATACATGTAAAAGACATATGTAAATATATAAAAGTATAAATAAGAAAAACAAAAAAAATGATTTGTAAAATTTAAAATAAAGTAAGGTTTGAAAAACATAATTTATAAATAAATTAGAAAAAAGGGTTTAAACATAATTGTAACAATAATGGACACTTGTAAAATAAACTAAAAATATGCATAACAAATGTTAGATTGGTAAATACATGCAGCAAGAAAGATTTTTATTTGATTTGAAAATTTATTAACATACATTAAAAGAAAAAATGAACAAAGAAATAACCAGGTTGTTTCCTATTTAAATTCATATTCATTCTTCCTTTCTCCGAATTCTTTCTCTCATATTTTCAAAACCTGAAATGAGAATCATTTCAAAATCAAACTCAAAACCAACACAAATAAGAAAATCGTCTCACATTATAACAAAACAAAACAGAATGTTCAAAAGCTTCAACCTGGAAAACAAAACTAAATCAAAAGGAAGAAAACTGTCTCGATCTGATCAAAAGAAATTAAGAAAGCAGAGATCATCTTGAGTGTATTTTCAACTCGGTATACGAATCAAGTTCGGACTCAAAGATCAAATCAATATGAATTCAAATAAAACCTGAGCAAGCTAAGAATTCAAGTCCTCAGATCAAAAGCTTTTCCAGTTTTGAAACTTGATTTCCAGGCCCTGTTGCTTCTCTGTCCTCTATTCAAACATGTCAGGTGAGCAAACCTTTCAAATTTAAAACTTTAAATCATATACATTTTGATGATTGAAGTTGCTATGAAAATATCTTTATATGGTTGCATGCATATGTGTGTGTGTGTGTGTGTGTGTATATATATATATATGGATGTGTACGTGTCTGTATGTATGTATGCTCATGTCTGGGTATTCACAGTTTCAATGAACAACATTAAAAAATTCTATATCTACCTAAATAAACATTACTAGGTTATGATTCTTGAATGAAAAAGGATTGTAATGGTGTAGTGTTATTTTTAAAAATAAAAACAAGGAGAAATATTAAGAATTCCATCTGGAAAATAGAAATTACAGTAAAATAAATGAAACACTTAAAAAATTGACATTCACAAATTATTGTTTTGAATTTATTACATGATTCAAGTTGTGAAATAATGAATTTTAATGATAGTTTTAAGATTTTTAGCTTCGGAAATCGTTGGGATTTTAGAGTTGAACGGAATTGTAAAAAACATCGATTTCCGACGATCAACAGGAAATCGAACTTCGGGGTTAATGTCGGAGGAGGATTGGGAAGTGTTGAATATAGGAAATTATTAGTGGAAATTATAATGGACCGTGGTGGCGGCGCGGTGGGTTTGTAGGGTTTAAGAACGGGTTTGACTCGTCGAAATTTGAAGCTGAAATTTGCCAGCATCGTTGCACCGAGTTCAATCGCACCCAGGGGAGAAGCTTCGTGGGTAAGTGGCAAGGTGGTGGGTAGGCGGCATGGTCGCATATGATCGGTGATGATTAGACGAGGGGGGTTTTGTTGTTCGAGTTGGGTTCCAGTGTCCATCAAGTGGCTCGATTTTGATATCGATCGAGATGGGCGGAGCCAGGTGGTCGTGAAGCTTGAAAGTGTTGCCGTCGACTTGGCAATGTGATCGTGGTTGATCGAAAGAGCGCCGTTTGGCCATGCACGTGAATTTATATCACTGTGTATCAGTGGTGATTTTTTGTTTTGGGGAAGAAGAAGGTTAGCTCTAGTCTGCTCTCATGAAAATGAGATGATGGCCTGAGTAAAAGCTTGTGTGAATTAGTATGGGTTTCAAAAATCGGGTTTTAAATTTTTTCAAACAAAGTTGTATAGATTGGCTCGGGTTGTTGCCAGGGAAATGGGGGTTGGATCTCGAGTTGGTTACCGAAGTAGGATTGGGTCAGATTGAAAATGCTAACCAAGTTTGTATATTTTAAATAAAACATGTTTCTAAAATAAAACAAACCAAGATTCTCAAATAGGTTTTCAAACTTAAGTTTTAAAAATTAATGCGATTTGAAATAATCTGATTGGTTTTGAAAACAAATTTTGATTTTTCTTTTTATTTAATCTCTAAGTGGTTTTTCAAATAAAATAAAGTTAATGTGATTTATTAAAGGTTAATTATGAAATAAAAAGGTCGATTACTTAATAATTAAAGGGTAATTAATTAGTGTAATCAATCAAGGTGATTAACTAATGGATAATTTGTTGATGAGATTAATTAAAGGATAATTAACTAAAAGTTAATTTAATAAGTAATTAAGGTAATTAATTACTTAATGGTTAATTAATTAATGAAAGTGACTAAGGGATGATTTACTAATTTAAGGTTAATTATTTAATGATTAAAGTAAATTTAAATTATTATTAATGGTTAATCAATAAATGATTAAAGAATAATTAGTCAAAATGATTTGTAATTAATTAACGTTAATTTACCAGGATTAGTTAATTATTCATTAGTAATTAATCTGATTTAAATTAATCCGATGATTAATCGACCTTACATATGGATGTTTGGATTCTATTGGAGGATGAATTGTTTGATATCCTTGATGTTTGATACTTTGTGATATGAATTATGCTGATTTGAGTTTTGAACTGTGAATGTAATTTATTTATCTTTGATAAATGTAATTTATTTTATCTGTGATAAATGTATATTATTTATTTGTGTGTCTGTGAATGAAAGATAAGCGTTATAGATTGTACCGCTTATCAATATTGATATGCTTGAATCTGTGACTGGTTGATGATGTTGCACTATTGTGTAGAAACCCTGGACTACACTATACACACAAATATGGATTGCACGAGGAAATCGGTTAAGTCACAGATTTTTGAAAAAGCTTTAAAAAATTGAATTTTGAATCCAAATGGTTTTGGAAATGGAATTGGGTTAAAAAATGAAAAGATTTTGACAAGGAGTTTCTAAGATAAAAGTTATTCTGAATAACTTGATAAAGTTTTGAAATTTAAATAGTTTGATTTGAATTTGAATTCAAGACCGAAAATTGAATTCTATATTTGGAAATTATGGTTTAAAAGATTATACGAGTTATAAATGTGTTTAAATGTGTTTTAAACCATTTTGAAAGCATTGTTTCGGGAATCTGAATTTAACCCAAGTTTTAGACTTAAAGGGACTTAACTCGTGCAAATAAAATCGGATTTTTACGAAAATGAAAACTATTTGTTTTCAAATAATAATAGCCTTTATGTAAAGAAAGGATTTTCAATTTGTGTTGAAAAGATTTCAAATTTGAAATGGAATAGTTTTGAAAGCTATCTTAAAATTTTGGTAAACCTTGTTATTGAATTGAAATGGATCTTTTACTTAAAAAGATTTGAATCGTAAATAGTTTGGGAAACTATGCATGAATCTTTGTGAAAAATTGTTAAGCTTTGTTTTGGAATCGAAGAGGATTCTAAATGGTGTATATTTTATATAAAAGATTTGGAATGGAATTGTTTTGTGGAAATCTTTTTGAAAGCTATGAATTGAATCCTGATTTAAATATTGGATGAGTTAATCCAATTTGAAAGGGAAATTGTTTTGAAAGATTATGAATGAATCTTTGTTAAAGATTGGTATACTTTGTTTTCAAATTGAAAAGGGATCTTAAAAGTGTATCCTTTCTATGAAAGAGTTGAAATGGAAATTGTTTTGAAATCTGTGAATGAATCTTTGTGAAAGATGGGTGAACTTTGTGAAATGAATCTTTTTGTTTGAAAGATTGGAAATGGTAATTTGTTTAAACCATTTGAAAGAAAGGTTTTGGACTTTAAGTTTTGACTTAAATGAGATCCCATCATCCATATGTTTTAAATATTGCGCTCATTATTCGGTTTAACCGGGAGAGGACCTTGTGTCATATAACCCATTCCGAATATTGATACGATGGGCCATACATACACACATATACATGCAGCCATATAAAGATATTTTCATAGCAACTTCAATCATCAAAATGTATATGATTTAAAGTTTTAAATTTGAAAGGTTTGCTCACCTGACATGTTTGAACAGAGGATAGAGAAGCAACAGGGCCTGAAAATCAAGTTTCAAAACTGGAAAAACTTTTGATCTGAGGACTTGAATTCTTAGCTTGCTCAGGTTTTATTTGAATTCACATTGAGTTGATCTTTGAGTCCGAACTTGATTCGTATACTGAGTTGAAAATACACTCAAGATGATCTCTTCTTGCTCAATTTCTTTTGATTAGATCGAGACAGTTTTCTTCCTTTTGATTTAGTTCTGTTTTCCAGGTTGAAGCTTTTGAACTTTCTGTTTTGTTTTGTTTTAATGCTGAGACGATTTTCTTATTTGTGCCGGTTTTGAGTTTGATTTTCAAATGATTCTCATTTCAGGTTTTGAAAATATAAGAGAAAGAATTTGGAGAAAGGAAGAATGAATATGAATTTGAACAGGAAACAACCTGGTTATTTCTTTGTTCATTTTTTTCTTTTAATGTATGTTAATAAATTTTCAAATCAAAGAAAACTCTTTCTTGCCGCATGTATTTACAAATCTAACATTTGTTATGCATATTTTTAGTTTATTTTACAAGTGTCCATTATTGTTACAATTGTATTTAAATCCTTTTTTCTAATTTATTTATAAATTATGTTTTTTTAAACCTTTCTTTATTTTAAATTACAAATCATTTTTTTTTGTTTTTCTTGTTTATACTTTTATATATTTACATATGTCGTTTACATGTATTAATGTGTTTTAAATAAAATTTTATATCATACTTTGAATTAAAAAAAACCACCTCTTTTTACATACATATGTATATCTTTAAAGAATATGATTTTGAAATCAATTAAACATTAATAAATAAGTGTATAATATATATATTAGTTCCTTGGAATACGAAGTTAATAAATTCAATATTATTTATAAAATACCTATCCATGCAAATTCCAAATTAAAATCCATTTATATAAATAAAGACATATCTTATTTGATTTTAGAAAATCCAAATACAATTTTAATTTTATAAGATATTTAAATTTGAATCCCAATTTCAAATTCTATTTTTAATCTATTTAACTTAATTCATAATTTAACCAAAATTTCATATTAATTACCAAATATTTCAAAGTTAAATTCCAAAGATTAAATTAATTATCAAATTAAACTTGACTAGAATCCGAGAATGTTACATGTAATAAAAAATTTCCGATTGAATTATATTTAAAAAAATTCGTATTCTTATGATTTTGATGATATGGCTAATATAGCTGCATTTTGTCATTAGAAATTAATAACCATGGATTACTATAGAGTTCGTAGCACTTAGTTCAAGGCTAAAAATGGGGGATGCTGCAATTTGGTATTAGAGCATATATTTATATAAAAATTAAAAGACTTTTGAAAACATGATCTTAATGATTCAAATAATAAGATTGGGGTTTGGGATAATGCTATAGTAACATACTTATATTTGCTTTATATAAGTATGTACTCTCCCCTCTCTCTTAGACCACCCTTTTGTGTCTTATTGAGGCTCGTATGTAGATTACGAGAAAGCGAGATATGGAAGCAGGAAATGGAAGAGTGAATCTAGGTAGTGGAAGCACTATGATCAATGGAAATGTTTGACCCAATACTAGAAGGAACCAAGGTCGAAAGGAAAATGCTAATCAAAAGCAAATGCTAATGTAGATGTTGGAACCCCACCAGTAGACCTGAGGACTATGTATCAGTTTTTTATCAACATGGTGCAAGCTGGAGCAGCTGCTAGTTTAGCTGGAGGGAATGCTGCTAATGCGGGAGGAGTCACTCCCATGGCCTTGGTTGGTAATAACTACATTAACCTAAACCGAGATTATACTAGTCTTGGAGGAAATCCTTTTCTTGGAACTGAAGGTGCTATTGCAGTGGAAAATTAGCTATTGCACTGAAAAAGATTATTTGATAACTAGGATTGAATAATGATCAAAAGAGGGGGTTGGCATCGGCAGTTGTGAGGAGCTGCTTTTTACAAGTAGAACAGAGTGAACGTATAAGTACCAAAAGAAGAACCGACTTGGGCTAAATTTCAAAGGAGATTCGAGGAGAGATTCTTACCTGAAGTAGCTATGTCAACCCTGTTGAGAAAGTTTATGGAGTTGGAGCAAGTGGAAATGACAACACTAATGAGCTGTCTAGTTATGGATATGCTATCATCGACACCATAATTAAGCGGAATGAGAAGTTTATCTGAGGTTTAAAGTCGGAGATTGCTAATGTAGCTATGCTACAACTTCGAGATCTAAGTAATGTAGTGGTAGAAATGGCTATAAGGAATGAGGAGATTCTTGTGACTTTTGGCAAAGAGAAGTTAGTGGAGACTTATTGTTTTCAGAGTAAGAAGAGGAAGTTCTTCAAGAAGAAGAAAGCCCAAAAGGTTGAAGCTGCCAAGAAAGGGAAAGCTGATGTTGTTTGCATCAAATATGGTAAGAAAAGTCATTTTTCTCATGAATGTTGAATTGGTAAAGGAAATAAGGTTGCAAAAAAAGGTGTGAAGTGTTTCAACTGTGACTAGATGGGGCACTATAAGAATCATTTTCTTGAGCCGGCCAAAGCTTAAAAAGGAAAGGTCTTTCCTTTGGAACCATCATCATCTAAGACAATAGCAAAGGAGGAAGGAAAGGTTGTGATAGGAGGTATGCTTTAGATTCATAGCATACCTGTTAGAGTATTATTTGATACTGGTGCATCACGTTCTTTCATCTCTCAATGTAAAAGATATGTTAGAGATAGAACCCTCATAACTTGTTACTTCCTTAAGAGTAGCAAATCTAATAGGAGGGAAAATGTGACCATCTTGAATTTGAGTTGCTAGTTTATACTTTTTCTTATAGTTTTTTTGTGTTTGATTTTGCGGGTTTCAAGATTATTTTAGGCTTAGATTGGTTGAGAAAATAAGATGCTAGGATATTTTGCCAAGACAAGAAAATATGATTGAGAAACCCTGATAGTAGTGACCGACTAATATACTTAGTTGAGAATTTGATTCTAGAAGTTTGTGCTTTACTGGGAAACACATAAGTGAAAGATGAGTTAAATCAGGTATTAGTTGCAGGTGAATTTGCAGATGTTTTTAGCTAGTTACAGGACTACCATCGAAATTAGCTATTGAGTTTTGAATATATCTTATACTTGGAGATGAACCTATTAGTAGACTACCTAGCAGGATAACACCTATCGGGATGAAAGAGTTAAAGGGGTAGCTGGTGAATTTAAAAGAAAAGAATTTTCTTAATCAAGTAATCCGCCTTGGGGAGCGACCGCGGTGTTCGTAGAAAAACTGGATGTATCGTTGAGATTATGTATTGACTATCATAAGCTGAATGAGAAGAGATAAAGAATAGATATCCTTTGCCGAGAATTAATGAAATTTCATTTGATCGGTTGAGTGAAGCCATTGTATTTATCCAGTTGGATTTAGCCAGTTGGATTTAGCAACAAGATTTCATCAATAGAGGGTGGCGGAGGACAATATCCCTTTGATGGTATTCCAAACGAGATATGGTTCGTACAAGTGGTTAGTGATGTCATTTGGATTGACTAATGCGCTAGCTTTCTTTGTGGACTTGATAAACCTGATTTTCTAAGAAAACTTGGATTACGTTTGTATTGGTGTTCATTGATGATATTTTGATATGTTCTAAAGATGAAAAAGATCATGAGATTCATAATAGAATAGTGCTTGAGCTGTCGAGACAGCATCAAGTAAAGGCAAAGTTTTCGGGTGCCATTTCCTGAAGAGAGAAGTGAAATTTCTTGGTCATATAGTTTCAGAGAAAGTGTTGTCAGTGGATCCTCCTAAGATTGAAGCTAGAAATGGTTGGAAAAGACCCGAGATGGTAACCGAGATACGGAGTTTCCTTGGATTAGCTTGCTATTAGCAAAGATTCATCAAGGATTTCTCTCGGATAGTAGCACCCCTGACTAGACTAACCAGAAAGGGCTTAAAGTTTGTTGGTCCGACATATGTGTAGAAGCATTCCTTGATTTAAAGCATTTGTTGGCCAATGCACCGATGTTAGTTATGTCATATGGTAGTTAGGATTTAGTGGTGTATACGGATGCGTGTGGAATAGGATTGAGAGTTGTGTTGATACAAAGGGGTAAAGTGATTGCCAACGCTTCTCGACAACTCCGACCACATAAAGTAAGATATCAGAATCAATATTTGGAGTTAGTAGCGGTGATTTTCATATTCGAAGTATGGAGAAACTACCAATTAGGAAAGAGATTCGAATTGTATATGCATCATAAGTCTTTGAGGTATTTATGCTCTCAAAAAGAGTTGAATATGAAATAGCAGAGGTGACTGGAGTTCTTAGCCGCTTATGATTTTGGTATTGAGTATACGCTAAGAAACGAAAACAAAGTGACAGATGCACTTAGCATAAAACATAAAAATGTGGTGTTAGCTATGTTGGCAGAATGAAAAGTTTTAGGGCATCGACTATTTGTAGTGTGTAGTTAAGATTGACTATTACTTCTAGTCAAAGTACTGTCATCTTATCTTGCTTGAAAGTTCATCCAGTACAGATTGAAAGGATCACTTCTAAGCAAAGTGATGATTCATTACCAGCCGAAAGGATTAGAAGATTGGAAAATGGAACTGGGATTGATGATCTAAAAGATTTTAGTCTTGACTAGAGTGGATGGTTAAGGATGAAGGGACGGTTATGTGTTCCAGATATTGATGACCTAAGGAAGGAAGTTCTTAGAGAGTTTCATCGATCGAAGTTTACTATACATCCTAGAGTAACTAAGATGTATCAGGATATGAAAAGAAATTTCTTCTAGGAAGTTTTGAGAAGGGCTGTAGGCATATGGTAAAGCAATGTGCGAATTGGCAACAAATAAAAGTCGAACATCAGAGGCCAAGTGGTTTGCTTAAGCCTTTAGATATACCGGTTTGGAAATGTTATTCTACATCCATGGATTTTATTAACAGCTTGCCAAGGTCGAACAGGAGTAGTGAAAGTGTTTGGGTCATAGTGGATAGGCTGACCAATAGTGCATATTTCACCCCGGTTAAGTCAACCAGTACGGCACCTGTATTGGCTAAGTTTTTATGAAAAACATTATTAGACCGCATGGGATTTCTATTAGAAATGAGAGGGATACTTTGTTCACTAATGAATTCTGAAAGAGTCTGCAAGAAGTGTTAGGTACCAAGCTGAAGACGAGTACCACTTACCAACCACAAATGGATGAACATAAGGAAAGAGTTAACAAAATTCTTGAAGATATTTTAAGAGCATCTATACTAGACTTTGGAGGGTATTTAGAAGACCATTTGCTCTTAGTTGAGTTTTCCCATAATAATAGTTATCAAATTACTTCAGGAATAGAGCCTTTCGAAGCTCTTTACGGAAGGTAGTGCAAATCGCTAGCATATTGGTTGGAGACAGGAGATAGATTGGTTCTTGGCCCGAGAATGGTAAGGAAGCCACAGAAAAGATTGAGTTGATCCAAACAAGGATGAGGGAAAACTAATCTAGGAAGAAAAGTCTTGCAGATAAGAGGCATAAGGATTTAGAGTTCTCGGTTGGAGACTATGTTTTTTTTTAAAGTATCACTGGTGAAAGGTGTAGTATGATTTGGAAAGTTAGGGAAATTGGTACCAAGATATGTTTGACCTTTTCCTATAATAGAAAGGATCTAAAAACTCGCTTAGTAGATAGAGTTACCGAGTAGTTTATGGATAACCTTGTGTCATATAACCCATTCCGAATAATGATACGATGTTATGGATAACCCATCAATAGGCCATTCCAAATAATGATACGATGTTTAGCGAAAGGATAACCCATCAAATGTCTCTTCACCGAATGTCCCCCGGTATAGAGATTTGAGCACCCTTTGTGATGGGGAGTCTGGACGTGATTAGGGATTATTCGAATTTGCAAGGGCTTCTTCGTGAATTGCCTTCGGTTCTGTTCGAACCCAGAACAGACTTGTATGGATGTGTGTCTGACATTACACGTTGATATGTAAAGCTGGTTTCTATCAAATACATTTTTGTTTGGTGGCGGAGATTTATTCTCTTAGCTTAACACCCTTTTCTGAGACATACGAGCTCAGATGTTATGTAGTTGATGGTTACTAGTGATACATTCCCAATTTGGTAGTGTGGCATGCTGAGTGCCGCTGTGTGTTGCCGATCATTTGTTGATCAAAGCATGGCTTTTGTGAAAAGCGTAGCTTTGTGAATGAGACCTCATCGGGCCTCACAACTCGGAAATGGTCAAAACCTGAATGTTGTGGCAAGGTTTTTAGGGGTCGCGCCCCTTGGGTATGTCCATTTCTGTAACGACTCAGGATTTCTAATAATTTAAATTTGAATATTTAATTGATTTTAAATATTAATAAGTAAGATTTATAAGTCGAATAATTTATTTTCGAATATTGGATTTAATTGGATAATTAAATCGATTATTTAATAGTTGAAATTTCTGAAAATAATTGAAAATAGGGTTAGATATGATTGAAAATGATTTGTAAAATTTTATTTTATCATATTGAAGTTAGAATGATGTTATAGAACTTTTAAAATCGAATTAAAAGTTAATTTGTGAAAATTGAATATTTTAATATTAAAATCGACTAGCGAAAATAGCCAATTTTCGAACAGTCTCAGATTTTGACGAAACCAGTTTCATCGGATCCGTAATGTGATATTATTGTATGGTTTCAAATTTCGTGTCAATCGGATTTACCGTTTGTCCGGTGCAAGCTAAAACGCCTAGAAATTAGTTTAATCGGTTTAATTTTAAATCGATCGTTTAATTCCATATCTCGCACATATGACCAAATTAGCTTCCGGAACCTGTTCCATTGTGTCCGGAATGCGGGATAAACCCTAGAAATGTCGGTCACCGCGCGTAAATCGGAGTTTGGAAATTCCGAAATGAATAGTGTTTCGTTCGATTTTCTATAAATAGCCCATCTCTTCACACAAATTAAAAAAAAAACCCTAAACCTAACAGCAGCCGCCGCCACCAAGAATTTAATGGCTGAAATTGCTCCTTTCTTCCTTCGTTAATATCTTCAAATCCATGCAATATTATCAAAAACTTTCTAAATGAAAGATGGAGAGCACGCAACGAGCTTCGAATCTATACGATCAAGATGTAAATGGAGCATCGTGGAGGTTCTAAAATGGCCACGTTCATCTGCAGTTCACGCGCGCATCTCGAGTTTGTACGGGGGCCGAGCTCCACCGTGTTGAGGCTGTGTGTCGAGCAAGCTATGGGCTTTGGAATGGCGGCCTCCGATCGTGGTCAAAGTCAAAGGGGGTGGCTCGATAATTAGATGATTAACGGCGGCCGATGGGTGTAATTGACCTGGATATTCACGCGTTTGGAGAAGAAGGCAGGGACGGTCTTGATGCAAGCAACAGGAATCAACGGCTATGATAGTTTAGGTTTATAATATAAAAGTTATGTTGTAAATTAGTTTATATAAATTCGTAAAACTTTAAAAATGTATATCTTTTTCATACGAGGTCGAAAACGCGCGAAACCAGTTGCGTTGGGTTCGTATGGACGAGCACTACGCTATGGAAATGGATTGGAGTCGTTTGGAGTTAGTGAGAATTTCGAGTAAAATTAAACGTCCGTTTAATTTTATTCGAAATAAAAGCTGAAAACGGAAATGAAATCAAGGTGAGAACTTCTCACTCAATCGAATCGGTTTCGATTTTATTTTTAATAGTTAGATTTAAAATTGTTGAATGCATGTTTGAATGATGATTGTTATCTATTGATTGTTAAAATAGACATTATGCGTCGTTAGTAAGCGGATGTTATTTATTAAAAACATATACCGCGAATATTTCATAAACAGTGAAATTGGTATTATATATTATAGCAATATATATATTGGCATATGTATATATTGCAGTTGTTGATTTCCCGTAGTATATAGCGGATGAGACCCTATTGCGCCGTCTATTAAGCGGATAATATTTTATAAATCCCATATACCGCGATAATTCTGTACTGGAGCGGAATTGGTATTGTGCTAATGTTTTTGGATGCAGGGAAACAGGTTGGAGGGATCCAACTGGATTCCTCAACTGTATTGATTTATTTATAGATATTTTGATATTTGTTGATTATCATATCGATATATGATATTTGGATGTCGTGAATGATTATTTGGTGCTGCTGCATCATCGGATCCATTTCTGAAGTTTTAAAAATAATGTTTTTTGGTTTTAAAAGGATTTTAAAGTGATTTTTCAAAGTATATGTTTTTACAAAATTTTGAGTTGATTCATTTTAAATAATTAAAACATTATAAATTTTTATGTTATAAAAATTACTGTTTTTGTAAAATATAAACAAATTAAGATTTTTGAAATAAATAGTGATTAATTTATAAAATGGTGTAATTGGGAATTTTGAATTATTATAAACGGTTTATATAAAAGATTTATTGATATTTATAAATTAAAAATACCGGAATTATAAAACGAGTTTTTATAAGTAATAAAGTGAAATAAAAAAAGGGATTTCATAAGTGAATTGAGATTTATAAATTTATGAAATATGAATATATAAAATGGATAGATTTTGTAAAATATAAAATTTATGAGTAATCAACTTATAAATCGGATTTTGGCATTTAAAATGAGATATAAAAAAAGGATTTTTATAAATAGAAGTTTATAAAAATATAAATGGAGTTTATAAATCCGAAATCAATTGAACTTGATCCGTTGGATATAGGAATATATGAAAGGAATTATATTCACGATTTTGGACAGTGAATATATTATTAAATGAAATGGATATGTTTTTGGGGAAGGAACATTATGAAATGAAGTTAATGATTTTAAAGACGTTTTAAAATGCATTAAGTATCGAATACATAGATTTCAACATTTATTGTTGAAATAGACGTTTTCGAGAAATAGAAGGAAATGGTGGACTATAACACTGTTGTTATAGTAAATGGTTTCCGAAAGGAAATGTTTTGTATAGTATTGGGATTTACATATCTATTTAAACTTTGAATCCCTATACTAGTGATTTTGGGTCGTCGTAACGATGTTTTACGTAACATTGGTTTTGGCCCAAACAAATGTGTTTAAGAGAATGATTTCTTAAAGAATGAAATATATACTTAATTTTCGATTTAAGTATATTGAATATTTTCCAAGTGTTGAAAATAAATAGATTTGTGATGTACTTATTATTAAATAAGTATGGGAATGTTTTTCAATGTGAAATGAAATGTTTTGAGAATTTATCTTTTTGAAGATAAATTGAAAATGAATAATTGAAATCGTATATTCATAAATATTTTGGAATGTAAATTCACTATGGAATTTATAAATGAAAAGGGGAATTTGTTTAAAAATAAATGTTGATTTATTTTTGAAGTGTGGGAATTAATTTACGGATTTGGAACGTAAATATAAAGTAAATCGTTAAGGATTTATTTAATTGGTTTAAATGAACCATGTTGAAATGAAAGTATTTCGCGTAAGGAAAATGTTTGAAATTTGTTTTCAAAAGTGATAAAGGTGAAAAGTGATTTGAAATTTTTTTTTCAAATGGTTGAAGTGTGGAAAATATATATCTAGTAAAGATATTTTGAAAAGTAAATAATTTGGGAAATTATTTGGATTTGGTGATGTTGAACACGCCTATTGATAGTTAAAAATCCGACTATCAATATTTACCTTTAAATAGGTATTTGTTGTGAACTGCTTGAATTTGAATGCCACACTTATTTTTGAATAAGCGCTCACTATTCGGGTTAGCCGGGAAAGGACCTTGGGGTCGTACAACCCATTCCGAGTATGTGATACGTCGTTATGGACTGCATTTGATGACCGGTGTTGAAGACCGGATATTTGTGAAAACGGAAGGATTACCGTCGAGTTACTCTACATCGGCTGATCTCCGATATAGAGGTTTTATCACCCTTAGTGACGGGAAGTCCGGTCGTGATTAGTGAATATCCGGATTGCAAGGACTTCTTTGGAAGTGCCTTCGGTTCTGTTCGAGCCCGGAACAGACTTGTATGGATTGTATGTCTGACATTACAAATTGAGATATAAAGCTGATTTCTTTCAAATATATTTCTGTTGGTGGCGGAGAATTTATTCTCTTAGCTTAACACCCTTCTCTGAGACGTATGAGCTCAGAGGTTATATAGTTGAAGGTCATTAGTGATACACTCCCAATTTGGTAGTGTGGCATGCTAAGTGTTGCTGTGAAATGATCATTGTTTGATCATTTGTGATAGGATCATTTATTTGATCATTTATCTTGGTGATCATTTCTATGATCATTTGTTGACCTAAAGCACGGCTTTTGTATAAAGCGTGGCTTTGTGGACGAGACTTCGTCGGACCTCACACCCCGGAAATGGTCAAAACAGGAAGGATGCGGCAAGGTTATTAGGGGGTAGCGCCTCTTTAGTGTATGTCATTCCTTCTGGATAGAGGTGGTATCATGGTATGGAGCCCAGATATTTAACCTATGTTGTTGCTGCATATTTTGTGGTTGTTGGAAATCGAGGATCCTCGGATAGATCGGTTACGATCGGAGGATGACATATTTGTGTCAGTAGTTACCCAGTTAGGGGTAACCCGGCCTTGTGTTGGCAGAGATCCGGTTTGGTTCTTGGGGACGTCCTTCCAGAGGCGTTCTCATGTGGCAATGGGAAGTTCCTTGGCCTGACCATTTGTTGGAAATCCAATTCCCAATATGAAACCCTGTACGGTTTTACTTGTAGAACCTATTATTCACTTATCGTGGCGCCCCACTGTTTGGATGGTAGCTATAGTAGACATAGTTCGAAATGTCTATGTTGGCTAAGATTTATATTTTATTTTCGAAAAGAATTTTGCCTACACTATGCACTAGTAATAATATCAAATGTTCTTTTTAATGCGTATCAAGCATCTTTGACTATCATAAGGAGAAATCTCCTCCGATTCTGCGTTTGCATTGTGTGTGTGCGCGGGAGGCCTTATGGTAGTCTCATTTTTAAAAGCATTGCGAATTGACTTTAAAAGTATTCCTCTATTTTGTTTTCAAAGATAAATAAACTGTTTTGAGTTCTCACACCAGTCACATGACTGACTCGGAGTTTATTGTTTTCCTTCCTAAACTCTGGGTGCCCACCAATTTCCACACGGGCAGTACGGAGTTAAGGTTTATTCAGGATATTCAGGAGTTGCTGGAGGCAAGATGGATGGCATGGCGTATTACTAGTATATAGTATTTCTTTTCCGCTGTTGATGTTGTTTGTTGTTGTACACTCTGATGATGTAATGAAATGTAATGTAATGTAATAACTGATATAGTTCTTTGTTTAAAGATTATTCATTTATTTATTATATGTTGTTCTGCTGCGAATTGTGAGATTCTGATGTTGTTCTGTTATTTCTTCTGTTCTGTTCTATCTTTTTCTATCTTCTTCTATGTTTTCTTTTTCTAAAACCCTAACAGTACGGTTTTTCGGCTTTTGATTTCTCGGCAGTTGATACAGTAGACGTATTGATGTCGGTTTTCGTCAACGAAAAATCTCGAACGTTACATTTGGTATCTGAGCTTGTGGTTAAGCGACAACCATGGCTCTGTTGGGTATTACTCATTAGAGATAGAGTCAGTAGTACTCTAGAATAAGTTTGAGTGTAATAATAGATATGAGCATGTATTTGTTAGTGAATATAAATTGTTTTATATTGTGATGATTGGTTTGTTGAGTGGTATGTGGATTTTGGTCAACACGAGTAATTAACGTTGTTGATAGGGATCTCTAAACACTTGTACAGAACAAATTGACACGATATCGTTTTAAATTGGGTAAATGAAATAATTTTACCTTGATTATATTTTATATATAAAGGAAATAATTTTTCAGAATTATTAATGTGTATATGAATTGATTGTTTGGTTGTTTGAATAAGTTAAATAAAACTTATTGTAAAAGAATGAATTGTATAAGCAAATGAATTATAAGTATGGAACTATAATTAATGTGATTTACAATTGTGAAATAATCTTATATACAATAAGTGAAATTATATAAATAAAAGATTTATAAATGTGATTTATAATCCGAAATAAAATTCCAGAGAAGTGTTTTGAAAAGATTTGATATTTTGGAAAATTGTTTTGGAGGAATTAAAGCTCTAAACTCTTTTCGGTTGCTGGAAAATAATCCTGATGATGATGGCCACATCATTAGAATTCATTTTCGAGTTTCCAAAAGAGAAATTGCTGCCAAATTGTTTTAAATAAAAGTTGTTTGGAAAATTTTGAGTTTGGGCTTTGAAATTCAAAAGATAATTGAATTGATTTCAAAAATGGTTTTGAAAGATTGAAAGGACTCTGGAATCCTATTTAAATATTATGGAAATGATAAATGAGTTGATAACTTATACAAATTGAATTTCGATAGAATAAATTTAACTTAAAGGATGAAGTTAAATTAAAGGAAGTATAAGTAAATCAATAAAATCCAAGTAGTAATTGTTGAATATAAGTTGTATAACCTATAAGATGATGAATATAAGTGAATAAGTTTTGAACTTATGATAGGAGTTAATAAATTTAGCTTTGGTAAAAAGTTAAATAGGATTGGAATTTGAATTGGATTTGTAAGTGAAAACTTAAGTTAAATTAAACAAAAGGTGTTTGGAATGAAATATAACTTAAGTGAAGTTGAATGATGTTAATTTTGGTATCGAAGTAAATTAATAAGTGAATTAATGAAGTGAAGTCATTAAGAATGTGAACTTGAGTTATGTGAATGGAATTCAATTATATTGTTAAAAGAATTAGCAATTGAATTGAACTAATGGATTGAATGTTAATCAATTAAATGTAAATAATTGATATGAAACAATGAATATAAGTGTTAATTCATTAAAAGCTAATGTAATTGGAAGTTGAATAAATTGGAATGGAAGTCAATTTAATATAAACCAATTGGAATTGAAGGTGTTGGACCAAATTGAATGTAAATTAAATAATTTGGTTGTGTTGAAAATACATTGGTTGTTATTTGATTGTTAATTGATTGCATATAATTCATTAAGTGTTGATGAAATTGAATTGGCGAAATTGGAAGCTATGTAATTAAATTCAAATGGACAATATATAAATTTAAATAGAATTGAATGTGAATTGGATTTAATTAGTGAATGCAAACTAATTAAAATTGAATATGAATGAATGTTAGTAAAATTCCAATGTTAATGAATCAAGTGTGATTTAAATTGAAAACCAGTTCATTGAATATTAATGAAAATATGAATGAATATTGATTTGGTTATGGATGATAGTTGGTTGATGTTTGCATTTGTTGTTTTGTTGCATTTGCTATGTTGGCATATGTAGTTCTTTTGTTGCTATATGTTGTATATTGATACTATTTTCATATATGCATGATTCTCATGTTGTTGTTGAGTGTTTAGTAGGTGCGGATTGCGTTGCTTTGCATTTGCAGCTCGCTTTCGTGCTATATTAGTCGTATACGTTCGCTAATAATATAATAAGGTACATATCTCAGATTACATACCGTACTTTTACACTTTTTTCCCTACGGGATGCCTCATCACTTGATGATATGTATATTTGTGATATATACACTGTTATTTTTTTTCGGATCGAGCCGCGCAAAGGAGACTCTGGCGAATTTTTCCGAAAATTTAAGGCGTTAGAATTTTTTTTTTGAGAAAATTGGAAAATTTTGAAAACTATAACTTTGATTTTGGAATTGAAAGTTAAATGATGTAATTGGTTTTGAAAAGGATAACTAAGCATGATTAGAAAACTTAGTAAAGTATGGTAAGAATTTTAAATTTGTTTTGGAAAGTTAATGAATTCTGTAACTTTTTCTTACTTGGTAATTTCGAGGACGAAATTCTCTTAAGGGGGGAAGTCTGTAACGACACAGGATTTCTAATAATTTAAATTTGAATATTTAATTGATTTTAAATATTAATAAGTAAGATTTATAAGTCGAATAATTTATTTTCGAATATTGGATTTAATTGGATAATTAAATCGATTATTTAATAGTTTAAATTTCTGAAAATAATTGAAAATAGGGTTAGATATGATTGAAAATGATTTGTAAAATTTTATTTTATCATATTGAAGTTAGAATGATGTTATAGAACTTTTAAAATCGAATTAAAAGTTAATTTGTGAAAATTGAATATTTTAATATTAAAATCGAATAGTGAAAATAGCCAATTTTCGAACAGTCTCAGATTTCGCGAAACTAGTTTCATCGGATCCGTAATGTGATATTATTGTATGGTTTCAAATTTCGTGTCAATCGGATTTACCGTTTGTCCGGTGCAAGCTAAAACGCCTAGAAATTAGTTTAATCGGTTTAATTTTAAATCGATCGTTTAATTCCATATCTCGCACATATGACCGAATTAGCTTCCGAAACCTGTTCCATTGTGTCCGGAACGCGGGATAAACCCTAGAAACGTCGGTTACCGCGCGTAAATCGGAGTTTGGAAATTCCAAAATGAATAGTGTTTCGTTCGATTTTCTATAAATAGCCCATCTCTTCACACAAATAAAAAAAAACCCTAAACCTAACAGCAGCCGCCGCCACCAAGAATTTAATGGCTGAAATTGCTCCTTTCTTCCTTCGTTAATATCTTCAAATCCATGCAATATTATCAAAAACTTTCTAAATGAAAGATGGAGAGCACGCGGCGAGCTTCGAATCAATACGGTCAAGATGTAAATGGAGCATCGTGGACGTTCTAAAATGGCCGCGTTCATCTGCAGTTCACGCGCGCATCTCGAGTTTGTAGGGGGGCCGAGCTCCACCGTGTTGAGGCTGTGTGTCGAGCAAGCTATGGGCTTTGGAATGGCGGCCTCCGATCGTGGTCAAAGTCAAAGGGGGTGGCTCGATAATTAGATGATTAACGGCGGCCGTGGGTGTAATTGACCTGGATATTCACGCGTTTGGAGAAGAAGGCAGGGACGGTCTTGATGCAAGCAACAGGAATCAACGGCTATGATAGTTTAGGTTTATAATATAAAAATTATGTTGTAAATTAGTTTATATAAATTCGTAAAACTTTAAAAATGTATATCTTTTTCATACGAGGTCGAAAACGCGCGAAACCAGTTGCATTGGGTTCGTATGGACGAGCACTACGTTATGGAAATGGATTGAAGTCGTTTGGAGTTAGTGAGAATTTCGGGTAAAATTAAACGTCCGTTTAATTTTATTCGAAATAAAAGCTGAAAACGGAAATGAAATCAAGGTGAGAACTTCTCACTCAATCGAATTGGTTTCGATTTTATTTTTAATAGTTAGATTTAAAATTGTTGAATGCATGTTTGAATGATGATTGTTATCTATTGATTGTTAAAATAGACATTATGCGCCGTTAGTAAGCGGATGTTATTTATTAAAAACATATACCGCGAATATTTCATAAACAGTGAAATTGGTATTATATATTATAGCAATATATATATTGACATATGTATATATTGCAGTTGTTGATTTCCCGTAGTATATAGCGGATGAGACCCTATTGCGCCGTCTATTAAGCGGATAATATTTTATAAATCCCATATACCGCGATAATTCCGTACTGGAGCGGAATTGGTATTGTGCTAATGTTTTTGGATGCAGGGAAACAGGTTGGAGGGATCCAACTGGATTCCTCAACTGTATTGATTTATTTACAGATATTTTGATATTTGTTGATTATCATGTCGATATATGATATGTGGATGTCGTGAATGACTATTTGGTGCTGCTGCATCATCGGATCCATTTCTGAAGTTTTAAAAATAATGATTTTTGGTTTTAAAAGGATTTTAAAGTGATTTTTCAAAGTATATGTTTTTATAAAATTTTGAGTTGATTCATTTTAAATAATTAAAATGTTATAAATTTTTATGTTATAAAAATTACTGTTTTTGTAAAATATAACCAAATTAAGATTTTTGAAATAAATAGTGATTAATTTATAAAATGGTTTAATTGGGAATTTTGAATTATTATAAACGGTTTATATAAAAGATTTATAAAATTGATATTTATAAATTAAAAATACTGGAATTATAAAACGATTTTTTATAATTAATAAAGTGAACTAAAAAAAATGGATTTCATAAGTGAATTGAGATTTATAAATTTATGAAATATGAATATATAAAATGGATAGATTTTGTAAAATATAAAATTTATAAGTAATCAACTTATAAATCGGATTTTGGCATTTAAAATGAGATATAAAAAAAAGGATTTTTATTAATATAAGTTTATAAAAATATAAATGGAGTTTATAAACGTTGTTTATAAATCCGAAATCAATTGAATTTGATATGTTGGATATAGGAATATATGAAAGGAATTATATTCATGATTTTGGACAGTGAATATATTATTAAATGAAATGGATATGTTTTTGGGGAAGGAACATTATGAAATGAAGTTAATGATTTTAAAGACGTTTTAAAATGCATTAAGTATCGAATACATAGATTTCAACATTTATTGTTGAAATAGACGTTTTCGAGAAATAGAAGGAAATGGTGGACTATAACACTGTTGTCATAGTAAATGGTTTCCGAAAGGAAATGTTTTGTATAGTATTGGGATTTACATATCTATTTAAACTTTGAATCCCTATACTAGTGATTTTGGGTCGTCGTAACGATGTTTTACGTAACATTCGTTTTGGCCCAAACAAATGTGTTTAAGAGAATGATTTCTTAAAGAATGAAATATATACTTAATTTTCGATTTAAGTATATTAAATATTTTCCAAGTGTTGAAAATAAATAGATTTGTGATGTACTTATTATTAAATAAGTATGGGAATGTTTTTCCAATGTGAAATGAAATGTTTTGAGAATTTATCTTTTTGAAGATAAATTGAAAATGAATAATTGAAATCGTATATTCACAAATATTTTGGAATGTAAATTCACTATGGAATTTATAAATGAAAAAGGGAATTTGTTTAAAAATAAATGTTGATTTATTTTTGAAGTGTGGGAATTAATTTACGGATTTGGAACGTAAATATAAAGTAAATCGTTAAGGATTTATTATTGGTTTAAATGAACCATGTTGAAATGAAAGTATTTCGCGTAAGGAAAATGTTTGAAATTTGTTTTCAAAGGTGATAAAGGTGAAAAGTGATTTGAAAATTTGTTTTCAAATGGTTGAAGTGTGGAAAATATATATATATAGTAAAGATATTTTGGAAAGTAAATAATTTGGGAAATTATTTGGATTTGGTGATGTTGAACACGCTTATCGATAGTTAAAAATCCGACTATCAATATTTACCTTTAAATAGGTATTTGTTGTGAACTGCTTGAATTTGAATGCCACACTTATTTTTGAATAAGCGCTCACTATTCGGGTTAGCCGGGAAAGGACCTTGGGGTCGTATAACCCATTCCGAGTATGTGATATGTCGTTAAGGACTGCATTTGATGACCGGTGTTGAAGACCGGATATTTGTGAAAACGGAAGGATTACCGTCGAGTTACTCTACATCGGCTGATCTCTGATATAGAGGTTTTATCACCCTTAGTGACGGGAAGTCCGGTCGTGATTAGTGAATATCCAGATTGCAAGGACTTCTTTGGAAGTGCCTTCGGTTCTGTTCGAGCCTGGAACAGACTTGTATGGATTGTATGTCTGACATTACAAATTGAGATATAAAGCTAATTTCTTTCAAATATATTTCTGTTGGTGGCGGAGAATTTATTCTCTTAGCTTAACACCCTTCTCTGAGACGTATGAGCTCAGAGGTTATATAGTTGAAGGTTATTAGTGATATACTCCCAATTTGGTAGTGTGGCATGCTGAGTGTTGCTGTGAAATAATCATTGTTTGATCATTTGTGATAGGATCATTTATTTGATCATTTATCTTGGTGATCATTTCTATGATCATTTGTTGACCTAAAGCACGGCTTTTGTATAAAGCGTGGCTTTGTGGACGAGACTTCGTCGGCCCTCACACCCCGGAAATGGTCAAAACAGGAAGGATGCGGCAAGGTTATTAGGGGGTAGCGCCCCTTTAGTGTATGTCATTCCTTCTGGATAGAGGTGGTATCATGGTATGGAGCCAAGATATTTAACCTATGTTGTTGCTGCATATTTTGTGGTTGTTGGAAATCGAGGATCCTCGGATACATCGGTTACGATCGGGGGATGACATATTCGTGTCAGTAGTTACCCAGTTAGGGGTAACCCGGCCTTGTGTTGGCAGAGATCCGGTTTGGTTCTCGGGGACGTCCTTCCAGAGGCGTTCTCATGTGGCAATGGGAAGTTCCTTGGCCTGACCATTTGTTGGAAATCCAATTCCCAATACGAAACCCTGTACGGTTTTAGTTGTAGAACCTATCATTCACTTATGGTGGCGTCCCACTGTTTGGATGGTAGCTATAGTAGACATAGTTCGAAATGTCTATGTTGGCTAAGATTTATATTCTATTTTCGAAATGAATCTTGCCTACACTATGCACTAGTAATAATATCAAATGTTCTTTTTAATGCGTATCAAGCACTTTGACTATCATAAGGAGAATCTCCTCCGATTCTGCGTTTGCATTATGTGTGTGTGCGGGAGGCCTTATGGTAGTCTCATTTTTAAAAGCATTGCGAATTGACTTTAAAAGTATTCCTCTATTTTGTTTTCAAAGATAAATAAACTGTTTTGAGTTCTCACACCAGTCACATGACTGACTCGGAGTTTATTGTTTTCCTTCCTAAACTCTGGGTGCCCACCAATTTCCACACGGGCAGTCAAGAGTTAAGGTTTATTCAGGATATTCAGGAGTTGCTGTAGGCAAGATGGATGGCATGGCATATTACTAGTATATAGTATTTCTTTTCCGCTGTTGATGTTGTTTGTTGTTGTACACTCTGATGATGTAATGAAATGTAATGTAATGTAATAACTGATATAGTTCTTTGTTTAAAGATTATTCATTTATTTATTATATGTTGTTCCGCTGCGAATTGTGAGATTCTGATGTTGTTCTGTTATTTCTTCTGTTCTGTTCTATCTTTTTCTATCTTCTTCTACCTTTTCTTTTTCTAAAACCCTAACGGTACGGTTTTTCGGCTTTCGATTTCTCTGCAGTTGATACAGTAGACGTATTGATGTCGGTTTTCGTCAACGAAAAATCTCGAACGTTACAATTTCCTTCTAGATAAAAGGTGGTATCATGGTGTGGAACCCAGATATTTAACCTATGTGGTTACTGCCAATTTATTACTTTGTGGTTGTTGGTGTTGAGCGCTCGGATAAAGGTCGGTAACGACCGGGGATGGCATACTTGTGTGTTAGTTACGTCTGTTATAGTTTGGTAAAAGCGTGAGGCAACGTCGGCCTTGTTAGCAGAGATCCGTTTAGGTTCTCAGGGTGTCCTTCCAGAGGCGTACCCATTTCGGTAGGGAAGATCCTTAGCCTGACCATTTGTTGGAAATCCAAAGAAACAATACACGCCCTGTACGGTTTTAGTTGTATAACCTGCCATGGAATATGGCGGTAACCTGCTATTGAACATGGTAGCTATATTTGGCATATGACGAAATGTGTTATGCTGGCTAAGATTAATATTATACTTTCGAAAGGTTTTCTGTACCATGCACTAATAATAATATCAAATGATTTTTGCGTATCAAGCATTTTTTACTGTCATAAGGAGAAATCTCCTCCAAGTGTGCGCTTGCATTGTGTGTGTGGCGGGAGGCCTTATGGCAGTTTCATTTTCCAAAAAGCATTGCGGTTTTCAATGTTTTAAAATCTTTTGTTGTTCTTTTAAAGATAAATTGTTTTGTTTTCTCATACCAGTCCAATGACTGACCCGGAGTTTATTGTTCCCTTCCTAAACTCTAGGTGCCCATAATTTTCACACGGGCAGTCTAGAGTTGGGTTTTTCAGATAATCGAATAATAAGTATAGATTCGATAGCCTTCGTAGCCTTTGGATTTAGGGATCGCTTTTGCTACGACTGACCTTGCTTAGCTTAACTTGATTGGGAGTTCGAGCTAGCTTTAGATTAGAGATGGAGTTGCAGGTATTGGAATTCTCACTTGGTGGATCAAGTTCAAGATATTCTTTCTTCCGCTGTTGTATATTTGTCTCTGATATTCTTGTATCATATTGTATCAGATGTTGTATTCATTGTTGTATCAATGATATATTATTCATTTTTTCCTCTGTGTTGTTGTACTTAATGTGTTATATGCTCCGACAAACCAGATTCGACGTTTGATTCTGCGGCATTAGAGTACAAATGAAGTACGGGTGCCGATTTTCAAAGGTCGAGTCAGGGTCATTATATTTGGTATCAGAGCTGAAGGTTGAAACTTTAGCTCAGGAGTATAACACATTAAGTGACTCATTAGAGATAGGGTGAAGTATACCCTAGAATGAGTATTCCCTAAGATATCCATTCGTGCGCCTAAGTAAATTCTCTTGCTATCCACTGATAGTAAGTATGAATGTAAGAAGAGGACGAGATAGGGGACATGGAAGTACCATTACAAATGGTCGATATCTTGTAACAACGGAAATATCTTTCTCTATCAATCACTTTTTTTCTTCATCCGATTTCAATTTTTTGATGGTTTCTTGGCAGCTTCAGGAAGAAGCTTTGATATATTTGCATGGGACATAGACTCCAGATGGGTCAGAATTGTTTGTTTGGATGAATTGGTTGCTTTGGTTACTATGGTTGATAGGTATACTTTTCTTAAACTAAAAAAAGCTTTGGGATTGTATCCATATATCTGTCTATTCTTTGGGGTCTAGATATGTTCTACGAATGGTTAATTGCCCTTCGAACTAACCAATGCCTGCATATTTCGTAGATCTGAATGACACTAGTGTCTTGTGAAGAGTTAAATATATTCGTTCTTGTATCTATTATTGATATTCTGATTTGGTAAGCCAAATGCAAATATTCAGCTTGATCTGATGATTCATCTCTATCTTTCTATATTCTTTTGTTGTTTCCCTGGCTGCAAATTTCGAGGACGAAATTTTCTTAAGGGGAGGGAATATGTAACATTCCCAGATTTTAGCCAAGTTTAATTTGATAATTATTTGATCTATGGAATTTAACTTTGAATTATTTGGTAATTAATATGAAATTTTGGTTAAATTATGAACTAAGTTAAATAGATTAAAAATAGAATGTGAAATTGGAATTCAAATTTAAATATCTTATAAAATTAAAATTGTATTTGGATTTTCTAAAACCAAATAAGATATATCTTTATTTATATAAATGGATTTTAATTTGGAATTTGTATGGATAGGTATTTTATAAATAATATTGAATTTATTAACTTCGTATTCCAAGGAACTAATATATATATATATATATATATATATATATATATATATTATACACTTATTTATTAATGTTTACTTGATTTCGAAATCATATTCTTTAAAGATATATATATATATATATATATATATATATATATATGTAAAAAGAGGTGGATTTTTTTTTAATTCAAAGTATGATATAAAATTTTATTTAAAACACATAAATACATGTAAAAGACATATGTAAATATATAAAAGTATAAATAAGAAAAATAAAAAAATGATTTGTAAAATTTAAAATAAAGTATGGTTTAAGAAAACATAATTTATAAATAAATTAGAAAAAAAGATTTAAACACAATTGTAACAATAATGGACACTTGTAAAATAAACTAAAAATATGCATAACAAATGTTAGATTGGTAAAGACATATGGCAAGAAAGATTTTTCTTTGGTTTGAAAATTTATTAACATGCATTAAAAGAAAAAAATGAACAAAGAAATAACCAGGTTGTTTTCTGTTCAAATTCAAATTCATTCTTCCTTTCTCCAAATTCTTTCTCTCATATTTTCAAAACATGAAATGAGAATCATTTGAAAATCTAACTCAAAACCAGAACAAACAAGAAAATCATCTCAACATTAAAATAAAATAAAAAAGAAATTTCAAAAGCTTTAACCTGGAAAAATGAACTAAATCAAAAGGAAGAAAACTGTCTCAATCCGATCAAAAGAAATTAAGCAAGCAAAGTTCATCTTGAGTGTATTTTCAACTCAGTATACGAATCAAGTTTGGACTCAAAGATCAACTCAATTTGAATTCAAATAAAACCTGAGCAAGCTAAGAATTTAAGTCCTTAGATCAAAAGCTTTTTCAGTTTTCAAACTTGATTTCCAGGCCCTGTTGCTTCTCTGTCCTCTGTTCAACCATGTCAGGTGAGCAAACCTTTCAAATTTAAAACTTTAAATCATATACATTTTGATGATTGAAGTTGCTATGAAAATATCTTTATATAGATGCATGTGTGTGTGTGTATGGATGTGTACGTGTCTGTATGTATGTATGCTCATGTCTGGGTATTCGCAGTTTCAAAGAACAACATAAATATTGTTTCTATCAAATATTGGTTTCAAGGAAATAATAATAATAATAATTTATATATTTTCTATTTCTAACAAACTGATTGATTTGTTCTCATCAATTCCTATTTATCAGCATTGCCTATCGAATTCATGCCAATCTTTCTTTTTTATGGAATTCGTGCTTGGATTCACAACTCATTTCATGGTCGAATTTCTATGGCCTCGAAAGGTGAGAAATCACTCACGATTAACGTTCTTATATTTATTAAATTTGATTTCATTTGAAATGAAAACTGAATTATGTTGTTGCTAGTTATTTAATTGCTATATATGATATGCCATTATCTGTAACTGTTCACCTGTGACATCTTACACGATGATCTGTTATTATCTTTTACTTGTTATTGATGACAAATGCCAGTTGTTGATATTTATATTATTATCATATTTGTTCTCACTCTGCAAGTTCCCCATTGTATAGAATTCCTTATGGATTGGGATGATACATAACCGAACGATCTTGTAGAATAGGAGGAAATCGTTATGAGTTGAAATGATAAACCCAAGCGATTTTCATTGATTTTAAATTTTGGGATTGCGGGTTGAAATAACATATACCTGTAGATATTTAAATTGCGGGTTGAAATGATAAATATCCATATCACTTAACCATAGGATAGAAAATTATATACGGACACTGTTAGTCTATATTTTGTAAAATGATTTCAAAAGTTTTGAAAGGGAATATATGGTTTTAATAAATATTGATTTTAAAATAATATATGTATATATATATGTAATTTTTATATATGTATAAATCTAGATTTCAAAATTATATGTTTTGGAAATTTTAATTTATAGGTTAGTTTTGAAAAATATAAATTTTAAGATTTTCTTACAGTTTTTTTATTCCAAAAATATATAAAATAAGATTCAATACAAGATACAATTTACAATAAGATTTGATTTAATAAAATTTAATTTAATTAGTATATAATATGTTTCAAAATATTTATTTAAAAATTTATACTAATATTTTAAAATAGATTTATAACTTTGATAATAATGGTTGGAAAGATAAATTAATGTTGACTTGGAATTTAAATTGGTTAATAGTTGAATTTAAGAAAGAATTGATTTAAACTTATTAGTTTTGAGATTTCAAAAAGATATGATTATAACTTAATTTATAACTTGATTTGATAAAAAGTGATTAAATGAATATTCTCAATTTTTAATAAAATCGAGATTGAATATTTAATATTGATTTAAATATATAAACTAGGATTTAAATAAATTGTTATAAAAATGGTTAAGGGAATAATTTCCAATTTGAATAAATTTATAGTTAAATGTTGAAATATAATTGAAATTTTTATTGTAAATGTTTGAATACATAAACTTGAATCTTTGAACTTTAAAATTAAATGGTTAAACTGGAATTGATTTAAATTGAATATTTATACTTAAGATGATTTAAATCGGTTTGCAAAATTGGAGGAAACTAATTTTATTATATAAAGTATTTTATTACATACATAAACTATTTTAATATATAAATTATCTTAATATATATAATATTTTCAACATCTAAACTATGTAAGTGGAAAGTATTATGATTTCAAAGTGTTATGGTTTCAAAGTGTTATGATTTCAAAGTGTTATGATTTCGAAAGTGTTATAATTTTGAAAAGTGTTACGATTCTAGAAATGAATATTATTTAAAGTGGATAATGATATTGAATTAATATGGTTTGAAATGAATATGATATTTTGATATGAAGTATAAACTATTTGAAACGAAATGACCATGGTGTCAAATAAGCGTTTGGTTGTTAAAGGGACCGGGATTGGATATTATCATACTCTCTGCCAATACCAAAAACCAATTTAACAACTGTGTACGTTGTGGAGATTCCAGAATGAAGTAGGATGGTTTGGTGACGATTCTACATGGTATTTACGTGGTCCTGACTCCCGTGAGTTAGCTTGATGCGGCTAAAACAAGAGCCACGTCAGGCCAAGTGAGGTCATTCCTCCTATTGGACACATTTCTTCGATACCATTCTATTGCTTTTGTGATTTGATTGGGTGCACACTTTTATTTGGGAGTGTATCACAAGGTGGGCGGTAGTAGCTGCTATGCATTACCACTAGTCCGGATCCGCAAACGGAATATCTACCCTGGCATTGCCTCGAGTGCCTTGTTACATGCCCTATCACGCCTTCTACGAGTTTGTTTTGTACCGTACCTATGTGGTGTCCTATGTCTAAACCTCCTGTTTACGGAGGAGCGTACGGCATTGTATAGACCACGGGAATATATACGAAATGTGTTAAGGGAGATATGGGCAATGCCTTAATGCTATTTTAGTACTTTTACTTTACTATAGACATATTATAATAGCATATATTACTACATAGTAGAAAGTTCCACGGATCCTTAGAGGATGGGAATCCCAAACATCCTTTAAGTTACTTGTATTTTAGTTAACATTTCACTTGAGTTATTAATATAAGAATGTAAATCCTGACTCGAGTGTTTTGTGTTTTTCTTTACACTCGGGTCAGACTGAGTGTCACAGCATTTGAGACTCATCTTTGGAGCTTTGCTTGAGGATCCATCTATATCTATTCAGCTTTCAACTATCCAGTTGTTTTACTCAGACTTGTCATCTGTTTATATTGAGACTACTCTGTATTTGAGATTTCTATTATATGCTTCAAACTCTGTTGTTTGTATAGTAGCTTCATAAACTACTATTTATCTATTCCGCCGCTTATTATTATATTACTCTGTGTCTGTGATTCTGTGATTGATCTTATTTACTGAATATGCTGAGTTTTGCCAAAAATAAAATTAACAACTTGTTGTTTTGAGCAATTCAAGTCTGACATGTGCGGATGCAAATGGTTCGAAATACCGGGTCGTTACAGTTGGCATCAGAGCTTTAGACAAAACTTAGCATGTAGAGTAAGTTTAGTTACAGAATCACCTTCGTTCGAGCTTGAATTTTTCCTCTTTGATTCGGATTTCTTTTGAACTCTGAAACTCTCCCATTTGTTCTAAAATCCATCCTTATATCTCCCCATTCGTGTTCTTCTTCATACTGGAGCATCCTATAGCTTTATTTTTGTCCCGCCAACCTAGATATGATTTGTGAAAGGGTGAAACTCCTTTACAACAAGCGTTGATTCACCGGAGATTTCTATATTATTGATTTTGATGCTTTTATCTCCTGCAACGGCCGAACCGTGTCTCCTGTTGATGACTAGGGTAAATTCTCTTGTGATCACATCCGATTACCTAAGGATTTTTGTGGGCAGTTTTATCTTCTCAGCCTAGTGACCTTGACTCTATTTCGATAATCAGAGATTATCCTAATATTGGGTGAAGTCACTTCTCTTCCCTTCAAGTGGGAAATTGAATTTCCGCATCGATCTTAGTTTTGGAATCTCGGTTGACCCGGTTATGGTCACCTCCGATCAATATAAGTCTATCCATCTTCCTCTTTTATAAATTTAGTTATCTTACCTTCCTTTCGAGTCTATCTCGTTAGTTTGAATCCTCTTTAATTTGGATCCCTCTATATGGAATCTCTATCCATTTTTGAACCATCGAGTAGGGGAGTGTATTTGTATTTGAAATAAAAATGTTTTATATTGTGTCGTTTGAGTTGTTAAGTTTGAATTTTGGGTTTCGATCGATTTATCTAGCTAACACTATCGATAGGAATTCTGAAACACTTGAACAGAGCCAATTGACACAATATTGTTTCCAAATTGTACACATTCTGTATGATTATATTATATATATAATGGTATAATTTTTTGAAATTAAATAGTTAAATGAATTGGCTATTAGAAATGGTAGTATTTGATTATCATTTATTATTTGTAAACCATTGAATATTGCAACATGATATAAATAAATGAAATTATAAAACATGGTTTATAAATTTGATTTATAAATGAAATGAATATAAACTAAGATTCTGTGAATTAAATTTTCGGTGCTTTTTATAATTTGGTCTACAAAGTTTTGAAAATTATATTGTTTGTAAGAATTTTTGAATAGAAATTGTTTTCCATAATTTTTAAAATAAAGTAAGTCAGTACTCTTCTCTTTTATCGCTGGAAAATAATTTCGGTGATGATTGCAGCATCATCGACATTCATTTTCAAGTCTCAAAGTGGAGAGACCACTTAGTAGCTTTGCTACACTTTTGTTTGGAAAATGGATTTGATTTAAATTTTTTATGTATAATTTGATTTATAAAATATATGTGTATATAATTATTTCAAAGCAGTTGAAATGAAACCGGAAAATTTGAGTCTTAAGTTTTATATTAAGAAATGGTTTCGATTATTGAAATATAGTGCAATTTTTGAATAATTGGAAGATCTAAAATGCTAAATGAAATTTAACCAACTTGAAATAGTTGAATTTGAATAAAAAATTATTTGTATCATACTAATTGCATTCTAGTATATATAACTTGTCTAAAATATTCGAAAGGTTAAAATGTTAGGGCATAATATAGGGTTGTACAAGAAGAAAAAGTAATAAATTATACAATCCAAAATCTGGCTTAATATAAATGTTTAAATAAAAGATAATTTGTATAGTTTTTAATTACACTCAGAAACATAATATAACTTACTTGAAATGAAATTTAACCAACTTAAAATAGTTGAATTTGAATAAAAACTTATTTGTATAATACTAAATTGCATTCTAATATATATAACTTGCCTAAAATATTCAAAAAGTTAAAATGTTAGGGTATAATAAAGGGTTGTACAAAAAGAAAACTTAAGTTATAAATTGTTCAAACCAAAATCTGGCTTAATATAAGTGTTGTAAATAAAAGAAATTTTGTATAGTGTATAATTCTCCTATCTCCTTCCTTTTCGAGGACGAAATTTTTTGAGTGGGGGGGAGTGTATGACCCGTAAATTTTAGCGGTTTTAATAACGTAATTAACTGAAATTTTATGAAATTTTAAATAATTGAATTTGGGAATAAAAATTTGATATTTGGAACACGTCTATGTAAAAATAACAAATGGTAAATTTTCATCAGATTATACGAAAGTTTATTTTGCTATGTAATCATTTTTTAATATAAAATCAGTTAAAGTTGATGATAATAAAATATTTCTCAAACCTGAATATTTTATATAATAAACTTATAAATCATATTCTGACTAAGATGTCATATTCCATTTTGCTAAATTTGAACTGCTATTACTCCGTTTATCTTATTTTCGACGTTTTAGCAGCATTTTCGGTACCGAATATCGACTTTTAACGGAATGATCGTATCGTCGATATCTGTGTACCATTTTGATCTCCTCGTCATACTACTCTCCATAATATTTTCGTTTGTAAATTTCGAGGACTAGTATGCTGTGAAATATACAGAACAATTTCCATGTCGGTTCCATAATTGGACCTTTTAGCTTCTCATACTCTTTCATATTCCACCATATAACCAATAGTTGTAGACCATTAGTATTCCTTGAATTCAGATATTAACTTTTATTATTCAACCTGTCCAATTTATTTTTGTTGGTTTGTTTCCCCATTTCATCCAGTTACTTTGAGAATTGTAATAAAAATTATTATCGGTGCTCTTATATTTGTATTGCCAGCACACCCTCTCTCCTTATGTTCTTTTCTCATACCGTCTTCTATTTGGTTCTGATTTCTAAAATATAAAATTGGTATATATATATTAGTATATTGCCATGAATGAAGGGAATGCCTAAGCGCACTTGTCCATTTTCAAACCCTCCATCCTTCCTGTAACATTCCTCTCTCTCTCTTCGCCTCATATCTCTCTACCTCAACCCCTCTCCCCTTTTGCTTCTACCACTACCGAATGTAACCTATCACAGCCTGGATCACCATGGCCCCTCCACTTCTCCTTCATTCCCTTGCCTTCAGCCTGCAACAAAACCCAAAACCCAAGCTTCCTTACTCTCTCTTCTCCACAAACAGTGGCCTCCATCTCCAGCTCGGCCCCACTCCGGACTACTGCCACCATCTGCCTCTTTTTCTCCACAACCTGACCCACCACCAAAACAACCATCCACGACCTGACACTCAACCTGTTGTTTACAAACCCATGCCCTTGTTCTATTTCTTTAATCGTGAATTTGATGTTGGTTTGGGAAAGGTATGCATACATAATATGTTAGCTTATAAACAAATATATATATATATATATATATATATATAAATCTAAGTTCATAAAGTTTGTATGTGTTTGACTGTATGTACGATTTATATGTTTACAAATTTTTATTTACAGTTATCAAGTTTGTCTACTGTTAGTTATATATATGTGTAGTATAAATTTTGCTTATGGTATTTATATAAAAGGAGTATATAGCTATATATATATGATTACAGTATATAATATATAAAAAAGTTATATAAAAATTTGATTTTTCATGTATGTAGAGGCATACATTAGTTATATGTGAGTAAATTGAATTATATATATACCTATGTATGCCAGTTAACTGTTTATATATGTATGCAACGTTCTGTTTATTTATGTATAATGATAGCAATACATATACTATGTTAAGTTATACTTGATTTTAATAGTTCTATTTATATATGAGGTATATGAACTGCAATTTGTTGGATATATATAGAGTTATATAATATATAAGTATTTATTTCAAAATATATTATGTATATATGTTTGATTTTGATATATGTGTTTAATTTAAAACAATGATTTTTAATTATATATATATTATTTTAATATTTGTCTTAAATTAAATGTTGATTTCAAGGAAATAATAATAATATAATTTTTGTTTCTATCAAACGATTGATTTGTTCTCATCAATTCCTATTTATTAGCATTGCCCATCGAATTCTTGCCAATCTTGCTTTTCTTTGGAATTCGTGCTTGGATTCGTAACTTATTTCATGGTCGAATTTCTATGGCCTCAAAAGGTGAGAAATCTCTCACGATTAACGTTCTTATATTTATTAAATTTGATTTCATTTGAAATGAAAATTGAAATATGTTGTTGCTAGTTATTTAATTGCTATATATGATATGCCATTATCTGTAACTTTTCACCTGTGACATCTGATACTATGATCTGTTATTATATTTTACTTGTTATTAATGACAAATGTCTATTATTGATATTTTATACTATTATCATATTTGTTATCACTCTGAAAGTTCCCTGTTGTTTAGAAATCCCTATAGGTTGAAATGACACATACCCAAATGATCTTTTAGAATAGGAGGAAATCGTTATGGGTTGAAATGATAAACCCAAGATATTTTCATTAATTTTAAATTTTGGGATTGCGCGTTGAAAGAATATATACCCGTAGATATTTAAATTTCGGATTGAAATGATAAATATCCATATCACTTGACCATAGGATAAAAATTATATACGGACACCGTTGGTCTATATTTTCTAAAATGATTTCCAAAGTTATGAAAGGGAATATATGGTTTTAATAAATATTGATTTTAAAATAACACACACACACATATATGTTATTTGTATACATGTATAACTCTAGATTTTAAAATAATATGTTTTGGAAATTTTAATTTATAAGTTAGTTTTGAAAAATATAAATTTTATGATTTTCTTATAATTTTAAAAATATATAAAATAAGATTCAATACAAGATACAATTAATAATAAGATTTAATTTAATAAAATTTAATTTAATTAGTATATAATATGTTTTAAAATATTTATTTAAAAATTTATATTAATATTTTAAAATAGATTTATAACTTTAATAATAAAGGTTGGAATGATCAATTAATGTTTACTTGGAATTTAAATTGGCTAATAATTGAATTTAAGAAAGAATTGATTTAAACTTATTAGTTTTGAGATTTTGAAAAGATATGATTATAACTTGATTTGATAAAGAGTGATTAAATGAATATTCTCAATTTTTAATAAAATTGAGGTTGAATATTTAATATTGATATAAATATATAAACTGGGATTTAAATAAATTGTTATAAAAATGGTTAGGGGAATAATTTCCAATTTGAATAAATTTAAAGTTAAATGTTGAAATATAATTGAAATTTTTATTTTAAACGTTTGAATAGTTAAACTTGAATCTTTGAACTTTAAATTTAAATGGTTAAACTGGAATTGATTTAAATTGAATTTTTGTACTTAAGATGATTTAAATCGGTTTTTTAAAATTGGAAGAAACTCATTTTATTATATAAAGTATTTTATTATATACATAGACTAATTTAATATATAAAGTATTTTAATATATATATATATATATATATATATATATACACACACACTATTTTCAACATCTAAACTGTTTAGGTGGGAAGTTCTATGGTTTCAAAGCGTTATGGTTTCAAAGCATTATGGTTTCAATGTGTTATGATTTTGAAAGTGTTATAATTTTGAAAAGTACTACGATTCTAGAAATGAATATTATTTAAAGAGGATAATGATATCGAGTTGATATGGTTTGAAATGAATATGATATTTTGATATGAAGTATAAACTATTTGAAATGTAATGACCAAAGTGTGAAATAAGCGGTTGGTTGTTAAAGAGACCGGGATTGGATATTATCATACACTCTGCCAATGCCGAAAACCGCTTTAAAAACTGTGTATGTGGTGGAGATTCTAGAATGAAGTAGGATGGTTTGGTGGCGATTCTATATGGTATTTACGTAGCCTCGACTCTAGTGAGCCAGCTTGATGCGGCTAAAACAGGAGCCATGTCGGGCCAAGTAAAGTCATTCCTCCTATCGGATAGATTTCTTCGATACCATTCTATTGCTTTTGTGATTTTATTGGGTGCATACTTTGATTTGGGAGTGTGTCATGAGGTTGGTGGTAGTAGATGTTATGTATTACCACCAGTCAGGATACACAAATGGCATATCTACCCAGTCATTGCCTCGAGTGTCTTGTCGCATGCCCTATCGTGTCTTCTACCAATTTGTTTTGTGCCGTGACTGTATGGTGTCCTTTGTCTAAACCTCCAGTATACGGAGGAGCGTATGATGTTGTATAGACTGCGGGAATATATATAAAATGTTTTAAGGGGGTTGTGGGTAACGCCTTAATGCTATTTTCATACTTTTACTTTACTATAGACATATTATAATAGCGTATATTACTACATAGTAGATAGATCCATGGATCCTTAGAGGATGGGAATCCCAAGCATCCTTTAAGTTACTTGATTTCAGTTGAAATTTCACTTGAGTTAAATTTATTAATATAAGAATGTAAATCCCGACTCGAGTGTTTTGTGTTTTGCTTTACGCTCGGGTCAAACTGAGTGTCACAGCATTTGAGACTCATGAAGCTTTAGAGCTTTGCTTGAGGATTCAGCTATCCAGTTGTTTTGTTCAGACTTGTCATCTATTTGTATTGAGACTACTCTGTATTTGAGATTTTTTTTGTATTCTATTTCAAAATCTGTTATTTATATAGTAGCTTTATGAACTACTATTTATCCGTTTCTCTACTTATTGTTATATTACTATGCGTCTGTGATTCTGTGATTGATTTTATTTATTGTATATGCTGAGTTTTGCCAAAAATAAAATTAACAATCTGTTGCTTTGAGCACTTCAAGTCTGAAATGTGCAGACGCGAATGATTCGAAATACCGGGTCGTTACAAGGACTGCGCTCATACCTCATACAGACATTCGCCAAACCATCCTACTTCGTTTTGGAATCTCCACCATGTGCCTAATTGTTAAAGGTGTTATTAGTATTAGCAAAGAGTATGACAATATCTGATCCCGCCCTTTAACAACCAAACGCTTATTTCACACCGTGCTCATTTTCATTTAAAACAGTTCATACTTCGTATCAAAATATCATATTCATTTTAAAATTACATCACTTTCGAAATCATGTACACTTTTGAAAGCATATCACTTTCGAAATCGTATTCATTTTTAATTATAATTCACTTTAAATCATAACAATTCCAACTTAAACGGTTCGAGTTTTGAAAGTGTTTATATATTGGAATAATTACACATTAAAAATAGTTTATATTTAAAAATAGGTTATAGATTAAAATAGTTTATATATTAAAATTGTTTATATATTATAATATATTTAAAAAAATTCATAAATTTAAATTAATTATATTAAAATAGTTTATATATTTAAAAAAGTTTATATCGAAAATAGTCTCAAATTATATTTGTTTCTTCCAATTTCATAAATCATTCCAAATTAACTTTAGTTCCAAAATTCAATTTAAATCAAACATCAGTTCAACAATTTTAATTATGTTAAAGCTTCAATTCAAATTCTCATCAAAACCATTTTTAATTTATATCGATTTCAAATCCAGGTTTGAACTACAAATTTAAACCACTTCAAATTCAATAGGTTTCAAAGTTTAAATATTCAACAATTTAGCATAACTCAATTTTATAAATTTCATTTATATTTTAAAATTCAAGTTTAGTTTTATTTAAATTTGAAAATATTCGCTTAATCATTTTTAATAACATAAACTCTCGAATTACAAATTTAAATCAGTATTAAATATTCAATTTAAATTTTATTTAAATTTGAAAATATTCATTTAATCACCTTTAAAACAACAATCAAGTTACCAAGATATAAATCATATCTTAAAACTTCATATCAACAAGTTTCAAATCAATTTTATTTAAATTTAATTATTAGCCAATTTAAATTTCAAGTCAATTTTAATTTATCTTTCCAACCTCTATTATTAAAGTTATTACAAAATTTATTCTTTAAAATATCAATATAATTTTAAATAAATACTTAAACATATTATATACACTAATTAAATTAAATCTTATTATTAAATTTATTTAAATCTTATTTTATATATTTTAAAATAATAAAAGTACAAGTAAAATCTTAAAATTTTCATTTTCACAATTTAATTTTTAATTTTGAAATCCCCAAAACATATAATTTAAAATCTAAATTTTACACATTAAAATAAAATCATTATATTATATTTAAAAGTCAATTTTATTAAAGCCCATATATTTCATTTCAAAACTTTGGAAATCATTTCCATAAAAAAGACCAACGGTGTCCGTATATAATTTTCTATCCTATGGTCAAGGGATACAGATATTTATCATTTCAATCCACAAAAATTTAATATTTACTGGTATATATCATTTCAACCCGCAATCCCAAAATTTCAATTTCGATAAAATTGCTTGGGTTTATCATTTTAACCCATAATGATTTTCCCTAATCTATAATATCGTTCGAGTATGTATCATTTCAACCCATAGGGAATCTCCAAACTAACAGGGAACTTATAAAGTGAGAACAATAGAAAAACAATATAAAATAACATCAATTGCCAAGCATATATCACAATTAAAATTTTTAATATAATATATATACAACATGTGATTTTCTTATATATCAAATAACATAGTTTAACAAATGCAGATAATAACATATCATATTTAATAGTTAATTTTCTAACCCATTCAAAGTTTAACAATATACTTAAATCGTCATTTCATGTGAATTAAATTTAGTAAATATAAGAATATTAATCGTGTGTGATTGCTCACCTTTCGAGGCTACAGAAAATAGACAACATGACAAGCTATGAATTTGAATCATGAACTTGACAATTGACTAATCCGAACGACAATTTCAAAGCAAAGCAAGGTGAACACAAATTCGACAAAAAAGCAAAGCTAATATCTTGGAATCTATGAAAGAGAACAAATCAGAACTAGCTTGAATAAATGGAAACGAAATATATATGTATATACCTCTATTCTTTTTTTATAAACGGAGAAGGCTACCTTAGAGTGCTATGCTGGGTTACCACTCGAGTTCGGTGCTGTGGCTGTCACGGCATTATCAAGTTATCAATAACACATGAAATACTATAACAAGCACCAACATTCCACCATGATACTGTGCTAGGCAAGGAGGAGAGTGGACTGCTTGGGGTTGTCAAAGGGGATGGTTGCAAAAAGGACGATGACTGGGTTGACAATATATATATATATATATATATATATATATATATATATATATATATATATATATATATTATTTTTGCTTTCCACGTTTTTTTCTTAAAAGAAGGCTACAAGATTTAAGGTAAGGACAGTGGTGGTGGGTAAGTCTCTGTGTAGGGTGGTTCGGTCAGGTGCTGTGGGAGCTTGTCGTATAGGGTTCGATAGGCAGTGAGAAGCGGAGAAAGGGTGAAGGTAGAGGGGAGTATGCTATCAGGTAGTTGATGCATGGAAGGCTACGATGAGTTGTGGTGTTTCGGTTGGAGATGGCTGCATGTTCGGAGGGTAAGGCAGAGTTCGGCCTGGGCCGAGGGAAGGAAAGTGCTAGGACGTGGGTGAGTTTCGGTGGCTACTGGTTGATGGTGGCTAGGGGTAGGATCCGCGGCCAGTGAGGAGGGTCGAGGCCGTAGGCTGCTGCTACACATAGGATGGAGAGAGAAGTGGAAGAGGAAGTGGGTGGAGATGAGAGAGGACGAGGATGTTTGGAGTGTGATGTGGCTTCGGTTGCAGGTGAAGAGGTGGTGCAAAACTATGGCATGGTGTGCATGCAAGGGATGTTCGGTGAGAGGGCAAGGATTGATGCGGTAAGGCTAGATTTTTGTGGGCTGTAGTGTGCTAGGCCGACTGTGGTGAATGTGGAGACTGGCGTTGGGACACGTGGAGATTAGGGGAAGATGGTGTTGTTGTCGGTTGCAAGGAGGGGAATGGGCACACCGTGATGTGAAGTATTGGATGGCGATGGCGGTAGTGCATGTAGGCTCTGAGTTCGGTTGCAAAGGAAGGTAAAAGAATAGTCTACATGCCTAGTATATAAAAGCTTGATTACTTAAACTTTATTATAATAATTTTCTTTGAATGAAGGAGCAGAAACGAAAGGAAGAAGATGGAAATAGAGAGAGAATGTACCAGGAAAAAGAACCAGCTGATAAAAACAACCGGTGGAATAGTGAAGATCAAACTATAAAGGTTTTAGAAATATTTAAAGTTATGGCTGTAGATTTCTCATGGAGGACCACTGAATAGACAGACATAGGAACCCAACGGCCCAAAAAATGGACCGATACGGCTAATCGGTTTGCAGATTTCGCCGCGTTTCGGACATCGAAATGCACAAATGAATATACTATAGATATCAGCACAATGAGATGAATAAAATGGTACATAGATATGAGTGACACGATCCACCTATTAAAACTTGATATTCGTTGCCAAAACTAATGCTAAAACACCAAAAATAGTATAAACGGAGCTAGAGCAGTCCGAAACCGATGAAATAAAATATGACGTCTCACTTTGAAAATGACTTACAATTTATTATATAAAAATATTCATGTTTCCAAAAAAAAAAAATATTTTCGATTTAAATTTAAAAATTGAAAATTTCTCAACCAAACAAACTTTCATATTTTTTCAATAAAAATTTGGCACTTGCTACGTTTAATTAGACGTATTCCAAATACCAAATTTCCATTGCTAAAATTTTATTGTTTAATTTCAAGAAATTTTTTGTTAATTACGTTATAGTAATCATTAAAATTTTTGGGTCGTTATAGTCTACAGGAACAAAAATATAATTCAACTTTGGATTATCAACCAAACTTAAGTGAAATATGAAGTTAAATTTTACCGTAAACAATTGCTTATAGGTTGGTTGAAATGTGGTACTCCTTGATATTATCAGAAAGTAAAGAAGGATTTTGAAGCCTTAGTACTGGTACGACCTCTATACACTCATTATACTCAACCGTGCAACTCAAATAAGATTGATTGAGTGGTATTAATGATGTCCTTCTGCAATAACATGGTGATACCAATGCTCCTATATGCATTCTAAAACTAATAATACACATGATGTATGTAGTTGAAGCTGTTCCTTGTTGAATACTCGTGGTGACTAGAGGAATAAGAGGTATGGAAATGTTATGTACTCTGTCAAACTGTCCCAATGCTCTATTAGAATGATATGGTTTCTTAATGTTGAGAAAAAGTATGCAACCACTGTACCAAGCAATATCATAAAATGGATGATAGTCATATGCAATGAAATGAAGAGAGAATAATTACAATATGATAGAACTTTATCAGTTTACCATTATCAAGGTTAAATAAAGATAAATACCCGATCAGTCTAATTGTTATGTTGAAATAGATGTATATCTTTGATTGATAAATTACTCCCTAAAGATGTATTGCACCAAGGAGCAAGGTGTAAATTTCCAAAGTATAGTTTTATTAAAGGATGAAATATCCATGCTTCAATAAGCAAAAATAACCTATAATTTGCTTAACACCAATACGACTAGCTAGTTCGAGCTGTCTATACATAAATGCAGTGCTACTGAACTCGTGGATATGTATTAACAGTATTTAAATCTTTTAATGGATCTATAAGTGTCATGTGCACATGCAACTTGCTTTTATCAGCAAACAAAGTGTTGCCAAGCAAGAACAAAAGATAAGCACAAGCAACATTCCTAATTGCTCTATCAGTCCCATCATCATTAACATTTTGAACTTCTCAAATAATATAGATACATTTAATTTGTAGCCCACTCTATCATTCATTTTCTTCCACGTTTCTTTTATTTCAATGCCTAGATATTTAGAAGCAAACCTAACCGCTTGTTCAATATTAAATGAAAGACTTTGTATATGTTTGCCTTCCACTAGATTGTGTAATAAAAAAGCTACATCATGAAGTATAATAGCAATCTCGCCAAATGAAATATGGAAGGCACCAGTATGTGGATACCAACATTCCACCAAAGCTAATATTAGAATCTTTTGACACTCCTATAACTCATGTAACTATAGAACAATCTAGTTGTTTCAATAGTATTTTTGAAAAGGTAGCAATTTTGAAATCTTCCACTTTGCAAACTCATGTGCATGATTGAAATAAGCGATCATTCTAAAAAATCCAACTTTATGTTACTCTTGTGTATCATTATTTAAAAAATATATTTGATGAGAAGTCTAAATTAAAATACCTCTCTTTTCCATATTACTGAAGCAATATGCGCTTCATAATCCTTCATAACGTCATTGTATTTCGAACTGCCATTTTCATTTGCTACCGTTTCAGCATCATCATTTATATCTACATCCTCTTTGCTTCCCTCATCATTTGTCTCTACATCATTATCCGCTTCCTCATCAATGTCATTGCCACCTTCCTCATCATTATCATCATTTCCCTTGACATTTTCCTTATTTATTTCATCAAGTTGAGTCTGTATTTCATTCCCTTAATCATTCCCATTTCATTAATCTCATCATTTTCCTCTACATCCTACCCTTTGCTTGTCTTCCTTTCAACCTTGCTTATCTTTCTAAAGTTGTCAATCAAGTTCAAACCATCTACAAGTGAAAAAATACAAATCATGTTAAAATCTAACATTATATACTTTAAGAAACATCAATGGTTTCACCCCGCAGTGTCTCTATGGGGTAACAATCGTACCATGTAACACTTCTACGTGGTTGCTATTTTTTCCTTATAGGCGTACTATGTGGTAAAAATATGAACCATGTAGGAAATTTTGTGGTTTCTATTTTTACGCCGCAGAAGTCTTGCGGTTAAAAATACGAATCATGTTGTTTTTTATATAGTTAGGGTCATGCCCGAGGAACAATTTTAGAACTTATTGTAATTATAAACACCATAATAAAAGCCCATTCTGGTGTTTTTCTTTCTATTATATACTTGTTATAATGTGCTATATTAATTAACTATTTAATACAAGTTTATTTAATAGAAAATACGCAAATGGTATGTTTTGTGATAGTAATTATAAAGTTCTGTAATCATGAGCAATTTAACATAATAATAATAAACATATTTTTTGATCCTAATCAAGATATATCAAGACTGGATACCGATATATCTGCTGAAACTAGAGTATGTATTGCTCTTTAAACATATGGTAGTGTATGACGCATGGTTGTTGGGGGAAATAAGTTGCTTTGACACTATAGTTAAATAGGCTCGACAAGGCACGAGACCTTATTAAATTAGTAAATTACATATGACTAGATGCCAAGGGAAAAAGTAACCAGGAACTAAAATACATCAAGAACTAGATTTCGGAATTCTACGTTACAACGATTACAATTAGTAAATTACTTAGAAGAAAACATGGTGAGACCAAGAATATTGTCTGTAATGCCGTCGAAAGGCAATTAAAAACCAAAAGGTCAAAGGCTCCTTTATATCAACCAATTCAAAAATACGAATATTCAGCATTCAAGCGACCAAGATGGTAAGCGATTATATATTCTACAAGTGTTTTATTATAGGAAAAAAATAGAGAAATGCTAAGAAAAATGTTACAAGGTAATCAAATAGAACTATCACACAAGTACATGTTAATAATCGAGATGAACAGTACAAGTACTACTTATCCTTCTATAGTGGCCTTCTTTTGGCCCAAAAGTTCATTAGGAATTTCCAAAGGAGAACATCTCAGAACCTGAATCTCCCTCAGGCCTCGTATTTTAACAATCTGGCTTATCCTTCGAGGATCCAACATGATTGAATAAGGAGAAGAAGATGTAGAAATATGAAGACTTGTATCCTGTATTATTCTCAAAAACAGTCAAGCTCCACCTCATCTAAAATGAAAGATAGGTCAAAGAGACCTCATATGCTACCAAAGAATAGCATATAGTCATAATAACCTTCAATTATAAGTAGACGTTCGAGCATCTAATTCAATTAGCTTTCGGCTTTAGCAATTGCTTCTTCATAAACTTTTTGAAATTCTTTTATATGCGATCATACATGTTTTCAATCCATATTTTCTTATATTGTTATAAGGAATGACTCTCCCGTCTTTAAGCTCAACAGGGACTTCTACTTGAATCTTAATGGAAGTCAAAATTGGACTTCCATCTTCCCGCATTGATTTTTGTGTAGAACTATGATCTTGTAAAACAATTTCAATTTTATGCAAATGAGAGAGTTTGGTTGAACCCTTGTCCTCTTGACTTTTGGATAGAGGCAACTATAATTCTTTGAAACTTTTGTTTAGTTTCAATCTCTCTAAATTTAATTTTTGAAAGTTTCTCATTAGCACTATCCAATTGTTGATGAAGGTCGGCTACTGAGTGAAAAAATTCATATTTTTTTTCTTCAAAGCCTAGTCCAAAAGAGGGACAACTTTTGGAATATGTTACATCCATTTTTCAAGTCAAACAATACAATGTGTAGACCAGTTAGACAATGAACTGAAAAAAACCATACAACAACTTTATAACAAATATTATGTCATATATCCTTAAGATACAATTGCATGAAAATATCACATTAAAACATCACGGTAAGACTAATAAAATCATTATAAACAGAAATCGATGTTATAAGATGTCAAATACGTGAAATAGTAAGCTAACCTGGCCAAAGAAAAGAAAACTATGCCATATAGCTATATTCATTTTCAAGACCTAGTTGATCACAAGATTCCTAGCGCAGGAGCAAACAACCTAGGTATAATAGCTAATGTAGCATTAATGCCAACCATAATGTAACATCCGATAAAATTTATTAAGTAATTAAGGTATTAAATAATTAAAATAGGGTTAAAATGGAAATTTTGTAAATGTCGAAATTTGATTCATCCGTGATGACTTTTTGATGAATTTCCATACATAATATGTTGAAATTGGAATTCAAATAGAGAAGTTATGGACATTTGAAATTTCTACATTTAAATTAATTCGAACAAGTTTGAATTTGAATCAAAAGAATGCTAGAATAAATTAAGAAACATAAGAATTAAAAGGTTAATTAAGTAAAGGAATTAATAAGGTAACAAAAAGGTAAAATACATGTTAGATACGTGTATACTGGTCAACCCAAGGTCACCATGTGTAACGACCAGGAATTTTCGATCCCGAAAATTCCAGATAGTTAGGGAAAAGAAGAAAGAGATAGAAGAAGAAGAAGAAACAGAAACACCAAAACACAGATTTTCACATTCGCAGCGGATCAAAATATAATATCAAGTAAAATAGCAGTTATACAAGGAAAACTGTATTAGTTAATTGACATCAATACATCAGAGTTACAACAATTACACAAACATTGGACAGTTAAAATTAACTTGTCCCAGATAAACTACAATATATCACGGCGGAATACACTCCATATGTTAATGCCATCCAGCTCGTCTCCTGAGCTCCAGAAACGTCCTTTCTTGAAAATCTGCAATACTCGGTCTGACCCGAGCATTACATCAAAGTAACACCCGGGTCAGGCTTGAAACCAGTGTGAGTACACCCTTCTAACAAGAAATACTAATGCATAAAACATACTTAAAACCCAGGGTAACTCATTCATCACTACAAGTTCACAACTTGCTATATCCACATTTATATTCACAATCTATCCCAAAGTACCTTTACTTAGTTTTAAATGGTCCAATCATTTAAATTATTCCATTTCAGCCTATTGATTTCACATATCAATATATAAAGAATCATTGTAGGTTACAAATCGAAGTGGGTTTGGGTATTTACTGATACCCGACACCGGTCTCTTCGAATTCAATACCATCTTAACCCAAAATTATTCAAGTGAAATTCAATTCAACTACAAATACAAGATGTCACTTTTTACACAGCAATTCATCATTGATGGATAACCACATTATCACTATCCACCCAAACATATCATATCACAAAATATTTTGTAACATTCCTGATTTTTTTTAACTTAATTAATTTGGAAATTTACATAAAATTTTTGGTTTAATTTGGTTAAATTATGAATTAATAGAAAATGAATTTGAATATTTAGGGATAAAATAAAAAAAATTGCATTTGGAATATGATTTAATAAATAAATTAGATTTAAGAAAAAAACTTTATTAATTAAGAATTATATATGTATGATTATTTATAAATTGTTTTCAATTCATTTTCCTTTATAAATTATATAATTTTAAATGAAGGCTTTAAAAACTTACGTATATAGGTATATATATCTTTTGAAAATTAATACATGAATTAGAATTGGGTTGTAAAATATAAACAAGATTTAATAAAATAGTTAGTTTTATATGTAAATAAATAAAAAGCTTTGATAAGAATGTATAATTTTATTGTAAAAAAATTCTTTTGAAAGATTATATAAGTATAATTTATATGTATATATACACACAATATCTAAGTTTAACAAAAAGGTTTAAAGATCTTTCTTTTAAAAATTTCTATAAACTAAGTTGTAAACGTATGAACTAAAGGACCAAAGCAAATTTATAAAATAAATTCAAGACAAGGATATAAACATAAATATACAAAATTTTACAAGTGTAAACTATTTAAAATGCATTTAAAAACATTTGTAATTAAATTAGCTTGCATAAAGACAAGTGTCAAAGTTATCTATTTTCATTTTTATAAGAGAATTCAAGCTATACATCTATATTCTCTTCTCAGTTTTCTTTCTTGCATCTATAAATCTGAAAGAAACCAGGAAATGAAATTCAAAACAAAACCATCTCAACTCAAAAACAAATTTCAAAACCTGGAAAAAAGAAAAGAAAATAAAACATGAAAACAAAAGCAAAAGGAATCAAAACCTGATTCAATTCCCAGAAGTATTTCAAAGATCTGGAAAACAAAGCAATTTCAAATCTAAAGCTATAAGTTCAGATCAGCAACTTCTTTTCAAATCAAAACCTGATCATCAGTAAGCAAAAGGAAAAGCTTAACTCAAACAATGCAAAGATCATATTCTAGAATTCAAAGCATGAATTCAACCTGAAAACAAGCTTCAAAGCATTTCTATCTTAATGTTTCAAGCAACTTCAACTTGATTCAAGTCTGGAAGCAAAGCAAGATTAAGCAACAAAAAAAATTTGAAAAGAAATTCACTGTCTCTGCTTTCAAACATCAAGCCCAGGTGAGCAGACCAACCTTTTCCAACTTTTATATTGGGAATTTACTTCAAAAATAAGAAATAGCTGTAGTGAATCCAAATAGACCCAAAATCAAATATCTGGGTTTCGAAATTAAATTGCAGGGATGAATTTGTATTTCAAAATTGTGATTTTTGAAAATCATTTCAGAATTTTTAATTTTGTATTTGGAGAGAAAATTCAAGTTGATCGAAAACGCTTAAATCATCGATTCACGGTGATCAACGAAGTATTAATCATCAGGGTTGGAGCTAGAGGTGGCCGGAGGTTTGTAGATCATCAGAAAAAATACTTGATGATTTTATAATTCCTTGTGGTGGGGTGTCGAGATCGATCTAGGGCTTAAGATCGTACTCTTGTCCTGGTCAGTAGTCGAGTTACTGCAGCACCTCAGGTGAATCGAGTGTAATCGGACTAAAGCGAGAGGGTGCATGGCTCTTCGGCGAGCTTGCAGACGAAGTTGCATGGTAGCTGGTGAACTAAGCATCGTCGTCAATCAATTTTTCTGATCTAGGTTGGTTCTAGGAAGGAGTTTGAACAACTCAATTTTGATTCAGGTCGTTTTCATCAGAATGAGGTGGTCGGGGAAGTTCGGTGGATCAACGATGATGAGCCGAAGGATTCAGAGTTGATCGGCGATGATCTGATCAGCCGTGCACGTGCACCAGTGTCTCCATTTATCTAGGTAATGTTGGGATCGAAGAAGAAGATGAAGTCACTCGGGTTCTCTCTCGAGAAGTTCAAGCATTTGCTTGAAGTTTTTTAATTTGTAGCTCGAAGTAAATTAAGTTTGCCTCGGGTAAAAAATAATGTTACAGGTTTTAACAGAAACCTGTAGTATTTTGTTTAAAACTTAAACTGAAGTTAAAAATGAAATCAAAGTTTAAACCAAGCTTTAAACCTAAGTTTGAATCTGAATTCAAGTAATTTTGAACCCTAGGTTTTGAAATGATTTAAGTTTTTGAAATTTAAATTTGTTTTAACACCTTTAAGTATTTCAAGTGTATTTGGGTTGAATTTAAAAATTGAAAAGTTTGAACTGTAAAGTAAAGGTTTAAATAAGTTTAAATATAAGTTAAATCTGGAATTTGAGTTTGAATCTCAGTTTTTAAAATAAAAATAAAGTTTTTAAATTTAAATTATTTTGACCACCTTAAAAATGGTTAAATAATTTGAAATTTAAAATGAAGATTAAATGTAAGTTTTTGAACCAAAGTAATCTAGAATCAAAATCTAGTATGTATTCCAGTTTTGAAATAAATGAAAGTTTTTAAATTTAAAACGATTTAAACAATTTTGTTGGTTAAAGTGTATTTTTAAATCGATTTGAATTTAAAAATGCATTTGGTTGTAAATTCTTTTAAACTTCTTTTATAAAATGAATATTTCTTTAACTTATGGGATACGAAGTTTTTTCTTTTTTTTATTTAAGTTAAATTTGTATTCATTTTAAATCCTAAATTTAAAATGAAATTTAAAATAAATTTGAAAGCAAATTGTTTTTAAATGCTTTGTTTAAGTAAGAGATGTTTTATCTTAAAGATAAATAGAATTTAATGATTTGGTTCATTAAATTATTAAGTTAATCAATCAAGTAATCAATGAATGCTTAAACAAAAATAATAATCACTAAGTGAAAGTAATTAAGAGTAGATTAAAGATTGATAAATCAAATATTAAGGGTTAATTACTTTAAAGCGTGATAAATTAATGTGGTTAATTAATTAGGGTAGTTAAATTAAGGATAATCAATTAAGGATAATTAATTATAATTAAGGATTTATTAATTAAAGTAATTAATTAAAGGTTGATTAATTAAAAAAACTTAATTAAAGGCTAATTAATAAATTAATAATTATAGGTGGATTAATTACTAAATTATTAAAGTGATTAATTAAGGTAAATTAATTGCTAGTTAATTTATGGTTGATGATGACTAAGTGATTAAGAATGATCACTTATTATAATTAATTATGGGTAATTAATTAATGTGATAAATTAATTAAAGGTTAATTAATTTATGAAAATAATTAAGGGATGATTATTAATTAAGGATTAATTAATTAAATTTTTTTAATTAATTAAGGATAGCTAATCAAAGGATTATTATTAATTAAAGGTTAATTAATGATTAATTAAAGAATAATTAATAATAATGGTTTGTAATTAATTAGTTATTAGTTAACCATAATTAGAAATTTATTCATAGGGAATGATCTGGTTTAATATTAATCGGATGACTTGATGATTATACTTATGAATGTATGGATTGTATGGAATGCTGTGAATTATGTTGATATCCCTTATGTGTAATGTTATGTGATATGTTTGTACCGTGGAATGTAATTTATTTATCTATAATACGTTTATGTTATCTATCTGTGATTTTGTGTATATAGATAAGCATTATAGGATTATACCGCTTATCGATATTGTTGTGATTGTATCTGTGATGATTAATGATGTGATGGTTGATGATGTTGCACTACTATTGTGTTAAACCCCTGGACTACACTATACACACAAATATGGATTTCACGTGGAAATCGGTTAAGTCACCGATTTTTGAAAATAATTTTTAAATTGAATTTTTTTAAATCCAAATGGTTTGGATATGGATTGGGTTTAAAGTGAAAAGCTTTTGGAAAGGAATTTAAAAGTTATTTTTGAATAAATAGATGTAGTTATGAAATTTGATTTAGAATTTGAATTCGAAATTTGAAATTGAATTCTATTTTGAGTTTATGATGTAAAAAGGTTATACTAGCTAAAAATGTGTTTATATGGGTTTTTAAACTATTTTAAAAGTATGGTTTTGAGAATTTGAATTTAACCCAAGTTTATATTTGAAAGGCCTTAACTCGTGCAATTATAATCCGATTTTCTGAAATGGAAAACAAGTGGTTTCAAATAATAATAGCTTTTATATAAGAAAAGAATTTCCAAATTATGATGAAAAGATTTCAAGTCTGAAATAGAATGGCTTTGAAAGCTATAATTGAATCTTTGTGAAAGATAGTTGAAGCCTATTTTGAAATTGAAGAGGATTTTAAATGGTGTATCTTTTATATATAAAAGATTGAAACGGGAATTGTTTTGAAAGGCTATGAATGAGTCTTTGTTAAAGATTGGTGAACCTTGTTTTAAATTGAAAGGGGTCTTAAAAAGTGAATCTTTTATTTAAAAGATTTAAATGTGGAAATTGTTTAACCCGTTGAAGGTTTTTGAAATGAATCTTTTTGTTTAAAAGATTGGGAATGGTAATTTGTTTTACCCATTTGAATGAAAGGTTTTGGGCTTTAAGCAATGATTTAACTGGGATCCCATATGCATATGTAATCCTATCGATTGTCTCTGTACTGAGTAGCTACGGTATAGAGATTCCCTAAGTGATGGGAAGTCCGATCGGGATTATGAATACCCAGATTGCAAGGGCTTCTTTGGAAGTGCATTCGGTTCTGTTCGAACCCGGGACAGACTTGTATGGAAGTGTGTCTGACATTACACCTTGAGATGTAAAGCTGGTTTCTATCAAATACATTTATGTTTGGCGGCGGAGATTTATTCTCTTAGCTCGACACCCTTTTCTGAGACGTACGAGCTCAGATGTTATATGGTTGATGGTTACTAGTGATACATTCCCAATTTGGTAATGTGCATACGAAGTGCTGCTGATCATTTGTTGATCAAAGCAATTCTTTGTGAAAAGCGTAGCTTTGTGGACGAGACTGCATCAGGACCTCACACCCCAGAAATGGTCGAAACAGGAAAGATGCAGCAAGGTTTCAGGCGTCGCGCCCCTAGGGTATGTCCATTTCTTCTGGATAGAGGTGATATCATGTTATGGATCCCAGATATTTAACCTATGTGGTTACTGCAAATACATTACTTTGTGGTTGTTGGTATCGAGCGCTTGGATATAGGTTGGTTACGATCGGATATGGAATATCTTAGGTGATACTCCCGGGAAGGGGGTACACTGGCCTTGTGTTGGCGGAGAACTGAGGGATGGTTCTCGGGGCGTCCCTCTAGAGGAGTTCCCATGTGGCAATAGGAAGTTCCTTAGCTTGACCATTTGTTAGAAATCCAATCATCCAATACGCGCCTTGTACGGTTTTAGTTGTATAACCTGACATCTACTTTCGGTGGCACCCCACTGTTTGGATGGTAGCTATAGTAGGCATAGTTCGAAATGTCTATGCTGGCTACGATTAATATTATACTTTCGAAATGTTTTCTGCACTATGCACTAATAATAATATCAAAATGGCTTTCGCGTATCAAGCATTTTTGACTATCATAAGGAGAAATCTCCTCCAATTCTGCGTTTGCATGGTGTGTGTGGCGAGAGGCCTTATGGTAATTTCATTTTTCAAAAAGCATTGCGGATTTCAAATTTAAATTCTTTGTTTTTTTTAAAGATAAACTGTTTTTTTTTGCTCATACCAGTCCCATGACTGACCCGGAGTTTATTGTTCCCTTCCTAAACTCTAGGTGCCCACAATTTTCCACACGGGCAGTCTAGAGTTGGGATTTCAGATAATCAAGTAATAGGTGTAGATTCGATAGCCTTCGTAGTCTTTGGATTGGTAGCTTTCAGTCTTCGGGATCTCCTTCAGTCTTGGACGACTGGCCTTGCTTAGCTTTGTGCATCGTGATCTGAAGTTCGAGCTAGCTTTGGATTGGAGCATTTGATTTTGGAAATAAGTTCTATTGAAGATATTCTTTCCGTTGTGTCTTGTATCTCTGATAGCATTTATATGTATTGTATCATTCTGTTTTATCATCATTGTATCTGGATATTGTATCAATGTTGTATATGATATTATTCATTTCTTTTCTTCCGCTGTGTTGTACTTAATTGTGTTATAAGCTCCGGCGAACCAAATTCGACGTTTGGATCTACGGCATTGGAATATGAGTGTCGTATTCGATGCCGATTTTCGAAGGTCGAGTCCGGATCGTTATACATTTCATATCAGAGATACCAATCAATTCCAGGCATTTAACATCATTCAATCATTCATAAGCATGATTGATCACTTCCAAAATTAATTCAGTTTATCTCTAATTAAATTAATTGCTAATCTTTAATTATCTAGATTACCTTTACTTAACATTAGTTAATTACAAACCAATTAATTAATCATCTTTAATTATCAATCTTAATTAATCACCCTTGACTAATTATCCTTTAAGTACAATAATTAATTAACCCTTAATTAATTACACAAATTAAATATCCTTCATCCATTCACATTAATCACATTGATCCTTAATTAGTTACTCAAATTAATTATTCTTTAATCAATTACATTGATTAATTATCCTTTAATTAATCACACTTATTAATTTATTAACCCTTAATAAATTTCCTTAATTTATTTTATCAACCCTTTAATTAACTACATTAAGTAATTAATCCTCAATTAAGTAATTTTCCTTTTTTATTAATTACATTCAACTCAGTAATTATCCATTAATTTCTTACACTAAGAAATTATACACTATTAATTACTTCCAGTAATTATACTTAACCAATTTCATAAGTAATCTTACATATTATCACTCTTAAACAAACACATTTTTAAAACAATTTAAACCTTGAAAACTCATTTAAAACCTGTTAAATAATTTACTTTGGAACTTGTTATCGCCTTCCTTTACTTTTAAAACCTATTTTGAATAAATTCGCTTTGGAAACTGAATTCTCATTTGTAACAAACTACATTTAAATTTAGATAATATATATATACTGAAACTTGATTTACAAATTTAATCCTTGCCTTTAAACCCGATCAAGTCTTCCTATAAAAAAATCTGGATAGGATTTCCTTAGTTTTGTAAATCTTGTATTTTCCTTTGCTTAGAAAAATCAGGTAATTTCAACACTACTAAACCCAAGCCCACCCTCGATATTCATGAGCAAAAACCCGGACAAAAATTACAACTCGACTTCCTTCTAGTCAGACTCGAAATCGACTCCAGCCAAACATCGACCCTCCTGTGAAGATGCTCATCTTCCCCAAGCAACCTACGCGAACAACACAAGAAAAACTTATTCCCAAAACTAGCGAACAACAACAGATAAACAAACGTGTACCGTGCACGTGTACACGGCGTCGGAGACCGACCGATCAACTTTATCGTCGTTCCCAAGTCGTCGCTGATCACCCCGACCCACCAAGCTACCCAGAAAAATCGAAAACCCAACAATTCGAAAATGAGCAATTCGAAAGAACCCAGGAACAAAATCGATTGCCCAAAAATCACCTGCATCACCACCACAGATCACCGGTGGTCACGAAAACCGGGCCAATACTTCATCACGACCTATTCCACCATTCCCCTCCATGCACACGACTCCGATCATCAATCGACGTCCCAATCGAACAAAATCCCAGCTCTTCCAAAATGCCACCTAAAACCCTACATCGCCTCCTACCCGCCACCACGGCTTTCGATAAATCGCACCACAAATTTTCCCGAGTCCACCATCCTCTCATCCTCCTCTGACCATAAACTCGACCTTCAACTTTGACCAATACACCGTAATTTGGACAAAGAACATCCTCGAACAACATGTCATTCCCTTAGAATTAAATGCCTAAAAATTATGATTTTATTTTTAAAAATTATAGTTTTCGATAACACATCCGTCTGTATACTTGAAACGACAAATTATTTAGGTTGGAATTTCGATATGTTTTAAATTTCATTGTAAATACATTTTTTTAGATAACAACCTAATAATTTCATTGAGACTATCTTCAAAAATAAGATTTCATCCATACCAACATATTTTCTTTTGACATTATAACTTATAACTGCTTGAGTGAAGAGAATGAATTTTTTTTTGTGATTATTTATGTCTGTAAATCAAACAGAGGTTAAAATATCGAGACATAGATATGCATATGAACATGTATATATATTCAACAACTATGAAATGAAAAATATACAATCATATTCACACATTCATACCAACATTTTTCAAATCTTGTTCACATGCATCAGGTTAAAGATTAGATTTAAGGTTGTTTTACTCACCTGCAATTTGCTTGAACAGAGAACAGGCTTGATATTTTTTACTTTTGAAATCTGGGATTGCTCTTGTGTTTGAATGATGTGATGCTGTTGATGTTGGATCTTTTAACTTATTAGCTTGCTAGATATATTTTGATTTGAGTCTGCCTTTGCTTGATTCCGATCTTCCTTAATTTTTAGGATTTTGATTCCTGGATTTAAATTTCCAGGTTGTATATTTTCTGGTTTCAGTTGTTACAGGCTTTTGGCTCATTTTTTCTTCGTTTAGGTTTTGAAATTGAAGTTAGAAAAGAAAATAAATGACACTTGTACCATTTGATTACACTTTTTGATTTCCATAATAAAACACTCACACATTTCTTTGTATATGTAAATGATTTACACTTGTGTTTTCTTCATGAGAATATGGTTTAAATAAATATTTATATTATTATTCTTTGGTTTATATTTACAGACATATGTTTTAATACATCTTTATTAAATATATTACCTTATATTACATTTATGTTTATATATATATGTGTATGTATGTATGTATGTATGTATTATTAATTTATATAAAATGCATACATTATATTTTTCCTCAAATTTATACTCATATAACCTTAAAGAAATAATTTGAAACTAATTTAAAAAAATCGTATGTATATTATTTTAAGTCCAATTATTTTTAGGACATTTTATTTTTGAATTTCAAACTCAAATTCAAATTACAACATGTTCACACACACATGCACACAAACATATATATATATATATATATATATATATATATATAATCAAACACTTATCTTATTTATTTTGAAAATTTCAATTTAATTCACAATTAAATTTCCAAATAAAATCAGCTAATTATCCTCTTGACCGATGTCCAAAAATCCAAGTTATCACATTCCTTCCCCCTTTGAATCTTTTTATCACCAAAAAGGAAGGAAGGCGGAATTATTAAAATGCTTATAATTAGATAAATTTTATTTGATCATTTTTAAAACACTTTAAAATATATATAATATTGCCAAAATAGTTTTTATAAAAATACTTTTATAACTTGATGTCTCAACAAGTCCATCCTTGTTCTCACAGAAATTCGGTCATATGTTGATCAGGCGTAGGACTGAAAATCTATAAGTACTTCGTAAACCCGTTTTCAACACCTAGTGAAAATACTCGAGAAAATACTTTGTTGAAAATATAGAAAATATTTTTGAAAATAGAGGGGACGTCCTTGGTATGAATGCTCTGGAAATCATCACCCCCATCCATGGTCGTAGTTAACCAATGGTTATGTTGCCAACCTGACACAATCCATAGATAACTGTAGGCACTCGACACCCCTTGATTACGCCATGGAACCCGCTACAGATTGCAGCTACATCTGGGGTATCATTGCTATTACAGAGAAAACCCATATAACTGTAGGCTTCAAAGCCCTCGAATTGCACTGCCAAAAAAATGAAACTTCTCCACTCCACTCGACCATAGATCGCAGTCTACCGATGTTACGTTGCCTTCCCGGCAAAATCAAGCGTAGATCGTTGACACTCACCTCCACACGATTTCCGCTATGGTCCATAGTAGATCACAGCGACATCGAGTTACACTATCGTCATGGCATAACCCAAATGCCTCTATAGGCATCAGCGCCCTCGACTTTCGCTATCCAATAATCCTCAGGAACTTCAGTTTGTCTGGACGTCCTCACGGGATCCACTTTAGAGCCTCCCCTCCTTTGAGGCTCAAGGCATTACCAACCCATGGTACTCCTGAGAAGTTTATTTCAAGGGATCACCTTTTTCTCCTAAGCCATTTTCAAAACACTTTATACAATATACATATAGTATCTTCCAAATCATACAACTAGTATGAATCCCATATAAATCTCCTTTTCTCAAAATCGATTATCCCAAAATCGATAATTCTCAACTAGGCTTTCTAAATTTCCAAAATTGGTTTTTCTCCAAAAATAAAAAGCCTTTCTAAAATTCATAGGTGCCAAAAACCTTTCCTCCAAAATCATTCTTATAAGATCATATATATATATATATATATATATATATATATATATAACCTTGAAAAATCATTGGATCATTTCATACTTGTATAAAGTCCCCTTTTATACTTCATATACTTTCAAAAACCCTTTTCTTATGGCGAAGGATTCAACAAGGAAAGTTTTATCATATATATAACAAAGATATATAACTTTGTTTATTTCAAATCAAATATTCAAATTTCATTACTCTATAAAGTCACTTACCATATTATTTACTTCCATAAAGTAAATTTCTACCATAGAAATATCTAATTTCCACTTTACTTCATCATATATCTCATAAAATATACTTTTCATTTTCAAAAAACATTTTACAGTTCTTATCCGCAAATTTTCAATATCAATTTTATTCAAACTCGTACGATGTACGCAAATCATCTGTGCGCAATATCAATCCGATCGCTCACTCGATAACATAATTTCTCTTCCGAACTAGTATCGTCCACCCGACTTCCTAGTGCAGACTCAGATCTGGTTTCATGATCAGAAACTGTCATTCTCCTTGCATAGCCTAACCATGATAGGGAATTTCTAAAGCCAATCAAAAATCCATATCCAGGTTCGCCATCAAAAATCGAGTGGAAAATCCCCACTCAGATCGATATAATGTCTTTAAATTCTGTGCTCGAATCTGGATCAAATCATTATGCGAACAGAATAATATACGTACATCCTACGTATTTATCTCTATTGATTAGTAGCCAAATCAATCTCCTTTTCAATTCACATTCACTTTAATTTCTATCCACTTATTCACAATTGTTTCGATTACATTTAGGTTATCACTAAATCCTTATCTCAATTGGTAATTAATCATAAACAGTTCGCTCTCTGAGCAGCTTAAATTTAGAAAATAGCTTAAAAAGTCAAAAATAGATAAATAGTTGAAAAATAATTATTAATTGTAAAATAGCTGAAAAATAGTTAAGTAATTGTAAAATAGTTGGAAAATAGTCAAATGGTTATAGAAAATTTAAATAATTGTAAAATAGTAATTAGTTATAAAGTAGTTGAAAAATAGTAATTAGTTTATAAAACAGTTGAAAAACAGTAATTAGTTTATAAAACAGTTGAAAAATTGTTAAATAGTTACAAAAATAATTGTAAAATAAGTATAAAATAGTTTGGCTTTAAAAAGAAAGAGTACATATAGTAAATAACTTGGAAAAATAGATTTAAGAAAGCTTATATTAAAATAATTTGTTTGAAAATAGTTCAGAGCCAAACTGTTCCACTACCCAATCTTTATTCCAATCAATTCAATTTTAAATTTTCACTTCCTATTAACATTGATTCAATCTCAAATCAATTTAAACAACTTCAATTCCCACTCCAAGTTTAACTTTATTACACTTTAATTTCAATCTCAGTTTATTCAAATAATTTTCAAATTGAACCAATTTTCAATTTCAATTCATTTCAACACCAATTTAAATTAATCCCAATTCAAGTTGAATTTACCTCAATTCTTTCCAAATTCAAATCAAATTTCAATTGAATTTGAAACTGTTCAACTTTAATTTCACTTCAAATTAATTCAATTCAATTTCACATTTGAATTTTGTACTTTTCCATCTTCAATTACAATTCTAATTAAATCAAATTCAATTTGAACTAATTCAATTTAAATCTCAACTTTAAACCATATCGAATTATATAAATTTGAGTTAAATTTTTAAATGTTGATTTAATCCCTTAAATCAAATCAACCTTTATTTTTAATTTAACAACTTAAATCTTTAAACCATTTAATTCTGAATCCAAATTCCAAAATTCCATTTTTAAATTATCTTTACTTAACTTATTTCGAAGTTCAAATAAGAGTTCAAAACAATTTTATCTTTAAAATTCAATTTATTACCCAATTCTATCTTCCATTTTTAACTTTAAAACCAATTTCCAGTTTCATAGATTATTTATAACAATAGAATGATATTAGGATAAATAAACATCGAAATTTATCCAAACACCAATTAAAAACATCTATTTTCAATTTCCAAATCTCAAACCCATTTTGAGATCACTCATAACTCCCATTTTAAATCAACCATTTAACTTCCCAAGTTAAATTTCAATTTCATCTTGGAATTTCTAATTCGGGTTGTTCACTCTAAGTTTATTTAACTTCTTCAATTTATTAATCTAATTAACCTTACTCAAATTTGAATTCCCACTTAAATTTCAAATTTCTATCAATATTCTTTCTTACATATAAGTTCAAAGACTTATTCCACTATGGGTTTTTACATCACACTTCGGGGAAAATCAAAACCCAACACTTTAGAGTTTATTCTAAATCATCTTTGATATTATGTATACCCACACATATACATATTTATTTCTTAGCCCACCAAGCTATACTTTAAATTTTTATACCACCGTTGGTTTTAATTCAAAAAAGATTTCTTTAAAGTTTTCAAACAACTTCTTATTCTAAAATAAAATCACATTCAAAAATATACTGAATAATATTATTTGTTATTCCTTTTTATCATTTTGAAACAATTCAAATGTTTCTAGACTTGGGTTTTTAAACTCCATTATTTAAATCCATTCTAATTTATAAGTTATACTTAACTAAGTTTACTTCCTTAAAGCATTTTCTTTTACTAGAAACAAAATTCCCATTATTTGACACAATAACCATTCCATACTCTGGTTTAAATCCATTTCTAGTTTATCTTTTTAAATTTTTATTCAATTCCATTAACTAAGAAACAATTGTCTTTATATATAATAATTGGAAAATTATTTGCTTCATATAACAAAATATAAGCTTTTATAAGAATCATTCATTTTTAAAACCATTTTTAAACATTTATATAAGAAAGCAACAAGTACGCTCTCATACACACACACACAACTCATCTTAGGGTACCACTGACCCTATCCTTAATGTACACCCATCAGAGCCAAGGTTCTTGCTTAATCTTCAGCTCTGATACCAAGTGTAATAACCCAGAATTTTCGATCCTGAAAATTCCAGATTGTTAGGGAAAAGTAGAAAGAGATAGAAGAAGAAGAAGAAAAAGAAACACCAAAACACAAATTCTCACATTCGCAGCGGATCAAAATATAATATCAAATAAAATAGCAGTTATATAAGGAAAACTGTATTAGTTAATTTACATAAATACATCAGAGTTACAACAATTACACAAACACTGGAGAGTTAAAATTAACTTGTCCCGGATAAACTACAATATATCATAGCGGAATACACTGCATATGTTCCTTCCATCCAGCTTGACTCCTGAGCTCCAGAAACGTCCTTTCCTGAAAATCTGCAATACTCGGTCTGACCCGAGCATTACATCAAAGTAACACCCGGGTCCGGCTGGAAACCAGCGTGAATGTGACGACCGCCCATGACTCCCGCACCAAAACAAGAGAAAAGAGCGCTGAAGGGCGTGCCAGGTAGCCATGGACAGTAGTCAGGGTAAAATAAGCATCGCAGAATCTCTAGCGTACAACTCACAGCGCATGGATAAAATACAATAGAGAAATAAATATATATATAGTGAAGCTTCATAACAGGAAATCATCATATAAGCATCACAGTAGTTTGATACAATCATCCAGGCAAATCCATACATCAAAGCCTCACTACATAGCACTCAGAATATATACAAGCAGCGGAACACCCAGTACAAATAGTAAGAAAACTAATATGCAAAGCCTCCTGCTCGTCTTCGTCATCATCAGCGTAGATCTCCAAGAACAGCACCTGTCACCTGCTACCTAGTCTGCCCATCCCAACATGGATGAACAGCCCAAGGTAATAAGAGGAGACATAAAACCTTGAGTCAGACAAAGTCTTAGTGAGCAGTAAATTAACTACCAAACATACCAAAAGAGCAAAAGGGATAAAAGGAATAGGAACCAAACCATCCCACTCCACCTCTTTCTACAGTGATAGCCCCCAGACACACACTAAGGAGAAGCAAGCATAACATAACAGATAACTAAGGTAAAGCAATAATCACTCGAGTCAAGGGCGATGTTTTCCAAATACAAACCCCCAAGGCCTAAACCAAGATCAGATAAGCACCCAGAAAATACCGCTCTTGAGACCGAATGATAATACAACCAAACATCCATGACTCTGGCTATCACTGTTATCATTGCCATGATTTCACCGTTAATTGAATGACCACCTGTCAAGGGCTAATGGTAACCCCGGTTCTAGACATAACTCCGCACGTCGTCGCAGCCCGTGCCTAGGAATTTTCGCAACTACCCAGAGTACTAGCACGTCGTCGCAGCCCGTGCTTGGAACGTCGTCGCAGCCCGTTCCAACGTACTCTTGCTTTGAGCATGCTAGAACCTTCAACAACGATAAGATCTTAGCCTCCTAGTCATCCTCCTCGACGACTATTTCCATACTAGCTCAAGTGCCTCTCAAGCTAACCATTATCACCTACCCGGATCGCATTACCGAGTTATCAACATAACTTTGCACGTCGTCGTAGCCCGTGCTTGGAACGTCATCATAACCCGTCCCAACTCAACATCATGGTTTGCCTCCTCGCATCATGGCAAAGTCCCATCTCAACATCATCCAATCCATACATATGAGCTTCAACATCCGCTTCATATGCCATAAGCAGCTTTCACCATTCAAGAGCCTTTCCACTTAGCTTTCGAATCATCTTCAATCATCTTGTTCCAAATCAACTACTAGCTAACTTGGAAACAATCAAATCAATCATACAATCAAACAATCAATCATTTAAACAAGATCTAATGAGCAATATCAACTATAATGGCAATTTCGTAAATAAATGAGCATAAGTCTAACATGCATGAATCATAGGTTTTTAGCATAGATCTATCAAATATAAAATATGGGTTTTGTCTCTAATACTTGATAAATGAACATGCATAAGTAAACATCTTCACAAACAATGAATCTACACTTGGATCTAAGGAAAATGCACAAAATCACTATCTACAACACTCCAACAAACCACCAATCCAATATACTCCTTTGGGTCCGCGTGAGAGATAACTACCACTCACCAAATCACCTAAACACCTCAAAAACTAATCACTTCAGATCTGGACAGCGAAGATCAAGGCTTGATCCGGCGAAATCTCGCTTAAAACGATGAAATCTAGCTTCGTTGGATGAAGATCTTCAACTTTGGCCCTTGAATCTTTGATCTCGATCTTCGATCTTGGATGGATGTTAGAACTAGATTGGAATGGAGAAAAGAAGATGAAGAAATGTTGTAGTCGAGCTCTCAAAATGGCAGCACTTCGTCGCTTCAAAATCCGGTGCCAAAAAGTGAGCCAAACCCCTCTATTTATAGGCTGATTTCTCCCTGACTCGGCCGCTCTTAAGTCGTTGCCGACTCATCTCCCTGAGTCGCCCATGCCACTTGCCGACTCAACACAACACAGGGCTTCATGTCTTAACTCATACGCGACTTATCCCAGACACGACTCAACGCCTCTAACGACCTAACAACCTTAACCCGTGTACGACTCATACGACCTAACTAACACAACACACCCGAAGGGTCACACGACCTACCGACCTAACCAAATACGGCACAGCATGCTAACGACTCAATGGCTTACGACATAAGACACTGCCGTATTTTCCTAAGTCCTAAGTCGTATGGCGACTCAACTAACATGCCGACTCAACTACACTAAGCCGTACTGGGTACCTACCGACCTAACGACTTAGTCTTATAGCCGACCTAAGCCCTAGCCGACTCAACTGCATACGACTCAACAACCTCTGCCGACTCAACACCCACCGACTCAACTCCTTAACTCGGCAAACCCTATGAGTCGTAACTCGTTGACTCGGCCACACTTCTTATCTCACTATCCTCTTAGGTCGGTCACCCCTATGAGTTGGTCAACCCCTTAACTCGGCCACATACTAACTCGACCATACCTATAAGTCGCTGCCTCTATGAGTCGGTTACCATATGAGTCGCCCACTACCTTAATTCGGTCCAAACTCTAACAGGCTAACCCACTGACTCGTCCAAGACCATGAGTCGCTACCTACCTTAACTCGGTCCAAACTCAACCCTCAACATGTTGACTCGTTAACGACTCAAAACTTGAGAACTCAAACTCATCACTAAACACATGAGTTAACTTTCTAAACGACTCAGGCTAGAAACAACATAAACAATACTAATGACCTGCAAATTCTACGATTTATCGACACGTAAAATACGGGTCGTTACATTCTCTCCCCCTTAGGAATTTCGTCCCCGAAATTCCAAGCAAACAACAGCTATCAAAGATATTCCGCATGCCTACCATCTATAGCAATAACAAACCATGCATCCAATTCTAGCCTAGCATGCAGAATTCTAAGACTTAGAACAAGCTACAAATTCATGAGATGTCACGACACCTTAGGGCCATACCTCGAAGAGTTCGGGATGAGCTGCCTTCATCCTCTCTTCCTCCTCCCACGTACAGTCGTTAACATCATCACTCCATTGTACCTTGAGCAACGTAATCGTCTTCTTCCTAAGCTGTTTCGTATCGGTTTCAACAACACGAAGCGGCTTACGAGGTCTCGTAACCACTGGATCAACCTCCAAGTCTTCACAGCTATCAGCAGAAACCACCGTAGTTGGGTCATGCACATACTTCCGTAGATAAGATACATGAAAAACATTGTGCACACCCGCCATCTTTTCCGGTAACTTCAATCTATAAGCGAGCTTTCCAATTCGCTCGATAATCGGGAATGGTCCAATAAATCTCGGAGTTAACTTTCCTTTCTTCCCGAATCTAATAACACTCTTTAACGGAGAAATCTTCACAAAAACCATCTCACCTATGTCGAATTCCAAATCCTTGCGACGATTATCGGCATAACTTTTCTGACGATCTTGGGCTGCTTTCATTCGTTGCCGAATGATCTCTATACAATCCGAAGTCTGTCGAATCATCTCTGGCCCAAGTATCAGCTTTTCTCCAGTTTCCAACCAACATGTCGGAGAGTTACACGGTCTTCCATATAATGCCTCATATGGTGCCATACCAATACTCGACTGATAACTGTTATTATATGCAAATTCCACCAAATGAAGATGATCTTCCCATGATCCTCCGAAGTCCAAGACACATGCTCTCAAGAGATCTTCCAAAACTCAGTTGACTCTCTCAGTCTGACCATCTGTTTGAGGGTGATAAGCTGTACTCAAACATAACTTGGTTCCCAAAATTTCCTGGAAGCTCTTCCAAAAACCACTAGTGAACAATGGGTCTCGATCGCTCACTATACTATTCGGAACACCATGGAATCGAACTATCCACTTAACATACAACTCAGCCAATTTCGATGCAGTCCTAGTCGATCGAACAGGAATGAACCTTGCACTCTTAGTCAACCGATCTACGATGACCCAAATCCCTTCATTTCCTGCCCTGGTTCTAGGTAAACCATCGATAAAATCCATCGACACTTGCTCCCACTTCCATGTAGGAACCTCTAATGGCTGAAGCAATCCACTGGGCTTCTTCTGCTCAGCTTTCACCAACTGGCAATTCATACACTTGGAAATAAAACTTCCAACATCTTTCTTCATACCTTCCCAGTAGTAGGTTCTCTTCATATCCCGATACATCTTGTTTCCACCTGGATGAATTGTCAACTTCGAGTGATGACCTTCCCTCAGAACTTCATCTCTCAATCTATCAATGTCGGGAACAACCAATCGTCCTTGCTTCCGAAGCCAACCCTCTCGATCGACCTCGAATCTCTTATCCTTCTCTGGGTCCAATCCGGATTCCAAATCTCGGATAATCTTGACAAGCTTATCATCTCTCTTTTGGCTCTCGCCAATCCTTTTCACAAGAGTAGGTCTTATCGATAAGTTTGCCAACATCTCAGGTTCCAATTCACATCTGGGACTGAAATCAAATCCAGCCAAATACTCAAGGTTCTTCCATTCCGAAAACATGGCTCCTAAACCTGCATGTCTTCGACTTAACGCATCAGCCACCGCGTTACCTTTTCCCGGAGTATAGGCTATACCAAAATCATAAGATGCTAAGAACTCTAGCCATCTTTGCTGTCGAAGATTCAAATCCTTTTGGGAGAACAGATACTTCAACGACTTATGATCTGTAAACAACTCGAATCTAACTCCCAATAGATAATGTCTCCACATCTTCAAAGCAAACACAATCGCAGCTAACTCCAAATCATGAGTCGGATAATTCCTTTCGTGCGGCTTCAGTTGTCGACTTGCATACGCAACAACTTTATCCCTCTGCATTAGTACTGCTCCCAGTCCAGTACCGCATGCATCGGTGTAAACCACCATCTCATCATTCCCACTTGGAATAGTCAAAACAGGAGCACTCGTCAATCGCTCTTTCAGGATTATGAAAGCTTGCTCACACTTATCATCCCATTTGAACACTTGGTTCTTCTTCGTCAATCCTGTCAATGGTGCAGCTATCTTGGAAAAGTCTTTGATAAACCGACGATAATATCCTGCTAATCCAAGAAAACTTCTCACATCAGATGCATTCTTAGGTCTAACCCAATCCTGGATTGCTGCCACCTTAGCGGGATCAACCGCTATTCCATTTCCAGAGATAACATGGCCTAAGAACCTCACTTCACTCTTCCAGAAGTGACACTTCGAAAACTTAGCCTTCAGCTGATGTTTCCGCAAGATTTCCAAAACAATTCTCAAGTGCGTCTTGTGCTCTTCCTCAGTTCTAGAGTAAACCAAAATATCATCCACGAATACAAGCACGAACTTATTCAACTGATCTCTGAACACTCTATTCATAAGATCCACAAAATATGTTGGCGCGTTAGTCAATCCAAACGGCATTACCAGCCACTCATAAAACCCGGACGGTGTCCTGAAAGCAGTCTTCGGCACACTATCCTTAGCCACTCTCAACTGGTGAAATCCCGTTGCCAAATCCATCTGAGAAAACACCTTGGCCTCGTGAAGCTGATCAAACAAGTCATCTATTCTCGGCAATGGATACTTGTTCTTCTTAGTCACCTTGTTCAGCTCACGGTAATCAACACACAACCTCAACGATCCATCCGCTTTGGTTGCGAACACAACTGGTGCACCCCATTCGGACACACTACGCCGAATAAATCCTTTCTGCAAAAGGTCATCAACCTGCACCCTCAACTCTAGCTGCTCCCTAGGCGCCATCCGCCTAAGAGGCATCACAACAGGTCTGGCTCCCTCAACTAGATCGATACGAAACTCGATCTCCCTATGCGGCGGCAACCCTTTGACTTCGTCAAAGACATCCTCGAATCCATTCACAATAGGCACTGATGACAGTCCATCCCGTGGAACAACCAGCGAATACATGAAGCTCATGAAGACGTCTTCCTCATGCTTACATCGTATCACAACCTTTCGCCCTTCCACATTCCCGACTGTCACCTCAAGCCTCTCACAATCAATCCTTGCCGCATATTTCCTAAGCCAGTCCATACCCAAAATAATTCCGAACCCCGCAAAGTTCAGAACAAAACAATCACAAACAAACGAGCAATCATGACTCGACACAACTAGACCACGGCATATCATACACAAACATGACGAACCCCCAACTGGATTAGTCACAACCAATGGCCTATCAACAATATCCGGTTCCAAACCTAACCGGCCCACCAAATCATCACAAACAAAAGAATGCGATGCTCCAGTATCAAACAACACTCTAACTGGAATGCCACAAATAGAAAGAGTACCTTGAACCACCACACCCTTCCCCTTCTCTTCAGCAGTAGGAGCTTTTGAAGACGACGGCACAGCTCCCAAAGCATAAGCTTGCACAATCTGTCTGTCCTTCCTCGGTTCTGGACAGTCCTTCCTGAAATGCCCTGGCTTATCACAGTTGTGGCATTTCGCCGGTGCCCTTGGATTCCTACAATCCTTGGAGAGATGGCCCTTCTGCTGACAATTATAGCAAATCACCTCGCCCTTCGGCTTCTTCTGGCCATCCCTACCCTTCTGTTGCTGCTGCTTCCTCTTCCTATTTTCACTCCGCTGTGGTTTAGATCCTTCCCTGGTTACAGCAACAACAGAACTTTCCTTAGGAAACAAACTCTCATGCCTGAGAGCTTTCTCCACAAGCTTCTCAAACGGATCATCCAAGTGATCCACCAACTGCCTCCCAAGATAAGCATCCAAACCGGTCACAAACTTCTCGTTCTTCTGATAGGGAGAATCAATATACGATCTGGCATACTTGGACAAAGCTTCGAACTCAGAAATATATTCAAGAACAGGCCTTCCACCTTGCTTGAGCTCCACAAACCTCTTAAACAAGACAGACTTCTGAGCCGTAGAGATGAACTTAGCTTCAAATCTAACTTGGAATTGCTCCCAAGTAATCTCTTCTTCTGGTGTATCTATGGTGATAGAATTCCACCAATCCGCAGCTCTCCCTTGAAGCTGTCTCGATGCAAGCTTCCTCTTAGTTGCATCCTCAATCCCTAAATCACCAAAGATCCTTCGACATGCATCAATCCATCTCTGCACCTCAATAGTCGACTCCGTCCCCAAGAAAGCTTTTCCTCCAAGAGAAGTATAATCCTTACAAAGCTTAGCAAAATCCACCGGTCTTGGAGCTTGGACTTGAACTCCTACATCCACTGATGATCCTGAAGCTGGTATCCTTCTCATGATCGAAGTCATCATCGCTTCGAACATAGTTCCATAATCAACAGCTCCTTCAGTAGCACGGCATTCCCTTGCAGCTGGTCTCCCTCTTCGACTCATCCTTAATATCTGTAATAAGAATGATTAGAACACCTTAAGTAACAACTGCATAAGGAGTTCAAATCCTTCTAAACTACTATATTATATATAATAATCATCCATCAAAATACAATTACGCCTCTCATACGTAGTTGCGTCAGCGAGCGTTGGCTAAAATCGATTAACCAAAGCTCTGATACCAAATGTGACGACCGCCCATGACTCCCGCACCAAAACAAGAGAAAAGAGCGCTGAAGGGTGTGCCAGGTAGCCATGGACAGTAGTCAGGGTAAAATAAGCATCGTAGAATCTCTAGCGTACAACTCACAGCGCATGGATAAAATACAATAGAGAAATAAATATATATATAGTGAAGCTTCATAACAGGAAATCATCATATAAGCATCACAGTAGTTTGATACAATCATCCAGGCAAATCCATACATCAAAGCCTCACTACATAGCACTCAGAATATATACAAGCAGCGGAACACCCAGTACAAATAGTAAGAAAACTAATATGCAAAGCCTCCTGCTCGTCTTCGTCATCATCAGCGTAGATCTCCAAGAACAGCACCTGTCACCTGCTACCTAGTCTGCCCATCCCAACATGGATGAACAGCCCAAGGTAATAAGAGGAGACATAAAACCTTGAGTCAGACAAAGTCTTAGTGAGCAGTAAATTAACTACCAAACATACCAAAAGAGCAAAAGGGATAAAAGGAATAGGAACCAAACCATCCCACTCCACCTCTTTCTACAGTGATAGCCCCCAGACACACACTAAGGAGAAGCAAGCATAACATAACAGATAACTAAGGTAAAGCAATAATCACTCGAGTCAAGGGCGATGTTTTCCAAATACAAACCCCCAAGGCCTAAACCAAGATCAGATAAGCACCCAGAAAATACCGCTCTTGAGACCGAATGATAATACAACCAAACATCCATGACTCTGGTTATCACTGTTATCATTGCCATAATTTCACCGTTAATTGAATGACCACCTGTCAAGGGCTAATGGTAACCCCGGTTCTAGACATAACTCCGCACATCGTCGCAGCCCGTGCCTAGGAATTTTCGCAACTACCCAGAGTACTAGCACGTCGTCGCAGCCCGTGCTTGGAACGTCGTCGCAGCCCGTTCCAACGTACTCTTGCTTTGAGCATGCTAGAACCTTCAACAACGATAAGATCTTAGCCTCCTAGTCATCCTCCTCGACGACTATTTCCATACTAGCTCAAGTGCCTCTCAAGCTAACCATTATCACCTACCCGGATCGCATTACCGAGTTATCAACATAACTTTGCACGTCGTCGTAGCCCGTGCTTGGAACGTCATCATAACCCGTCCCAACTCAACATCATGGTTTGCCTCCTCGCATCATGGCAAAGTCCCATCTCAACATCATCCAATCCATACATATGAGCTTCAACATCCGCTTCATATGCCATAAGCAGCTTTCACCATTCAAGAGCCTTTCCACTTAGCTTTCGAATCATCTTCAATCATCTTGTTCCAAATCAACTACTAGCTAACCTGGAAACAATCAAATCAATCATACAATCAAACAATCAATCATTTAAACAAGATCTAATGAGCAATATCAACTATAATGGCAATTTCGTAAATAAATGAGCATAAGTCTAACATGCATGAATCATAGGTTTTTAGCATAGATCTATCAAATATAAAACATGGGTTTTGTCTCTAATACTTGATAAATGAACATGCATAAGTAAACATCTTCACAAACAATGAATCTACACTTGGATCTAAGGAAAATGCACAAAATCACTATCTACAACACTCCAACAAACCACCAATCCAATATACTCCTTTGGGTCCGCGTGAGAGATAACTACCACTCACCAAATCACCTAAACACCTCAAAAACTAATCACTTCAGATCTGGACAGCGAAGATCAAGGCTTGATCCGGCGAAATCTCGCTTAAAACGATGAAATCTAGCTTCGTTGGATGAAGATCTTCAACTTTGGCCCTTGAATCTTTGATCTCGATCTTCGATCTTGGATGGATGTTAGAACTAGATTGGAATGGAGAAAAGAAGATGAAGAAATGTTGTAGTCGAGCTCTCAAAATGGCAGCACTTCGTCGCTTCAAAATCCGGTGCCAAAAAGTGAGCCAAACCCCTCTATTTATAGGCTGATTTCTCCCTGACTCGGCCGCTCTTAAGTCGTTGCCGACTCATCTCCCTGAGTCGCCCATGCCACTTGCCGACTCAACACAACACAGGGCTTCATGTCTTAACTCATACGCGACTTATCCCAGACACGACTCAACGCCTCTAACGACCTAACAACCTTAACCCGTGTACGACTCATACGACCTAACTAACACAACACACCCGAAGGGTCACACGACCTACCGACCTAACCAAATACGGCACAGCATGCTAACGACTCAATGGCTTACGACATAAGACACTGCCGTATTTTCCTAAGTCCTAAGTCGTATGGCGACTCAACTAACATGCCGACTCAACTACACTAAGCCGTACTGGGTACCTACCGACCTAACGACTTAGTCTTATAGCCGACCTAAGCCCTAGCCGACTCAACTGCATACGACTCAACAACCTCTGCCGACTCAACACCCACCGACTCAACTCCTTAACTCGGCAAACCCTATGAGTCGTAACTCGTTGACTCGGCCACACTTCTTATCTCACTATCCTCTTAGGTCGGTCACCCCTATGAGTCGGTCAACCCCTTAACTCGGCCACATACTAACTCGACCATACCTATAAGTCGCTGCCTCTATGAGTCGGTTACCATATGAGTCGCCCACTACCTTAATTCGGTCCAAACTCTAACAGGCTAACCCACTGACTCGTCCAAGACCATGAGTCGCTGCCTACCTTAACTCGGTCCAAACTCAACCCTCAACATGTTGACTCGTTAACGACTCAAAACTTGAGAACTCAAACTCATCACTAAACACATGAGTTAACTTTCTAAACGACTCAGGCTAGAAACAACATAAACAATACTAATGACCTGCAAATTCTACGATTTATCGACACGTAAAATACGGGTCGTTACAGTGAATAAACCCATCTAACAAGAAATACTAATGCCTAAAACATACTTAAAACCCAGGGTAACTTGTTCATCACTACAAGTTCACAACTTGCTATATCCACACTTATATTCACAATCAATCCCAAAGTAACTTTACTTAGTTTTAAATGGTCCAGTCATTTAAATTATTCCATTTCAGCCTATTGATTTCACATATCAATCTAGAAAGAATCATTGTAGGATACAAATTGAAGTGGGTTCGGGTATTTACTGATACCCGACACCGGTCTCTTCGAATTCAGTACCATCTTAACCCAAAATTATTTAGGTGAAATTCAATTCAACTTCAAATACAAGATGTCACTTTTTACACAGCAATTCATCATTGATGCATAACCACATTATCACTGTCCACCCAAACATATCATATCACAAAACATTTCATATCAAAGATATCAATCAATTCCAGGCATTTAACGTCATTCAATCATTCATAAGCATGATTGATCACTTCCAAAATTAATTCAGTTTGTCTCTACTTAAATTAATTACTAATATTTAATTACCTAGATTGCCTTTACTTAACATTAATTAATTATAAACCAATTAATTAATCATCTTTAATTATCAATCTTAATTAATCGCCCTTGACTAATTATCCTTTAATTACAACAGGTAATTTACCCTTAATTAATTACACAAATTAATTATCCTTCACCCATTCACATTAATCACATTGATCCTTAAGTAATTACTCAAATTAATTATTCTTTAATCACTTACATTGATTAATTATCCTTTAATTAATCACACTTACTAATTTATTAACCCTTAATAAATTCCTTAATTTATTTAATCAACCCTTTAATTAATTACACTAAGTAATTAATCCTTAATTACTTCAGTTAAGTAATTTTCCTTTTTTATTAATTGCATTCAATTCAGTAGTTATCCATTAATTTCTTACAAAAGAAATTATACAATATTAATTACTTCTAGTAATTATACTGAATCAATTTCATAATTAATCTTATATATTATCACTCTTAAACAAATAATTTTTTTTTAAAATTAAATCTTGAAAACTCATTTAAAACCAGTTAAATAATTTACTTTGGAACTTGTTATCGCTTTCCTTTACTTTTTAAACCTGTTTTGAATAAATTCGCTTTGGAAATTGTATTCTCATTTGTAACAAACTACCCTTAAATTTAGATAATATATATATTGAAACTTGATTTACAAACTTAATCCTTTCCTTTAAGCCCGATCAAGTCTTCCTATAAAAAAATCTGGATAGGATTTCCTTAGTTTTGTACATCTTGTATTTTCCTTTACTTAAAAAAATCAGGTACCTTCAACACTGCTAAACCCAAGCCAACCCTCAATATTCATGAGCAAAAACCCGGACAAAAATCACAACCCAACTTCCTTCCAGTCAGACTCGAAATCGACTCCAGCCAAACATCGACCCTCTTGTGAAGATGCTCATCTTCCCCAAGCAACCTACGCGAACAACACGAGAAAACCTTCTTCCCAAAACTAGCGAACAACAATACATAAGCAAACGTGCACCATGCATGTGTACACGGCGTCGGAGACCTACCGATCAACTTCATCGTCATTCCCAAGTCGCCGCTTATCTTCCCGACCTACCAAGCTACCTAGAAAACTCGAAAACCCAACAATTCAAAAATGAGCAATTCGAAAAAACCCAGGAACAAAATCGATCGCCCAAAAATCACCAGCATCACCACCACAGATCACCGGTGGTCACGAAAACCCAGCCAAAACTTTGTCGCGACCTACTCCACCATTCTCCTCCGTGCACATGACTCCGATCATCAATCGACATCCTAATCGAACAAGAACCCAGATCAGCCAAAATGCCACCTAAAAACCTACATCGCCTCCTACCTACCGCCACGGCTTTCGATAAATCGCACCACTAATTTTCTCGAGTCCACCATCCTCTCATCCTCCTCTGACCATAAACTCGACCTCCAGCTTCGACCCATACACCGAAATTTGGCCTAAGAACATTCCTCGATCAACATGCAATTCCCCTAGATTTAAATGCCTAAAAATTCTGATTTATTTTTAAAAATCATCGTTTTCGATAATACATCAGTCTGTATACTTGAACGACAAATTATTTAGGTTCAAATTTCGATATGTTTTAAATTTCACTGTAAATTCATTTTTTTCAGATAACAACTTAATAATTTCATTAAGACTATCTTCAAAAATAAGATTTCCTCCATACCTACATATTTTCTTTTGACATTATAACTTATAACTGCTTGAGTGAAGAGAATGAATTTTTTTTTGTGATTATTTATGTGTGTAAATCAAACAGAGGTTAAAATATCCAGACATAGATATGCATATGAACATATATACACAACAACTATGAAATGAAACATATACAATCATATTCACACATTCATACCAACATTTTTCATAGCTTATTCACATGCATCAGTTTAAAGATTAGATTTAAGGTTGTTTTACTCACCTGCAATTGGTTTGAACAGAGAATAGGCTTGATATTTTTTACTTTTGAAATCTGGGATTGCTTTTGTGTTTGAGATGATTTGATGCTGTTGATGTTGGATCTTTGAACTTATTAGCTTGCTAGATATATTTTGATTTAAGGCTACCTTTGCTTGATCCCGATCTTCCTTACTTTACAGGATTTTAATTTCCTGGTCTTAAATTTCCAGGTTGTATATTTTCTGGTTTTAGTTGTTACAGGCTTTTGGCTTATTTTTTCTTCTTTTAGGCTTTGAAATTGAAGTTAGAAAAGAAAATAAATGACACTTGTACCATTTGTTTACACTTGTTGATTTCCATAATAAAACACTCACACTTGTCTTTGTATATGTAAATGATTTACACTTGTGTTTTCTTCATGAGAATATGGTTTAAATAGATATTTATATTACAATTCTTTTGTTTATATTTGCATATATATGTTTTAATACATCTTTATTAAATATATTACCTTATATTACATTTATGTTTATATATATATGTGTATGTATGTATGTATGTATGTATATATATATGTATTATTAATTTATATAAAATGCATACATTATATTTTCCTCAAATTTATATTCATATATCCTTAAAGAAATAATTTGAAACTAATTAAAAAAATCGTATATAAATTATTTTAAGTCCAATTATTTTTAGGACATTTTATTTTTGAATTTCAACTCAAATTCAAATTACAACCTATTCACACATACACACGCACACAAAGATATACATATATAATCAAACACTTATCTGATTTATTTTGAAATTTTGAAATTTAATTCACAATTAAATTTTCAAATAAAATCAGTTAATTATCCTCTTGACTGATGTCCAAAAATCCGAGCTATCACATTCCTCCCACTTTGAATCTTTTTGTCCCCGAAAAGGAACGAAGCCAGAAATATTAAAATGCTTATAATTAGATAAATTTTCTTTGATCATTTTTAAAACACTTTAAAATCTATATAATATTGCCAAAATAGTTTTTATAAAAATACTTTTATAACTTGATGTCTCAACAAGTCCATCCTTGTTCTCACAAAAATTCGGACATACGTTGATCAGGCGTAGGACTGAAAATCTATAAGTACTTGGTAAACCCGTTTTCAACACCCACTGAAAATACTCGAGAAAATACTTTGTTGAAAATGTAGAAAATATTTTTGAAAATAGAGGAAATAACTTTGGTAAGAATGCTCGGGAAATCATCACCCCCATCCATGGTCGTAGTTAACCCAATGGTTACGTTGCCATCCTGACAAAATCCATAGATAACTGTAGGCACTCGATGCCCCTCGATTACGCCATGGAACCCGCCACAAATTGCAGCTACATCTGGGGTTGCGTTGCTATTACAGCAAAAATGCATATAACTATAGGCTCCAGCGCCCTCGAATTCCACTGCTAAAAAAATGAAACTTCTCCACTCGACCATAGATCGCAGTCTACCGATGTTACGTTGCCTTCCCGACAAAATCAAGCGTAGATCGTTGACACTCACCTCCGCACGATTTCCGCTATGGTCCACAGTAGATCGCAGCGACATCGAGTTACACTATCGTCATAGCATAACCCAAATGCCTCTATAGGCATCAGGGCCCTCGACTTTCGCTATCCAATAATCCTCAAGAACTTTAGTTTGTCTGGACTTCCGTATGGGATCCACTTTAGAGCCTCCCCTCCTTTGAGGCTCAAGGCAGTACCAACCCATGGTACTCCTGAGAAGTTCATTTCAAGGAAGCACCTTTTTCCTAAGCCATTTTCTAAACACTTTATACTATATACATATAGTATCTTCCAAATCATACAACTAGTATGAATCCCATATAAATCTCCTTTTCTCAAAATCGATTATCCCAAAATCGATAACTCTCAACTAGGCTTTCTAAATTTCCAAAATTGATTTTTCTCCAAAAACCAAAAGCCTTTCTAAAATCCATAGGTTTTAAAAACCTTTCCTCCAAAATCATTCTCATAAGATCCTCTATATATATATAACCTTGAAAAATCTTTGGATCATTTCATACTTGTATAAAGTCCCTTTTTATACTTCATATACTTTCAAAAACCCTTTTCTTCTGGCAAAAGATTCAACAAGGGAAGTTTTATCATATATATAACAAAGATATATAACTTTGTTTATTTCAAATCAAATATTCAAATTTGGTTACTCTATAAAGTCATTTACCATATTATTTACTTCCATAAAGTAAATTTCTACCATAGAAATATCCAATTTCCACTTTACTTCATCATATATCTCATAAAATATACTTTTCATTTTCAAAAAACATTTTACAGTTCTTATCCGCAAATTTTCAATATCAATTTTATTCAAACCCGTATGATGTACACAAATCATCTGTATGCAATATCAATCTGATCGCTCACTCGATCACACAATTTCTCTTCCGAACTAGTATCGTCCACCCGACTTCCTAGTGCAGACTCAGATCTGGTTTCTTGATCAGAAACCGTCATTCTCCTTGCATAGACTAACCATGATAAGGAATTTCTAAAGCCAATCAAAAATCCATATCCAGGTTCACCGTCGAAAATCGAGTGGAAAATCCCAACTCAGATCGATATACTGTCTTGAAATTCTGTGCTCGAATCTGGATCAAATCATTATACGAATAGAATAGTATACGTACATCCTACGTATTTATCTCTATTGATTATTAGCCAAATCAATATCCTTTTCTATTCACATTCACTTTAATTTCTATCACTTATTCACAATTATTTCAATTACATTTGGGTTATCACTTTAATCCTTATCTCAATTGGTAATTAATCATAAACAGTTCGCACTCTGGCCAGCTTAAATTTAGAAAATATCTTAAAAAGTCAAAAATAGATAAATAGTTGAAAAATAATTATTAATTGTAAAATAGTTAAGCAATTGTAAAATAGTTGGAAAATAGTCAAATGGTTATAGAAATTTTAAATAGTTGCAAAATAGTTGTAAAATAGTACTTAGTTTTAAAGTTGTTGAAAAACTGTAATAAGTTTATAAAACAGTTGAAAAATTGTTAAATAGTTACAAAAATAATTGTAAAATAACTATAAAATAGTTTGGCTTTAAAAAGAAAGATTGTATATAGTAAATAGCTTGGAAAAATAGATTTAAGAAAGCTTACATTAAAATAATTTGTTTGAAAATAGTTCAGAGCCAAACTGTTCCACTACCAAATCTATATTCCAATCAATTCAATTTTAAATTTTCACTTCCTCTTAACATTGATTCAATCTCAAATCAATTTAAACAACTTCAATTCCCATTCCAAATTTAACTTTATTCCACTTTAATTTCAATCTCAGTTTATTCAAATTATTTTCAAATTGAACCAATTTTCAATTTCAATTCATTTCAGCTCCAGTTTAAATTAATCCTATTCAAGTTGAATTTACCTCCATTCTTTCCAAATTCAAATCAAATTTCATTTGATTTTGAAACTATTCAACTTTAATTTCACTTCAAATTAATTCAATTCAATCTCCCATTTGAATTCTATATTATCCATCTTCAATCACAATTCTAATTAATTCAAATAAAATTCAATTTGAACTAATTCAATTTAAATCTCAACTTTAAACCATCTCGAATTACATAAATTCGAGTTAAATTTTTAAATGTTGATTTAATCCCTTAAATCAAATCAACCTTTATTTTTAATTTAACAACTTAAATCTTTAAACCATTTAATTCTGAATCCAAATTCAAAAATTTCATTTTTAAATTATCTTTACTTAACTTATTTCAAAGTTCAAATAAGAGTTCAAAACAATTTTATCTTTAAAATTCAATTTGTTACCCAATTCTATCTTCCATTTTTAACTTCAAAACCATTTTCCAGTTTCATAGATTATTTATAACAATAGAATTATATTAGGATAAATAAACATCCAAATTTATCCAAACTCCAATTAACAGCATCTATTTTCAATTTCCAAATCTCAAACACATTTGAGATCACTCATAACTCCCATTTTAAATCAACCATTTAACTTCCCAACTTAAATTTCAATTTCATCTTGGAATTTCTAATTCAGGTTGTACACTCTAAATTTATTTAACTTCTTCAATTTATTAATCCAGTTAACCTTACTCAAATTTGAATTCCCACTTAAATTTCAAATTTCTATCAATATTCTTTCTTAAATATAAGTTCAAAGACTTATTCCACTATGGGTTTTTACATCACACTTCAGGGAAAATCAAAACCCAACACTTTAGAGCTTATTTTAAATCATCTTTGATATTATGTATACCCACACATATACATATTTATTTCTTAGCCCACCAGGCTATACTTTAAAATTTTTAACCACCATTGGTTTTAATTCAAAAAAGATTTCTTTAAAGCTTTCCAACAACTTCTTATTTTAAAATAAAATCACATTAAAAAATATACTGAATAATATTATTTGTTATTCCTTTTTATCATTTTGAAACAATTCAAATGTTTCTAGACTTGGGTTTTTAAACTCCATTATTTAAATCCATTCTAATTTATAAGTTGTACTTAACTAAGTTTACTTCCTTAAAACATTTTCTTTTACTAGAAACAAAATTCCCATTATTTGACACAATAACCATTCCATACTCTGGTTTAAATCCATTTCTAGTTTATCTTTTTAAATTTTTATTCAATTCCATTAACTAACAAACAATTGTCTTTATATATAATAATTGGAAAATTATTTGCTTTATATATCATTCATTTTTAAAACAATTTTTAAACCTTTATATAATAAAATAACAAGTACGCTCTCATACACACACACACACTCTCAACTCATCTTAGGGTACCACTGACCCTATCCTTAATGAGTACACCCACCAGAGCCAAGGTTTTTGCTAAATCTTCAGCTCTACTACCAACTGTAACGACCTGGAATTTTCGATCACGACAATTCCAGATAGTTAGGGAAAAGATGAAAGAGATAGAAGAACAAGAAATAGAAACACCAAAACACAGATTCTCACATTCGCAGCGGATCAAAATATAATATCAAATAAAATAGCAGTTATACAAGGAAAACTGTATTAGATAATTTACATCAATACATCAGAGTTACAACAATTACACAAACACTGGACAGTTAAAATTAACTTGTCCCGGATGAACTAAAATATATCACAGTGGAATGAACTCCATACGTTCCTGCCATCCAGCTCGTTCCTGAGCTCCAGAAACATCCTTACCTGAAAATCTGCAATACTCGGTCCGACCCGAGCATTACATCAAAGTAACTCCCGGGTCAGGCTGGAAATCAGCTTGAGTAAACCCATCTAAGAAGAAATACTAATGCATAAAACATACTTAAAACCCGGGGTAACTCGTTCATCACTACAAGTTCACAACTTGCTATAGTCCACACTTATATTCACAATCAGTCCCTAAGTACCTTTACTTAGTTTTAAATGGTCCGGTCATTTAAATTATTCCATTTCAGCCTATTTATTTCACATATCAATCTACTAAGAATCGTTGTAGGTCACAAATCGAAGTGGGTTCCGGTATTTACTAATACCCGACCACGGTCTCTTCGAATTCAATACCATTTTAACCCAAAATTATTCAAGTGAAATTCAATTCAACTTTAAATACAAGATGTCACTTTTTACACAGCAATTCATCATTGATGGATAACCACACTATCACTGTCCACCCAAACATATCATATCACAAAACATTTCATATCATAGATATCAATCAATTCTCGGCATTTAACATCATTCAATCATTCATAAGAAAGATTGACCACTTCCAAAATTAATTCAATTTATCTCTAATTAAATTAATTACTAATCTTTAATTACCAAGATTACATTTACTTAACATTAATTAATTACAAACCAATTAATTAATCATCTTAATTAGTCACCCTTGACTAATTATCCATTAATTACAATAAGTAATTTACCGTTAATTAATTACACAAATTAATTATCCTTCACCCATTTACATTAATCACATTGATCCTTAATTAATTACTCAAATTAGTTATTCTTTAATCACTTAGATTGATTAATTATCCTTTAATTAATCACACTTATTAATTTATTAACCCTGAATAAATTTCCTTAATTTATTTAATCAACCCATTAATTAATTACACTAAGTAATTAATCCTTAATTACTTCCATTAACTAATTTTCCTTTTTTTATTAATTACATTCGATTCAGTAACTATCCATTAATTTCTTACACTAAGAAATTATACATTATTAATTACTTCCAGTAATTATACTTAATCAATTTCATAATTAATCTTATATATTATTACTTTAAAACAAACAATTTTTATAAACAATTTAAATCTTGAAAACTCATTTAAAACCAGTTAAATAATTTGCTTTGGAACTTGGTATCACTTTCCTTTACTTTTAAAACCTGTTTGAATGAATTCGCTTTGGAAACTGAATTCTCATTTGTAACAAATTACCTTTAAATTTAGATAATATATATATTGAAACTTGATTTACAAATTTAATCCTTGTCTTTAAACCCGATCAAGTCTTCCCATAAAAAATTTTTGGATACGATTTCCTTAGTTTTGTAAATCTTGTATTTTCCTTTGCTTAAAAAATTTGGTAACTTCAACACTGCTAAACCCAAGCCCACCCTCGATATTCATGAGCAAAAACCCAAACAAAAATCACTACCCAACTTTCTTCTAGTCAGACTCGAAATCGACGCGAGCCAAACATCGACCCTTCTGTGAAGATGCTAATCTTCCCCAAGCAACCTACGTGAACAACACGAGAAAACCTTCTTCCCAAAACTAGCGAACAACAGCAGATAAAAAAATGTGCACCGTGCATGTGTACATGGCATCGGAGACTCAACGACCAATTTCATCGTTGTTCCCAAGTCGCCGCTGGTCTCCCCGACCCACCAAGCTACCCACAAAACTCGAAAACCCAACAATTCGAAAATGAGCAATTCGAAAGAACCCAAGAACAAAATCGATCGCCCAAAAATCACCCGAATCACCACCACAGATCACCGGTCGTCACAAAAACCCGACCAAAACTACATCACGACCTACTCCACCGTTCCCTTTCGTGCACACGACTCCGATCATCAATCGATGCCCCAATCGAATAAGAACCCAGCTCAGCCAAAATGCTACCTAAAACTCTATATCCCCTCCTATGCGCGACCACGACACTCGATAAATCGCACCACTAATTTTCCCGAGTCCGCCGTCCTCTCATCCTCCTTTGACCATAAACTCGACCTCCAGCTTTGACCCATACGCCAAACTTAGGCCAAAGAGCATTCTCCGATCAATATGTAATTCCTCTAGAATTAAATGCCTGAAAATTCCGATTTTATTTTTAAAAATCATAGTTTTTGATAACACATCAGTACGTATACTTGAAACGACAAATTATTTAGGTTGAAATTTCGATATGTTTTAAATTTCACTATAAATTCATTTTGAAAACTTAATAATTTCATTGACACTATCTTTTAAAATAAGATTTCATCCATACCAACATATTTCCTTTTGACATTATAGCTTATAACTACTTAAGTGAAGAGAATAATTTTTTTGTGTGATTATTTATGTCTGTAAATCAAAGAGGTTAAAATATCCAGACATAGATATGCATATGAACAAGAAACTACGAAATGAAACATATACAATCATATTCACACATTCATACCAACATTTTTCATATCTTGTTCACATGCATCAGGTTGAAGATTAGATTTAAGGTTGTTTTACTCACCTACAATTTGCTTGAACAGAGAACAGGCTTGATATTTTTTACTTTTGAAATCTGGGATTGCTATTGTGTTTGAATGATGTGATGCTGTTGATGTTGGACCTTTGAACTTATTAGCTTGCTAGATATATTTTGATTTGAGTCTGCCTTTGCTTGATTCCGATCTTCCTTAGTTTTTAGGATTTTGATTTCCTGGATTTAAATTTCCAGGTTGTATATTTTCTGGTTTTAGTTGTTACAGGCTTTTGGCTTATTTTTTCTTCTTTTAGGTTTTGAAATTGAAGTTAGAAAAGAAAATAATTGACACTTGTACCATTTGTTTACACTTGTTGATTTCCATAATAAAACACTCATACTTTTCTTTGTAAATGATTTACACTTGTGTTTTCTTCATGAGAATATGGTTTAGATAGATATTCATAGTATTATTCTTCTGTTTATATTTACATATATATGTTTTAATACATCTTTATTAAATATATTACCTTATATTACGTTTATGTTTTTTTATATATATATATGTATTACTAATTTATATAAAATGTACACATTATATTTTCCTTAAATTTATATTCTTATATCCTTAACAAAATAATTTGAAACTAATTGAAAAAAAGTCGTATATATATTATTTTAAGTCCAATTATTTTTGGACATTTTATTTTTGAATTTCAAACTCAAATTCAAATTACAACCTATTCACACACACACACGCGCACACACACACACATATATATAATCAAACATATATTTTATTTATTTTGAAATTTTCAATTTAATTCACAATTAAATTTCCAAATAAAATCAGTTAATTATCATCTTGACCGATGTCCAAAAATCCAGGTTATCATACCATGAGTCTATCGGTGCTGGTCGACCTATGATTGTGTTAGGTCAATTGGTGGAGGGCTGGAAAATAAATGGTGGCTAGGGTTTTGATATTTTGAATGGCCCAGATTTATTTGATTTCGATCTGATGGTTCTGGTTCCTTCTCACCTCTTTAAATAAACCGTTGGACTCCTTCATTTTTCCTCATAAAATTTGTAGGTAATGGCGAAGCTTTGTCAAAATCTTTTGCCTTGTGTTTTAGAAACAGTAAACTTTATGGTAAGTAATTCTAATTTCTAATCTCTAATTTAAAGTAATCTTTCTTCTCCCTATCTTCTGATTTTTGAAATCTAATGCATACACACATATTATATTTGTTATATATTAAAGGAGGGAAGATCTAATAGAGAATTGGAAGTAGTATATATCAGATTCTCCTATATATAATTCACTTTGTTTTACATTCCAAATGAGGGAGATATGAAAGAGAGTTGAGCATGGTGAAATCAAATCCATTTAAGAAGGAATCAAGAATCTTCTATGAGTAGATATATTAAGTTTTTCACATTTTTTTAATTGAATAGTATTTAATAGGATTTGATACTTGCCTTGGGAAATTCTGGTAAATGAAAATATAACATCTAAAACCCTTAAAATTTCCCTAAGTAATTATCAAATTTTGTATATGTTGGAATTATAATTTTTTTTGGTCTTAATATACTAGAATCTAATTATTTGTTTAGAATGAGATAATCTATGGTCCATTCGACCTATTTTCCGTATTTTAAATTGGAGTGTTAAAGGTTTCAAAAAGAAAATAAATTGAAAATGATGTGTAAAGTATGAATTGAATTGTTTGTAGTTTTCACTGCCTCTTTCTATCACCTAAATAAATAAGAAACTCCTTTCTCACTCTAAAATTATGTATGTAAAGGTTGAATTGAACATAGACGATCTAATTTGTGAAGGTCCGTACTTTAAAATAGAGACGGGATTCTAATTAATCAATATGGAACAAGTTGTAGGTAGTCCATATTTGCACAAATTTATTTTATTTGGATATGGTAGTAGCAGTTCTTGTTGGAATTATAGATTTGTATGAGACTGATATTTCAAAGTACCTTATAAGCAAAATATTATCGAAATATTGTAACATAATGATTAGACCTGAAATTCCATGTGTGAAAATGTATGTATATAATATTAACATATTGACTCTTAAAGCTAATAGTGTATTGATTATAGCATATTGAGCGTGATAATTACTATTATTACAATAGTTAGTTAATACTAATTTATTGGGAGGAAGTTACCGTAAATTAGGGTGTTAATCCCTAAGTAGACGTGCAATAAGGGGATACCTTATATGATCTCAATTATTATTCTAAGAGGATGATGTATGTATATGGTGGATAAGAAAATGAGTTATGACTAAGTTATGTGGATGTGAGGTTAGTCCAACACTACATGGAAGTCTACTCGGTTAATTTGGCTACCAGCGATGTTGCTTTACGGACTAATCTAAGACATCGTTTACAATAAATAACCATAGCGAACACAAGGTTAGTCCTGCTTTTTTAGGGTAGACCTGGCCAATTAATCTGGCTACCAGTAACTAGGAATAGTCAGACAAATGTGGGACGTGACGAGTGGGTTATGGATCAAAAATTATGTTTTGGATGCGGTAAGTGAAATCCATCGGAGAGGTCTGCTTCGGGTTTGAGATATTAAGTGGCTATGGTAGACTCTGTCTCTTTTTAGGAGAAGTGTTGAGCTACCTAGTGAGATATCTTATGATGTCAAATTAATGAGAACCATGTAGGGACCCACCTTGGGTTGGTATTAAATGATGGGGAGTTGCCTATTTTATAGGTCATAAATGGTCATAGTCAACGTAATTCCTAATAAAAGGTATTAAGTGATTTGGAGGTTCCCTCTCACATCATTAATGATAGTTGTATTAGAATTTGGTAATGGGTTTGGTATTAAATGATGGGACCTGCCTATTATATAGGTATTAAATGTTTAGAGTCTACTTAATCCTTAATAAAGGGTATTTATTGGTTCAGGTGTTTCCTTTTACATCAACACTAGTTACATTGGAGTTGTATAGTCAGGCTGGAAGAGCCGTTGGGCTTACATTCGACTTTCGTATAGTTGAACCGGAAATACCTTCAGGCTTACAGTTGACTTTATATGTATGTTTTGTTGTTGGATTGGAAAGGCCTTCGGGCTTACATTTGGCTTTATATGTATGTTTTGTTGTTGGATTGGAAGGGCTTTCGGGCTTGCAGTTGGCTTAATATGTATGTTATGATTTAATACGTAAGGCATATTTCTTATTTAAATAATACTGCCTAAGTACAATTATGGTAAAGCTTAATATTTCCATTTCACAAGACATTCATTATTCTAACCCACGACTCATCACAACACTGGTTGGAGAGAGTAATGCTAATTTAGAAGACGAAGGTGGAGGTGAAAACTTCTGGTGGTTATCTATCTATTTATCCTTTTTAAGTATTTTTATTGCACCTAGTTCAGAAAGTTATGTTATTTTAAGATATTGCACTATAAAGGCTTTATGTAAACATGTTGTAGTTTTAACATGTTATGTTTCTGAAATGGTTTTCTTTATGAAATAGGTACCTGTTTTGATATTATATTTTATCCTTCAACTGTGAGATTTTGAAAATACAGATAGATATCTCCATATATTGTTTTAATTTTCATAGGCCTAACAACTTGCTTTGAGATATGCCTAAGGTTTGACAGGGCTTTATTGGGTCAAAATTAGGTCCATATTGGGGTAGGTTATTAAAGGTGGTATTAGAGCTTAGGTTACTAGATCAATGGGGATATATATACATATGAGTGACATACTTGTTATTTTTGAAAGTATTTTTCAAAAGTATACTATATATAAGTATACATGTATACTTAATTTGAACTTACTCTATAAATTTCAACTATAGAAGTTTTCGCGACCGTATTCCAAAACGACCGACGAAGCAACTATGGGTTGGAAAAATTAATAGAATAGGGAATTGACTAATTAGAATTTAAGTGTGCAATAAATAGGAAGTTAAAATAATTTAATTAGGATACGAATGAACAAATTAAAGAGAGAGGGGTAAAGAGATTTTAATAGGAAAAGTGGATGAATAAATAAATTTCTTTAGAAATTGTCCAGTTAGAATAATAATCATTTATTGCAAACAATCAAATTCATAGAAATTGTAAATAAGCATGTTCGATAGTAATTAAATACTATGAGGTAGTATAGTAGTAAACATCCGGACGTACGGGATGAAAGAAGAAGAAAATGCAATAAAGAAAACAATTATTAAGAAGCTGTTATTTTGAAAAAGAATTCTAAAATCTAACTCCATTTGAAGGATTTGGTAAAAAGATTTTCTTTGGAAATTTCCTTAAAATTTTTGGAATAAGTCTTTCAAAGGATTTATGGAGAAGTTGTTTTGATAGAAAGATAAGAAAATTTGGAAAATCAAAACTTAAAAAGGAATTATGGAGTCAAAAGTTCGGATTAAAAAGGTTTTTGGTAAAAAGTGGTTTTTCATTTTTGAAACTCTTGGTCCAAAAATTTGTTGGATTAAAAAGTTTCTAGTTTAAAGATTTTTCTATAAAGTGATTTTTCATTTTGAAATAAATGTAAAATAGAGAGTAAGTTGGACATGATGATTTTTCCTATTTCTTAAATTTTGAAGTTTTTTGAAATTCCTTTTTTAAATGGAAGTGAAAATTGATTAAAAGTGATAAGGAAGCCATTTAAGTAAGAGAAATATCGAAAAAGGTAATATTAGAAGATTTGGATAGGAATAGCTTTTGGAACTTATAAAATAGGGTTTCTAATCTAGTTAGGGATAATGTAGGAGAGAAGGGATGAAAATAAGACATGAATATAATAGGATAGAATTTATCTTTTCCTACTCAACATTTCGTTGTTTAGAGTTATAGAACATGTTTTTGAATGTTTTGAATTAAATGACCAAATATTAGTTTTTGAAGTAGGGAATTTTTTCCTTACCTTTTGTGATTAAATAATCCTTTTTGAAATTTTGATTGCTGATTTAGTAATTGATTTTTTGAATGTTTTTGGTTAAAGACCTTACTTTTAAGATGTAAGTCTTTGAGGTAAAAGTATCTGAGAAGGGAAATTATTTTGCTAAGAAAATTTTGAACTTCTAAAATTGGAGTTAAGAATAAAACAGCGAATGTTTTAAAACTTGTGAAAGTTCGGTTTCAAATATTTTTAGAAGGTTTTGTCCACATGTTTAGTAAAAATAGAATAACATAAAACATGATGTTTAGATGTTTTTAAGAATTCACCTCCCTAAACTATTTTCGAAAACTAGAAATTATTTTGAAAAGCATACTTAAAAGTTTTCTTTTGAGATGTGGAAATTCTTTTGCAATTTTGAATTTCAAATGTCGCATACTAGCATAATATGGATTTCTAAGTTTATATTTTATGGGGTAGATAAGGATCACTATCTAGGAAAGAAAATTTAAAGGTTTTAGGAAATGAATAAAATAAGAAAGTATGCACAACCTGATCTGGAAATTTGAAACCAGTCCCAAGCATTTATTTATAGAATGTTGGTAAAGGTGTAAAGATATTCAAGATCTTTAATTGTGTTGTAAGTTAGGTTGACCATGGAATATGAATTTCCATATTTTGATTTACTGGGAGCATACTCCATGTAGTTTCCGTAAATTACCCAATTCCTTAAATATAGAAATGTGTGGCATTTGATTTTAGAAGAGATATACCAGAAAGGGAAAGAGATGTATAAGATATGGATATTCATTTCTGTATTTTACACTGTCTATTTCAATAAAAAAATCCTTGTAATTTCAAATAAGGCAAAAATATCACTTGTGGTTAATTTATGGAAATTTTTAACGATAATCCTATTGGGAAGGATGGCTCTGGTAAAATAAAATAAGGAAAGGTATGTTGTAGTCTATAAATTAAGAACTAGAAACAATAAATATATAAATAGCAAAATTTACAATAGTATTCATATTAATTATAAATAGCGTAGTCATTATATTACTAGGATCTATGGACAGTAATTACTTATTTAATGGGTAACAAGTTTGTAAGTAATAAAGGATAAAAAGTAATTGAATAAGGGTTTGATTTAGGAAGCTAATATGGTATTTATGGAGGTATCTAATACCCATAATAAGAAATTTTGGAACTGGTAATAGATTGAAATGGATTTTATAATAGTTGATTAGTGATTGTCAATTTTAAAATTAATGACCAATTATTATAGGTAATGGCTATTTATTAGAGCAAAAAAGGAAAAGCTGAGGAATGTGGGTAATATTGGAATGACATATTAGGAATGTACACCTTAAATTAGTAAGGAGAATTGGGACCCTAACATCACTAACATTGGTTAATGATTAAGAGCAGCTTCCAAAAAAAATCGCTTTTAGTGTTTTCGAGTTGAAAATGGCATGTTGTCCCTTTTAGGAAAAGTGTTTGATATTGTTTAAGGCTTTCTGTTTTATCAGTATGTTAATTTTATGGATTGGATTAGACTGCTAAATAAATAAATATATTATTTGAACCAAGAATGGCACAAATGCCCAATAGATTGAGTAGAGAATGAAAAGTGAAAATAAATAAATGAAAAATGGGTAAGAAATAGGACACACAAAATTTATAGTGGTTCGACGTACTCCGGCCAACGTCTACTTCATATTTCCTTTTGATATATTGTTTTTATTTTCAAGTATAGTTCTTAAGAATTTGTATAAATTTGTTACAGATCAATATAAATATGTGAGATTACTAGAGAATGTTAGAAAGTTGGCAAGCAAGAAAAAAGTCCTTAAAAATAAGCCCATTCCCACCTATTCATAGCAGTAGGAAGCCTAAAATATCGCCTCCATGATCTCTATATAGTTTTCCATGCCATTTACTAATTCCCCTAAATTATTGGTTATCACATAATCAACCATTAGGATCGGTACCTATCTATGGTCTTAGATCGGTACCGATCTATAAGATTGGTTTACAGATTGCTCTGAATATCTTTGATAGGTGCGCCTTTTTGTTATTTTCATGATTCCAAATTTTTTGCATCAATATCAACTTGTTTCTTAGGCTAAATGATTGATTTATGGATGAATGGAGTTGTTGATTTCAAGAGCTCTTTTAGATCAATAGAGAATTGCATAGGATTAACAAAATAACACTTGAAGTAGGCTCTTGGCATCAAGTAGAGTAAACAAAGGAGTGAGGGCAAGTTTTGGCGAAGTTTCTTGGATCGATATCGATCCATGGTGTTGGATCGGTATCGATCCAACACTTTGGTTGAATTGGGCTACTTCATTCCTTGTGTGGTTTTTCCTTCGTCTCATGACTCTATTTGTGCTTGGTTTCTGGACTCCAGGGTTTTCTCTTCGAGCTTCTTACCTTGATAATTTTTAAGTTTGGTTGGTTAAGTCCATCTAGATACTACCGGGTTAAAAGGTAGGATAACGCTTGCCCTCCAAATTACTCCTTGTGAATGGAAGGTTTTCCCTATTCAAGAACAAGTTTCAGACATCAATCTTCAAGAGTTGAACTCTTTAGCCACTTCCATCTTGGTGAATCTTCATTTCCTTCAGATCCTCTTGTAAATCGATAGTCGTTCCAAACTTATTACAGCTTAAGACTCTAGGCTCTACCCGAGTGTAGTCTATACATCAATATCATGCCGATTTCATTTAGAGTTATTACATCACATATCAAAATTGTTCCATGTTCATCTAGAATATATTTATTCTACTTTAATTACAAGGCGTTCAAATCCTATTATCAAAACTGTATCCATTTTGAGGTTCGATCTCTTCGTATCGTTTTATATTTAGTTTAGTGTGTGATCTTTCTAGATCATTTAGTGTTTAAGTTAAGGCAACGATCTATTCGAATCGTTTACCGTTTAAGTTGAGTGGACGATTTATCCAAATCATTAGTCAATTCCATGGTCATTTAATGCTGACTGTTAAATCCATGATCTCTATGGATCGTTAATTGTATTCGTGGTCGCTCAGGGCTGGTAGTTAAATCCACGGTTTCTCCAGACCGTTAATCAAATCCATAGAAATTCAGGGTCGATAATCAAATCCACTATCTCTCCAGAACCTTGTTAAGCTCAATCCTCTTGCTCTCTAACTAGGGGACTCAATGATAGGAAACCTATCTGCTCACGCTCTGGTCAGGTGACTTACTTCTTGCACTCCGGTCCTTGGTCTTCAGCCACAACTTAAGTCAGTCAATATAGTAAAGTTCATCTGCTTGCTCTTCGGCAAAGGGACTCTCACCTTGCACTCCGGCCTCATCTCTCCGAACGAAAATCTAAGGCATCTAATATCGTAAAGGCCCATCTGGTAACTCTACGACGAGAGGGCTTGCACCTTGCACTCTGGTATGGTCTCTTTAGTTAGGACTTCAAACTGATCAATATCGTGCAAGTCCATTCGCTCACTTTCTGATGAGGGGACTTGCACCTTGCACGCCGGCCATGACTATTCGATCGAGACTTTGAGTAGTCAATTTCATTTACCACATTCAATGTGGTTTTTCAAAAATAAAAAATATTCAAAATCAAATCCAACTAAATAGCAGACCTTAAGCATTCATCCCAGATATCTGACTCGGAGTGTGCCTAGTGACCAGTCTAGGTCTCATACATGTGTAAGCGGTCGAAGGTATTTACCATCCAAAGTAATCATCTTTGGCATCTGACTTAGAGCATGCTCAGGGGCCATTTGGGATGCTGTACACGTTTAAGCGACTTAAGGTTATTATTATTTATTTTACATAATATAGAAAGCAAAATGCAAAATAAGAAACGAAAAAGAAAAGTGCAAGAGTCAAATTCGACTCCCGTTCATCCAGATCATGTGATGACTATCCTCGACCTCGATCTGGGATCATTTACATTCATCGGGGATGATGGCTGCTCTTGTTCTACCACTATAGCTCGGTTTCTCACATATTGCTACAATTGGCTGTTTCTAACATGTTCATCGATTAGATCGTGCGGGCGGCTGCAATCATTTGTGTTATGCTCATCCAAGTCATGGAATAGGAAATATTTTCCAGATGTCCTTTCGTGGTCTATAGGCCCCCTCCTTGCTGGTTTCTGATAAGGGATCGGTCCGTTAGTATCCAGGTAAATCAGCTTTGGGGTCTCGTTCAAATCTGTACAAGAAGAGAATTTTAGGTCCCTCCTTTGTCGCTTTGATCTTTCAAAGCCATCATCCATCTTATGTTTTCCTTTGCCTTCGTTGGATCCTTCTACGGACGGTCCTCTACCATCCACAACATTAATTTCTTCTTGATTAGCCTAGCATCCTCCTAACGCAGATATCTATGGCCCTCAAGACAAATTCTACAAGATCCATTGGAGGAGCCCGTTCTAAAACAACCTTGAATCTTGTTTGCCACTCCAAAAACTTCCATCATCAAAACATATGATGGATTCAACCTATCTACCATGCTAGCCACCGCATTAAATCTCGTCAAAAAAGTCTTGAAGCACTCTCCGGCCATTGCTTCACACTCGACAATATCATTATTTCATGGGTTATGAGATATGGATATGAAATTGTCTTATGAATCTATCCACTAACTCGATCCACGTTCTTATGGAACTATTTTCTAGCTATCTAAACCAAATTGCTGCCAAATCCAGTAAATACAATGGGAAACACCATCCCATTACTTCTTTAGATGTACTTAAAACCTACATATGCCTGACATACCTAATTAAATGAACCATCGGATCCACCTTTCCATTATACATTTGCAACACTAGCAGCCTGAAATCAGACGAATTCCTAGCGTACCAAATGTTTTAGTGAATGGACTCATATTCACATCTTCCAGGTTTCGATTGGCCAATTCACCTCTCATTGCACATCACATTATCTCGGCAAGTCTGTCATCATCATTAAAAGGAATTCTAAAATTAGAATTCTTAGCTCGCCACCTGTTTCCAAGATGGAATTCTAGTACATACTCCTACGATCATGCTTCCAATTCTGATTTGCATTCATACGCTCAACAACATTTCCTGGACGTGCATTGTTCCTACCTAAGTCAGCGTCGGCCATGCCTCCATGTTCATGTGGATTGGTACTGATCCATGCCTGTGGATCGGTACAGATTCATGCAATTTGCTCGGGGTTCGATCTGGCTTGCTCCACTCTGGTTCTAGGTGCTTGCGCTCTAGCTTTAGATCTTCGGTCCTAGTTTGTAGCACCTCTAGCTGCTTTTGCTTGTTATATTCTCTTAAATAAATTCTTCATCATCTCTTCCTGGCGAGCAAAAATCCTTTCTTGTAATCCATTCATTATATTCTTTACCTCATCCCTGGTTATCTGGATGGAAGGGAGGTTAGTTTTTGAGGATGCCCCTTAGCTACCCCCTAATTTTTTCCCTCCAGCAACGGCATTTCTAGTTTATTGTCTTATCATGTTGAAATTTCCATGTCTCAAATCAGTGAATTCTAGTGTTTCTTGGTAGAAGCACCATAATGTTTGAACCAAAAATGGCACAAACACCCAATAGATTAAGTAGAGAATAAAAAATGAAGAAAAATAAATGTAAAATGAGTAAGAAATAGATCATAAAAGATTTATAGTAGATTGGCATACTCCGGCCTACGTCCACTTCAACTTTCCATTTATTATACTATTATTTTTTCAAGTACAGTTCTTATGGACCCGTATAAATCTGTTTCGAATCAATATAAATCTGTGATATTACTAGGGAATGTTAGAAAGTTGGTAAGCAAGAAAAAAATCCTTAAAATGAGCCATTGCCCTCCTAATTATAGCAGTTGAGAGCCTAAAATCTCGCCCTCATGATCTCCACATAGTTTTCCATGCCATAGGCTAGTTCTTTTAAAAAATGGTTGCTACATCATCAATTATTATGGGTTGGCACTAATCCATGGTCTGGATTGGTTTTGATCTGTTAGATTAACATATGGTTCACTCTAAATATCTTGGATAGGCGTAGCTTGTCATTAGTTTCATGATTTCGAACTTGTTTGCATCATTATCAGCTTGTTTCTGAGGACAAATGATGGACTTATGGATGAATGGAGTTGCTGATATTAGTAGCTCGCATAGATCAATAGAGAATTTCATGAGATCAACAAAATAACACCTGAAGTAGGCCATTGGCATCAAGTAGAGTAGACAGAAAGAGTAGGGCAAGTTTTGGTGAAATTTCTTGGATCTGTACCGATCCATTGTGTTGTACCGATACCAATCCAACACTCTGGTTAAATTGGGTTACTTCAGTCCTTGTGGTAGTTTGGCCTTCGTCTTATGACTCTATTTGTGCTTGGTTTTTGGACTCTAGGGCTATCAATTCGGGATTTTTTCCTTGATAATTTTGAAGTTTGGTTAGTCAAGTCCATCTGTATACTACCTGGTCAAAAGATGGGATAACGTATATATTAAGGAACATTGTAAATAAGGAAATTTCATAAGGATAATTAACTAGCGATAAACCAAAGATAAGGTTGGAAGTTAGTAAGGAAATTAGGTTATAATGCTTTAAACCTAAAACTTGTGGAGTCTCACCATTCACCCTGAATGTCACGACTCGAAATCCAGCGTTCAAAAATCGACATCAAATACCTATCTTGTATTCGACTACCAAAGATTCAAACGTTGAACTCCAGTTCGGATGGAGCTTATAACAACATTAGATGAATATAAACAGCAAAAGAAAAATGAATTACATTGATCACAACATATATACAACACAGATAAAATATTCATTACAACATTGATCACCAACATCAGAGTGATATATACATGATACAACAACAGAATGATAACAACACCACAAGAAACGACAACAAAGTCTTCAAAAAAATTCTAACATACTTCAACTTCGATAAGGCCTTCCAAAAATCCAAACACTTCAAAACATTACCAAACCAAAAGCTTTCCAAAATCCGATTGCTTCCAAAAGACTCCAAAATCCAAGCTAGCTCCAAAACACGGATAACCTGCTTCTAGGCTGTCCATGTGGAAAATTATGGGCACCTAGAGTTTAGAAAGGGAACGATAAACTCCAGGTCAGTCATGGGACAGGTATGAGTAAACAAAAACAGTTGTTTGTACAAAACAATTTATAAAATAAAATCGTTCATGCTTTTGGAAAATGAAACTACCATAAGTCCTCCCAGCACACACACAATGCAATCGCACACTTGGGGGAGATTTCTCCTTATGATAGTCAAATATGCTTGATACGAGAAAACACTTTTTGATATTATTATTAGTGCATAGTGTGTAAACATTTCAAAAGTATAATATAAATCTTAGCCAACATAGGTACCATTATACTATGCCTACTAGAGCTACCATTTAAGAATGGCAGGTTATACAATTGAAATCGTAAAGGGCTCGTATTGAATAATTGGATTTCCAACAAATGGTCAGGCTAAGGAACTTTCTCACCGAATGGGTTGCCTCTCGTGGGACGACCAGAGTACCAAACCGGATCTCTGCCAACACAAGGCCGGGTTATCTCTGTAACTAGGCAACTACTAACACGAGCATGCCATCCCCCATTCGTAATCGATCTTTAACCGAGGCCTCGACACCAACAAATTCCAACAACCACATAGATTAAATATCTGGGCTCCATACCATGATACCACCTTTTATCCAGAAGGAAATGCACATACCCTAAGGGGCGCAACCCCCAATAACCTTGCCTCGTTCTTCTTATTTCGACCATTTTCGAGTTGTGATGTCCTACGAAGTCTCATCGATATAGCTACGCTTTCACGAAAGCCATGCTTCGATCAACAAATGATCAGCAACATTCAACATGCCACACTACCAAATTGGGAGTATATCACTGATAACCCTCAACTACATAACCTCCGAGCTCTTACTTCTCAGAGAAGGGTGTTAAGCTAAGAGAATAAATTCTCCGCCACCAACAGAAATGTATTTGAAAGAAATTAGTTTATAATCTCAAAGTGTAATGTCAGACATACAACCATACAAGTCCGTTTCGGGTTCAAATGGAACCGAAGGCACTTCCAAAGAAGCCCTTGCAATCCGGGCATCCACAATCCCGATCGGACTCCCCATCACATATAGAGATCTCTATACCAGGGGAACTCAGTGTAGAATCATTCGATAGGTTATCCTATCGTTCTCGAAGACACCCCGTCTTTACCACCATCTTCAAATGCTGTCCATTTCATCGTATCATTATTCGGAATGGGTTATATGACACAAACTCCTCTTCTGGCTAAACCGAATAGTGAGCGCTTAATTTAAAACACGTGGACATATCAATCACAAAGATTCACCATTAAGGTTCGATGTGGGTTTTGGATAACCGACTGGAATCCAACTCCCTGTCACATCGAAATTTAAATGTCGTTTTACGGGCCAAGGTTTTCACATTCACATAGTAATATATTAACATAGCTCAGCACAAAGCAATTCATATCACATGGTATCACAATCACGTATCAGAGATAACAATCAATACAAAGCATTCAATAATAATCAATCATCTACAACTAAGATGAATCAATTGTGTGATTATAATTAATTAATCTCATAATTATTTTCATTAATTATCTTTAATTAATGATTAGTTATTCTTAATTATAAATTAATTAGTCCTTAATTACTAGTTAATTAATCTTAATCACTTTTATTAATTAAATATTACTTAATTAATTACACTAATTAATTAATCCTTAATTATAAATTAATTCATCATAAATTAATAATTAATTAACCTTTAATTAATTATTCTTTAGTTAATTAAGTAATTATAAATCATTTATCTTAATTAATCATTTAATTATTAATAAAATCTTTATTAAATAGACTTTATAATTAATTATCATTAACACATTAAATTAAAAAGATCAAGGTTAGTTTAAACAACATTTCATTTTAATTATCTTTTTTTAGTTACATTATTTATTTAAATTAATTTTAAAATAATGTCACTAAATTAAATAAATTTAATTTAATTGCTTAAAAAATATCTTACTTAAAATATTTATCAATTCAAACTTAAATCAAAACCATTATTTGAAAGTGTGGATTAAGAATGTTTAAAATTTAAATTTGGTTTTAAAGCAAAAACTATTATATATGTCAAACTCGAGACCCACTTCGAATATCGCCCGAGCTATATACCTATTTACTACGAGTCATCCCCAAGATAACCATAAATTTTCATTCCAAAACTTAGAATTTTGTTTAAGTTTTTACAACCCGGTGCAACTCAAAAATACTTCGAACCAAAACTCGAGCCTGTGACCTGCTTCACCGAATACAACTTCGAGCTTTCACCCTTCTTCCCAAACTTATACCACTGACACACGTTAGAGGTTTGTACATGTGTATTGGAGTTTCGATGAACTCCAGCAAACCTCACTGCCTTCCATAAGTCTACGATCGTCTACTAAAACGTGCAGACCACCCAGATTGACACATTCGTATACCAATCGAAATCGAACAACCTAACTCAACCTGGAACAGAACTGAACGACCTAAGTCCACCTTGTCCCACCGCCTCAGGCCACCAGAGGGCTCGAAATCATGTCCAAAGCTTCGTCGACGTTCCATGCTTATTTTCCACTTACCCCGATGCAGCCTGTTTCGATGTTTATGACACCATTGCTCCGAGAACAAGATCGACTTAAAACTGGGATAAAACCCTAAGTTGAACTCGCACCGCCACCTCGGTGAATTATAAATTCACCGGGCATTTTTTTTGATGATCATTGATAACCATGCCTGCTCCAACCATGAACACGAGATTCAATTCTTCACCGATCGCCAGAATTCGCCAATAAACACAATACCACTCAACATCAAAATGCTCACTCAATACTTCATTAAAAAATTTGATTTTACTTTTAAAAATCCTTAATTTTGAAAACAATTCAGATTTTATTCCTAAAATTAGAAAACATGATTTTCAAATTTTTTATTTGATCTGTGCTCGTCTGTATTTTTTGATTCTCAGGAAATTCTTAAATCAATTATGCTTGAAATTGTTTTTAAAATTTATAACATGATTATATAAGCATGTTTTCTTTGAATCCTGAAATCTAAAGAGGATTATAGAAAGAGAATTTGAATCATAAACAGGTTCTGAAACCTGGAAACTAGAAATAAAGACATATGTCTGTTCGCAGACATGCATACCCACATCTATACACATTTATACACAGATTTATGCACAAGAAAGCAATTTTTTCAATTTACTTTAAACCTCTTTTCAAACAGCAGATTTAAATTCAGATTTTAAAGATTTTACTCACCTTGGATTTTGAAAACAGAATGGAATCTGGGTTTTAAAACTTGAAGAATGGGAAAAGGTTTCGATTGCTGAACTTTGATTTGGACTTAATCTTGTTGAGTTGAAATATGCTGATGTTTGATGTTGAAGCCTTTAATTTGTTGAGTTGAAGCTTTGAATTTTCTTTATCACTTGATGACTTTGCTGTTTGAAAAGATTTTCAGGCTTCAGATTTTAAATTTGTAAAAGATGTTTGAATTCCTTTGCTTTTACAGGCTTTTGATTTTTTCCTCAGATTTTTAAAGTTTTGAAAAGTTAAATAAATGAGAAAAAGAAGTTGGAATGGTTCATATGATCTACATTTCTATTTTTATTAATTTTCTCAAAAAAAAAAAAACAAACATGACACTTGTTAAATTATATGTTAAGATTTCAACACCTGTTAATTTGTTCATGTTATAGGTTTACACTTAGATTATGCATGCATTAATATTTTAAATAAATTTTTATATTAAATTTCCTTATTTTTATAAAGACATTTACTTTATATTATTATATACTTATTAAAAGAAAATGTTTTAAAACTAATTATACATTAAATAAATAATATATATACTATTTTTAAATCCAAATTATTTCATTAAGACATTTATTTAAATTTAAAATTCAAATCGAAATTCAAATTCAAATCTATCCATATATATACACATATTTTTAAATTCAAATAATTTTAAAATATTTATTATTTTGAATTTTTAAACTCAAATGTAAATTACAATCTTATTCATATATATACAAATCAATACTTATCAAATTTGATCTGAAATTTTTTAAATTAATTTCAATTTAATCCCAAAATTAATTCCAAAACTTATATTAGTTACTAATTTTAAACTGATAAAAATTGGAATGCTACAGATTTTCCACCCTTAAGAAAAATATCGTCCTCAAAATTTGAAAGAGAGAGAGACAAAAAAAGAATATATGAATACATACAAAAAGATAGAGAAATGGCTTACCAAATTAAGCCGGAATATCCACTCTACAATTGGGATAGGACTTCTCATGCTATCCTCTATTTTCCAAGTACAGTCATTTGGATCACTACTCCATTGCACTTTAACCAGTTTCATAATTTTATTCTTCAGCTGCTTTTCATCTCGATCAACGATCTTTAACGGTTCTCTCTTCACTGCCAGATTTGTTGTGATCTTCTAATCCTGCTGAGCAGCCTCCTCAATGATACAGTCTGCATCGTGCACATATATCGAAGATGTGAAATGTGAAAAACATCATGTATGCTAGATAACCAGCTGGTTAGCTTCACTTGATATGCTAGAGGATCGATCCTCTCCAGTATATGAAAAGGACCAATATATCGCGGTGCCAGCTTACCAGTCTTTCCAAACCTCAACATACCACGCATTGGAGAAACTTTTAGGAAGACAGAATCTCTAACTTGAAACTCTAGAGCTCTTCTCCTACGATCGTAATAACTTTCAGACGACTTTGAGCCGTTTTCATTTTCTTCCAAATAAAATCAACTTTTTTAGTAGCTTCCTTTATCATATCTGGTCCAAGAACGAATCTATCACTAACTCCATCCAACCTGTTGGTGATCGACATGGACGACCATATAAAGTTTCGAAATGAGCCATTTTGATATTTGCCTAATTGCTATTATTATATGAGAATTCCACCAGATGCAAATGGTCCTCCCATGACCCCCCAAAATCAAGAATACAAGCGCGCAAAAGGTCTTCTAAAATTCAATTTATCCTTTCAGTCTGCCCATCAGACTGCGGTGATAAGCAGTGAGGAAGTTCAGTTTGGTTCCTAAAGCGGCTTGAAATGCCTCCCAAAATCGGCTAGTGAAGATCGGGTCACGATCACTCACTATACTACTTGGTATACCATAGACTCTAGGTCAGTCATGGGACTGGTATGAGTAAACAAAAACAATTGTTTGTACAAAACAATTGTTAAAAGAAAACCATTCATGCTTTTGGAAAATAAAACTACCTTAAGGCCTCCCGGCACACACACAATGCAATCGCACAATTGGGGGAGATTTCTCCTTACGATAGTCAAATATGCTTGATACGAGAAAACACTTTTTGATATTATTATTAGTGCATAGTGTGAAAACATTTCGAAAGTATAATATAAATCTTAGCCAGTATAGGTACCATTATACTATGCCTACTATATCTACCATTTAAGAATGGCAGGTTATACAATTGAAATCATAAAGGGCTCGTATTGAATGATTGGATTTCCAACAAATGGTCAGGCTAAGGAACTTCCTCACCGAATGGGTACGCCTTTGGAGGGACGCCCCGAGAACCTAATGGATCTTTGACAACACAAGGCTGGGTTACCTTTGTAACTAGGTAACTACTGACATCAGTATGCCATCTCCCGGTCGTAACCGACCTTTAACCGAGGCCTCGACACCAACAAATTCCAACAACCACATAGGTTAAACATCTGGGCTCCATACCATGATACCACATTTGATCCGGAAGGAAATGCACATAACCTAAGGGGCGCTACCCCCAATAACCTTGCCGCGTCCTTCCTGTTTCGACCATTTTCAGGTTGTGAGGTCCAACGAAGTCTCATCTACAAAGCTACGCTCTTCACAAAAGCCATGCTTCGATCAATAAATGATTAGCAGCACTCAGCATGGCACACTACCAAATTGGGAGTATATCACTAATAACTCTGAACTACATTACCTATGAGCTCGTACGTCTCAGAGAAGGGTGTTAAACTAAGAGAATAAATTCTCCGCCACCAACGGAAATGTATTTGAAAAAAATTAGTTTTATATCTCAAAGTGTAATGTCAGCCATACAACCGTAGAAGTCCGTTCCAGTTTCGAAAGGAACCGAAGGCACTTCCAAAGAAGCCCTTGCAATCTAGGCATCCACAATCCCAATCGGACTCCCAATCACATATGGAGATCTCTACACCGGAGCAACTCAGTGCACAGTCATTCTATAGGTTTTATCCTATTATTCTCGAAGACACCCGGTCTTCACCACCGTCTTCAAATGCTATCCATTTCGTCGTATCACTATTCAAAATGGGTTATATGACACAAAGTCCTCTCCCAGCTAAACCGAATAGTGAGTGCTTAGTCTAAAACACGTGGATATATCAATCACAAAGATTCACCATTAAGGTTCGATGTGGGTTTCGAATAACCAACCGGAACACCCTGTCTCATCGAAATTTAAATGTCGTTTTACGGGCCAAGGGTTTTCACATTCACACTGTAATATATTCATAGATGTCACAGCTCAACACAAAGCAATTCATATCGCATGGTATCACAATCACATATCAGAGATATCAATTAATACAAAGCATTCAATAACAATCAATCGTCTACAATTAAGATGAATTAATTGTGTGACTAAAATTAATCAATCGCATAATTATTTTCATTTATTATCTTTAGTTCATGACTAATTATTCTTAATTATAAATTAATTAGTCCTTAATTACTAATTAATTAATCTAATCACTTTTATTAATTAAATATTACTTAATTAATTACTTTAGTTAATTAATCCTTAATTCGAAATTAATTCATCTTAAATTAATAATTAATTAAACTTTAATTAATTATTCTTTAATTAATTAAGTAGTTATAAATCATTTATCTTAATTAATCATTTGATTATTATTACAATCTTTATTTAATAAACTTTATAATTAATTACTATTCACACATTAAATTCAAAAGATCAAGGTCAGTTTAAATAACATTTCATTTTAATTATCTTTTTTGAATTACATTATTTATTAAAATTAATTTTAAAATAATGTCATAAATTAAATAAATTATATTTAATTACTTTAAAAATATCTTACTTAAAACCTTTATCAATTCAAACTTAAAATCAAAACCATTATTTAAAAGTATGGAATAAAAATGTTTAAAATTTAAATTTGGTTTTAAAGTAAAAACTGTATTACATGTCAAACCCGAGACCATTTCGAGCATCGCCCGAGCTACATGCCTATTTACTTCGAGTCGTCCCTGAGATAACAAAAAATTTGCATTTTAAAACTTAGAATTTTGTTTAAGTTCTTACAACCCGGTGCAACTTAAAAATACTTCGAATCAAACTCAAGCTTGTGACCTGTTACCCAAATACAACATCGAGCTTTCACCCTTCTTCCCAAACTTATACCACTCACACATATCAAAAGTCTGTACATGTGCACCGAAACCTCAATGAACTCCAGCCAACCTCGCCGCCTGCTACAAGCCTACGATCGTCTACTCAAACTTGCAAACCAACCAGATTGACACATTCGTATCCCAATCGAAATCGAACAAACTAACGCAACCTCGAACAGAACTGAACCACCTAAGTCCACCTCGTCTCGCCGCCTCAAGCCACCAAAGGCCTCGAAATCATGTCCAAAGCTTTGTCGACGTTCCATGCTTCTTTTCCACTTGCCCTGATGCAGTCCGATTCGATGTTTATGACACCATTGCTCCAAGAACAAGATCGACTTAAAAGTGGGATAAAACCCTTAGTTGAAATTGCACCGCCGCCTCGGTGAATTATAAATTCACTAAGAATTTTTCTGATGATCCTTGATGACCATGCCTGCTCCAACCATGAACACGTAATTCAATTCTTCACTGATGGCCAGAATTCGCCAATAAACACAATAACGTTCAACTTCAAAATGCTCACTCAATACTTTATTAAAAAATTTGATTTTACTTTAAAAATCCTAATTTTTGAAAACGATTCAGATGTTATTCCTGAAATCGAAAAAAAAAACGATTCTCAAATTTTTGATATGATCTGTGCTCACCTGTATTTTTTCATTTTCAGAAAATTCTTAAATTAATTATGCTTGAAATTATTTTTAAAATTGATAACATGATTATATAAGCCTGTTTATTTTGAATCCTGAAATCTAAAGAGGATTATATAAAGAGAATTTGAATTATGAACAGGTTATGAAACCTGGAAACTAGAAACAGAGGCATATGTCTTTTCTCAGACATGCACGGCCAGATCTATACACATATATACATAGATTTACACACATGCAAGCTATTTTTTCAATTTACTTTAAACCTGTTTTCGAAAAATAGATTCTAATCCAAATTTTAAAAAGTTTACTCTCCTTGGATTTTGAAAACGGAAAGGAATCTGGGTTTTAAAACTTGAAGACTGGGAAAAGGTTTTGATTGCTGAATTTTGATCTGGGCTAGATCTTGTTAAGTTCAAATTTGCTGATGTTTGATGTTGAAGCCTTTAATTTATTGAGTTTAAGCTTTGAAATTTCTTTATCACTTGAAGACTTTGCTGTTTGCAAAGATTTCCAGGCTTTAGGTTTTAAATTTGTAAAAGATGTTTGAATTCCTTTACTTTTTGATTTTTTTTTGATTTTTTTTGGTTTTATAAGCTTTTGATTTTTTTCTCAGATTTTTAAAGTTTTGAAAAGTTAAAGAAATGAGAAAAAGAAGTTGAAATGGTTTATATGATCTTGATTTCTATTTTTATTAATTTTCTCAAAAAAAGAAAAAGAAAAACAAACATGACACTTGTTAGTTCCCTTATTTTATGGATTACACTTGTTAAATTATAAGTTAAGTTTTCAACACTTTTTAATTTGTTCATGTTATAGGTTTACACTTAGATTATGCGTGCATTAATATTTTAAATAAATTTTTATTTTACATTTCATTATTTTTATAAATACATTTATTTTATATTATTATATACTATTTAAAAGAAAATGTTTTAAAACTAATTACACATTAAATAAATTACATATATCATTTTTATATCCAAATTGTTTCACTAAGACATTTAATTAAATTTTAAATTCAAGTCCAAATTCAAATTCAAATCTATCCATATATATATATATATATTTTTAAATTCAAATAATTTTAAAATAAATATTTTATAATTTTAAACTCAAATGTAAATTATAATCTTATTCAAATATATACCAATCAATACTTATCAAATTTGATTTGAAAATTTTCAATTAGTTTCAATTTAATCCTAAAATTAATTCCAAAACTTATATTTATTACTAATTTTAAATTGATAAAAATTGGAATGTTACACCGAACGAGTAAGTTGTATAGGGATATGAAGAGAAATTTCTAATTGGTTAAGGATGAAGATTGAGAGAGTTATTGAATTTGTTTCTACATGTTTGATGTGGCAAAGGATTAAAGCTAAGAAAGGCAAACCTAGACCCTTGTCATTCATTGTAGGTTCTTTCTTGGAGTTGAGAGCATGCACCGATGAACTTCATAGATGGGTTTCCTAGAAGCAATGAGGCTATTTAGATTATTGTAGATTGGCTTGTTTTATTTGCATTGGAAGTGATAGGATTACAACGTCTCTAGCACAGATTCATGTCAAGGAAGGGTGTGGCTCCATGGAGTTTCAGTTGGCGTTGTTAGAGATGGAGAACCTTTTTTCACTAGGGAATTTCTAAGGAGTTTGCAATCTGCTTTGGGAATGACTTTAAATCTCAGCCTCGCTTACCACTCGTAGATCGAGGGTTATATGGAAAGGGTGAATAATAATTTTAAGGATTTGTGGAGTGCTTGGGTCAGGAATTTCGGGAGACTTGGAGAAGGTAGAAGTGTTTAGGCAACAGTTGAAGGCCATAAAGGACCATCAGGAGCCCTATGCCGACAGGCGAAGGAAGTGATTGGAGTTTTTAGTTAGGGACATGGTATCCGTTAAGGTTTTCCCTCTTAGAAAGGTTATAAGGTTTAGTACTTCCAAGGAGTTGGCCCCAAGGATCATTGAGCCATTTTCGATTTTAGAGAGAGAGAGCGAAAAACATACTTATTAGATGGAGCTTGCAATTTGTTAGTGGGAGATGATGACGTCTTTCATGTTCCACACTTGAAGAAATGTCTGCATGACATTACCTCTGTAATATAGCCTACTTAATTAATCGATGTTGAAACGGAGCCTATCGCCCCCCCATGACACTGAACGCATTGTGAAGCATGGTATTAAGAGGCTTCATAATGAAGAAAATTTGGTTTTCTCAGGTAGAAGGGGAGATAACCTAACTAGAAGCACATGGGAAACCGAAGTAAAGGTGAAGGTTTCTTATCCTAAGCTTTTCTTTGGTAGATTTTTCTCTCCAAATATATAGTTTTAGGTTGGATAGTGGTTGCTAGATCGGATGGTAGGAGACGGTTGCCATATTTTTTACTGTTAGTTTTGCACTCATATAGAATTTTATGTATATTTAGGATTCTTACATACATGCCTATATGTCACGACCCTATATTCACATTGGGACTGAGCTCGCCTATAGTATGTTTACATACCTATGCTATTAATGCCCCTCTATTACCTCGCTATAACCTTGCTATATCTCATAGTAGATTTCTACCGCTATGATTTTTTCATAAAGCCCCAAATATAGCCTTTCCGCTTTAAGCCCCGCTATTTCACATATATCCCATTATTCCCGCTATATCCCTCTATTTCCACTGTATTTTCTTTAAAATAAATGAATTGAAAAATGACATTTATACATTATAAAAATTATGAAATTAATTTATTTAATTGAATTTTTAATATATTTTTAAAAATGGAAATACTCTAATATTCCACTAAATTCAGTTATGTTATATAACGGTTTTACGTTATTTATAGTATATTCGCACATGTTTTAATTTAAAATTATTTATGTATTAATTATAATTCAATTGAATGTTAATGTTTCGATTAATTACCATTTATATATTTGTAAAAACGTTAAGTACAAGTTCTATATGCAATTTTAGAATCATCCGCTATATCCTGCAATATCCTTGCTGTATCTCTGCTATTACTTTTTGCACCTCCACAGCATTGAATTTGCCGAGCGCTTTAAACACACAGTTGCATACGTAATCACATTTCATATTTTGTTTTATAGGTGGTTATGTAGATTATTATAAAATAAATTGGTTGAATAATATGGTTGTTGAATGCACATTACACTATCTTCCCTTGGTGATTTCGAGGTCGAAATCCCTTTTTAGAGGGGAGTATGTAACACCGGTAAAATTTAATAAGGAATTACGTAATTAAAATAGGGTTAAAAATGATTTTTTTAAATCAGAATTTTATCATGGGAGTTACACCATTGCGTCTATGGCTATTTTATGATCAATTTTCATATATAATATGTTGAAATCGAAGTTCAAATGGAGAACTTATGGACATCTGAATTATTCATTTAAATTAATTCGAACAATTTCAAATTTGAATTTAATTTAAAAAAAATAAATAAAAATTGAATTTAAAGGTTTGAATTAGAAATCTAATAATTGGCTGAAGTTAACATTCAAGAGAATGTTTGAATAAATTGAGTAACGTAAGAATTAAATGGTTAATTAAGTAAAGGAATCAATAAATAACCAAACGGTAATATATATGTTAAATACGTGTATATCGATCTACCCAGGGTCACCATAAGTCGACTGGTATCGGTCAACCTATGATTGCGTTAGGTCGACTGGTGGAGGGCTGGAAAATAGATGGCGGCTAGGGTATTGATAGGCTGAATGGCCTGGATCTGTTTGATTTCAATCTGAAAGTTTTGTTTCTTTCCCACCTCTATAAACAGACCCCTAAGCACCCCCTCCCCCATTTTTCCTCATAAAATTTTGTAAACAATGACAAAGTAATATCAAAATCTTTCCCCTTAAAGTTTTAGAAGCAGTAAACTTTTTGGAAAGCAATTCTAATTTCTAATTTCTGATTTAAATCAATATTTCTTCTCCCATTTTATTGATTTTTGAAATCTAATACACACATAAACAAAATCTATTTGTTGTATAATAAAAGAGGGAAGATCTAATAGGGAACTGAAAGCGGTTTATATCACATCCAATCTAATTATTACATACAATTCACTTTGTTGTATATTCCAAAAGAGGGAGATCTAAAAGAGAGTTGATCGTGGTGAAATCAAATCTAGTTAGGAAGGAAGCAAGAAAGCTTCTATAAGTGGAAATATCAAAATTTTAATATTTTTGTGATTGAATAGTATTTATTTAGATTTAACGTATGTCTTGGGAATTCTGTTGAACAGAAATTTAACATCTAAAACCCATAGAATTTCCTGAAGTAAACATCAATCTTTGTATATGTTAGAATTATAATTGTTTTTATTTTAATATATTAGAATTTGCTTATTTGTTTAGAATTAGGTAATCTATGGTCCATTCAATCTATTTTCTCGATTTTAAATTGGAGTATTGAAGATTTCAAATGGAAAATAAATTGGAAATAGTGTGTAAAGTTTGAATTGAATTGTTTACAGTTTGCACCGCCTATTTTTATCACCTAAATAAATAAGGAAGTCCTTTCTCACTCCAAAATGATGTATATAAAGGTTGAATTGAACATAGACGATCTAAATTATAAAGGCCCGTTCTTTAAACAGAGAAGGAACTCTAATTTATTAAATGGAAGAAGTTGTACATATTCCATGCTTGTACAAATAAATTTTATTTGCCTATGGTAGCAGTAGTTCTTGTTGGGATTGTAGATTTGTATGAGCTTGATATTTCAAAATAGCCTGTAAGCGAATTACTATTAAATTATTGTAAAATAATGATTAAAACTTGAATTTAAGCATAAAAATATATGTATATAACATTAAGGTATTGATATTAAAATCAATAGCATATTGATTATAGCGTATTGAGCGTGATAATTAATATTATTAGAATAGTTAGGTAATATTAATTTGTAGGAAGGAAGTTAGTGTAAATTAGAGGGTTATTCCCTAATTAGAGGTGTAATAAGGAGATACCTTATATGACCATAATTATTATTCATGTAGGATGATATGTATATATAGTGGATATACACATAAGTAATGACTAAGCTATAGGGACGCGAGGTTAGTCCCGAAGCTAAATGGAAGTCTACCCAATAAAATCTGGCTACTAGTGTTGTGGTTTTGTGTACTAATGTGGGGCATCACCTATAAATAACCATATTGGACACGAGGTTAGTTGTAATTTTATAGGGCAAACCTGCCCAGTTAATCTAGCTACCAGTACCTACGAATAGTCAAACTAATATGAGACGTCACAAGTAGGTTATGGGTCATAAATTACATTTTAGACGTGGTAGGTGAAATTCTTCAGAGATGTTGCATCTGGTTTGAGGTACTAAGTGGTTATGGTAGGTTCCGCCTCTTTCTTTGGAGAAGTATTAAGTGGCTTAATGAAATTTCTTACGATGTCAGCTAGTGAGAACTATGTCGAGACTTGCCTCGGGTTAGGTACTAAATGACGGAGACTTGCCAAATTTATAGGTCTTAAATGGTCCGAGTTTGCCCAATTTCTAATAAAAAGGAATTAAGTGGTTTGGAGATTGTAGCGACCCAGAATTTTATCACTTTGATTTTACGAATATTTTATTAGTTTAGATATTCGATTTGGAGTTTTTTATAATAAAATATATGTTTCATATAATTGTCCGATTTTTGTTGACGTATTTTTAATTTAATTTATAAAATTTATCGACAATTTTTAATTTGGAAAATAAATAAATTTTGTGTTGATGTATTTTATGGCAAACATTGGTATTTTTGAAATTCAAAGAAACTCGATAACCTGTTTATTTTATTATTATTTTGTGGTCATGTCACATTATGGTGCATGATCGTATTTGATTTTCTATTGTTCGCGCCTTATACATGAACAGTATGTTGTGCTGCAAACTACCTACTCAAAGCCAAATCAACAAACATCCAAGTTCATTTAGTACAACCATCTTCAACCCGACATAATATCATTCTCTTGTTTCCTCTTTTTCTTTCTTCTTCCTTTTGTCCCCTCACCATAGTAGCTACCTTGTCCCTTTGATTTTGACATAAGAGTGGATTTTTGTTTTGGTTTTTCAGATTTGAGTATATACGTGCGTGTGTATATATGCTCAGGAAAGAAGAGTCTTCTCCTTATTCTTTATTCTGTATCCTATGTATATTTCAAAAATAGTAAAAATTCAAAGCCTTCCTCAACTTCAAAAATCAACAACTCAAAATCCATCAACCTTTAGAGAAAATATCCAATTGCAAACTTTTTTGTTTTTGAGTATATTAGATTTTAAAAATAGTTGCCCGTCATTTCATTGAGTGTGATGGCTAGAATTGCCTTGTGCCTCAAATGTGCTCAATTTGGTGTGATATTGATGATCAAAGGTTGGTGATTGGACGATACGATTGTGTTTTGGTTGTTGAACTATGATTTTTTGAGTGGTTTGTGGGATTTTATGAATTGGGATTGAGTCGTGGGAAAAAGATTAACGGATTTCATGCAAAATTCAATTTCTTGCAATGTGATTGGTTAGAGGTGATGGTATCAGAATCAAACTTATAGCTAAGGCAGAGGTGATGGAAGTGGTTGCTTGGTCTTTGGTGGACCACGACGGTAGCACAAGCCATTTTATGGTTTTGATTGGCTAATGAGGCAGCGCTTCGGCTTTATCGAACTACGACCTATTGGAAGCATTTTGTGTGGTTGTGCTCTAGCTGGAGGTAGTGAGGGTCATAGGGGTGCCAACGACGGCGGTGGCATTGATCACGGTGGTCGAAGGTGGAGGCAGTGTTGATTTCATTTAGTTTCAGTTATTGGTCGAAATTCGATTGGTGAGGCGAGGACGTTGGCGGGCGTGTGGTCAGGACATGCTGAAGTTGGCAGACGTGTGAGTGATGTTGGATGTAAGATTCGATGGCTAGAGCACTCGTGTACGTGCACTATTCATGCGTGCATACTTGTTTGGGTTATAGGAAGGCGGATGTGAGTTTAGGGAAGATGAAGCTTGGATGTGGATGGACCTTCGTAGATGGGCCTTGGGCTAGGCTGATTCATTTTGGTGAGAAACTTTTACATAGTTTAATTTAAAATTAATGTATTAAGTTAGTAAAATTTTAATGACATATCGCATTCATATGAAATCCGTTCGACTTATGGATTATTGCGTTGGACTCCTATTGGGAGTACAATGCTTTGGTACAAAATGTTGTTAGTTTGGATGTAGTATAATTTAATAATAAATTAATACAGCCTGGTTATAATTTTGGCAAATTGGATGATTATATAATTAAATTAATTATGCTAGATAATGTTATTTATTTGGCCAAACAAACACCATATTGCAAAAATGAATTGAATATGGTAATATGAACACCAATTTAGCGAAAGAAAACACCGTCCTGCTAGTTAAATTAATTTAATATTTAATTAGCAAATAAATCCATGTTCATCTATTTTACAGATTTGGACATCTAATTATAGGTCACTAATTGATATGCCACTTTGAAAAGTGATATATTAACTATTATCTATAAAATATTCACAAGAGAAAAGGTGTGAAAGAAAGGTTAAGAGCTTTGAAAAAGATCAGAAAGCACACCAGCAATGCTTTTCGACACGGTCAAAAGGACGTTTCGACAATGTCAACAAAGTGCTTTTGACAAGGTTGGAGGCCACCCTTCGAAGTCTATACACAACGTGCCTCCTACACATGCACTAAACCATTCGATAAGTCTTGTTTTGTCTCAATATATGCACATCGAAAGAGCCTTCAACCAAATCACCCCTTCGAAAGCATACATAGCCTTTCGAAACGATTAGAGCCACTCTCACTATGAAGGAAAATCTATACAACCATTACACAAAGGCATAAGGTTACAAATTAGTCAAGGAAAAAGCTTTCGAAGGAAACCATTTAAAACAAAGCCGTTTTGGGTGTTTCGACTCCTTCAAAGCTGAAAGAAGACATGTTTCGACAACGTCGAAGGTTAGCGCCCAAGTCAACCTACATGGCACATCAACATTCAAGATAGAAGTGCATTAATAGACCTTTTGACAAGATCAAAAGGCTATCAAACATCTCCTTTCGATGAAGTGGAAAGGAAACAAAGCATGAGAGAGAAGTCTAGCCTACAGTAGCGGTAGAAGAATGACTAATACCTTTTCGACTAGGTCGAAAGGTAGGACTCATCGGACATTTTCATGAAAGCAGAGAGGTTGACATTTCGACCATGTCGAAGACTCTTGATCGAAAGGTCCTAACCCACACCTATAAATATGACCCCAAAGATCGGTTGTACGGGATCCGATTTCTTTCACTTCTCATATATATTTTCTTAATTTTGCAAACCCTAATTCTCGAATCAAAATAGGGATTTGGTCAATTTATTCAATTGAGTTCGATAAAAAGAAGATAGTGATAATCATGTTTACTTAGTAGCTCGGATTTTCTTACCTTTAATAAATATGTTAACCTGCAGTTGAGTTGATCGAAAGGAGCCCCTTCGACCAAGTCGAAACCTTAAGTCCTTTTATTTCCTAGAAGCTCAAATCAACCAAATTGCAAGTGTCACCCCTTATGACAGAGTCGAAACCATTCCAGCTCTGCTATTTGTAGCTTTCTTTAGGTCCACATCCTTAGCCACCCAATGGTGTTGAAAGGTGGTTTCGACAAGAATATAACCTAGCCAATTCGAAAGGACTTCCTGTAGAAGAAGCAAGCCTTTCGTCTACATCGAATGGTACCAAAGACACTTGTTAGTTACCTTTTCTAGCCTAAGAAAAGCTCGAAACTTCATTCCTTCGAACGGAGGCTTGGAAAAGAATTGCTCCTACTCAAACTTCAAATTTGAGGTATTGACAAGTTTTCTTGTCAACATATTTGACGCTAGAAGAAGGGCTTGAACCTCCGCTCCCTAATCACTTTCTTCACAGATTAGTTACATAAAGTCTGTCACTTAAAAGGAAAATGTTAAGAGCAAGGAGTAATAACAACAATCCAAGTAAAGAGGCTGCTTCACAGTCGACTTTGAAAGATCATATGGTCTAAAACTCTAACTTAGGGAATATAGAAGTAGAGCAACCTTCAACTCTAACAAAATTTGAAAATAATGCCAGCAAGGTCCAGAATCAATGGCCACAAATGATAGCAATACAAGAATATCCTGAAAGAGCTCCATCCTAGGAATCAATAAGGATAATGGAAATAGAGGATGAAGCGCGATCGCTAAAAGAGGTAGAGGATCAAGAGTTAAACCGAGAAAGTCAAGTAAGAACATCCCTCGAGCAATCCAATAGCCCAGTCCGAGGAAACAGCAAAAGTAGTAACAGAAATGGAACTGACCAAGAAAATGTCCTACACCAAATAATGATGAATATGTTCAGAGGAAGGGAATTTTTCATCCAGAAGAATATGTTATTCTACAAAAGGCTCCCTTTTCAGAAGAGATAATGGCAACAAATCTCCCCCCATACATCCAAGTTCCTTCACTAAAATACAATGGAACAACCGATTTAGATGATCATCTTGCGGTCTTTGAAAATTGGATGAACTTATACAATTCTATAGAGGCAGTTCGCTGTAAACTTTTTTCTATTGCTTTTTGGGGAGCAGCTATCAAATGTATAGGAGTTACCAAATGGAAACCATCTATCCTTGGGAACAATTTACTGTGACTTCATGGCCCAGTTTTCTATATTCAGAGATACAACTATGGACTTTAGTTTGTTAGCAACCATTAGACAAAAATCAGGAGAACTACTTGGCGCATATTTAAAAAGATTCAACGCAAAAGCATTAAGAGCAGAAAGTACAGCTGGGACAAAGACGAAACCCAAAAGAGGGAAAAGGACAAAGGAAAAAGGATAAATGTGTCCAATGGAAAAATCTGGGATGGACAGAGAGCCCAAAATAATATCCAACAAGGACAAAACATGAAATGACAAATCTTAGAACAACCGAGGCACGAGAAACAATTTCCACATCAAAGGATTAAGAAATATGCATCCTAAATGGGAATATAAGATATGAAAATGGAAAAGGTAATTCACAACATAACAACAAAAGTAAAGATCTCTACACAAGCTAAAAGAGTGGAATAGACAAAAGTTATCACAAATGATAATGGGGACTACATTTGAAGATTAGATTGAATAAACCACTACTGAGTCCTAAGATATAGGGTAACCCCTTAGGATGAAGAAATCCCGATATTTTATGTGGAACCACTATTCCGAATGATTGCTTGACTTTACAAAACTACTCACTACTAACCCATAGTTCTAGGAAAATTTTGCTTTAACTTACTAAGTTCACCTTCTAAGATGATTTATGAGTTTCGTATTTCTAATTCCATTAGGGAATTTCGATAATGATTTCCAGCTAAATTATTGGTTTCGTGAATTTTCGATTTCCATGTTGACCTTTATGATATTCATGAATTTTACATACTACAATTTCCCATATGATTTACGTGGTGATTTCCTAACGACTGTCTATTTTTTAAGATCTTAATTTCTTAACTCCTTTATTGAGTTTACATAATGATTTGTAGATTTCCTATTGATTTTCTGACACCGAATTAGAATGGACATATTTCTAATCACATTCTCGATTTCTTGGATTTTTGAGGCCATTGCTTATAACAATCTCCCAATTTAACGAAATCTAAGTTTCCTTGCTGATTCTTGTGGTGGTCGATAAATTTCACATTCTTAATTCCCTTATTTGGATTTTTGATGATCCTTTATTGAGTTTTCAACCTGACGAACTCTGAAATTGCTTGTATATTTTCATGATGATTTGTGAATTTTTGATTTCTTTATTAGGTGTTTGATAATCCCTTATCAGATTTCTAATTTAGTGAATTCTAAATTTCCTTGTGGATCTTTGTTTGATAATCCCTTATCAGTTCCTTGTTGATCTTTATGATGATTGGTGAATTTTGTATACTTAATTTCCTCACTGAATTTGAGATGATATGTTGCTAGGTTTACGAAAAAATGAATTCTAAATTACCTTGCTGGCTTTTATAATCATTGAAGAATTTTATGTTCCTCATTTCCTTATTTGAATTTTGATGGTCCCCTACCAGTTTTCTTATTTAATTAGCCTAATTTTTCCTTATGGATTTTGGTGAAGATTTATGATTTTCATATTCCTGACTACTTTACTGAATCTTTTGATCTTTAATTTTCTGAATTCTAAGTTTCTTTATTCTTACTCACGACGACTCATGAATTTCATATTCCTGATTTTCGAATTGAAATTTCCGATGAACACTTATTAAATTCTTGATTTCGCGAGTTTCAAAATTTCCCCATGAGTTTCAACGATGAATTATGGATTTCGCGTGCATGATTTCCACATTGGATTTTGGATGATCTCTTGTTAGTTTCTAAATTTCATGGATCCTAAATTTCCTTGTGGATTTTGATAGCAAAATATTGATTTCCTATTTCTAATTTACTTATGAGACTCTTATTAGACTCCTAACTTCGAGAATTCTGTATTCGACTATTGAGTTTTATAGTGATTTGTGAATTTTTATTGAATTTAAAATTTGGTTTTAGCACAAGATATTCATATCGCCAAACAAATAACGATGAAAAAAAAGTTATATTAAAGGGACGAGAAAAGACCACCAAAAGCACCAAATTAATACCTATAAATTGAAGAAGGCTTAACTCGAGGAAGGAATATCTAGATATAGAAGACTTCCTCAAAAGGTTCATTTATTTGAGTCAATGTTTGCAAGTCAGGAGATATTATCCCACATTTCTGATAAAAGATAATCATGTATATTTCAGAGTATTTTATTTGAAAATATTACCAAATAACATCTTGAACATTGACTTTATAAGTTTAGAAATTACCCCTTAAGGTTTCATAATAAGGTACAACTCTTATAAATTATTAACTGTTTCATAGGAAATAAATATAAAGAATCATTGGAGTTTTTATCCTAAAGAACAAAAGCTTCTTTCATACCAGGGGGCTAAATGTTATCCATAAAATATTCGTAAGAGAAAAAGTGTGAAAGAAAGGGTAAGAGCTTTGAAAAAGATCAGAAAGCACACCGGTAATACCTTTCGAGACGGTCAAAAGGACATTTCGACAGTGTCACAATGAGCTTTCGACAAGATCGGAGGCTAACCTTCAAAGTCCATATGCAATGTGCCTCCTACACATGCACTAAACCATTCGAAATGTCTAGTTTTGTCTCAGTATATGCACATCGGAAGAGCCTTCATCCAAATCAACCCTTTCGAAAGCATCACAGCCTTTCAAAATGATTAGAGCTACTCTGATATATGAAGGAAGAGCTATACAACCATTACCACAAAGGCATAAGGTTCCGAATTAGTCAGGGGAAAAGCTTTCGAAGGGAACCATTTACAACAAATCCATTTTGCGTATTTCGACTTGTTCAAAGCCAAAAGAAGGCATGTTTCGACAACTTCGAAGGCTAGCACCCAAGTCAACCTATGCGGCACATCAACATTCAAGACCGAAACACATCAATAGCCTTTCGACAAGATCGAAACACTATCAAGCATCTCCTTTCGATGAATTCGAAAGGAAACAAAGCAAGAGAGAGAAGCCTAGTCTCCAACAGCAGCAGAAGAATGACTAAAACCCTTTTTACCAGGTCGAAAGGTCGGACTCATTGGCAATTTTCAAAAAAGCGGAGAGGTTGACCTTTCAACCACGTCGAAGGCTCTGGATTGAAAAGTCCTAACCCGCACCTATAAAAATGACCATATGGGTCAGATGTAAAGGATTCGATTTCTTTCAATTCTCAATACATTTTCTTAAGTTTGTAAACCTTGATTCTCAAATCATATTGGAGATTTGGTCAATTTGTTCAATTGAGTTCAATAAAAAGAAGATAGTGATAATCGTGTTTACTTAGCAACTCGGATTTTCTTACTTTTAATAAATATGTTAACCTGCAATTAAGTTGATCGAAATGAGCCCCTTTGACCAAGTCGAACCTTAAGTTTTTTTATTTCCTAGAAAATTTAGCTCAAATCAACTTGATTGCAAGTGTCACCCCTTTTGATAGAGTCGAAACCATTCCATCTATGCTATTTACAGCATTCTTCAGGTCTCCATCATTGGCTACCCAATGGTCTTGAAAGGTGGTTTCGACTGGAATATAACTTAGCCAATTTGATAGGACTTCCTATAGAAGAAATTAGCCTTTGTCTCCATCGAAAGATAACAAAGGGACTTGTTTATCACCTTTTATAGCCTGAGAAAAGCTTGAAACTTCATTCTTTCGAAAGGAGGCTTTCAAAAGCATTGTTCCTACACTAACATTAAATTTGAGGTGTTGATAAGTTTTCTTGTCAATATGAACCAATGACGGTTAAGTATTGAATTTATTTACATAGGTATTATTAATTATTTGCTTGGGAAGTATAATTGGATGATATGGTTCCTTTCTTAAGTATCATTATGGTTGTTAAGCCCTTTTTAAATTTGACAAAAAATTAATTATTGATTTTAAAGTTAATTTAAGAATAATTATTATCTATTATAAGGTGTTTAAAGATAATTACTATTTAGTAATAAGATTTAAGAGGTAATAGCTATTTATCAATATTTTAAAAAAAATAATTAATAATTGATTTTAATCATGATTTAAAGTTAATCACTTTATTAACATAATTATTAAAAGTTATTTATTAAGGTTATTTAAGAATTTTTAATTATTATGTTGAAGTTATTTAATTATTATTTAGATTTTTTAATTATATTTTATTTATTTATTTAAATTGATTTATTTATATTTTTGTTTTACTAAAAGTTATTAATTATATCGATTTAAATTATTTAATTATTTTAATTTAATTGATTTAATTTTATTTATAGGTAAATTAATTATCATATTAACATTAGTTAATATTTAATTGATTATTGTACTAATAACATTTTAAAGTTAATTAATTATTATATTAATATTGTTTTGAAGTTAACTTATTAATATAATAATAGCGCTTAAAATTAATTTTAAAAATTATTACTGATATTCCAAAGTTATTATTTTGAATGAGGTTTTAAAGATAATGAAATAGAAGGTTATTTAAATAACAAGTTGTTATTTAAATTTATTTTAGATAATTTATGGTTCTTCAATGGAACCTTACTAAGTTAAAGAGTTTATATAATAAGTTTTTTTAAACGAGGTAAGAGTTTATAAACGGTTTTGGGTATTTATGAAAGAATTGGTAGATGAGTTTTAGAGATCTGAAAAGGAGAAGTTTTATAAATGGAGTTTTGAGATTTATAAACCGTACTTTATAAATAGATTGGAGATTTATAAAAAATTATAAATAGATTGGGAAATTTATAAGGGAGATATTTATTTATGGATTAGAAGAGATTTATGAAAAGGAATGGTATTTTGGTTTATTTATATCCCCATTTAAATAACATTTGGATTTAATCATTCTGTCATGATTTTGAAATAGAATATCTTTCTACCTGTTTCTAAAAATACACTTATACCATTTTATATGTATATGCAAAAGGTTTCCATGTTTTTAAAGGAATGATTTGTGAATATACTTATACCAGCGAGATAACTATATGAATATTTTGGAAGAGAATTAATTTATGAAAGATAAATTTTAAGAGGCTTAGATATTTCCATGGGATGTATAACCTTTATTAAAATGTTTGATTATTTGATAATTAAATATCCGACTATCAAATCTTGGCTTAAATATGTAATCCTTCTTAATTTTGGTGGTACGGAAATATACCTACTTAATACCAAAGGATTTTAACTCTAGAAATATCTAGGAGAAACACGTGAATTATATGGTACAGTTACCATCACTAATGCTATCCTGTACTTATAAACTCGTTTTGTTCTTTTAGGATAAATGATGAGGAGATCTATCCGCTTAAAAGGTTAGGGGGTGATCTTCGCTCTTATAGATTGTCTGATTATTTCCTAAAGAACCAGTATTGAGCATTCCGAAAAGTCGATGATTGGTTTTTGGGAAGTCCAGTAATCGAGGAAAGGGGTGTAATCGTAAGAGATGACTCGTACTGTAACCACTCCAAAAAACATGTACGGTTCTATGGAGAATTTTCGTGATATATTGAAATGTTGGAATCCATGTGTGGTTTGGAGACGCATTGGGGTATAGGAACCCATATGTGATTTCAAGATCTATTTGAGATATAGGAATCTATGTGTGATTCCAAGACCTATTGGGGTATTGGAATTCATGTGGGATTCCATGGTCTGTTTTGGTGGTGGTGCGTGAGCTAGAATTTTGAACGTAGCCTCACCAACGGTAATGACTAAAACCAAAGATATGAGTCGTGGCCAGTAGGGTTGGAAAAACAATAGGGTCCAATCATCTCCACCTAGACGTTACCTACGTGGAGAGATGCACTCGGTCTTAGTGGTACTAGCTATGTTCTTCCTATGGTATATTACTAGGGATGTATGCTGTTTCGAAAGGATATCTCTGATCCTTGTGCGAAAGGGCTGTTTCTCAAAGTATCGAGAGCATCTCTATGGGATCCTACATAATTAGCAAACGTTCTTTTTCGATTTTCGATTATATACCTAGTATTGTTGTGATGTACACTGGTGGGCAACACAACTACTTGATTATTATTATTTTCACCCTTATATATTGTTATAATATCATTGGATTTTCTGATATAAATATTTTGGTTATCGTAAGGTAAAAACTCGTTAGTGTTTATGTATGACAAAGTCTTACGAGATACCTTTGATTTTAAAGGATTTTACAAGCTATAATAAATAAAATTCCTTCTGATTTGAGTATGTCATGCTAGTTTTTCGGGCGCTGTTTCCTATAACGCTCGAGTCAGTATGAACATATTTTCCTGATTTGGCTGGGTAATTTGGAACTTTCAAGAGACGAGTTAGATTCTCTAAGACATATTCACGTATTTATATTTTGTGTTATTTTCTTGTTTTTGATTTTGTCTATATTTATCAGCAAATTGTAAGGGCAGGTTTTTATAACTGTCCTCCAAAATGAAATAGTTTAGTTTGCTCCGATTTGTATTATGTATGTACAAATAAGATGATTTTTTTAGTATATCTTGTGTATATTATATATTTATCCCATTACGATGTGAAATTCTATCCTTTCTTTTTTCCCAACAATCTATCTTTCCAGCACTTGGATATTCGGTATGTGAATACCATGGATGCATTAGTTTTGATTTCTAAGGGTCGAAAATGCGGGTCGTACAGTCGGTATCGATGCTTAGGTTGAGCTAACACCTAGGCCTTGGTGGGGTAAACCCATTATAGATAGGAGTAGTAATGCTCCAGAATGAGTAATTCATTAGAGATAGGATTAGTAATATCTTAGAATGATTTTGAGTGTGTACATATAAGAGCGCGTAGTTGTTATTTTATAAAAACGTTTTATATTGTGTTGTTTGATCTGTTGAGTGGTTTATGAATTCTGGTCGATGCTTCTCACCCAAGTTATTGATTCGAATTTTTAAACACTAAACGAGGCTAACCGACACGATATTGTTTTAAATTGGTAAATCAAATAATTTTACCAAGGATTATATTTTATATATAAAAGTATAACTTTTGAAAATTTAATATAGTTATTCTTGGTGTGCATGTTTGTTAGGAAATGATAATATTCCATAATTATCATCTAGGATTTGATTAGCTATGCTCACCAAGTTCTGAGCATTGACTATTACCTATTAATCTACCTAGAATCTTCTGTTTTGAAACTAGATTGGGTGGGTCGGAAAATTGAGGACATTGAAATGAATATCTTGTGAATTAAGTGTAACAATTTGACTATAAGGCGTTCGTTGGCAATGCTAGGTTAAAATTTGACTTAGTAAAAGTTGTTTATTTTAAATAAATTTAAATATTTTAAACTAAATATTTAGGAATGATTTTATATAAAGTTAATTTTATAAAAATTAGGTTTTAATAAATCTTGTTTTATTAACAAGGAGGCTAGAATATTTTCAAAATAAATATTTGAGAAATGATTTCCTTTAAATGGAGTAATCTTATTTATAATAAAATGTGTTTTATAAATAAAAGGAATTTGGGAACTTAAATCCTTGTGCTTTTAGGAAATGGTTTTCAAAGTTGTAAGAAGGTAATAATAATATTATTTGAAGATATTTTACAAATATAGGTAGTTTAAAAAGAATTCTGTGATAGATTTGTTTGGGTAAAAACAAATTTTGATTAAATTCCAAAAGCCTGATCGGGTATACAAAAGGAATGATGTATATTATTATTTCAAATGATTTATGGAAAAAGAAGTATTAATTTTATTTGGAAGAGTTTAAAGTACAAATATTTTAGGAAATAGTATAAATAGTTTATTTAAAATTACTTTTACATACAAACACTTTGGAAGGAAAATGTTAAAGGAAGGTGTGTTTTCTTTGGCTTGGTTTGGGGAATAATTCCCGATTTGTTTTATGATGATTGGAATAATCTTCTAAATGATGATCAGATGTTTGCCTAGGCGAAAGGTATAGTGCACTCAGTAAATTATTCTCATTATCATTATATGGTCGAGACGATATCGAACTCGAATGAATCCAAAGCAAATTGGAATTAGATATTTCATTGAAATTATTTAGCCAGAAATATATATATGATACTGTTTCAAAAAGGAATCTGAAAAGAAGTAGAGTATTTTTAAATTAACTAGTTCGAGTGGCTCGAAAATAACTAAAAATGGGCAGGAGATGTGCCCGAATGGTAGATACTTCTCTTAAGTAATACCCTTTTTGGTAAGGGAATATAATACTATTTGGTAGTACCCAGTTCCTTGGTTTCACTTTGGGGTTACTCGGAATATATATACTAGTAATGGATTAAAATATATACATAAACATTTCAAAAGTTTTCGAAGTTAATATCCAGGTACTTGACTCTTAAGTTTCCAGATATAAAGGTATCCTGATTTAAAATGGGTTAATTAATGAAGTTTTAGTTAGGTCAAATTTATTAAGAAGGTTATTGGACCGGCCAATAAACATTTTTACCTTTGATTGTCTAAAGAAAAGTAGATTCTAGGATTGGAGTTTGGATGCCAGTGTCTTACTTTTCTTAGCTAGTTTCCAGGCCAAACGGGTACAGAGGTTATATTGGTCGACTAAGATTTAAGCCCCAAAATTATTTGGACCTACATCCGAATTGTTAAAAGTGAATAGAATTAAAAATATGATGTTTTGTATATACACTTAGGAGATTAGAGAGTATTATGCAAATCAATAAATTAAAATGACTTTATGAAACGGATTTCATAAACAAAGTTGTGACATTTCAAAATGTTGAATCTAAATTGGAATTTTGTGAAATTTTTTCATAAATTAGACACGGTTTAAAAAAATTTGGGTTAATAATATCCTTTAGATGAGTACATAGGTTATACGTCGACCATTCCCCTTTCTCATATAGTTCTCGACCTAAGATTTGAGTACATGACTTGAGGTGTCTCATATCGATCCGAATAAGGATTTATCATTCGATTTTTGACGGCGAAGACTTGGTGAGGTTTCTTAATAGGGAACCAAAAAGTTTTCTATCGTAGTTTATTTCTATGTAAAGAAAATAATGATTTCTAATTAAGAAGCCTGATCAGAATTCGCATGAGGATGTCGGATGAGCAATACTAGTTTGGAAGTGAACTTATGTATTCAAGTAGTGATCAAATCAAATTTTGTGTAGGAATAATCTATGTACATCTAACAGACTGATGAGTAATGTTAAGTATTTACGGGCTTAAGACTATGGTGAATTTTGAGGACGGAATTCTTTTTAAGGGGAGAGGAAAATTGTAATGACCTGGAATTTTATCACATTGATTTTAGGAATATTTAATTAGTTTTAAATATTCAATTTAGGATTTTTATAATAAAATATATGTTTCAAATAATTTTTCGATTTTTGATGTCGTATTTTTAATTCAATTTATAGATTTTTCCATAATTTTTAATTTGGAAAATAAGTAAATTTTCGTTTGACGTATTTTATGGAAAAAGTTGGTATTTTCATAATTTAATGGAACTTGATAATCTGCCTATTTTATTATTGTTTTGTGATCATTTCACATTATGGTGATGATAGTATTCTATTTTTTGTTCTTCGTGACTTGTATGCGAACATTATGTTGTGTTGCGAACACCGTATACAAAGCAAAATCAACAAATACCTAAGTGCAAACATTACAACCATCTTCAACCCAGCCACAATCCTGTTCTCGTATTTCCTCTTTTCCTTTCTTCTGCCTCTTGTCCCCTCACCATAATAGCCGCCTTATCCCCTTGATTTTGACATAAGAATGGATTTTTATTTTTATTGTTTAGATTTGAGCATGTAAGCATGTGTTATACCTATGATCAAGAAAGCAGAGTCTTCTCCTTCTTCTTTATTTTGTTTCCTTTGTAAACTTCAAAATTAATAAATATTTAAAGAATTCCTCAACTTCAAAAGTCGACAACCCAAAATCCATCAACCTTTTGAGAAAACTTCCAAGTGCAAACTTTTTTGTTTTCGAGTCTATTATTTTCTAAAAATAGCTGCCTATCATTTCATTAAGTGTGGTGGCTCTAGTTGTCTTATGCTACAACTATGCTCCATTTGGTGCGAAATTAATCCTCGTAGATTGGTGATTGGAGGATATGGTTGTGTTTGAGTCGTCGAACTATGATTTTTAGAGTGATTCATGGGATTTTACGAATTGGGATTAAGCCATGGCAAGAAGATGAACGGATTTCATTCAAAATTCAATTTCTTGCGATGTGACGGGTTGGAGGTGAAATAGTGGTGTTGGAAGCAAACTTGTAGGTGAGGCGAAGGTGACGGAAGTGGTCGCTTGGTCTTCGGTGGATGGTGGCGACATGATGCATTTTAGGGTTTTGATTGGCAAATGAGGCGGTGCTCCGGTTTCGTCGAACTACGACCTATTGGAAGCATTGGTCATGCTCTGACTGGAGGTAATGGCACCGATGGGGGTGCCGAAGGCGGCGGCGGCATGGGTCATGGTGGTTAAAGGTGGAGGCGGTGTTGATTTTATTTGGTTTCGATGGTTGGTCGAAATCCGCTATGTGAGGCCTGGGACGTTGGCGAGTGCGTGGTTAGGACTTGCTCGAGTTGGAGGATGTTCGAATATTGTTAGATCCGAGATTCGATGGCCAGAGCACTCATGCATGTGCATGCATCCGTGTGTGCACAGTTATTTGGTTATAGGAAGGTGGACGTGAGTATGGGGAGATGAAACTTGGATGCCGGTGGATTTTTATAGATGGCCCTTAGGCTGGGCTCATTCATTTTGGTGAGAAACTTTCACATAATTTAATTTAAATAAATGTATTAAGTTAGTAAATTTTTACATGCCACATCGCGTTCATATGAAATCCGTTTGACTTACATATTTTTGCGTTAGACTCATGCTTGCGAGTATAACGCTGGGTATAAAATGTTGTAAGTTTGGATGTAGTATAATTCAATAATAAATTAATATTGTCTGATTATAATTACGACAAATTGGATATTGATCTAACTAAATTAATTATACCAAATAGTGTTATTTATTTGGCCAAATAAACACCGTACTGTTAAAATGAATTGAATATGGTAATCTGAACTTCTATTTAGCGGAATAAAACACCATTTCGAATTAAATTAATTTGACATGTAATTAGCTGCATATATCCTTATTTTTATATTTTTTAGATTTGGACATCTTATTCTATTTTCCGAGTTGATATGCTACTTTGAATAAGTGATATATTAACCAATGATGGTTAAGTATTGAAATTAATTACATAGTCGTTGATTTTGTAAATATTAGTTTTTAGCTTGGAAAGTTTAATTGAAAAATATGGTACCTTGCTTAAGAACCATTGTGATTTTTAAGCCTCTTCTAAATTTAAAAAAATTAATTATTGAATCGATATTTTATTTAATAATAATTATTATCTATTATAAAGTTTTTAAAGATAATTGTTATTTAGTAATAGGATTTAAAAGGTAATAACTATTTATTAATAAAATTTTAAAGACAATTAATAATTGTTTTAAATAATGATTTAAATTTAATTACTTTATTATTGTGATTATTAAAAGTTATTTCTTAAGATTATTTAAGAATATTTAGTTATTATTTTAAAGTTATTAATTATTGTTTAAATTTTTTTAATTATATTTTAATTATTTATTCAAGGTGATTTAACTATGCTTTAATTTTTAATTAAAGTTATTTAGTAATTGATTTAAGTTATTTAATTATATCAATTTAAGTTATTTAAATTTATTTATAGGTTAATTAATTATCATGTTAATATTAGTTAAAAGTTAATTGGTTATAATATCAATAACATTTTAAGGTTAATTAATTATCATATTAATATTGTTTTGAAGTTAACTTATTAATACAATATTAGTTAATTTAATATATCACTAATGTGATTCTAAAGTTATTATTTTGAATGAGCTTTAAAGATAATGAAATAGAAGGATGTTTAAATAACAAGTTGTTATTTAAAGTTATTTCAAATAATTTATGATTTATCAATGGAACCTTGCTGACTTAAAGAGTTTATTTAATAAGTTTGTTTAAATAAGGGAAGAATTTTATAAATGATTTTGGATATTAATGAAAGAATTTATAAATGAATTTTAGGGATCTGAAAAGTAGAAGTTTTATAAATTGAGTTTTGAGGTTTCTAAAGAGTATTTTATAAATAGATTAGAGATTTGTACAGAAATTATATAAATAGATTGGGTAATTTATAAGGAGATATTTATTTATGAAGTAAAAGAGATTTATCAAATGGAATGGTCTTTTGGGTTATTTATATCCCCCTTTAAATAACATTTGGGTTTGATCATTTTAGTATGATTTTGTAATAGAAAATCTTTCTAAGTGTTTTTGAAAATAGATTTATATCATTTTATAAGTATATGAAAAAGGTTTCCAAGTTTTTGAAGGAATGCTTTGCGAATATAATTACACTGGTGAGATAAGTATATGAATATTTTGATAAATATTATGTAAAGAGATTTAATTTATGAAAGATAAATTTTAAGAGGCTTAGTGATTTCCATGGAAAATATAATCTCTATTTGAATGTTTGGTAGTTAAATAACCGATTATCAAATCTTGGCATAAATATGTAATCCTTTTTAATTTTGGTGGTACGGAAATATTCTCTACCGAACATCAAAGGATTTTAACTCTGGAAATATCTAGGAGAAGCATAGGGATTATATGGTATAGTTACCGTCAGTGGTGCTATACTGTACGTATAAACACGTTTTGTTCTTTTAGGACAAATGATGAGGAGATCCGTCCACTCAAATGGTTAGGGGGTGATCCCTGCTTTTATGTATTGTCTGATTAATTCCCAAAGAACCAATATTGAGCATTCTTGAGAATCGATGATGGGTTTTTGAGGTAACCATTAAGTGGGAGGGTTCTCATAAGAGATGCCTCATATTGTAACCACACCAAAAAATATATACGATTCTATGGAGGAGTTACGTGATATATTAATATGTTGGAATCCATATGTTTTTCTGAGACCAGTTGGGTATGGGAACCCATGTGTGATTCCAAGATCTATTTGAGATATGGGAATCCATGTGTGATTTTGAGAGCCGTTTGGGTATTGGGAGCCGTGTGGGATTCCATAATCTGTTTTGGTGGTGGTGCATGAGCTGGAAAGCTGGTCATAACCTCACCAGCTGTATTGACTGAAACCAGAGGTAGGAGGAATAGCCAGTAGGGTTGGCAAACCCATAGGGTGTAGTCATCTCCACCCAGATTTACCTAAAGTTGTTATACATTCATGGAGAGATACACTCGGTCTTTGCAAGACCAGTTATGCTTTTCCTATGGCACATCACTAGGGATGTATGCTGCTTCGGAAGGACAACTCTGATCCTTGTTTAGGAGGACCATTTCTCAAAGTACCAAGAGCACCTCCATGGAATCCCACACAATTAGCGAACATGCCTATCGGTTTTCGATTATATATCTAGTATTGTTGTGATGTACACTCATAAGCATTACAGCCACTTGACTATTATTTTTTTCACCCTTAGACATCATTATAATATCACGGATTTTCTGATATAAATGTTTTGGTTATCGTAAGGTAAAAACCCGTCTGTGTTTATCTAAGGCGTGATCTTACGAGATACCTTTTATTTTAAGGGATTTTTCAAATTATAATAAATAAAATTCCTTATGATTTGAGTTTCTCACGCTGGTTTTGCCTGATTGACTTAGGCATTGTTTTCCGATAATGCTCAGGTCAGCTCGAGCATATTTTCTAGATTTAGTTGGATAATTTGGAGCCTTACAGAGATGAACTAGATTCTCCAAGACATATTCACGTATCTTATATTTTCTATTGTTTTGTTATCCTTGATTTCTATCTGTATTTATCAGCAAATTGTAAGGATAGATTGTTATAACTATCGTAAAATAGGTAAGTATGCTCTGATCTATGTCATCTATGTATAAATAAGATGATTTCTTTTAGTAAAGATCTTGTGTATATTATATATTTATCTCGCTACAATGTGAAATTCTGTCCTTTCTTTTCTTTCTTTCCCCCAACAATCCGTCTTTCCGGCGCTTGGATATTCGACATGTGAATACCATTGATGTATTAGTGTCAAATTCTAAAGGTTGGAAAGGCAGGTCATTATAGAGGTTCTCTCTCTCGCATCATTAATGATAGTTGTGTTATTAGTTGGGAATGGGTTTGGTATTAAATGATGAGGACTTACCTATTTTATAGGTATTAAACAGTTAGTGTCCGCTTTATCCATAATAATGGGTATTTACTGGTTTGGGTGTTTCGTCTTTCATCATAAATGCTAATTACGTTAGAGTTGTATAGTCAGGCTGGAAGAGCCTTTGGGCTTACATTTGACTTTTGTATTGTTGGACCGGAAGAGCCTTCGGCTTATAATTTCCTATATATGTATGTTATTTTGTTGGACTGGAAGGTCCTTCGGACTTACAGTTGATTTTGTATGTATGTTATGATTTTAATACGTAAGACATCTTTTTATTTAAATAATACCACCCAAGTACAATAATGTCAAGCTTGAGGTTTTCATTTCACTAGACATTTATTATTCTGACCCACTCCTTATTACAACACAAGTTAGAGAGAATAATGCTGATTTAGGAGACAAAGGCGTAGATAGAAACTTGTGGCAGTTTTCTATCTATTTATGCTTTTTAAGTATTTTGTTGTACCTAATTTGGATAGTTATGTTATTTTGATATATCATACTATAGAGGCTTTATGTAAACATGTTGTAATATTTAGCAATGTTATGTTTTTGAAATAATTTTCTTTATGAAATGGGTATTTGTTCTGATATTGTATTTTATCCATTCCATTGTGAGATTCTAAAAGTATAAATAGATAGCTCTATGTACTGTATATTATTTTAGTTTTAATCAACCTGACAACTCACCTTGAGATGGACCTATGATTCGATGGGCTTTCATTGGGTCAAAATTAGGTCTGTTTTGGGGCAAGTTTTTACAAAAGAGGATAAAGGCAACCCAGATAAATATAACTGCACCAACCTCAAGAGAAGATGCCATTACAATATGCAAAACCAGCCAAATACATCCCAATCATTACGGTAGATCGTCGCATTTGCTCTCCAACCCAACTAATTACATTGTTGGAGAACAAAAACGGCACTCTCAATATCAGGAACGGTGAAACTGGACTAAGATGCACAAGGGAAAGGATTCCAAAATAAAGTTTTCATACAACAAAAAAAGGCATGGCTCAAAGTAAATGCGGGTTCCAAAACTCTCCATGGAGAACCTTCTATTGATCCTTCACAGCTCATCACCAACGGTCACTAACCAAGCCAAACATGCAGTTAATAGATCTGAACAACAATCTCAACATTGATAATGGTGAAAATAAAAGCAAAAACTTGGAATTGCACAAACACAATCTGGCTCTTTAGCCAGATACTGCGTTAGACGTAAGGATATTAGACGACTCGAACCAGCTATCAAAACAAAACTGCACAAATGCAACCCGATTTTTCAGCCAAACTACTAAACTAAACATAGGGATACTGGATGGCCCGAACCAGTATAAAATCCTCTATATGTTAATTGATATGACATATCCAAACCGGGGTAAGGATATTAGACAGCCTGAACCAGTACAAAAAACCATGTGCGTGAATTAAAAAGGTTATAGATGCACGACCTGACTTAACTATCAAACATCAGTCCGCCCCCAAATAGCGGAGCGGACCATGCCAGGCCATCAAATATGAAACTGCACCCAAACAGTAGGGCTTGTTATAACAAGCATGCAGCAAAAGATGCATGCTTAAATCAAGTTTAGGAAGCATGAACTGTACAAGAAATTAATTTAGAAAATGACGAGGAAAGACAACACATAGAATGTACTGTAGCCTACAGATCAAGTACAATTCCAAAAATAACTTAAAGATTAACAAATAAACATCGAAAACTAAGATCTACTCAAGTTTACTTCGTTATACTTATACTCACTAAAATCTATGCATAACTATATGTCCCACGCATCTATACACACTTTATAAGAAAAGATAATTAAAATTAATCACAACATGGGTTGCGTCAAAAGTCTACGTTCACAAAACTATAACTCATAACAAGACAAAATAACATTAAGAGTCTGTCTTAAACTCAAAAGAGGCATTAATGATGGTCTTCCTGTGATGATTAGATCACTGGTCATATAACATTAGATGTTGAGTAGAACTACCCCAAAGATGAGAAATAGAGGACTGATCATGTAATTCAGTAATAACAATTGATGAACGGCTAGGATCAACACCCATGTAAAAGCTCGAGGATAATAATTAGCGCCAGTCTAAGCATCACCATAGTCCTCCAGGTTAAAGAAATAGTCTGTGCGATTATATAAGAAGGTTAATCAAGTTTGGGCCAGAGATGAGAGAAAACGTTGATGGAATACTTAGGGCAATATCTGTCATGGCCCTCCTAACTCTCTCTTTGTAAATTAACTTCTCCGAGAAAGCCCTATCCAAACTTCCCAGGGAAGGAAAGGGGCTCCACGTGGCGCATTAATTAGGACTCGGCCAAGGGTTTATGTTTTGTATAGAATCTCCAACGAAGAAACTTTATTTTCAACAGCATTCACTCGCTCCATAGCCACCCTCCTAACCCATTCAATTTCATCCAAAAGCCACTCTTTTATTTTCTAAGTAGCACGAGAAAGGAGCTGAATAATTTCTTCATGGTAAGATATAACATGAAAGTTGTGCTCCCAATGGACTTTTATTCCTTTTTGTAAAAGTTCTTTAACTCAATAAACTTAGCCTCATAATAATTTTTCAAATCATTCTTCAACTCAAAATCAATATCGGTTTCTACCCTCGAAGAAGGCATAGGAGTGGCACCAGCTTAGAAATTGCACTTGAGGCCAAGGTCATATTGAGGTCATCTTCAACACTATTTTTCCTTGCAATCTAATTAAACAACTCCTCAACTTTATGCTCTACTGCCTTGATGTCATCTGTATACACAATCCTATATGCATTCTTGGCATCCCTAAGCAAACCTTCCAATTCAGTAGTACGATTTTAATAAGAATCTAGCTTCACTTTCAACGGTTCTATCACATAATGTTGTTTAGTATTGCAATTATATTGCGTTATGTTAGTCTGCTTAGACTCTTTCAATTCTCGTTCATGTTTATCAAATCGTATGTGCAACTCCTCACAAATCTTATTGGCAACCGACTCTCTTTTCTTAATAAAACCAGCGTTGGCAGCCTTTTGCTCCCTGATTCGAATTTCATAATCCTCAACAACAGTGGAAGAAGAAGGATCTTGCAAACAAAGAGTATGATGAGTAATGCTGATGGGAGAAACAGGTGCAGTCTTTGAACAAAGAAATGACCAGAAATAATCAATAAGAAGGCAGGAAAAATAATAATAAGGGAAGGATTACATGGGAGCACACATATAATATACAAAAGTATTTCATTTGAAAGTAAAAAAATGTAAATACAAAAAAAGAACCGTATTCTTATCTACGCCTAAGTCTATTTTTAAACCACGATAAGTGAGGATGACCAAAGGGAAGATTTTCACTTTCTAAAGTGGAGCCTCAGTTGCACGGTGCTAAATCACATAAGGCATCCCTTTAATGAATATAAGGCCCTGAGTACCTTTTCTCAATTGAGTAATAATCTGCTCTAACTCATTTTCAGTCCTACGTACCAAAGTCGACCTCATCGTTATTCTCTCTATGGCCTGCCATTCTAGAACCTTAAATTATTGAACTTAACTACTTCCTTTACATGACTTTGATAAAAAAGGGTTACAAATACTTAATGTTTTTACCTAAAAAGAACGAGCAGAAGTTAAATCATCGAGCAACACACACACACACACACATATATTTAATGATAATTTGTGTTACCTGGCATCTTGGCCTAGCTACGACACAATAGTTGCAGAGGAGATAATTGGCATCATACAGGTTCCTAACTAAGGAAAGGCTGGACATCTAAAGGGTTTGGTATATTTGATACATTGCGGTATTTTTGTATGGCCCAGTCAATGGAAGGAATACCACGTTGAGTCCTCTTCAAATGCGATACGGCCTAGAAATAAGATTCGCCGTTTGGCTCTGTTAGGACGTCATTCGGCCTGGAGGGAAGACTCAACGTTTGGTTCTGTTAAGACGTCATTCGGCTAGAAGGAAGACTCGACGTTCGGCCAAGATAGGAAGAGTAAGGTGGCCCGACCAATGTCGCTCGACAACTACGCCCGGTCACGACAGTTTGGCATGCCTAGCTTGGTGAATACTAGAGGTGTTAACAAGTTATCAAGCCCATGACAAAATAAGGGGCGATCAGCATGACTTCGCTTTGAGAATCAACTCACTACTTGCTTCGGTACTCCTGAAGGTTTACCTTGAGTCACTTGATGATCGTCGAGACAATTCTCGACCGGCATTTCTTGCTTGGCATGACTCGTTCGGCATGCCTGGCTCGGTGCACAGAAGTCACCTACTGTGGGCCGAGATATTTTATTCCAGGGCCCGTGAGGGAAATCTAGCCTAACTTTGCCTATAAATAGAGGGGTAGGGGCGCAGTGACAAGGGACCTTTTTTCAAGAACATTGGGGAGACTCTGCCATTTCCAAGACTTATTCTTTTTTAGTGAGAACTTGTATTCAAGTTATTGATGTACAAATTGTATCTGTATTCAATTATTTGAAAAGGCAGTAAAGATTAAACTCAAAGCGGACGTAGGCAGTTACGCCTAACTGCTATAAATCTGGTGTTCTAGTTTTTGCAATTAATTCAGCATATATTCCTCTATTTTAATTTTCTATCTTCATTAATCTCTCTACATAAATCCTTCGTGACCAATTATGGTGCTATCATTTTGGTGCTTTCACTAGGAGCCGAACATAGATTATTAGGATCTACTTTGTAACTACTGGATTGAAGAAATCTCCAAAGGAGATCCAAGTCATTTACAGGAAGTCTGTTGATTCTACTCAGAGTTCTTACCAATAACTCTACAATGGAAGACTACATACCAGATCACCCTCACACAATGCGGACGTCAACGAAACAGCTAGTGTCCAGCAAGTAGGACCCAACAATCAATAAGCTAATCCAGGCATAGGGAGTGTTGCCGCCCAAAACCAAATGGAAGTTGTCATTAGAACAAAGTTCAATGACCTGATGTAGGAACTCATGGAGAGCCAGAGACAACTTAGCGAACATATTAAAGCAAACGCCAACCTCATGACTCAGTTTACTCAACAATAGCATAAGAATGCTAGAGTTAGCCTCGTTCCTTATTCCTCATCTGATAGCTTGACTTTGTCCCAAGAACATCCCAGGCATAGACGCCGTAGAATTGACACAACACAAGCAGGTGTTGCTGATCGATCAACCAGGGATTGTCCAGGTTCCCTACCTAGAGCCATGGCAACTCATTTACATCAAGGGAATCACACCCGAGTTGGGACTAGAAACTTAGGATCTGGAGCACGATTGGAAGCTGAACGAACGGCTCACCAAGGTCCTAATGAAGCTGGTCCTCAGGATACACGTTTGGCAGACCGCCGATAGAGGAGACACTGACCAAAATGGTCTCGTAGGACAGATTTCAACCTACCATCTTCCATACAAACCTCGGACCTATCGGCTATGGTTAGACAGCCAATGAGAGAAAATCAAGACTTGACTAATGATGATTGGGGGATATCTAGGAGTCATACTCCATTCACAGATACTACTTTACAGGCCGAGTACCCCTGGAAGTTTAACATGCCAAGATTCCAGCCTATGAAGGGAAGACCGATCACCGACAGCATGTTATGAGATATGGATGGATAATGCATTCAACTAGAGCAAATGATGCAACTAAATGTAGATGCTTCCCAATAACTTTATCCGAAATTGCTACTATGTGGTTCACCCGACTTCCTCCGCAGTCTATCTCCAACTTTGATGAATTAGCGATGAAATTTGTGGAACAGTTTAGGATTCGTGCCACTCGTCCAAAGGACGTGATGTCCTTGTCCAGCGTGATTCAGGCTCCAGGAGAGTCGTTAAAGGAGTACTTAATGAGATTTCATGTTATGGCTACAAAAGTTAGAAACCCAAATGACCATGCCATTCTGATAGCTGCCATGCGAGGGGTAGATCCGGATTCAGAGTTTGGCAATTGACTGGCAGGAAAGCCTCCAACTACACTAGAGTGTTTTTATTCCAAGTTGCTCAATTCATAAGAAGAGAGGAAGCTAGGTGGACATGGAGAGACAATGCACCAGGGCTTGGCAAGGAAACTATGAAGATCAATATGCCTGTAAAACAATCCGGTGATAACTCGCGGAAGGTCCAAGTCAATGTCCAAAACAAGCAAGGGCAATCTAAAGGGTCCAGAGGAGGAAATCCTGTAAAGAAAAGGGAAGTAGGAAAATGGAAACCAAGGTTTCCAACTTACAACGAATACACTCCTCTGAATGCATTTCTAGAAAATATTTACCTATCGACTTGTAATACTTCTCAATACCGAAAGCCACACCCAAAAGAGTCCACAGAGGAACAAAAGCAGACTCGAAAGTATTGCCGCTTCCTTACGGGCACAATACCAAAGGGTGTAGACACCTCCACGATGCCATAGAAAAGCTGATTCGATAGAAAACGCTGTAGGAGTTTGTCAAGAACCCGTAGGAAGGTAGACAAGGCACATCAAACCCTGGTTGCGGGCAAGGTCCATGCCATCCGGATGAACCTGCTCGAACTGTAGGTAGACTAGTCATAAACACGATATTCGGTGGACCTCATCCTTCAGACAAGAATTGGCAAGAAATGGACCGATATGCTAATTCACAAAGACACACAAATTTTGAATGTTGTTCAAATACGGAAGATGGATCTTCAGCTAAGCAGCAGCGAATAATGACGGACGATATAGTATTCAGGAGCAGAGATGCTGATTAGGTGGAGGCTCCTACCGTCGACTCGATGGTCATCTTCGCGACAATCCAGCCAGCATTTGTGAAAAGAATTTTAATTGATTGTGGAAGTTCTATTAAATCATCTTCAAAAAAGCGTATGACCAAATGAAGATGGAGATAAAGGATTTAAAACCATCTAAAGCCCGTATCCATAGCTTTAATGGTGAAGCTACCGATGTAGTGGGTTTAGTTGAATTGCTAGTTGAACTTGGGCAAGATGAACATAGAAGGGTGCGAATCCTGCCTCTCATCATTTTGGATGTCGATTCTCCGTACAATGTGTTTCTGGGGTCGATAGGCCCTAGTAGAGTTTAGGGCAGCTTTGGCCTCTTGGTGTTTAACTTTGAAATTTCCGATAGAAAAGGAGTGGTGTTGTTCATGGCGATCCGGCAACTGGTTGTGCGTGTTATGTGGCTGAGCTGAGAGAGGCGCAGAAAAGAGAGAAAGGAAAGGTTGTGGACAGCTTTGTCCATACTCGAGTCACCAAAAATTGACAAGTAGTGCCCGAGCCCTAGCTCGGGCAACATGATCGGATCAATAGAGACATAGATCCAAGAGACGATGATGAGGAACCCAGGGAGGCAAAAGCAGCACCGGCTGAACTAACGATTGACATTCCAGTCAGCCGAGATGACCCATTGCGAGTACTTAAGATTGGATCGTAACTCAAGCCCTCGATGGGCGAGGATCTCACTAATTACCTCCAAGCGAATTTGGATGCTGTCGCTTGGACATATTCTGATATGTGTGGGATTTCTCCCGCCATTACGAGTCATATGTTGAACATAGACCAAAGGTACATACCAATAAAGCAAAAAAGGAGATTCATGGACCCGGAGAGGTCCGTTGCTCTCAGAGATGAGGTGGACAAACTCAAACCAATGGGTTCGTCCGCGACCCCCTCTACCCCGAATGCGTGACTAACACTGTGCTAGTGAGAAAACCAAATGGGAAATGGAGAACCTGCATAGATTACGCAGATCTGAACAAAGAAAGATTACTCTAATTTGAACAAAGCACGCCTTAAGGATAGTTTCCTTTTACCTAGAAATTGACCGGCTGGTCAACACAACGGTAGGGCACGAGTTATTGTCATTTATGGATGCGTACTACGGGTATAATCAAATTTCGATGCACATTCCAGACCAAGAACATACTACTTTTGCCACAGACGTTAGGCTATATTGTTACATGGTGATGCCCTTCGAATTGAAAAATGCAGGAGTGACTTATCAACGCCTAGTGAACCGGATGTTCAAAGACCAGATCAGTAGAACATAGAAGTCTATGTGGATGGCATGCCCATGAAGTCACGATAGTCAAATGACCACATTCGAGACTTAGCGGAAATGTTTGATATACTCAGATATTATGGAACGAAAATCAATCCTCTAAAGTGTTCATTTGGCATTGCTTCAGGGAAGTTTTTGATTTTCATTGTTAATGTGCGGGGAAATGAAGCTAACCCAGAGAAGATTTAAGCTATTCGAGACATACAAGTGCCCAGAACTGTAAAAAAGTACAAAGCATGAACGGAAAAGTGGCCGCGCTAAGTCGATTCATATCTAGAGCCACAGATAAGTGTATTCCCTTCTTTGATGTAATAAAGAAAGAAAAGAGAAATTTCGAATGGACACACAACTGTGAGGATGCATTCCGAGCTTTGGTAAGGCATTTGGAAAGTCCCTCGGTGTTGCCGAAGCCTGTTGACCATGAAATGTTGTACGTATACTTAGTTGTATCTCAACATTCCATCAGTACAGCTTTGGTTCGTGAGGAGGAACGAGCTCAAAAGCCGGTGTACTATGTCAGCAAACATCTAATGGGGGTAGAAATAAATTATCCTAAAATTAAGAAGCTGGCCTACTGCTTGGTGATTTCATCACGCAAGCTTCATCCGTACTTTCAGGCACACTCGACCTGTGTTTATACCGATCAACCCTTGCGACAGCTACTCCAACGACAGAAACCCTTGGAAGGATGTTAAAATGCAATATCGAGTTGACTCAGTTTGATATTACCTACCTGCCATGAAGGGATATACAAGGGCAAGCACTGACAGACTTCATTGCAGAATTCAGCGTATCAGACGAACCAAACAGCCATGATGTCGTTCCACCCATTCGATGGAAACTGTACACCGATGGGGCAATCCAACGACCATTGTTCTACGGCTGGTATATTTCTTATGACTCCCGAAAATCAATCTATTTGCTACGCTTTGAAGCTCAATTTCCCAGCTACAAATAACGACGCCAAGTATGAAGCATTGATTGCTGGCTTGAAACTTATCAGGGAACTTGGAGTAAAATCGGTTGAAATCTTTTGTGACTCATAATTGGTGGTGTACCTGATGCGGGAGGACTATCAAGAAAAGGGGCAGAGACTTGCCCCATACCTTTTCGGGGTTCAAGAGCTGTTATCAGTTCTCGAATATTATGGTATTTTGCATGTCCCTCGTGAACAAAACAGAGAAGCCGATTCATAGGCAAAATTTGCAAGTACTTGCGATGCACAACAAATGGGATTGGTTCCCGTCGAAACCTTACATGCTCTGGGTATAAATGAGTTAGAGGTAGATTTTGTGTTAGAAACGAGAATCGAGAAGGAGTCATGGATAACCCCATTCAAGCAATACTTGTTACACGGTATCTTGCCCGAAAGAAAGAGCGAAAGATGACAAGCCATTCACAAAGCTTTACAATATGTAATGCAGGACGGGATAATATATCGAAAGGGATTCTCAGTCCCCTTACTCTGGTGCATTGCCCATGATGAGATAAAACTAGTCCTGAAGGAAGTTCATGAAGGAGATTGTGGTGACCATACTGGGGGGAAGACACTAGCAAAAAAGATCCTCCGCTATGGGTACTATTGGCCAATAGTTAATCGAGATGCTACAGACTACGTAGAAGATGTGATAAGTGTCAGAAGTTTGCAAAAATCCTGAGAGCTCCACCAACGGAACTCACGGAAATGGTTAGTCCTTGGTCGTTTGCAATATGAGGAATCGATATAATCGGTTCCTTACCTATCTCCAAAGGTGGCGCCGGTCGATTATTTTACCAAGTGGACGAAAGCAGAGCCCTTAGCCTCAATCACCACCAATAAGGTCATTAATTTTGTTGTACGAAACATCATATTCCATTTTTGCCTCCTGCGAACTATCATTACGGACAACGGAACTCAGTTCAAAAGTAGGGAGTTCAAAGAATTTTGTCAAAAGTATGGTATTGAAAAAATCCAATGGACAAGTAGAAGCCGTGAACAAAATAATCAAGTCCATATTGAAAAAATGTTTGGAAATGGCTAGAGGAAAGCGGGTGGATGAACTTCTAATAACACATTGGGCTTACAGAACCACCCACAAGTCTACGACCGGCCAAACTAGATTCACATTGCAATATAGCATGGAAGCCGTTATACCCGTGGAACTTGAAGTTCCTTTATATCGGGTAACTCTTTATGACCCTAAGACGAATCGGGATCTCATACTGGAATCACTAGACTTCGTTGATGAAAAACGTGAAGAAGCTGATTTAAGGGCGGCTGCATATAGCCACCGAGTCGCTCGATATTATAATGTAAAAGTCCGACCGAGAATCTTTGTTGTGGGCGACCTCGTTTTGAAGCACGTTTTTCCGGTCCCATCGCATATGAATCCCACATGGGAAGGTCCATATGTCACAGAACGAAGGCATGGAGAGGGAACTTTCCAGGTAACAACCATTGATGGCACGACACTCCCCCGAGCATGGAATAGCGAGCATCTACGATGTTATTATATTTAGTCTATTTCTTACGCATTTTAGTTGCAATTATTTTCAATGTATTTTTATTTCATTGATTGTTAGTTTTCGGCATGTAATAGGATAAATCGGTTTGTTATCATCAATAAAGGCTTGAAGCCATATTTTCCATGAATTATTAATGTTTCCGTGTGTGATAATTCTATGGAAAAAATTAAAGATATATTATTCTGTTTGGCGTATGAACGTGCACAAAAACTTAAATCTCCAAGTCCCCTGAGTGCGGACCAGAGTACTCTAAGTCCCCTGAGTGCGGACCAGAGTACTCTAAGTCCCCTGAGTATGGACTAGAGTATAAACGAATTTAAATCTCCAAGTCCCCGAAGAGCAGACTAGAGTATTTTGAGTCCCTAGAGTGCGGACTGGAGTATAAACGACTTTAAATCTCCAAGTCCCTAGAGTGTGGACTGGAGTACTTTAAGTCCCTAGAGTGTGGACTGGAGTACTTTAAGTCCCTAGAGTGTGGACTGGAGTACTCTACGTCCCCAGAGTGCGGACTAGAGTTTAAACGACTTAAAATCTCCAAGTCCTCTAAGTGCGGACTAGAGTACTCTGAGTCCCTAGAGTGTGCATTAGAGTATAAACAACTTAAAATATCCAAGTCCCATGAGTGCAGACTGGAGTACTCTGAGTCCCCAGAGTGCGAACTAGAGTAAACGACTTAAAATCCCCAATTCCCCTGAGTGCGAACTGGTGTATTCTAGGTCCTCAGAGTGCGGATTAGAGTATAAACAACTTAAAATCTCCATGTCCCGTGAGTGCGGATTGGAATGCTCTGAGATCCCATAGTGCAAACTAGATTATAAACAACTTAAAATCTCCAAGTCCCCGGAGTGCGGACTAGAATGCTCTGAGTCCCCATAGTGCGGACTAGAGTATAAACGACTTAAAATATCTGAGTCCCCAGAGTGCGGACTGGAATACTTTGAGTCCCCAGGGCGTGGACTAGAGTATAAACGACTCAAAAATCTTTAAGTCCCAAGAGTGTGGAATAAAAGTATTCTATGTGCCCGAAGCACGGAATAGAGGATCTACGATTCTCAAAAAAATTTCGAGTCACATGAAGGTGAACTGGAACTTGTGTAATTCACCAAATTCCAAGCTACGGCAATAAGTCAGACAATAAGCTGAAAAGCAAAAGTCGTCGAATAACGAAGAAACTAAGCTTTATTCAAAAATGCCAAAACAAAGTTCCGCTACAATTCCTCCTAGATTCGGAGTCAAAAGTCTATTTACATTGGCTACAAAAATAAATACAAATAATCACATAATCCAGGCTAACTCTCGTTGAACGAGCATGATAGTTACTTCTTTGACTTCTTCTCCTTCCTCGATTTCTAAAATGACTCCTCCTCCACGTGTTTTCTCTTGGACGGTTTGCTTGTAAGGGAAGTGGTGTCCGAGGAAGGAAGAGGAACTTTCAATGGCCTAGTCCTACCAAGAAGTATGACCTTCAAAGGCCTGTTCAAGGGATCATCAAGTTCCACTACTTGGGGTTCGACCTTGATTTGGGCTTTCTTCTTCTTCTCTTCCATAAGTTGCCCCCCACATGCTCAATTTGAAGTATGCTCAGAGGCGCCTGTAATTTCAACCTCGTCATATTCTTCGACGGCGATGGATTTTCAGTTTTATCTTTGTCAAGCACCTCGATTACTTGAGCGTCAGGTCCGGGAGTCTCTCCCATTTGAATTGCCTCTCCCATTTTCTCCTCATTCTCCGTGGCGACATCGTTCCTTGAAGTTGGCTCGGGATCAAAACGACCTGCAGACATCATAAAAGACAAATTTTAGAATACATTAACTACTTGTCGAAAATGAAGTCCCTTTGAACTTTGAGAAGAAGAGTTATGTACCGGTTTTTGGCTGACTCTCAACTGTCTGGGGATTGGGAGATAGAACGTGAATATCAAGGCCAGGATCTTCTGGGTCATAGCCAATGTGCTGCTTGAAGGGATCAAGTGATGGACGACCGGTCGGTTGCGTTGGGGGAGGATTTGGAGACTCGATTCAAAACTCTTCAGTGCCCGACTCAGCCTTTTTGATCTTTATCAAAGTCTCCCATGCTTCGGCCAAAGATTCGATATAACCCTCACCAAGAAATGTTATGTCGCGATGCATGAGAACTCGAGCGTTGTACTCGGCTATGAGCAGATCAAACATGCACTTAATCTCCTCCCATCAGCCTCAGCAACCACTTCATGGCGAGAATTAATTTAGGTGAACGCTATTCTTTTGCCCGCTTCACGGGCTTCATCCTTCAGTGTCTCAGCCTTGGAGAGTTCTTTATCAAGCTTTGTTTTCAGGAGTCGTGTAGCAACAATCTCATCACAGTATCGTTGGGACTCCTCTTGAGCAGCAGTCTTTTCTTCTTTCTCTTTGAGAAGTAGCTCTTCCAACTCTTTTGACTCGTTGAGTGAACGCATATTTCTCCTATTGAACAGAGTCTCTCTCTAAAACTAAGGTGCTGCAGCATTAAACCGCTTCATCGGTCTCTTTCTTATATGCGGCCTCCAGATGATTAACTGCCTCAGCTGTGTCTTTAGCATTTTTCTGAGCAGTTTCAAGCTGAGACTTGTATGAGGAAGCCTCATCATCCTGGGCTTTGATAATGTCTTTGTCATTAATGGCTTCGAGTTTCAAACGATCAATTTCATGTTGGCGTTCGGTAGAAACTTCTGAAACTTTTTTTGCCAAATGAACAAATGCATCGTGTTGCACGTAGACATCATTGTTGCAAGCAATGGCACTTTGTTTAACGTGCCTCGGAATGGGATGAATCGTTGTAAGGAACTTCAGACCGTCGAAACATATTTTTGGAAACATGGCCTTGAGCTCGGTTATCTGTTCAGCTACTGACCGATCATGTGCAGGAGCGGAAGAAGTTTGTCTAGAGACTACAGAGTTTTTGTGAGCTTCCCGTGATTGCCTGGTACTAGATGAACCAGAGTGTTGGTCGCGATGAGTCTTAGATTAGGACCCTTTGTGTGTGGATTTCTCTTGGCTTTGCTCTAGTTGAGAAGGAGGATCGTGGGGGTATGAGGAGTGACTGTAAATTTTACTTCGAGACGATGAATCTTGAAGGCGATAGTCCCTCGTCTCTATCTCGACATTTGCCGGAGCCCGAATCCTGGACGAAATGATGGAAAATAGAGGACCCGCAAAGGCGATCGAATCCATGATAGCATCCCATATCACCTGCACAAAAATTAAGTGAACACGAGTTAGCAAGAATAACATGATGGATGAAGTTTAAGTGCGAGATGAGGTGTAAGTGTTATTGTATGTGTCCTACCCCCGACGGACCAGTTTCTTTAGCTTTACTTATCAGATTTTTTTCTCCTCGGTTATGGCTTGAACGCCTTCAACGCCTCTCGCAGGCGAATGAAGTTTTAGGGCATTTGGATCATTGAAGCCAAAAACTGAGCAGGTTGTCGAGAATAGTGAGGTCAGATAAGCCTTTCAGTGAACCCTCTAAGTATTGTGGAGACAGCTCTTTCTTCATTAGGGTAATGTGACCTTTGAGGCTCCACCTACTTTCCTTTTCCTTAGTTTGTAAGCCAGCTTCTTTTTTCCTTTTGAAGGGGGAGGTGGTTCATTAGTGCCATGAGCCTCAACCACCGGTTCTGGAGTAAGACTTACATTCTCATCCGGTGCTTCTAATACCTCGGTCCCTCTAATTTCACCTTCCTCGGATACATCGGGGGTCTCCCTTGTCGAGGGCATCGAAGGCTCAGCTTTCTTTTTGCCTTTGTCCAAGGCCAGTCTGGTCGTAGTGGCGCTTTGGAGGAGATTTGTTCGACGACCTTCCGCCAATATCCCAAATCTTGAAAGCGTTCCAATGGAGATGATGGATTTGATGTCCTGGTCTCTCACGGGAACGGATCGAATAGCTTCGATGGCTTTAGAGTATCCAGAACCTTCAGGATGCAGACTGATACTTGTAAGAATCGAGAAAATGCTTAGAAATAATGCACTTCCTACCGCACAAAAATATTAATCCATAGATGGAACTTGCTCCCTTCCAGCCATCCCTCGCAAGGCCGAGGGGTAGCGCATGTAAAACCATTCCTGCTTATATTCGTAGAATTTGCTTCATGCCCCCATTAGGATTTGGCATTTAGAGTGTGGCTCGAGGAATATAAAAGATGGGCTGTCGGACCATCTCTTGAAATGGTAGATATAGCGAATATCATCGGGAGTGGGAAGCCAAAAAAGAATGCTCATAAAAAGAATACACGTGCCACAAAGGAACGCATGACTATTGAGATGTAACTGAGTTAGGGCGATCTCAATATATTGCAACACATCACGGAGGAAGGATTAAAAGGTGGCACGCTACCAACCCAGCACATGAATTTGTTGCATGACGTATATCCAATTGGGGGAAGGTGAGTACGATCTTGTCCCAATGGAACCAGTACATCATCTAAAGGAATTCCGTGGATTGAGCATAGTCAACGAAGATTATTTTCATGATCCTCGAAGCTTGAGAATCAGCAGGATTGTCTAGGATGATTGCTCCATCTATGGCATTAGGAGCCAAGTAACCAAACACAGTTATTGGGCTCGGGATATTCTGTATGGGAGTTGTAGATGGATTTGAAGTCCCCACTACTTCCTGTTGAGAACTGGGCTCAGGTTTATCTGAGACTGTGGCAGAGCTCGACTTTCTAGACATCTTCAACGTGCGTCGAATTTGGATAAATACCTGTTTGAACTATACTTGAAAGACAATGAACATTAGACATAACGACAAAGGTGTTCCCCCGTGTGGTGTGTGGACTAGTGCAATCGTTCGAGCATAAGTGTAAAAGAATTAAAAGTCATAAAGCTGATAAAGTAAAGTTAATCATTGAACTGTGTCTTCAAAGACCGTCATCGCTGACCCTCTCTAAGAGCTTGCCCTATGACGGTTTTAGTTTTGAACTCGGACATTAGCACTATATGTTGAAAGGCTATTATTTGTTTTTATCGAGTTGAACTCAGGTTTATAGTTGTTGAAACTAGGAAGTTATCAGTCCGGATCAGTTCGATATGCTTGTTTGCTTAAGTTCTTGTCCTTGTTTATTGTCCTATAATTAGGCATGGGAGGTAAGTGACCTTGATATGTATTGTGTTCAAGTTGGAATGATTTTGACTGTCATTGGCTACTTCAAGGCACAATGCCTAACGACTCTCAAAACATACGACCGAACGACCATCTAAACCAAAGACGCCGACCCATTCGCAGTCACTCACTCACTCTCCTCTCCAATACTCTCTCTCTCTTCACCAAACGTCCCGAGGCGCTATACCGAGCCACAATTGCTCGATATACTTGTTAGTCCTTGAGAAGGATGGTTTTGATGACAACAACTTTAGGACTTATTATAAAATATACATACTAACATTACAGTTTAGATATATATGTATATGTAGGATATAAACATGCAGGTACTAACAATGAAGACTGTACAATATAGAGATACAAGACTAATGAATTTAAAGATCGAAGATATCAAGATTGAAGACTCATGAGTATCAAGATATCAAGAGTTCAAGATTTGAAAGTACAAGAAAAGTATTGAGTCTAGAATTATGTTAAAACTTCTTAAAAGCACTGACATCTTTATTCGAAATTTATTCATGGAATGGAATTCACTACGAGCCTATTAAAGGGATGGAACCATAGTGGGATGGAACCCACGTCAATATCTAGTGGAACATATAGTGGTCCTATTTTGATATCCACTAATTTTATGAAAATGCTTTTCAAAAATATGTCTCTTATTTTAAAAAATGTTTTTCAAAACCTTCTTTCCAAAAAGACATCTCTCATGTTTGAAATACTTTAACCTCAAAATTATCTTTATCATTTTTAATATTTTGATTTCAAAATTGTCCTTCATTTTAAACTATCTCTTGTTTTAATATTTACTTTTAAATATTTATATACTCAGATTTTAAATCGCTTTATAGATTAATATTATATATTAAAAGTTACTCTCTAAACTCTTTTATATGTTTAAACTATATTCAAGTATATTTATAAAAGTTTAAAAATTGTTTTGAAAAATTATAGAAACTAATTTTAATAAGAAAATCAAAATCACCATTTTTGCCCAGAGCATGTCGACATACTCCTGGCCCCATGTCGACATGGTGCTCGTTAATTTTCAAATTTTCAAAAGAAGTGTTTATTCGTCGTATCCTTTCATGAATAGATATGGTTGTTGATCTCTATAAATACCAGTAAGTTCTATACAAATTTTTACCAGATTTTCATTCACTTTCTCTCCTCTTCGTCTTCCACATTTATTCTAAAGAATCCCAAACTATACTCTGCATAAATACCAAGTGAATCGAACTTGATATCTCTTGTTTGATTTCTGCCACTCTCTCCATAAGATCTCAGTGCTATTCAGAGTTATAGGATTATTTGTAAATCAAACTATTGAGTAAAAGGTACGGTAAAGCCTTGAAATCAATTGGGTGTGATTGGTGCCTCGGAAATCAATTAAGTGATCTTGTGGCCTGGTAAATCAAGAGAGTTTGCTCCGAACTCGAATACAGAAGGGTGTACCTCGTGGCCTTGAAATCGAGGGTGCAATCTGCGAGATTATTTTGAAAAGAAATTCGTACAATTATGTGGGACTGGATGTAGGGTAACTCCGAACCTGTGTGAAATCCTGGCATGTTTTGTTTCCTTTACTGCTTTTATTTATTATTTGCATTTGTATCTGATTCTATGATTATGTCTGTGTTTGTGTATTGCACTTGTTGCTGATTAAATTACATAAGTTTCAAAATGATTTAGTAAATCCACAAAACACTATTCACCCCCTCTAGTGTTATTCTAGCCTTAAGATCCGTAATCTGCATTTCTAACATTTGGTATCAAAATATAAAAAATGGCTATTTTTGGAATTTTTAAGCCTAGTTTAAATTTGTTCAAATCATCAGTGTTTCATAACCTTCTATCTCCGTCTTACGTAACTTAAGTGCCTTTTCTAACTGGTATACCAACTTACTTTGGAATTATTAAGACATATTCCATTAAATAGTTTTTTTAGTTGCAACTTTTTGACTACGTAATTTTAAAAAAAAATATTGTGTTCTGAAAGCACTTTAATAGAACTTTCTATATATTATTCATCTTTTTTAGCTTCATTCAATCCTAGAAAAAAATTCATTCCTTACTTTTGTTGTCCTTTCTCAACTCCTTCCATTTTTTATATGTAAACTCCTTTTGTTTTTTCCTAAAATGCACCTGAAACATATTATACTAAATGGCCATAAATGTAAGTATTAATTAAATTATTAATTTTGAATATTAATTCGTGTATACTAAATTCGTAATATAAATATAAATTTTATCGCTATATTAATGTTAATTAAGAGGAAAATAATATTTAGATTTTACCAAGAATAGTAGACAACTGAAGGTTGATTCAATTATTGCGAGAAGTCGACCATCCTGCTTCAAAGGAATGAACAAGAAAAAATAAGTGTATAGACTAAAAATTAAAGTTTTACATAGATTCCAAAATGCAAGAAATAGAGCGTTGGTTTTAAGAGTCAAGTATCCTGTGTAATAATAAAGTAGAAAATTTTGTTTTTCTTTTCTTATTTCTTTCTATCATATTATGTTACAATCATGAAGATTTAAATTTTGCATTCAGGTTAGTGTCCATACATTAGTATTCACTATTGCTTCATATTTTTTCATATTAAGAGCAATTTACTTTACATAGAATCATAATCACATGAACATATATTTGTTTATATTTCACCTTTATACATTCTTAATTCTTGTTATAAAACCTCATAGTACTCAATAGATTCTTTTGTAAGCTTGTATCGATGTAAAATTGATATCTAATTAACATTTTCTAGTTATAACCGTGTTATAGGTTAATTGGGCATCAATATATGAAACAATAACCATTCAACGAACTAACATGTAGTGTAGGCACATAATATCCCTTATTGAGCATAGCTGAGGCTATAAAATAATTTAAAATATTTGTTTGAAAATTATATTGGATTATTAAGCATCAAGTGGACTGTAGCAAAACTGACATCAAACATATGCAAACTTTAGTTTCCCCAAAAAATATAACCATTTAAAAAATTATTTGCTAATAATTCAAAAAAATTATACTAGTTTAGTAAAATATTTACAATAATTCATAATATTGTATTATCAAACCAATGGTTGTGGTTTCTCCCTTTCCATGAATAGGATAGTTTAATCTTAGTCTATAGTAAATATTGCAGTAATAAATGATAATTAGACCAACAATCATATTTTGATTATACGTCATTAAATTTTTGGTTTAAATAGAAATTATTGTTGAGGTAGGTAAATCTTAATCTACAGCAGCAATATACAGCATTAAAAGAACAACCAAACATAAAAAACAACGCTAGTGATAATTTGCAACACTGGTAGAACAGAGACACTTAAGCCCAAATTGAACCGACTCGAGAAGACATAAACCAAATCCAATCTGTTTGGGTCTAGGTAATGAAAAATATCGTAAAGGACTGATCAAACCCAACCTAAAAGAACAGATCTAAAAACAATAAAATACATGTATTTTTATTATTATCACCTGACGAACCTGAACCGGCATGACCTATACCTTGGGTCAGGCCTAGGTTTTAAAATGTATAATTTGGTGTTGACAAAACCCAACCCTCCTATAACCGAAACCTGCTGGGCCAGATCCAGGTCCAACCGGATTGATCTAATTACTACCCCTAGACTACACATGTACCATGTAGCTTACATGTAGCATATTAAAAAACATGCAAAATATAGTAGCATTTTATTGCTAAACGATGCAGATTCCAGCTAATATCCATGTTGGTTACTGATAAATCTCTGTACAATGCCAAGAATCATTTGTGTTGCACTATTATCCTTATTTTCATAATCTTTTTGTAGTTGATGTTTTTTGCTGTATGAATGATAGTTATGCCCTTTGTACCCACACAACCCAGCGGTATGAGTTCAGATCACCTTCTGAACTATTGGATTTTGGGTTTCTCGGATGTTGGCTACAAAAGCAAACGACAATTTTTTTCTTTTTTTCATTCAGTACAATAATGAACGCTATATATATATATATATGCTTACAACATGCCAGTCCAACATAAAATAAATGCAAATACAACCTTTCAGTCTTTCAAAAATTTCACTATGAACTGACATTACCTTTCATTTTTAATATTCCCAAAGCTGCTTTGAATTTGAGTCAACACAGCCCCCCTCCCAATCAAAGCTGCTTCATTCCCAGCATGTCTCTTAGTTTTAAGAAAGTTTCACCTGAAACTGGCTTTGTAAATATATCGGCTGCTTGCTCCGTAGTGTGGCAGTATTGCAGCTCTATTGTTTTATGTTTCATATGATCTCGAAGGAAATGAAACCGAGTATCAATGTGCTTACTTCTTTCATGATGCACCGGATTTTTCGCTAGTTGAATAGCTGATTTGTTGTCTACACATATCATAGTCGCCTCCTCTTGCGGAACATCCAGCTCTGTCAAAATATTTCTCAACCAAATAGCCTCACAAACAGTTGATGAGAGTGCCACGTACTCAGCTTCGCATGAAGATAACGCCACAACACTTTGTTTTTTCGAAGTCCAAGAAAATGCAGTTGATCCAAAATAGAATACATAACCTGTTGTGCTTTTCCTTTCATCTTTGTCGCCTCCCCAATCACTATCCGAATAACCTATTAGCTTTGCATTTTCACTGCAGTGATAGAGAAGACCATGATTGAGAGTGCCTTTTATATATCTCAAGATTCTTTTTGCAGCTAACCGATGCGACTTTTTCGGTGTATCCATGTAGCAACTTACGAGTCCAACTCCGTACACAATATCAGGCCTTGTGATCGTCAAGTACCTCAAACTGCCGACCAAATTCTTGAAAAGAGTCGAGTCCACCTGAACTTCATTTTCTTTTCTTGATAACTTTGTTCCTGCTGCTATCGGAAAATTCATAGGTCTGCAATTTATCATATTGAATTTTTTCAGGATCTCATTCATGTACCTTTTTTGAGATATATATATTCCATCTTCCATTTGTTTCACTTCAATGCCAAGAAAGTAGGACATTAGTCTGCTGTCCGTCATCTCAAACTCCTCAAACATTGATTGTTTAAACTCCATAAGCATTTCAACACTGCTTCCTGTGCACAGCAAGTCATCAACGTATATGCAAACTATCAACAAATGGCCAACATGATTTTTCTTTATATACACAGCATGCTCATATGGACATTTTGTAAACTCATTTTGATGAAGATATCTATCAAGTCGTGCATTCCAAGCTCTCGGTGCCTGCTTCAAACCATATAATGCCTTTTTTAGATGATATAACTTGCTTTCCTCTCCTTCTACCATAAAATCTTCTGGTTGCTGGACATATACTTCTTCCTCAAGAGTTCCATTGAGAAAAGCCGATTTGACATCGAGTTGATATATTTTCCAATTATTTTGAGCAGCAAGAGCGATCAATAGCCTTATCGTGTCTAGTCTTGCAACCGGTGCAAATACCTCTTCATAGTCAATTCCATATTTTTGTTTATAGCCTTTGGCTACAAGCCTTGCCTTATATCGAGAAATTTCACCATCTGCAGTACGCTTAATCTTGTAAACCCACTTAACATTAATAGCCTTTTGTCTTGTTGGAAGTGTTGTCAGCTCCCAGGTTTTATTTTTCTCAATAGCTTGCATTTCCTCCTTCATTGCCAATCGCCAACAATCTTCTCTTACTGCTTCTTGATAAGTAAGAGGCTCTTGATCGGCGTACAAGAAAAAAAGATTATTTGCTTCATTATTCTCTGTCTGCTCATAAATATCCTTCATGCTTCTCATTTTGACAGGACTTTGCTGCCTTGAAAATTCATTGCTGCTTTCTCCAATAGATGGAGAGTTACTTCTTGGAGAGGCTGTTTGAGGAGACAATGGTGTCACCTGTTGAATTTCAGCAAGGGGCTCTTCTGAGTTTTCCAGTGCAGGCTGGTTTTGATCAACCTTCACATCATCACTCCAATTCCAAGTTTCATTTTCATTGAATATAACATCTCTACTAATCACCAACTTCTTTGTTAGTGGACTGTAAAGCTTGTATGCCTTTGAGTTCTCACTATATCCAAGAAAAATGCATTTTTCACCATGATCATCCAACTTCTTTCTATTGGATTTTGGTATGTGTGAGTATGCAACACATCCGAAAATCCTTAGGTGTGCAACACTTAGTTTGTAGCCACTCCACGCTTCTTGAGGTGTCATGTGTTTGACACTTTTGGTAGGACAACGATTGAGAATATATGCTGAGCATGCTACTGCTTCCGCCCAGAAATGTTTCGGCAGCCCTTTCCCTTTAAGCATAGTTCTAGTCATGTTTAAAATTGTTCGGTTCTTCCTTTCAGCAATTCCGTTTTGTTGCAGGGTGTACGTAGCGGTAAATTAATGCTTTACGCCATGTTCCTTGCAATACTCGTCAAATGCTTTTGAAATGTACTTGCCACCACGATCGGAACGAAGAGATACAAGCTTATGACCAGATTCATTTTCAGCAAGTGCTTTAAAAACTTTGAATACATTCAAGGCAGCAGATTTTTCTTTAAGAAAATAAACCCAAAGTTTTCGACTATAATCATCAGTGAAAGTGATATAAGTATTTATTAACTCCTAATGATACAGGCTCTATTGGTCCATATATGTCAGTATGCACAAGTTGTAGTGGTGCTGTAGCTTTCCAAATTTGCCGCTTGAGAAAGGAAGTCTTGAATGCTTGCTAAGTATGCATTCTTCACAAGTGTATTTTGGCACTTCAATCATTGGCAATCCATGCACCAAATTTGATAGATACAACAACTTTAGACCACCAAAATAAAGATGTCCCAAGCGAAGGTGCCATTTCCATGACTCATCTTTCTTATGTCCATAAAGACACCTTTCGGATTTGTTGTTGAGATGCAGTGAAAATATGCGATTGCTGGTCATTGAAACATGAACTACAATTCTTCCGGATCTATCTCTCAAAGTAAGCGAATTGTCTTCCATGTGTATGTTGTATCCTTTCTCCAAAAGCTGTCTAATACTTAGAATATTGCTTTTCATGTTGGGAACATAATATACATCAGAAATATAACCTTTCTTGCCATCTTTTAAATCAAACTGTATTGTACCTTTGCCTACAACAGAAAGTTTGGAGGAGTCTCCAAGATTCACGGTTCCATGAACTCCTTCTATAAGTTTTGCAAATAAGTTTTTCTTACCACACATATGATTGCTCGCACCAGAATCAAAATACCAAGTATCATATTGAATGTTTGAATCATCTTGAGCAAAAACTACTATGGTATCATTACCTCCATCATTTGATGTTTCTGCAACGTTAGCTTATTCATCATTTTTACTCCAACAATTAACAACGTAATATCCAAATTTCCCGCATTCATGGCACTGTAACTTTTTTGCAGTTTCATGTGCATGGACTCTTCCTCTGCCACGGTAGCCTCCACGTCCTCGACCTCTGAAACCTTGATTATGATGTTCTTGACTTGATCGTTGAAAGACACCATGACCTCGACCTCAAACAAGGCCTCGGCTATAGCTAGATCTTCTTTGGTCGTTTAGCATCAGCTTTGACTCTAATGCTTGTTCTAATGGTGCTTGTTCTAATGATGCTTGATTTGAATTCTTTTGCATTCTTTGCTCATGCACTTGAAGCGAACCCAACAATTCGTCAATTGTAAGCTTCTCCAAATCTTTAGATTCTTCGATAGCTACAACCACATGCTCAAATTTAGAGGAAAGAGATCGAAGCATCTTTTCGATGACGCGGATGTCATCAATTTTCTCATTGTTTCTTTTCAAGCCATTTACAGCAACCAACAAACGTGAGAAGTAGTCCAACACTGATTCTCCATCTTTCATGTGAAGTGCTTCAAACTCGCTCCGTAATTCTTGTAGACGAACTCGCTTTACTCGATCATCGCCTTTGTAGATGGTAGCAAGGAGTTCCCATGGTTGTTTGCTTGTTGTTGCTTCGATAACCTTTTCAAATGTAGCCTCATCTAGTCCTTGGTAGAGTGTAAATAGAGCCTTTTTATCCTTCATTCTCTGCTCCTTAAGAATCCTCTTTCTCTGCTCTGTGTATGCGGCCTTTTCTTCAGCGGTGGGTTCCAAAAATCCATCTGTGACAGTTTCCCAAAGATCTAAGGATCCAAACAAAGCCTTCATTTGGATTGACCAGGAACCATAATTATCTTTTGTTAACCTGGGTATTTGTTGTTGAACAATGCTGGAGTTCATGCTCTCTCTGATACCAGTTCTTTTGGCTACAAAAGAAAACGGTAATTTTATTTCTTTCTTTTTTCATTCAGTACAATAATGAAAGCTATATATATATATATATATATATATATATATATATATATACTTACAACATGCCAGTCCAACATAAAATAAATGCAAATACAACCTTTCAGTCTTTCAAAAATTTCACTATGAACTGACATTACCTTTCATTTTTAATATTCCCAAAGCTGCTTTGAATTTGAGTCAACATCGGATTGTATGGATTACAACACTATCTATGGTTCTCCTCTCCTTATCGTTGTCATAACTAATACGTAAGCTTTCTTCTTTACATTTTGGCCTTTTATTCTTGTACTATTTTGATTATAGCTCTAGTTTTACCATGCTTTTACATTAACCTTTATTATAAGGACGCTAAAAAATGCTAATTCTGCGTTAGATTTTGCATATGTTACCAAAATTACACATCTGTACATATTTGGCTAATTGCATGCATGTGTCAACATATAGCAGATGGATACGCCTGAGTTGTGTGCATAATATCATATGAGCATTTTTTAATTACTGTTTCCTTACAATTTATTAGATAATTGGCACCATGTTATGCTGCAAGTTTATGATGCTTTTGTTTTGTTTCCATTTCATGTTACCACGTGAATTCTGATCTAAATGCATTGTGGCCTTAGTATAATCAATGAAAACCATGGCCTGGCTTATGGACACTATTGTAAATTCTAGCTTGATCTCGAATATTTATTTCTCAAGCTTTGTGATATGAAACTATCGCTTTGTTTTTATCTAGAAATCGGCATCCTTTCTATTTAACATCTTTGTTTTCTCCGTCTCTTTTTCGTAATTCTAACTGTAGCTGCATGTTTTGATGGATGCGTCCATAGTTGGTGATTCATTTCAGCCTACCTTTATTAAAGTTATATTACATTTTCACAGAGTTGCATTCTTCACAATATTTGCATGTTTTCCGTACAAATGCTATACTACTATTATGTATCACCACAGTTGTGTACAAACTCATATGTAGTATATGCAAAAAAAAAACCATTTTATTAACTTTCAGTAGAATTCGCCATTTTGATATCCAGCTCCTCTTCTTACCTAAAGAAATCTTACAAAGCAAACATCTTCATAGGCCCATGCTTCAAACTCTTTATTGTATCCATGCTAGTAAGCATCCCATAAGGAAACTTCTTTGAATGCAACATTAGTTTGTAATTCTACGAATGTGCAAACATATTGTACATTGTGAATGTAGCATGTATTTTTTTTAAGTGCAGTTCAACTGAGATTTTGCTAGGGTAGTATTTGTTAGAAGTTGAAGAAGCCTATTGATTTGATTGTCCAAATCTTGTATCTATGATCTTGGAGTGAAGGGTGCAGTTACCGAAGAACTATTTACAAATTTGGAGGATAGTAGGACATTTTTTGTATAGATTTAGTGTGAGATGGTGAAGAAGTTTTTTTTAAGTTTTGTAAGTAAAAAATAAATGAGGAAGGAATTAAGTAGTTGAAGGGGTATCAACACGAGAACAGAGGAACTTATGAACATAGCATCATGAAATAATATGGTACCTTTCAGAAATAGCGATTTAACATAATAAAAATAGGGTTTGACTGTTGGAGATAATAAAAATCAATCTATGTAGGCGACGGGAAGAGGACTTAATGAGTAGAGATTTGTGTAGCCATTTGTCAAAACGAAAAAACCTGCATTTATATTATATAAACTGATGTAGCGCTTACCTTGAATCGCGCCAACGTATGTCGCAGCGAAGGCGAAACCCTAGGTCGCTCCGGTTTGGGTCGCGAGCTCCAGATGCCAAATCCGCTCCTCCACTCTAGATCGCGAAAGACCTATCCTAGGTCGTGAGCAATCATAAGTTGCGCCTCCTCCTCCTTAGGTCGCGCGCGAGATACTCCAGAAGGCGAACGACCTATGCTGCTCCAGTAGGTCGCGAACGACATAACTATGTCACTGAAGATCCTAGGTCGCGAATTCTTATGAAGCGAGCCTCCAGTCGCTGCTGAAGCTTGTGGATAAGTCACGTGATGGGTTATTTTTAGGTTGCATAAAGCTTGTACCATGAATGTTTAAGTCGCTTGCATCCAAGGCCGTATTTCTTTTGTCATTTGTAGGTCGTGTATTGTAAATGGTATTACTAATCGAGCTGTAATTTCCTTAGGTCATTTCTGTTAGGTCGCATGTCGATGAGCATGTGTTCTTAGGTCGTTTGTATGTTGAGTCGTGAATGTATTGTGTTGTAACTCTATAAATAACGGGTGAATTGTATCATTTAGGTGGTTGATTTTTTGAATAAATTTTGATTGTGAAGCGTTGTGCCTCCATTAAATTGGTAGTTGAGTGTAATCTCCTATCTCCACTTTCGGATATTCGAGTGTGCTCGAATCAACGATTGTTGAAGGCAATTCACGGAATCAAGTGCGTTTGATCAACGTTCGAAGAATTAAAGATCTTCTCTCACGGTATCGTGCGCGATCAACTTGTCGAAGATTGCTAAAGTCCGGTATCTTCGTGATCAACGGATTTGGGTCTTATGGTATTCTTAAATTCATCGATTTATCATCGATTTACTGATTATTTCCTCTAATCGTGTGAGATCTTGGACAGATTCAATTTACATCATCGAATTCGCTTCCTACGCTGCATCAGTTTGGTATCAGAGCTAGATCGCGAGAAGTTTGTATCATTTGGAGAATTGGGTTTCGAGAATTTGTAGTTCGGAGATCAGATTTTCAATTATTGAGAAGTTTGGTGTTCATCGTGAAGTTGCAACAAGTTGGGAGTTTTGACCCATATCATTTTGGGTCAAAGTTTAAAAAAGTGTTTGAATTTTTTTGAATTTGTTTGAGTTCAATCATGCCACCGAGACGAGCTCAACGTCATCGCAATATTAATACTTTGTATGGAAGAGAAGAGGCCGATGAAATGGAGCAACGGATCAACGAGAATTTCAATGAGAAGTTAAATGAAGGGATTGGTCGATTAGAGAGAATGATGCTTGAAATGAATCAAAATAGAAGAAGGGTTCCACCTGAATCGAGTCATGGGGGAAACAGAGTTTCACCACAGTCAGATTGGGAGAGAAGAGGAGATCATGATTGTAGGAATGTTGACGATCGTGATAGGAATGTTGATGAACGAAATTGGAGAGATGTGGATTATCGTGATCAGAGAAATGCAGATCGGAGAAATGGAGGTGGTAGAGATGTTGGTGGTCATGATCGACAACGTTATGCGTCAGACTTCGATGAGGAGTTTGGTGGTGATAGAGGAAGTGTTCATTACCGAGATCGAGGTCACGTGTGGACTCGAACTAGACAATATGAAGATGACCGTAGATGGGAATCGGGAATGAAAATGGAAATTCCGGAATTCAAGGGTGGTATGGTTGCGGAAGAATTTTTGGATTGGGTTTCAAATGCTAAAGAAATTTTTAACTTCAAAGAAGTTCCCGAAAATCGTAAAGTGAAGTTGGTTGCTACAAGGTTGGGAGGGAAAGCTATGGCGTGGTGGTAGCAGACTAAACTTACACGAGAGAGAATGGGGAAGTCAAATATTGTTTCATGGGAGAAGATGAAGAAGTTAATGAAAGCTACTTTCTTACCTTACAATTATCAATCTCTTATGTATCAACGCTTACAAAACCTAGGGCAGGGGACAAAGTCAGTTAATGATTATGCGGATGAATTTTACCAACTCATTGCTAGGAATGATATCATGGAGACAGAAGAACAGTTGACCGCTAGATTTGTTGGAGGGTTGAGGATCCAGATCCAGGACATGGTAAATATGTTTAACCCTAGATCTGTGGCTGAAGCGCACCAGAAAGCGTTGGCTTGGGAGAAGCAGGGAAGACGAGGAGGTGGTGTGTTTACAAATTCCAACAATCAAGTGAAGGGAGCTAGTAGCAATACTACTGTTTCAAAGGCTGTTACTAAACCGGTTGTCAATGAGGTAGCAAAGACTAAGGTTAACAATAGTATCAAGTGCTTTAATTGTCAAGAGTTTGGCCACAAGAGCAATGAATGTCTAAAGCCGAAGAAGCGGGCAATGATTGCTGAGATTGAAGATGAGGATGTTGATGAAGGTCATTCTAGTCCAGTTGAAGAGGATGAATATGATATCGCGTCGGGAGATGAAGGATGTAATCCAATGTTGAGGAGATCATGTTTGACACCGAAACTGGAAGAAGAGGCTAGTTGGTTGAGGAGTAATATCTTTCAATCGACATGCACTATACTAGGAAAAGTGTGTAAATTTGTGATTGACGCGAGAACTTGTGACAATATCATTTCTACCGAAGATGTGAGAAAGTTGAAGTTGAAGACGGAGAAGCATCCAAATCCATACAAGTTAGCGTGGTTAAGGAAAGGAGGAGAGGTGAAGGTGGACAGGCGAGTTCATGTTCCATTTTCTATTGGGAAGAAGTATAAAGATGAGATCTGATGTGATGTGGCGGAGATGGATGTTTGTCACTTGCTTTTGGGAAGATCGTGGCAGTATGACCGAGCAATGCAACGTGATGGTCGAACCAATAGCTACAACTTTATGTATGAAGGTGTTAAGATCATTTTAGTTCCGAAGAAGAGACAGCAAGGAGAGAGCAAGTCAGAAGAGATTGAGGAGCTGAAGACTTTGTTGACTTTGAAGGAGTTTGTTGGAGAAGTAGAGGAGAGTCCAGAGGTGTTTTTGTTGATTGGACGTGAAGCTACTGAATCTGTTGAAGTTCCAGAGGAAGTCAAACCAGTGTTGGAAGAATTCGAGGATGTGTTTCCTGAAGAGCTGCCCAAAGAATTACCACCGTTGAGGGATATACAGCATCAGATTGATCTTGTGACAGGAGCAGTATTACCTCGTAGGCCACATTACCGGATGAGTCCTAAGGAGCATGAGGAACTGAAAAGGCAGCTGGAGGAGTTGTTAGAACAGGGACATGTTCAGGAGAGGTTGAGTCCATATGCAGTGCCAGCTTTATTGGTGTCGAAGAAGGATGGTTCGTGGAGGATGTGTACAGATAGTTGGGCTCTAAACAAGATCACTGTGAGATATAGATTTCCTATACCGAGGTTCGATGATTTGATTGATCAGTTGAGTGGAGCTATTGTGTTCTCAAAGGTTGACTTGAAGAGTGGATACCATCAGATTCGTATTAGACCGGGTGATGAGTGGAAGACTGCTTTTAAAACTAGGGAGGGTCTATACGAATGGCTGGTTATGCCGTTTGGCTTGTCAAATGCTGCTAGTACTTTCATGAGAGTGATGAACCAGATATTCAGACCATTTATTGGGAAGTTCGTAGTAGTTTACTTTGATGATATTTTGATCTATAGTGGGAATATGGAAGAGCATATCCAGAATTTGCGAGAAGTGCTATTGATTCTACAACAGGAGCAATTCTATGCAGCAACGAAGAAGTGCGTGTTCATGACGCACAGTGTTTTATTTCTGGGATACGTTCTATCGAAGGAAGGTATTCAAGTGGATGAAAGCAAGGTAGAAGCTGTCAGGAGTTGGCCACAACCCAAGACAATTAATGAAGTGAGAAGTTTTCATGGGTTGGTATCTTTTTATCGAAGATTCATTCCACATTTTAGCAGTGTGATGGCACCTGTAACCGATTGCATGAAAGGAAAGAAGTTTGAGTGGTTAGAGGAAGCAGGGGTTGCTTTTGAGAAGATCAAGACACTGTTGACGACAGCACCTATTCTAGTATTGCCGGATTTTCAGATATTGTTCGAGTTACACACTGATGCTTCGAAGGTTGGGATTGGTGGAGTATTGAGTCAGAATGGAAGGCCAGTTGCTTATTTCAGTGAGAAATTGTCTGGAGCCAAATTGAGATATAGCACTTATGATGTGAAGTTTTAAGCGATTGTTCAAGCTGTGAAACACTGGAGACATTATTTGTTTCAGAAGGAGTTTGTTCTTTATAGGGATCATGAAGCTTTGAAGCATTTACAAGGGCATGACAAAATTTCAGCTAGGCACGTTTCATGGGTCGCGTATCTACAGCAGTTTACTTTTGTTGTAAAACACAAATCAGGGGTGATGAATCGTGTAGCTGATGCCTTGAGCAGTAGGAATCATTTACCGACAACGATGAAGGTTGAAATGAAAGAGTTTGAACTATTGCCAGAGTTGTTTGAAGAAGATCCTTACTTTACGAAGATTGTTGAGAAAGTCAAAGATGGGAGTACTGGAAAGTTTGTGATGGTTGATGGATTCTTATTCAAGGGAAATCAGTTATGCGTACCAAATTGCAGCTTGAGAATGAAGATTATCAAAGAGTCGCATGAGGAAGGACATGTGGGCGGGGATTGTACTATGCAGTTGATTGCAGATTCTTATTTTTGGCCATTAATGAGAAAAGAGGTTGAGAGATTTGTGCGTAGATGTCATGTTTGTCAAGTTTCGAAAGGGACAGCTACAAATGCGGGAATGTATAAGCCTTTACCTGTTCCGACAAAACCATGGGTAGACGTTAGTATGGACTTTGTGCTGGGATTGCCGAGAACGCAACGTGGCAACGATTCTATTTATGTGGTGGTTGACCGATTTCCAAAATGGGACATTTTATTGCTTGTAAGAAGACTGCAGACGCTGTTAATGTCGCTCAGTTATATTTCAAAGAGATTTATCAACTTTATGGTTTGCCAGAGTCTATTGTTTCGGATAGAGATACTCGTTTTCTGAGCCATTTTTGGTTGAGTTTGAGGAAGACGGTAGGAACGAAGCTGAATTTTAGTAGCGCTTACCATCCGCAAACTGATGGGCAAACGGAGGTGGTTAACAGATTGTTGGGAAACTTGTTGAGATGTCTTGTGAAAGACAATTTGAAGAACCGGGATTCGAAATTGTGTCAAGCTGAGTTTGGTCACAACCATGTAGTTAATCGTAGCACAGGTTTCAGTCCATTTCAAGTTGTTTATTCAACAATTCCAAAAGGACCATTGAATTTATCAATAGTTCCATTTCAGAAAGGGGTTGTTAAACGAGCTAGTGATTTGGTGGATGATTTGCAAGAATGTCACAAAGTTGTTCATGAACGATTGCTTGCATCAAATGAGAAGTATAAACAGTTGGCAGATAAGAAAGGAAGGAGTGTGAACTTCAGAGAAGGTGATTTGGTTTACGCCGTTTTGACGAAAGATCGTTTTCCAGGTGGAACTTACAACAAGTTGAAAGCTCAAAAAATTGGTCTAGTGGAAATCTTGAAGAAGATCAATGAAATGTGTATCGGTTGAGATTGCCGGATAATGTTCATACTTCTGATGTTTTCAATGTCAAACACTTAATTCCGTATTATGGGGAGATGCTTGAAGAGGAGAACGTGAATTCGAGGACGAATTCTTTTCAACCAGGGGAGGATGATGCAGCGCTTACCTTGAATCGCACCACCGTATGTCGCAGCGAAGGCGAAACCCTAGGTCGCTCCAGTTTGGGTCGCGAGCTCCATATGCCAATGCCGCTCCTCCACTCTAGATCGCGAACGACCTATCCTAGGTCGCGAGTAATCGTAAGTCGCGCCTCCTCCTCCTTAGGTCGCGCACGAGATACTCCAGAAGGCGAACGACCTATGCTGCTCCGGTAGGTCACGAACGACACATCTATGTCGCTGAAGATCCTAGGTCGCGAAAACTTATGACGCGAGACTCCAGTCGCTGCTAAAGCTTGTGGATAAGTCGCGTGATGGGTAATTTTTAGGTCGCATAAAGCTTGTGCCGTGAAAGTTTAAGTCGCTTGCATCCAAGGCCGTATTTCTTATGTCATTTGTAGGTCTTGTATTGTAAATGGTATTATTAATCGAGCTGTAATTTCCTTAGGTCATTTCTGTTAGGTCGCGTGTCGATGAGCATGTGTTCTTAGGTCGTTTGTATGTTGAGTCGTGAATGTATTGTGTTGTAACTCTATAAATAGCGGGTGAGTTTTATCATTTAGGTGGTTGATTTTTTGAATAAATTTTGATTGTGAAGCGTTGTGCCTCCATTAAATTGGTAGTTGAGCGTAATCTCCTATCTCCAGTTTCGGATATTCGAGTGCGCTCGAATCAATGATTGTTGAAGCTAATTCACGGAATCAAGTGCTGTAACGACTCTGATTTTTCGCGCTCGAAAATCGACATCCATACTTTACATCGTACTCGAATGCCGTAGATTCGACCATTCAAATCCGAGTCGCCGGAGCTTATAACACAATTAAGTATAACGATACAGTGGAAGAAAAAGAATAATACATTGATATACAGCATTGATACAATATCTGAAACAACTGATGATCCAATAGATATCAATATACATCAGAGATACGATACAATAAAATGGCAACGGAAAAGAAACAGATAACATTAGCAGCAGAACAATTAACTCCAAGATAGTCTTCAAGGAAGAACTTTAAAACTGCAACTCCTTTTCCAAGAACCAGTCCAGCAATAGCTCGAACTCCTAATAAAGATGCACCAAGCTAAGCAAGTACAGTCCATATCCAAAGATTGAACTAACTCCAAATAATCTACTGAACCTAACTATCTGAAAAACCCAACTCTGGACTGCTCGTGTAGAAAATTTTGAGCATCCAGAGTTTAGGAAAGAAACAATAAACTCCGGATCAGTCATGGGACTGGTGTGAGCAACAAAAACAGTTTATCTTTTAAAAACAAACAGCAAGAGAATTTTAAATTAGATTCGCAATGCTTTTGAAAATGAGACTAACATAAGGCCTCCCGCACACACACACAATGCAAACGCAGAATCGGAGGAGATTTCTCCTTATGATAGTCAAATATGCTTGATACGCGAATTCCTTTGATATTATTACTATAAGTGCAAAGTGGAGAAAACATTTTGAAAGTAGAATATAAATCTTAGCCAACATAGACATTTCGAACTATGCCTATTATAGCTACCATCCAAACAGTGGGGCGCCACCATAAGTAGATGGCAGGTAATACAACTAAAACCGTATAAGGTACGTATTTGAAGAATGGTTTTCTAACAAATGGTCAGGCAAAGGAACTTCCCATACCGAAATGGAATGCCTCTAGATGGACGTGTTTGATGTGATTTTTTGTTTGATGATAACAAACATATATATATATTAATATATATAGGTGTTTGCAGTTTGGACTATATTCATATTGAATAATTATACTATTGCACAGAATCTATATAATTCAACTAGTATTTTTTATTCAATATAATATTTTATTACAACACTTAAACAATACAAAGTTTTCAGCTCTCTCTATATATATACATACATCAGTTCATACATTTTACTTTTCTCACTACAACACTCAACGCTCAGTTTTTCACTCTGTCTGCACATCTGCATCTATCTGCATTGTCCAGCTCCACTTCTCGTCCTGTCTCCTGTGTACCTGTATAATTAGCAACTACAATAGTAATCTGAAAACAAACAAATTTAAATTTGCAAAAATAAAATTTGTTTGTGTCTCAGATACATGGGTTATTGTCATCATCTTTGATTGTGCAATATCTATGCATATCAGTAATTTTTATCAGGGACAGGCAATTATAAGTGGCTGCAGTACACACGTGTACATTCGTATACGTGTGCACTGCCACGCCAACTCGTGTGCACAAACTACAACAAAACACAAATTCATTCAAAGCAACATAACAGAGAAGAACAAAGACCAAGTGCAGCATCAGTCACACTTTATCAAGTGGTCATGAATGCATTAACAACATCGAGCCAGAAACAGTCAAATATCCCACAAATGTCCAGATCAACAAAAACTTGAAATACTGCACCAACTAGGAATGAACAGAATCACAAGGCAAGTGCACCACAACACAAGCATACACACACACACATACATACGCATGTGTATACATGAGGAAGGTTACAGATTCAAGTCAAAATGCACAGTTCAAACTACAGCGGACAGTGAAGTTCAAGTTACAGGTTAAAATACACAAAGTATGGAAACTGCATCAATGCAAAACAGAACATAGTATATATAGTGATGCATAGCATTTGCATAGCAGCTGCACAACAAAACACAATGCAACAGAACATGAAGCAGTGCAAACTCACAAAGGCACAACAGTAATGGAAACTGCACCAATACCAAACAGAGAATATATATATATAGTGATGCATAGCAACTACATAGCTGCTACCAAGCAAACAGAGACAAAACAACACAGAGAGCTACATGAACAAATGCAATACTGTGAAGTAATGTAACAGCAAACAACTCTGTGCACATGTGAAGCCAGAAGAATTGCACAACTACAAGTACAGGGATGAATACAACATGATGAAGCAGTGGAAACAAACTCAAGTGCATGTGAACATGGCAGCAGACCAGTGACAACAACCAAGTAAAGAACATGGATGTACAAGGCAATGCACCAATGCAAGTGACTAATGCAACATGAAGTGAATCAAGTTCAAAACATCATAACAACAAGTACAGTGTTCCTCAAAGACGAATTCGAGCTAGAAACAAATGACATGCACCAGCAAGCTATCAAGAATCAGATCACAACTACATGCAGATCAAATGAAGTTCTGATTCAATCCCATAGCAAAATCAAGTCACAATGAAAGTACAAACCCAAAAATATATGCATACACACATACAAATGTATATATGCACATATATAGTAAACTGGTGAATGTGCAGTAGGGAACACAAGACAGTGGCAAGAACAAGGCAGTGCAGAAATCAAGCCAAAATTAAAGAACAAATTCGTATCTTTTGATTAAGTCTTTGATTAAGTCAAAGATTTCTAATTTGGAAAGAAATCTTTGCAGCAAATTTCTCGAATTCATATATGGTCAGTATTAATTCAAATGAGGACCGAGACAACAAATACAGCAAGAAATTTTCGAATCAATTAATTCGAATTCAAATATGGTCAGCATTTATTCGAAATTGAATCAAGAAAGGAATACTCCAAATCCAGAACAAATTCAGGAAAATAATCAACGACATGAAGAAATCAAATCTGACAGTGTTAATTAGGGTTTCAACCCTATAAATACACCCCAAGAAATCATCATAGACAACAGAGAAATCGAGTAAAAAAGCAAGCAATAAAACGAGCAACAAAAGAAATAATATACCGAATTATCAACAACTCGATCATCAGAGAACGAGCAAGCCGAGCAACGCAACTTCAAAGTCAACAATTAATCATCAGAAATCGAGCACAAGCAAGAGCCGATAGCCGCAATTTGGATCGATGGCGTAAAGCCCTAATTTTTCTCAAAGACCCAAGCCCTAATCTCAAAAGCAAGGCCGACATTATTCTTACAAGCAAAAGAAGGAACGAAGTGGATCGGGTTAAAGAATAGACCGGCTTTGTTTAATTATTAAAGGGGTGTTAGTTTTATTTAGGGTTTAAACTTTAAAAGTTTTTTTTTGGTTGAGCAAAAATTTAGGGATTAACATTTATATTTTAATCTTTGCTCATGAAATTAATTTTTGAAGTTGTTTCTTTTCTTTTGGAGTCAAAAGAATTTGTAAATCACCACCTAGGATTTAGGTGTAGTCAGATTGTCTAGTTAGAGTAAGTCCAGTTAGCAGGGTTTGCGAGTTTGCAAAACTCTATAGGCGGTAGTAGGGTTTGCAAGTCTGTTAGAGTGTTTGTAAGCGGGAAACTGTTCAATTCTAATAGAAATCTGGGAATGCAGCAGTAGGCATGGGTTGCCGAAGCTGGGTAAATTTTGTGTGTGATTTACTTTTCAGCATATTTATTTTTGCAGTTAGTTTCTGTGTTTAATTCGAAAAAATTTGCTATAACCCTATTCACCCCCCCCCCTCTAGGGTTAATCTAGATCCTACAAGTGGTATCGGAGCCAGGTATTTTACTTTAACTCTAGAGTCATGAATCCACCAAATAATGCTTTTTCTGAGGGGCAATCTATTGCTAGGCCACCCATGTTTAATGGGAATGATTATGCTTATTGGAAAGTTAGAATGAGTATTTATCTTAGTCCGGTCGATTATGATGTTTGGGATATTATTGAAACTGGCTATAAATCTCCCACTATAGTTGTTGGTGATACTGAGATTCCTAAACCTAAGGATAGGTGGGATGCTAACGATAAGAAATTAAAAACTACAAATGCCAAAGCAATGAACGCTTTGATCTGTGCTCTTGATAAAAATGAATTTAATAGAATTTCTCATTGTACAACAGCACAGGAAATTTGGCACACTCTGGAGGTGACACATGAAGGAACTTCTCAAGTCAAGGAGTCACGACTAGCTCTATTTAGCAATGAATACGAAAACTTTGTGATGGAAAAGGGCGAGAGCATAAAAGATATGTTTGGACGATTTTCAACTTTGGTGTACAATGCTAGAGCGCTTGGGAAGGTCTTCACTGAAGTAGAGCTTGTACGGAAGATACTGCGAGTCTTACCAATGAACTTTGAGGCAAAAGTCACTGCGAGACAAGAATCAAAAGATCTGAGTAAACTAAGCATGGAGGAGTTGATCGGAAACTTGATGACATATGAGCTTGAGCTAAAGGCAAAGGAGGAACGTAACAACTCCGAATCAAAAAAGAAGACGATTGCCTTAAAAAGCAAAGAAGAAAGCGGTGAAGAAGAAGAAGATCCAATTGAAGAGCTTGCGATGGCTGTCAATAATCTTAGAAAATGGTCAAAATTCAGGCCACACAAGAAGAAAACAAGTGGTAATAAGTCAAAAGATTCTGATGATTCCGATAATGAATTAACATGCTTTAACTGCAAAAAGCCTGGCCACTTCAAACAAAAATGTCCACTTCTCAAGAACAACAAAGGAAAGAAAAAGAAGAAGAAGGCCTTTGCAGCAACTTGGGATGATGAAGAAGGAGAAGAAGTTTCGGATAATAGCTCAGAAGAGGCTAACTTGTGCCTTATGGCAAAATCAGATTCAGAAACAAGTTCAGAGGAATCCAGTGAGGTACGTAACTATTCTTATAAAGAACTTGTTTTGATGTGTTATGATTTTACTAATACAATTGATACTCTTGAAACTAAAATTGAAAAATTGAAGTCTGACAGGAGAGAACTCGTTCATGAGAATACTAGGTTAGAAACTGAACTTGAAAATATTCAAAACCTAGACTGTAAAAAATGTAAAATTTTAGATTCAGAAATATCAAGACTTAAGAATAGCTTCGATAATCTTGAAAAAGAAAACTCGAGTCTTAAGTAAACCATTGACACTAGGAAAAAGGATTTTATAAATAGATGCACCACACTTGTGACTGAAAACACAACACTAAAAACCAAAGTCCAAAATCTTGAGAAATCTCTGAATAATTTTTCAAGAGGAGAAAAATCGTTTAACAAGTTATTGGGAAATCAACTCTTTGCTAACAACAGAAAAGGACTAGGTTTTGGGAAAACACAGGTTGATGATCATGCAAAAAGTAAGAGTGTCTTTGTTAGAAGTGAAATTGGACATCGTGTTGAAAATTGTAGTCATAGGAACAAGAACACAAAATTTATACAAGTTTGGGTTCCTAAGAATTCTACAAACAAATTTCATGTCTATAGGAACAAAAATAAAAGGACAAAACAAGTTTGGGTTCCAAAGGGATTGTTTGTTCACAATGCTTCAGTTACTAATATCATTGGACCAAAGAGTTTCTCTAGGTCATCCTCCTCTCTCTTTATGTAGGTCTGTTGGCGGGCTAAGGAGCAACAAGAATGGTTTCTAGATTCAGTTTGTTCTAGACATATGACAGGTGATAAATCTAAGTTCCTTAGCCTAGAGAAGTTTAGAGGTGGAAATGTGATCATGGGAGATAATAGCAAGTGTAAGATTATTGGGAAAGGTGAAGTAAGTAATGGTACTTTTTCCTTGACTAATGTTTTATACGTTGATAATTTGCATCACAATCTCATTTCTATTAGCCAACTATGTGACAAAGGTATGAATGTGGTTTTTGATAGTGATACTTGCAAAATCATTGATAAAACTTCTAATAACATTGTCTTTATGGGCAAAAGAAAAGAAAATGTTTACTCACTTTCGTTTGACAATCTAAATCTTTCCAGATGTTTGGTAGCCACTAACGAAGAGGCATCTTTATGGCATAGGAGACTTGGACATGCTAACATGAGTCTCTTAAGAAATCTTGAAACGAAAGAATTAGTCAGAGGGTTACCACATCAGAAATTTAAAGATAACAAAGTGTGTAAAGCATGTTCCTTGGGCAAGCTTAGTCGATCATCATTTCGCCCTAAAAACATTGTTAGCACATCAAGGGTCCTCGAATTAATTCATATGGACTTATTTGGACCAAATGAAATTGCAAGCTTGAATGGAAAACGTTATTGTTATGTATTGGTTGATGATTATTCTAGATTTACATGGGTTTATTTCTTAGCCAAAAAGTCTGAATCTTTTGATTATTTTTCAAAATTTGCTAAACTTGTTCAAAATGAAAAAGGAGTTTCAATTAAAACTTTGAGAAGTGATCATGGAGGCGAATTTGAAAATTTAGAATTTGAAAACTTTTGTGAAGAAAATGGTTTAAAACATGAATTTTCTGCCCCACGAACACCTCAACAAAATGGGGTGGTTGAAAGGAAAAATCGTACATTACAAGAATTGGCTAGATCCATGTTGAGTGAGTATAAACTACCTCTAACTTTTTGGGCAGAGGCGGTGAATACTTCGTGCTACGTAATGAATAGAGTAATGATTAGACCAATACTTGGCAAAACTGCTTATGAAGTGTGGCATGAAAGGAAACCTAACATCTCTTATTTTCGTGTTTTTGGATGTCCTTGTTTCATTCTTAACACAGGTGATCAACTTGGAAAATTTGAATCAAAGGCCGATGAGGGAATTTTCATGGGCTATTCAACAAGGAGCAAGGCTTACAGGATATACAACAAACGAACAAAGGCAATTGTTGAATCAGTCAATGTGAAATTTGATGAATCTGATCTGGAAAGGACGACTGAAAAAACGGGTGATGATGGGGTATATCATGAAGGCATTAAAGAAGGGACATCTACTGAGAAAGATGGAAGTAGGACTGTTGATGCTGATAGATTGAAGTTCAAATCCAATCATCCTCCTGAATTAGTTATAGGAGATCCTACGGAAGGTATACGCACTCGCTCTGCATTTGATAAAAATTTATGTGCGTTTTGTTGTCATAGTGGTTTTATTTCTGAAATAGAACCTGATTCTGTTGAAATGGCTCTTAATGATGAAAGTTGGGTTTTAGCAATGCAAGATGAACTTAATCAATTCGAGAGAAATAAAGTTTGGAAATTAGTTCCTAGGCCTAATGACTATCCAATTGTAGGAACTAAATGGGTGTTCAAAAACAAACTTAATGAATCAGGAAATGTAATTAGAAACAAAGCTAGGTTGGTCGCAAAAGGATATAACTAAATAGAAGGCATAGATTTTGATGAGACATTTGCACCAGTTGCTAGGTTAGAAGCCATTAGGATTTTGCTCAGCTTTGCTTGTTATAAAGGTTTCAAACTAAAACAAATGGATGTAAAAAGTGCATTTCTAAATGGTGATCTGAAAGAAGAAGTTTTTGTTGAACAACCCCCCGGTTTTGAAAATCACGATTTTCCAAATCATGTGTATAAACTTGAAAAAGCATTATATGGTCTTAAGCAAGCCCCTAGAGCTTGGTATGACTGCCTTTGTACATATCTTCTGGAAAACGGCTTTGAAAAGGGGAGTGCTGACACGACACTGTTTCTATTACATAAAGGAAGTGATTTTTTGATTGTTCAGATTTATGTGGATGATATCATTTATGGTGCTACTAATGAACTCTTGTGCGAGAAATTTGAACAAGTCATGCAGGCTAAATTCGAGATGAGCTTGGTTGGAGAATTGAAATATTTTCTTGGATTTCAAATCAAGCAAAGCAGTGATGGCATTTTCATTTCGCAATCCAAGTATGTGTTGGAACTGTTGAAGAAATTTGGAGTTGAGAACTCCAAACCATTGAGAACTCCTATGAGCCCATCAACAAAGTTGGACAAAGACGAGAAAGGAAGTGCTGTTGATCAGAAAAAATATCGAGGGATAATTGGTTCACTTCTCTATCTTACTGCTTCTAGACCTGATATTATGTTTTCTGTTTGTTTGTGTGCACGTTTTCAATCTAATCCTAAAGAATCTCATTTGAAAGCCACTAAACGAATTTTGAGATATCTTTCACACACACACAAATTTGGATTATGGTACCCTTCTTGTGAAAACTTTGATTTAGTTGGTTATTCTGATGCTGATTATGCTGGTTCATTGGTTGACAGGAAAAGCACCAGTGGGACATGTTTCATGCTAGGACATTCATTAGTTTCATGGTTAAGTCGAAAACAGAATTGTGTTGCATTATCCACCACTGAAGCAGAATATATTGCTTTAGGAAGTTGCTGTGCTCAAATTCTATGGATGATGCAAACTCTTTCTGATTTTGGCTTAGTTTATAAACAAGTTCCATTAAAATGTGACAGTAAAAGTGCAATAGACTTATCAAATAATCCTGTTCATCATTCACGCACAAAACACATTGATGTGAGACACCACTTTCTTAGAGATCACATTGCTAAGGAAGACATTTGCATTGAATATATTTCAACTGAGGCTCAACTTGCTGATATTTTCACAAAACCCCTCCCCGAAGACAGATTTTCTAGATTACGTTTGGATTTGGGGATTATAGAAATTGACTAACCATTTTTTCATTGTTAGGTTGAAATATTCTTGGATATATACTTTCAACTTCAATTTCTAGGATTCAAACAAGTTTTGGATATTTTCCAAAGATTGATTCGAATATGGTATTCAGTACTGGATATTACATAATATAATTAACTTGGTAACTTATTCCACGATCATTTGTATCTCTACCATCTTTCTATCGTTCATAATGGTTTGATAAAATAAGAAGAGTGAATTATTTTAAATTAAATATATATATATATATATAATAATAATAATAAATAATAATAACTCTCATGCATCCATTCTCATTTAAAAGTCCTTATGGTTATGCATGGATGGAGCATGTGAGTGAATTATTTTTATCATTACTCCATTCTCATTTAAAAGTCCTTATGGTTATGCATGGATGGAGTATGGTAACTAAGTATTCTGGTCTCACTTAATAGTCTGGATGCATAGACTAATAAGTAACTGCTAATCCCATTTAAAAGTCCTTATGGTTATGCGTGGTTAGTAAGTGCTTATTTTTTTGTTTTTGTGCTTAAATGTCAAATTAATGTTAAAACATCTCTCTTCTTATTAAAACTAATCATCGATCCATCCTCTACAATATGGAAGTTTTTATCTCGTTATGATATATTATTTTTTGTTCCTACTATTCCATTTTTTTTTGTCAGTCTTTTGATAATGACAAAAGGGGGAGAAGAACAAGATTTTGATGAGAAAGTAAATATTTTTTGACCTATTTCAACAAATTTGGTTAAATGTTGTTAGTTAATTTTTCTTTAGTTCTTTTATTCTTTTGTAATTTTTGTTATCTTCTAAACAGGGAGTGGTCCTGGTTGTAGGGGGAGCATTCAAATAGGGGGAGCTAAAAATTTCGTGTTCAAACACATGTATTAGCATTTCAAAATCTTTAATATATATGTTTGTCATCATCAAAAGGGGGAGATTGTTTGATGTGATTTTTTGTTTGATGATAACAAACATATATATATCAATATATATATGTGTTTGCAGTTTGGACTATATTCATATTGAATAATTATACTATTGCACAGAATCTATATAATTCAACTAGTATTTTTTATTCAATATAATATTTTATTACAACACTTAAACAATACAAAGTTTTCAGCTCTCTCTATATATATACATACATCAGTTCATACATTTTACTTTTCTCACTACAACACTCAACACTCAGTTTTTCACTCTGTCTGCACATCTGCATCTATCTGCATTGTCCAGCTCCACTTCTCGTCCTGTCTCCTGTGTACCTGTATAATTAGCAACTACAATAGTAATCTGAAAACAAACAAATTTAAATTTGCAAAAATAAAATTTGTTTGTGTCTCAGATACATGGGTTATTGTCATCATCTTTGATTGTGCAATATCTATGCATATCAGTAATTTTTATCAGGGACAGGCAATTATAAGTGGCTGCAGTACACACGTGTACATTCGTATACGTGTGCACTGCCACGCCAACTCGTGTGCACAAACTACAACAAAACACAAATTCATTCAAAGCAACATAACAGAGAAGAACAAAGACCAAGTGCAGCATCAGTCACACTTTATCAAGTGGTCATGAATGCATTAACAACATCGAGCCAGAAACAGTCAAATATCCCACAAATGTCCAGATCAACAAAAACTTGAAATACTGCACCAACTAGGAATGAACAGAATCACAAGGCAAGTGCACCACAACACAAGCATACACACACACATACATACGCATGTGTATACATGAGGAAGGTTACAGATTCAAGTCAAAATGCACAGTTCAAACTACAGCGGACAGTGAAGTTCAAGTTACAGGTTAAAATACACAAAGTATGGAAACTGCATCAATGCAAAACAGAACATAGTATATATAGTGATGCATAGCAACTGCATAGCAGCTGCACAACAAAACACAATGCAACAGAACAGGAAGCAGTGCAAACTCACAAAGGCACAACAGTAATGGAAACTGCACCAATACCAAACAGAGAATATATATATATACAGTGATGCATAGCAACTACATAGCTGCTACCAAGCAAACAGAGACAAAACAACACAGAGAGCTACATGAACAAATGCAATACTGTGAAGTAATGTAACAGCAAACAACTCTGTGCACATGTGAAGCCAGAAGAATTGCACAACTACAAGTACAGGGATGAATACAACATGATGAAGCAGTGGAAACAAACTCAAGTGCATGTGAACATGGCAGCAGACCAGTGACAACAACCAAGTAAAGAACATGGATGTACAAGGCAATGCACCAATGCAAGTGACTAATGCAACAAGAAGTGAATCAAGTTCAAAACATCATAACAACAAGTACAGTGTTCCTCAAAGACGAATTCGAGCTAGAAACAAATGACATGCACCAGCAAGCTATCAAGAATCAGATCACAACTACATGCAGATCAAATGAAGTTCTGATTCAATCCCATAGCAAAATCAAGTCACAATGAAAGTACAAACCCAAAAATATATGCATACACACATACAAATGTATATATGCACATATATAGTAAACTGGTGAATGTGCAGTAGGGAACACAAGACAGTGGCAAGAACAAGGCAGTGCAGAAATCAAGCCAAAATTAAAGAACAAATTCGTATCTTTTGATTAAGTCTTTGATTAAGTCAAAGATTTCTAATTTGGAAAGAAATCTTTGCAGCAAATTTCTCGAATTCATATATGGTCAGTATTAATTCAAATAAGGACCGAGACAACAAATACAGCAAGAAATTTTCGAATCAATTAATTCGAATTCAAATATGGTCAGCATTTATTCGAAATTGAATCAAGAAAGGAATACTCCAAATCCAGAACAAATTCAGGAAAATAATCAACGACATGAAGAAATCAAATCTGACAGTGTTAATTAGGGTTTCAACCCTATAAATACACCCCAAGAAATCATCATAGACAACAGAGAAATCGAGTAAAAAAGCAAGCAATAAAACGAGCAACAAAAGAAATAATATACCGAATTATCAACAACTCGATCATCAGAGAACGAGCAAGCCGAGCAACGCAACTTCAAAGTCAACAATTAATCATCAGAAATCGAGCACAAGCAAGAGCCGATAGCCGCAATTTGGATCGATGGCGTAAAGCCCTAATTTTTCTCAAAGACCCAAGCCCTAATCTCAAAAGCAAGGCCGACATTATTCTTACAAGCAAAAGAAGGAACGAAGTGGATCGGGTTAAAGAATAGACCGGCTTTGTTTAATTATTAAAGGGGTGTTAGTTTTATTTAGGGTTTAAACTTTAAAAGTTTTTTTTTGGTTGAGCAAAAATTTAGGGATTAACATTTATATTTTAATCTTTGCTCATGAAATTAATTTTTGAAGTTGTTTCTTTTCTTTTGGAGTCAAAAGAATTTGTAAATCACCACCTAGGGTTTAGGTGTAGTCAGATTGTCTAGTTAGAGTAAGTCCAGTTAGCAGGGTTTGCGAGTTTGCAAAACTCTATAGGCGGTAGCAGGGTTTGCAAGTCTGTTAGAGTGTTTGTAAGCGGGAAACTGTTCAATTCTAATAGAAATCTGGGAATGCAGCAGTAGGCAGGGGTTGCCGAAGCTGGGTAAATTTTGTGTGTGATTTACTTTTCAGCATATTTATTTTTGCAGTTAGTTTCTGTGTTTAATTCGAAAAAATTTGCAATAACCCTATTCACCTCCCCCCCCCTCTAGGGTTAATCTAGATCCTACAAGTGGTATCAGAGCCAGGTATTTTACTTTAACTCTAGAGTCATGAATCCACCAAATAATGCTTTTTCTGAGGGGCAATCTATTGCTAGGCCACCCATGTTTAATGGGAATGATTATGCTTATTGGAAAGTTAGAATGAGTATTTATCTTAGTTCGGTCGATTATGATGTTTGGGATATTATTGAAACTGGCTATAAATCTCCCACTATAGTTGTTGGTGATACTGAGATTCCTAAACCTAAGGATAGGTGGGATGCTAACGATAAGAAATTAAAAACTACAAATGCCAAAGCAATGAACGCTTTGATCTGTGCTCCTGATAAAAATGAATTTAATAGAATTTCTCATTGTACAACAGCACAGGAAATTTGGCACACTCTGGAGGTGACACATGAAGGAACTTCTCAAGTCAAGGAGTCACGACTAGCTCTATTTAGCAATGAATACGAAAACTTTGTGATGGAAAAGGGCGAGAGCATAAAAGATATGTTTGGACGATTTTCAACTTTGGTGTACAATGCTAGAGCGCTTGGGAAGGTCTTCACTGAAGTAGAGCTTGTACGGAAGATACTGCGAGTCTTACCAATGAACTTTGAGGCAAAAGTCACTGCGATACAAGAATCAAAAGATCTGAGTAAACTAAGCATGGAGGAGTTGATCGGAAACTTGATGACATATGAGCTTGAGCTAAAGGCAAAGGAGGAACATAACAACTCCGAATCAAAAAAGAAGACGATTGCCTTAAAAAGCAAAGAAGAAAGCGGTGAAGAAGAAGAAGATCCAATTGAAGAGCTTGCGATGGCTGTCAATAATCTTAGAAAATGGTCAAAATTCAGGCCACACAAGAAGAAAACAAGTGGTAATAAGTCAAAAGATTCTGATGATTCCGATAATGAATTAACATGCTTTAACTGCAAAAAGCCTGGCCACTTCAAACGAAAATGTCCACTTCTCAAGAACAACAAAGGAAAGAAAAAGAAGAAGAAGGCCTTTGCAGCAACTTGGGATGATGAAGAAGGAGAAGAAGTTTCGGATAATAGCTCAGAAGAGGTTAACTTGTGCCTTATGGCAAAATCAGATTCAGAAACAAGTTCAGAGGAATCCAGTGAGGTACGTAACTATTCTTATAAAGAACTTGTTTTGATGTGTTATGATTTTACTAATACAATTGATACTCTTGAAACTAAAATTGAAAAATTGAAGTCTGACAGGAGAGAACTCGTTCATGAGAATACTAGGTTAGAAACTGAACTTGAAAATATTCAAAACCTAGACTGTAAAAAATGTAAAATTTTAGATTCAGAAATATCAAGACTTAAGAATAGCTTCGATAATCTTGAAAAAGAAAACTCGAGTCTTAAGTAAACCATTGACACTAGGAAAAAGGATTTTATAAATAGATGCACCACACTTGTGACTGAAAACACAACACTAAAAACCAAAGTCCAAAATCTTGAGAAATCTCTGAATAACTTTTCAAGAGGAGAAAAATCGTTTAACATGTTATTGGGAAATCAACTCTTTGCTAACAACAGAAAAGGACTAGGTTTTGGGAAAACACAGGTTGATGATCATGCAAAAAGTAAGAGTGTCTTTGTTAGAAGTGAAATTGGACATCGTGTTGAAAATTGTAGTCATAGGAACAAGAACACAAAATTTATACAAGTTTGGGTTCCTAAGAATTCTACAAACAAATTTCATGTCTATAGGAACAAAAATAAAAGGACAAAACAAGTTTGGGTTCCAAAGGGATTGTTTGTTCACAATGCTTCAGTTACTAATATCATTGGACCTAAGAGTTTCTCTAGGTCATCCTCCTCTCTCTTTATGTAGGTCTGTTGGCGGGCTAAGGAGCAACAAGAATGGTTTCTAGATTCAGGTTGTTCTAGACATATGACAGGTGATAAATCTAAGTTCCTTAGCCTAGAGAAGTTTAGAGGTGGAAATGTGATCATGGGAGATAATAGCAAGTGTAAGATTATTGGGAAAGGTGAAGTAAGTAATGGTACTTTTTCCTTGACTAATGTTTTATACGTTGATAATTTGCATCACAATCTCATTTCTATTAGCCAACTATGTGACAAAGGTATGAATGTGGTTTTTGATAGTGATACTTGCAAAATCATTGATAAAACTTCTAATAACATTGTCTTTATAGGCAAAAGAAAAGGAAATGTTTACTCACTTTCGTTTGACAATCTAAATCTTTCCAGATGTTTGGTAGCCACTGACGAAGAGGCATCTTTATGGCATAGGAGACTTGGACATGCTAGCATGAGTCTCTTAAGAAATCTTGAAATGAAAGAATTAGTCAGAGGGTTACCACATCAGAAATTTAAAGATAACAAAGTGTGTAAAGCATGTTCCTTGGGCAAGCTTAGTCGATCATCATTTCGCCCTAAAAACATTGTTAGCACATCAAGGGTCCTCGAATTAATTCATATGGACTTATTTGGACCAAATGAAATTGCAAGCTTGAATGGAAAACGTTATTGTTATGTATTGGTTGATGATTATTCTAGATTTACATGGGTTTATTTCTTAACCAAAAAGTCTAAATCCTTTGATTATTTTTCAAAATTTGCTAAACTTGTTCAAAATGAAAAAGGAGTTTCAATTAAAACTTTGAGAAGTGATCATGGAGGCGAATTTGAAAATTTAGAATTTGAAAACTTTTGTGAAGAAAATGGTTTAAAACATGAATTTTCTGCCCCACGAACACCTCAACAAAATGGGGTCGTTGAAAGGAAAAATCGTACATTACAAGAATTGGCTAGATCCATGTTGAGTGAGTATAAACTACCTCTAACTTTTTGGGCAGAGGCGGTGAATACTTCGTGCTACGTAATGAATAGAGTAATGATTAGACCAATACTTGGCAAAACTGCTTATGAAGTGTGGCATGAAAGGAAACCTAACATCTCTTATTTTCGTGTTTTTGGATGTCCTTGTTTCATTCTTAACACAGGTGATCAACTTGGAAAATTTGAATCAAAGGCCGATGAGGGAATTTTCATGGGCTATTCAACAAGGAGCAAGGCTTACAGGATATACAACAAACGAACAAAGGCAATTGTTGAATCAGTCAATGTGAAATTTGATGAATCTGATCTGGAAAGGACGACTGAAAAAACGGGTGATGATGGGGTAGATCATGAAGGCATTAAAGAAGGGACATCTACTGAGAAAGATGGAAGTAGGACTGTTGATGCTGATAGATTGAAGTTCAAATCCAATCATCCTCCTGAATTAGTTATAGGAGATCCTACGGAAGGTATACGCACTCGCTCTGCATTTGATAAAAATTTATGTGCGTTTTGTTGTCATAGTGGTTTTATTTCTGAAATAGAACCTGATTCTGTTGAAATGGCTCTTAATGATGAAAGTTGGGTTTTAGCAATGCAAGATGAACTTAATCAATTTGAGAGAAATAAAGTTTGGAAATTAGTTCCTAGGCCTAATGACTATCCAATTGTAGGAACTAAATGGGTATTCAAAAACAAACTTGATGAATCAGGAAATGTAATTAGAAACAAAGCTAGGTTGGTCGCAAAAGGATATAACCAAATAGAAGGCATAGATTTTGATGAGACATTTGCACCAGTTGCTAGGTTAGAAGCCATTAGGATTTTGCTCAGCTTTGCTTGTTATAAAGGTTTCAAACTAAAAAAATGGATGTAAAAAGTGCATTTCTAAATGGTGATCTGAAAGAAGAAGTTTTTGTTGAACAACCCCCCGGTTTTGAAAATCACGATTTTCCAAATCATGTGTATAAACTTGAAAAAGCATTATATGGTCTTAAGCAAGCCCCTAGAGCTTGGTATGACTGCCTTTGTACATATCTTCTGGAAAACGGCTTTGAAAAGGGGAGTGCTGACACGACACTGTTTCTATTACATAAAGGAAGTGATTTTTTGATTGTTCAGATTTATGTGGATGATATCATTTATGGTGCTACTAATGAACTCTTGTGCGAGAAATTTGAACAAGTCATGCAGGCTAAATTCGAGATGAGCTTGGTTGGAGAATTGAAATATTTTCTTGGATTTCAAATCAAGCAAAGCAGTGATGGCATTTTCATTTCGCAATCCAAGTATGTGTTGGAACTGTTGAAAAAATTTGGAGTTGAGAACTCCAAACCATTGAGAACTCCTATGAGCCCATCAACAAAGTTGGACAAAGACGAGAAAGGAAGTGCTGTTGATCAGAAAAAATATCGAGGGATAATTGGTTCACTTCTCTATCTTACCGCTTCTAGACCTGATATTATGTTTTCTGTTTGTTTGTGTGCACGTTTTCAATCTAATCCTAAAGAATCTCATTTGAAAGCCACTAAACGAATTTTGAGATATCTTTCACACACACACAAATTTGGATTATGGTACCCTTCTTGTGAAAACTTTGATTTAGTTGGTTATTCTGATGTTGATTATGCTGGTTCATTGGTTGACAGGAAAAGCACCAGTGGGACATGTTTCATGCTAGGGCATTCATTAGTTTCATGGTTAAGTCGAAAACAGAATTGTGTTGCATTATCCACCACTGAAGCAGAATATATTGCTTTAGGAAGTTGCTGTGCTCAAATTCTATGGATGATGCAAACTCTTTCTGATTTTGGCTTAGTTTATAAACAAGTTCCATTAAAATGTGACAGTAAAAGTGCAATAGACTTATCAAATAATCCTGTTCATCATTCACGCACAAAACACATTGATGTGAGACACCACTTTCTTAGAGATCACATTGCTAAGGAAGACATTTGCATTGAATATATTTCAACTGAGGCTCAACTTGCTGATATTTTCACAAAACCCCTCCCCGAAGACAGATTTTCTAGATTACGTTTGGATTTGGGGATTATAGAAATTGACTAACCATTTTTTCATTGTTAGGTTGAAATATTCTTGGATATATACTTTCAACTTCAATTTCTAGGATTCAAACAAGTTTTGGATATTTTCCAAAGATTGATTCGAATATGGTATTCAGTACTGGATATTACATAATATAATTAACTTGGTAACTTATTCCACGATCATTTCTATCTCTACCATCTTTCTATCGTTCATAATGGTTTGATAAAATAAGAAGAGTGAATTATTTTAAATTAAAAATATATATATATATATATATAATAATAATAAATAATAATAACTCTCATGCATCCATTCTCATTTAAAAGTCCTTATGGTTATGCATGGATGGAGCATGTGAGTGAATTATTTTTATCATTACTCCATTCTCATTTAAAAGTCCTTATGGTTATGCATGGATGGAGTATGGTAACTAAGTATTCTGGTCTCACTTAATAGTCTGGATGCATAGACTAATAAGTAACTGCTAATCCCATTTAAAAGTCCTTATGGTTATGCGTGGTTAGTAAGTGCTTATTTTTTTGTTTTTGTGCTTGAATGTCAAATTAATGTTAAAATATCTCTCTTCTTATTAAAACTAATCATCGATCCATCCTCTACAATATGGAAGTTTTTATCTCGTTATGATATATTATTTTTTGTTCCTACTATTCCATTTTTTTTTGTCAGTCTTTTGATAATGACAAAAGGGGGAGAAGAACAAGATTTTGATGAGAAAGTAAATATTTTTTGACCTATTTCAACAAATTTGGTTAAATGTTGTTAGTTAATTTTTCTTTAGTTCTTTTATTCTTTTGTAATTTTTGTTATCTTCTAAACAGGGAGTGGTCCTGGTTGTAGGGGGAGCATTCAAATAGGGGGAGCTAAAAATTTCGTGTTCAAACACATGTATTAGCATTTCAAAATCTTTAATATATATGTTTGTCATCATCAAAAGGGGGAGATTGTTTGATGTGATTTTTTGTTTGATGATAACAAACATATATATATCAATATATATATGTGTTTGCAGTTTGGACTATATTCATATTGAATAATTATACTATTGCACAGAATCTATATAATTCAACTAGTATTTTTTATTCAATATAATATTTTATTACAACACTTAAACAATACAAAGTTTTCAGCTCTCTCTATATATATACATACATCAGTTCATACATTTTACTTTTCTCACTACAACACTCAACACTCAGTTTTTCACTCTGTCTGCACATCTGCATCTATCTGCATTGTCCAGCTCCACTTCTCGTCCTGTCTCTTGTGTACCTGTATAATTAGCAACTACAACAGTAATCTGAAAACAAACAAATTTAAATTTGCAAAAATAAAATTTGTTTGTGTCTCAGATACATGGGTTATTGTCATCATCTTTGATTGTGCAATATCTATGCATATCAGTAATTTTTATCAGGGACAGGCAATTATAAGTGGCTGCAGTACACACGTGTACATTCGTATACGTGTGCACTGCCACGCCAACTCGTGTGCACAAACTACAACAAAACACAAATTCATTCAAAGCAACATAACAGAGAAGAACAAAGACCAAGTGCAGCATCAGTCACACTTTATCAAGTGGTCATGAATGCATTAACAACATCGAGCCAGAAACAGTCAAATATCCCACAAATGTCCAGATCAACAAAAACTTGAAATACTGCACCAACTAGGAATGAACAGAATCACAAGGCAAGTGCACCACAACACAAGCATACACACACACATACATACGCATGTGTATACATGAGGAAGGTTACAGATTCAAGTCAAAATGCACAGTTCAAACTACAGCGGACAGTGAAGTTCAAGTTACAGGTTAAAATACACAAAGTATGGAAACTGCATCAATGTAAAACAGAACATAGTATATATAGTGATGCATAGCAACTGCATAGCAGCTGCACAACAAAACACAATGCAACAGAACATGAAGCAGTGCAAACTCACAAAGGCACAACAGTAATGGAAACTGCACCAATACCAAACAGAGAATATATATATATACAGTGATGCATAGCAACTACATAGCTGCTACCAAGCAAACAGAGACAAAACAACACAGAGAGCTACATGAACAAATGCAATACTGTGAAGTAATGTAACAGCAAACAACTCTGTGCACATGTGAAGCCAGAAGAATTGCACAACTACAAGTACAGGGATGAATACAACATGATGAAGCAGTGGAAACAAACTCAAGTGCATGTGAACATGGCAGCAGACCAGTGACAACAACCAAGTAAAGAACATGGATGTACAAGGCAATGCACCAATGCAAGTGACTAATGCAACATGAAGTGAATCAAGTTCAAAACATCATAACAACAAGTACAGTGTTCCTCAAAGACGAATTCGAGCTAGAAACAAATGACATGCACCAGCAAGCTATCAAGAATCAGATCACAACTACATGCAGATCAAATGAAGTTCTGATTCAATCCCATAGCAAAATCAAGTCATAATGAAAGTACAAACCCAAAAATATATGCATACACACATACAAATGTATATATGCACATATATAGTAAACTGGTGAATGTGCAGTAGGGAACACAAGACAGTGGCAAGAACAAGGCAGTGCAGAAATCAAGCCAAAATTAAAGAACAAATTCGTATCTTTTGATTAAGTCTTTGATTAAGTCAAAGATTTCTAATTTGGAAAGAAATCTTTGCAGCAAATTTCTCGAATTCATATATGGTCAGTATTAATTCAAATGAGGACCGAGACAACAAATACAGCAAGAAATTTTCGAATCAATTAATTCGAATTCAAATATGGTCAGCATTTATTCGAAATTGAATCAAGAAAGGAATACTCCAAATCCAGAACAAATTCAGGAAAATAATCAACGACATGAAGAAATCAAATCTGACAGTGTTAATTAGGGTTTCAACCCTATAAATACACCCCAAGAAATCATCATAGACAACAGAGAAATCGAGTAAAAAAGCAAGCAATAAAACGAGCAACAAAAGAAATAATATACCGAATTATCAACAACTCGATCATCAGAGAACGAGCAAGCCGAGCAACGCAACTTCAAAGTCAACAATTAATCATCAGAAATCGAGCACAAGCAAGAGCCGATAGCCGCAATTTGGATCGATGGCGTAAAGCCCTAATTTTTCTCAAAGACCCAAGCCCTAATCTCAAAAGCAAGGCCGACATTATTCTTACAAGCAAAAGAAGGAACGAAGTGGATCGGGTTAAAGAATAGACCGGCTTTGTTTAATTATTAGAGGGGTGTTAGTTTTATTTAGGGTTTAAACTTTAAAAGTTTTTTTTTGGTTGAGCAAAAATTTAGGGATTAACATTTATATTTTAATCTTTGCTCATGAAATTAATTTTTGAAGTTGTTTCTTTTCTTTTGGAGTCAAAAGAATTTGTAAATCACCACCTAAGGTTTAGGTGTAGTCAGATTGTCTAGTTAGAGTAAGTCCAGTTAGCAGGGTTTGCGAGTTTGCAAAACTCTATAGGCGGTAGCAGGGTTTGCAAGTCTGTTAGAGTGTTTGTAAGCGGGAAACTGTTCAATTCTAATAGAAATCTGGGAATGCAGCAGTAGGCAGGGGTTGCCGAAGCTGGGTAAATTTTGTGTGTGATTTACTTTTCAGCATATTTATTTTTGCAGTTAGTTTCTGTGTTTAATTCGAAAAAATTTGCTATAACCCTATTCAACCCCCCCCCCTCTAGGGTTAATCTAGATCCTACAGGACGTCCCCGAGCATCCCAACTGGATCTCTTCCAACACAAAGCCGGTGTACTCTCTGCCTGGGAGTATCAACCTCAGATATTCCATCCCCGGTCGTAACCAACCTTTATCCGGGATCCCAATAACCAACAACACCACATAGTAATAGATATAGTGTATCCACATAAGTAAGTATCTGGGCTCCAAACCATGATACTACCCCTATCCAGAAGAAATGGACATACCCTAGGGACGCGATCCCTGAAACTTTGCTGCATCTTTCCTGTTTCGACCATTTTCCAGGTAGTGAGGTTCGACGAAGTCTCGTCCACAAAGCTACGCTTTTTTACAAAAGCCACGCTTTGATCAACAAATGATCAGCAGCACTCAGCATGCCACATTACCAAGTTGGGAATATATTGCTGATAACCTTCAACTACATAACCTCTAAGGGTGTTAAGCTAAGAGAATAAATTCTCCGCCACCAACGGAAATGTATTTGAAAGAAATCTGCTTTATATCTCAAAATGTAATGTCAGACATACAATCTATACAAGTCTGTTCTGGATTAAGAACAGAACCGAAGGCACTTCCGAAGAAGTCCTTGCAATCTGGGTATTCACAATCCCGATCGGACTTCCCATCACTTAGGGAGTCTCTATACCGGCGCGACTTAGTGCAGAGATAATCGATAGGTCATCCTATCGCTCTCTCAAATACCCGGTCTTCGTCACCGTTCTTCAAATGCTATCCATAACGACGAATCACATATTCAGAATGGGTTATATGACACAAGGTTCCTTTCCTGGCTAAACCGAATAGTGAGCGCAATACTCAAAACATATGGATATTGGATTTCAATTAAGTCACAACTTAATAATTCAAAACTTTCTTTCAAATGGTTTAAACCAATTACCATTTCAAATCTTTTAAAAAAAAAGATTTGTTTCATGTTAGATGGGTTTACTCATTTTGGGAAAAACGAATCACATTGCTTTTAATGTTAGATCGGTTCGAAATGCTTTTACACATTTTGGGAATGCTTATCTATTTACATCACTAGCCCTTTTAATGAAAAGAGATTGTTGATAACTCAAAGGATTCTATTATGCTTTTACATCACTAGCCCTTTTAATGTTAGGGTTTCATGTTAGATCGGTTCGAAATGCTTATCTATTTAAAATCTCACATCACTAGCCAAGGTAATGTGTGAACGATAAAATTCGAATTGTTTGATATTAATCGCCGATCGAATTTGCACATATAAGTCATACAACTGCAACATTGAATACTCCGAATACCACATGATTTAATTAAATTATAATTGTTATAAATCAACTAAATTAATTTAATTAATTAATATTTGTGAAGTATTAATTATAAATTTTTTATTAGATTTATCTGAATCAGTGTTGAATATAGTGCGTATATAAAATTTACATATGTACATATCGATATAATATCGATGTACATTTGATTTGGATTTAAATGTGCAATTACTGATCGGGTTCGAAAATGCATTGAGACCATAAGCCTATGTTAAATGGCCAATAATAATGGAGGGAAGGAGGAGTGTGTTATTTTCGAAACAAGTGTTTGAATTGTTGTAGGAAAAAAGGTAAAGGTTAGATCTAGATCTCCTTCTTTCTCTCGTTTTCTTTTCCTATATAGACCCAACATCTTACTAGTTTTATAAATTACTTTTTCTAGCCTCTGTAACCTCCCTTGACCATAAGTATTAGCCATCTCCCCACTCAATTTTCAAACCAAAATTAAATAAAATCAAATTAAAAGTGTGCTAATCTCTTAGATTATTAACATTTCTTAAAGGGATTGAATGAGATTCAAGCATTTTTCTTAATTCAACATTAAAGGTGTTACATCAAGGCCATATTTTTAGGTGATATCTAATATATATGTAATCATTTATGTTATTGTATATGAATATGTTAGAATTATATCATGAATTCATATATTTGTTTACCATCGATTTACTTATGTATTGTGACGATGCACATTTTGGAAGGTTTAAACTGACAATAATCTACAGATGTCCAACTCAAAAATCCGGAACATAGATAATCAATGGGTTAATTAAGAAAAATAAGAAAAGAAGAAGAAAACAAACACAGGATCTCGTAGCAGAATGACAAGATATAATAATCAAATAAACAATTCATGAAGATGTTTACTATGCATTTGATTATAATTTATACAACATTTATCAGAGTTATATATACAATAAAATTATAGAGTAATGCAGCAGACAATATGATGCAGGGAATAATACTAGTAATAATAATATACCAATTTTCATCTTCATCCTCTAGCAAATAGTCTTCAATATGCTGAAAACTCAGGGCTGATCGCATGTGATGAAAAGAAAAAACACTCAAGTCAGGACTAAAATATCCTTATGTGAGTCAAATCAATATCACGTATAACATCAGTGTAATAGCGTCATAGATTTTTATGGGATTTCACATGTCCTATCCAATATATAACGTGTGTGCAATAACTCAAGAGATGTTACGAGATTTTCCATCTCTTAAGGATCTGTCAAATTATATATAGTAGATTACACTATATATATAATGTCTAATTAGTAAAATAAATATTTATCTTAGCATTAAAGCTTTACATTGATCTCCCTTAGCATGTTTTTAAGCATCATCGTGCATATAGCGTCCTAGTAGCATGTCGGGGAATAGGGATGCGTCGTGATACAACAACACTAAACCAAAATCCTAGTGGTCTTGTATAGGGATAAAAGTATAACAAGGCATATGAGACAATGCCTAAGGTATGATACTACCTATTTGGGCTGCAGGGGGTGGTGGTAACGCAACATAGCCACGACCGCTCACCGCGTACATCCATCCCATATCAAGCAAAAAGGAGGTTATCCCTAAATCAAGGTGCACCAACCGAAACCAACAACAAGAGGAATAATATGGACCGAGTCCAAGAAAATCGATGAACGAATGTCCGCTAGGGGTAGCTAACTCGCTTGACCCTATCAAATCATCATGTTTTAGTCATTTCAACTTGGCACAAGTGCTCGAATCTATCCATCATTGTTCTCTTTCTTCAAATCCAGCAAACGATGTCAAATCAACCACTTCGTTCTGGAGTCTCCTCCACATACACAGTTGTTAAGTGATTCCAATATTGACAATGAGTATGCCAATAAAAGGCCTCCGTCTCTTTAGCAACCAAACATCGTTTTACACACCTGTTATAACTTCAATTTTACCCAATTCGTATTTACCTCAAAATATCATGTTTACTTCAAAATTCAATTCGAATTACAATTTAGGTTATAACTTCAGTTTAAACCAATTCGTATTTAAAGCCACGATCGAAATATAAATGATTCCCACTCTAACCAATTTGAATTTTAGAAAATAGAATGAAATTCTTTAAATGGTTTAAAAGTTAAAATAGTTTGATATAAAATGGTTTAAGTATTTAAAATGTTCTATAAAATAAAATAGTTTGTAAAATCAAAATATTTGAATATTTAAAAACGATAGGTTTTAAATAGTTTATATTAAAATAAATTATTTGAAAATAGTTTCAAAGTCAAACTGATTCAATTTCAAATCTTTCAATTCAAACCGTATTCAATTTCAACTCCATTCTAATCGACTCAATTTCGATTCCAAATATGAATTAACTTCGATTCGATTACAATTAAAATTAATTCCAATTTCAATTTTCATTTCCTTTTTTAACTTAAAATTCGATTCAGCAATTCAATTCAGTGGTTTAAATTTCAGTTCAATTCTAATTTTCAAACCATTTCAATTGATATGAATTCAAGTTCAATCTCGGAATATCGATTTAAATCGTTTAAACTAAACTTAACTTCGATGTTCAATTTAACGTTTAAATCTTTAAATTTGGTTCCAAGTTCAATTTTGAAATATCCATTTAAATTACTTTTACTTAAATAACTTCGAAGTTCAAGTCTTTATAAACAAGTCAATTTCGATAATTCAAATCTTATTTAAATCATGACTTCAAATTCCAATTAAATTCTTTAAAACTGTTTCTTTTAACTAAATTTAATTCGAACATTCAAACTCGAATTCGTAATTAATTCAAACTTCATAAATTCGATTTCCATTTCTTTAAATCAAAATCATTTAAATAATTTCAAAATCAATACTTTTAAAATTATTTTATTTAACCAATCCGGTGTCTGTGTATAATATTCTATCCTATGGCCAAGTGATCAGTTATTCAATTTAATTTCAAGAATGGATATATATCATTTAAACTCAAAATAAATGTCATAGGTATATATCTTTTCAACATATTTCTTAATTTATTCAAATATAATTCAGATAACAGTTTATATACTGTCAATATTATACATGGTGATAACAGGGATATATAAAATAAATAACATCAAATAACCAAATCATCAATCAATTGGCATCCATCACAATCAATCATCTAAACAGTTAATATATCACAATAGTTTCCAATTATCAATAACCGAAAATTTTACTAGCAATTTAATTCAAATTTCCAATTAACTGTTAACTCAAAATTCCTAACATATTTCTATGTTGATTAAATTATCAAACAACAATCAATTAATTAAATCCCCTCAGGATTTCAAATTAACCAACATAAAAATAATCTAGTCATTCGTGAGCATTTAAAACACTCACCTTTTATTTGAAACTGAAAACAATTCAACTTCAAATAAATTCCACCTCCATCCCATGTCGTAGACGACTTCGATACGATCCCAACACAATTCGTTTCGTTCAAAATGAACCTCGTGTGCAAAAGTTATGATTTTTTATTAGCGCAACAATTAATTAAAAGTAATTAACATATCAATTGAAATAATTAAACTAACAAAACATATACCCCTCTTCCTCCTTCCGCTCAAACTCTAAGCACGCAACACGACCTAAACCTCGCGACCAATCCCTCCATACACGCGTGTCGTCTGATAGCCGAACCACCATTCAATGCCGCCACGTCGAGTGCCTCGACCATCTCCAACATCACCTGAAGCATGGCAGCTTTCGCCTCCGCCAATCGCAAGCGAATACCCAAAAACTCACGTTACTATATGCCTCGATTTTGGCGATTTCAAGTCACCTCGCCATGATCCAACAGCATGTAATGTATAGGAGGACGAGAGCTAGACTTTCTTTTTGGAAGTTTTTATTTCAATGCGTGGATTTGTAGAAAACGAGGGAAGAACGAGAGTGATTTTCGACCATTAAACGATTTTGAGAAGGCGGCTGCGATATTATCGCTAGGGTTTTAACAATTGAAAGATAATGTTGCCTATTATATAAATATCTGACATTGTTGACTCGTGAAATTTCCGAATTCCAAACGAAGCATGTCCCTTGGCATTCTATACGGTTTACCCCTATTTCGAACACAATGGAACTAGTATCGGGCCTACCCGATCATTTGCAGAAGATAGCTTTTCAAAATCAATTTATTTTAATTAATAACTAAATTTATATTCTACACGTTTCAAGCTTGCACGACCAAACGATAAATCTTATCGCTATGAAACTTAAAATCCTATAATAACTCACTATTACAAATCCAGTGAAACTGGTTTGTTGAAATTTAAGACAATGGACAAAATGGCTATTTATACTCGTTAGTTAAAATCAAAAAAATTCAAGATCAAATTATTCATTTTAAATTCAATCAAAAGCCAACAATCTTCATTGTTGTCTAAATAAAATTTAAATCAATGTTCAACATTATTTTCATTCATATTAAATTCAGAATTCAATTATTTAAATAATTGCAATACTAAATTAAACAACTTAATTATCTAATATTAAAATCTCAATGAATTCTAGTTATCAATAATTATTTCATTTTTATCTAAATAATTCAATATTATTATTAAATTCTAGTTATTGATTATCAACACAGTCAATACAAAGAATTTCCTTTCAACACTTGTCATCACCTAAATCTTCGAATTTTGTTATTTCAATATTTTATTAAAGTTCAAATTCAATAAATTACTTTAATACATCAATAAATTTTTATTTTAACTATTTTTATTCAAAAGTCTTATTAAATCTAATATTTTAAATAGTTAAAAATACGGGTCGTTACATGTATATGTAAAAAGTTTAATATGTGTGTATGTTTGTATAAGTTTCGGCTACCACAAAAAAATCAGAATGAAAATTTAACTTTAAACATTTAAAATTAAAATTTTAATATTAAACTATTGTATGTATATATATGTATATATATACATATATATTAATTTTATACATACATTATTCTCATATATATATAAATATATATATGTTTGTATCTAAAAAAATTGTTAGATAGATTTTATGTAAAAACCAAAAATAACAATGTTAATTAATTTAAAAAGTACTATACTACAGTCTGTCAATATATATATATATATATAATATGACATAAATTTTGTACGAAAAGGATAGTTTAAGGAACATTTTTCTCTATACGAAAATTTTAAAATAAAAATAAAAAATATCTATTTAATCAAAATTGATTAAATTTAAAGAAAAATTTATGTTGTCAACTTTATGGCTGAAAATCAACCTATTTTTATATAATTTATTTTATGTTTAATTATACAATATTATATATATATGTATGTATATTAGAATTTTATAACTGATATATATTTATATTTTGTTTCATGTAATTTCAAATAAAAAACTTTTTTTTATATAGATATATATATACGTAAATGTATATATATAATTTTATGAACTAAATGTGAAATGTTTAAATTTGAGTTAGAATTTTGAATAAGATATTGTTTGTAAATCTAAATCTAATTAAAATTGAACTTTTCTAAAATACTTTAAATGTTAAATTTAAAATTAGTTTACATTTATACATAAATTCATACATGATTGTTTCATATACACACACAACATATAGGTATTTACTTGTTACACATATATAGGAATATATATATATATATATATATATATATATATATGTATATATATATAAAGCATAGTTTACATTATATCAATATTTTATAGTAATAGACATCAAATATGTATACAAAGGGGATAATGTGTCTATTGCGGTGTAAATGCCAACACTTATATAAGACATGCTAAACCACATACACATTATATGTTGCACGTGCACATGTACACGTATGTGTATTTGGTACATAGGTGCACATTATATAACACGTATATAAATAAATCAAATATTTATATAAATCAATTAAATAAAATAAAGATTAAATTCAAAATTTATTTAGATTGGATCTAAATCAATCTAAACTTCATAGGCCTAATAAGATCTCAAACAAATTTTTTATTTTTGAAATTCACTAGTTTAACCAGATGTGTGCTGGCCAAATTCCAACAATTTTTAACTTGGTTAGGATTTTTGCCTCTATGTTTGTCATTGAGTAAAACTGTGAACTTAGGGTTTGACTTAGTTGTTCCATGATTAACTTCAACTTCTACGGTTTAGGTTTTAGGCCAACTTGCCTACTGCGACTCGAATGCGAAGTTGTTGATTGCGATGACGGCAATTTTGATGATATTAGGGTTTACAGGTTCATTAAAAGTAAAAGTGAAAAGTAAGCACATGAATGAAAATGGGTAGAGAACAATGAGGGGAATTAACGGATCATAAAATGAAATATTATGGGGCTATTCAACAAAAAGGGTGGCTATGAATTGTTTAATATAAACGGAAAACTCATTAATTTCTTAGGATTAAAGAGAATTAGCTAAGACAAAATACAATAGGCATTTTCTTTTGATTTTGATGTACTATTAAAGGAAACTTTCATTCATCTAAGGGCACCATGGTTGGCAGTTGATCATAGGTAGTGTTAATACATCGCATCTTGCTTGGTCCGCTGCTTAGCACCACCCTAGAAAACTGCAATGGGCGATCAACCATTTACCGTGGTACCTTTAGACAAAGAGTCCCCTTGGCATCACATTGTTTTTATCCCAATTTTTTTTACGGTTAACACTTTTTCGCGAGAATACAATAATTTAGCCTTTTCTCTCTTTTAAAAGTGAGAAAGAACTAAAATAACTAGGGATTTCATTTGGTAATCCAAAATCTTAGGATCTTACTTTTAATAAACCAAAAATTTGTAAACAATTTCTTTAAGTAATATAATATGATAGAAATAGTTATTAACTTGCAAAATGATAAATTTTTGTATTAATGATAATGTGAAAAACAAAATATATAACAAGGTGGGAAGAATCAAGGACCTCTAGCTTAAGTGGTTAGTGGTATGATGCTATAGATAAAGAATGTAGAGAACATGGGTTCATTGTCCAAAGAGATCATAATGAGTGCTCTACATGAATATGTATCATTCTTATTATATAAAAAGATGAGAAGCCTATTATGCAACCCATATGCCTTCCTCTCTCTTGCATCACTTTTATTTCCCTTAAATTTTGGAATGTGTAGAAAAAACTCTTTCAACTTTACTTCTTATCCCTAAAATGAATGTAACTGGTAATGCTTGGCTTTTATGTTCAGAAGAAAGATGTAATTTATACCTAATCTTGTTGTCATAATTTTTCTTATACTTTGAGATTATAATTTAACTTTCATCACTGTCTTATTTTATCTTATAAAATTCAACTATGACTGTTTTTAAAACATTCTTCAAACGTCAATTTTAACTGAAAGTGGACTTTGTTTTAGAATACTGGGTTATTTGACGACTGATAGTTTATTAGTTGCAATATGCATTTGAGTAAAAGCATCTTTGCTTCAAATTGATTTCGTTTACATAACTGATTTAAAATATATTTTGTTAGTGTTTGCTAACTTACTTTATTAGAGAAGGTTTCGATCCAATTGAATGATTTATTTTTTTATTTATCATAGCGTGTTTTGATTTACTGAATATTTTTGTGATTTAATTTATCAAAGCGGAGCAATAACTTCAGGAAGTAGTATCCAATCAACTCGCACCCACATGGAAATGTTAGGGCTTAGTCCATTTCTTCATCAACTTCTCCTCTTCCTTATAGACCAAACCCCTTCTTCCTTAAAACTAGTTGATGTGCTCCAGCCTCCGAAGAAAATCACCTCACCCCTCTATTGAATGCATCATACTTAGACCTGTTTCGCTACGTGTACCTTGACCTTTCGTCTTCTTCTTCCTTTTATTTATTTTATCTTTATTTTTTTTAGTTATTCTACTATGGTACTAGACCTTTATTCTAACATACTTGAAAAGTAAAATTTTAGTTTCTGATTACGACTGCATATGTTTGTCTTATTATATTTTGACCAACATATATTTCTTAAATAAACTACCTTCTTCATTCAATATTTTTTCTTCTTCTTCTTCTTTATCCTCTCATAGAGAAATTAGGTTTCTCTAAGTTAAAACTATGATAACTTCCTTATTTATTAATGAAAAATTCCAAATAAAAATTCCAAATTCAATCAGAAGATTCTCTACAAAACCAGCTGTTCAAATTGACATTTAAGTGAGGGTTAAGGCCAAAACTTTGAAATCAAGACAGCTTTATAGGTTAGTTAGTTCGAAGGATAGATTTCATTGGATTTGGTGATTGGAAATTGTTCCCTATGGTCTGTGATCACCATATATTCTATATACTCTTTGTTAAATGCTAATGGTCGAGTTAGGTAGATAAATGAAGGGGAAATAAGTTTAAAGGACAAATTAAAGTAAATAATTAGTCACATGGACACGCACACAAATTTTTACTGTAAGGACAAAGCACAAAGCCTAGATACAATTTCAAACAAAACAAAGTATTTTGCTTGTCTTCCTCCTCCTTCCTTTCACTCAGGATTTGACGAAAGTTTACCTCAAAAGAAAAAATGGCATAGCAAATCAGAATCAAATCTCCATCTCCAACAGAACCTCAAAAATCGACAGTCGGTGAACAACGAGCACAACAATTGAGAGTCGATGAAAACCTATCTACGTCGGAAGTTAAGAAACAAAGTGAAAATTGAAATGTCGAATCACTTCCAACAGCAGATATTCAAGAAGAAAACGCAATGATAGAAGAGGAAAACCTACCTCTAGTGTGGGAAAAGTCTCAGAAAAAAGAAAAGAAAAATGCTGCAGATACAAAAAACTAATACCTACGTGGTATAAACCGATACCTACTTACTGCAAACTTGAAATCGTTACATATTTGACTGAAGATATTTCACTGCAGCTAATACGCAACCTATTGTTACATTTTAACATAATTTGTTTCACAAATTACTTATTGTCTTTATTTTGAAATAATAGGATGATGATGATTTTGTTAATCCACATCCAGTTTAAAAAAAGCTATAAAATTGGTATGAGATTTCTCTTTATTTTAAAAAAATTACTTATTACAAATAAAAAAGGTGAATATAACCTAACTTTTTAACATTTTGTCTTTATTAGAGACAAAAAATAGAAGAAATGTTCAAAGAAATATGGAAAAGCAATAACATAGCAGGCATGGAGGTAAAACCAGATGATATGCATCAAATAAAGTGTGCATAACAAGCAGAAGACACGTAAGTTTTTTTGGTTAAAATGTTATCTACTGACAACAAAATAAATAGTACAATTGAAACTAATAGTTATAATCAATTGAAAGTTGCTCATTATTCAAACTATCTGTTTTTTGCATTATAACATTTCATACATAATTCTATACATATTGTATGCCTTTTATATTTAATTGAATTTGAGTCGTAAAAAATATTGAAAAATATTATCTCTCAATTTAAAAACATTTAGTTCAGAAATAAACAGTTACTACAGGAAGAAAATTGATACCTACATAAAAGAAACAGATACCTATAGAAACAAACTGATACCTACATAAAAGAAACTGATACCTACAGAAACAAAACTGACACCTACAAAAACAAAAAATATAACTACATAATAAAAAATAAAAAAATATTTAGAAAATATATCTTAAAGTAATAACTACAAACGAAAAATTCGTACACAAATCGATACTAAGTGTGCTAGTAAAACTGTTAAATATTTTAATTCAAAGCATACTATATGCTTATACCATTATCCCTGAAATTCAGTGTTTTGTATCAATTGTAAACCTAATAACTTATGCAAACTGACACTAACATTACACTTTGGTTTCGACAGGCTTGACTGTGGAATATTTATAATGATATTCATCGTTTCACTGAACAAAAGCAGAATGCCAAAGAAACTTGAAAAGAAGGAAATATTATCCACAAGAGAAAAGATTGTACATGCAATATTGACAGATGATGAACATTGCTGGAGTTTATCTAAATACATATTAAGCTTAGAAGAAGAAAGAAAAGGAAAAAACTGAATTCACATTGTGATGTTTCACAGTTAAATTTGATACTTGTAAAGTAATGTAATTCTGTTGAAATTTGTACTTGTAAAGTAACGATGTTTTGTTGCAATTTGATACTTATGAAGTAATGATGTTTTGTTCTTAAAACAAAGCTGCTCTTACTTGTAAAAACAAATACCAGAATTGATACTGTAAAAACATTTAACTGACACTAAAACTGATACTATCACTTATACTAAATACTTGAAATTAAAATCAATTGATAATATGCTATACTGAATACAAATTAATAACAAAAGGTTCAATTACAATAAACCACCAAAACAAGTCACACATCCACTTATTAATCTGAAAAAATTCAAAATGAAAAATCAAATCATATCCTCTTCGAAGCTTGACAATTCTGTTTATTACGACCAAGCTGCTTTGCACTCGCCACATCTGTTTTGCTTATTCTGAAAATATGAAAATCCTTCTTTAGGCTTAACTGATGGTCAACCTGCGCCACATTATCACCACTGCCAAAAAAAACATTAGTAAAAACATGTTCAATTTAGAACATTAGTCTTTCCAATTCAGAAAACGGATACCTATGGTATAAAATACCGATACCTAGTTACTGATAATCAAAAAAATTGATATTAAGAAAAAATAAAAATGATACCAAAAAACTGAACCTAAATTATGATACTTTTCCACTCTATCACAAGCTTATATACAACCTGATCAATGTTATTTTTCCAATCATCACAAGCTTATATCTCATTCTTCAAATTATACAAGGAGCAATCAATAGACAATCGAGTGCTAAAAGTGTTATTATTCAACACAAACCGACAAAGAAGATTGTTATCCCTACTGCCAAAAGAAATTAAAAAATAAACATTAGTGAAAATATGTTCAATTTAGAACATTAATTATTCAATTTCACAAAACCGATACCTACCATGTACAAAACTGATACCTAGTTACTGATAATAAAAAAATGATACTAAGAAAAAATAAAAATGATACCCAGAAACTGAACCTAAAATATGTTACTTTTCCACTCTATCACAACTTTATGTGCACCAAAGCAATAACTTTTCCAATCATCCCAACATTAATACAAGAAAATTTAAGATAAATTAAACGACAAACAATTAAAATACAACACTGCATAAAGAAACAAATAATAATAAAAAACCTGCTGCTACTTCCACAATTTTCCATAGACGAACAAACAAACAATGAGAACAACAACACTGCATATCATTTGTAAAACTGGACAAACTAGAAATCACGGCCAAATTATTTTAACTCGAATAGAGAAAACAAAAAATAGAGTAATATAAGCATACCTAATTAATATAATTTGAAGAAAAACGAGATCACGATACAAATATGAAAAGAACGAAATCAACAAGACGCGCGTAAGAAAAAAATGATCGATGAACTACAAATTTCAAAAGGATGAAATTGAAATAATCGAACGAAGTAGATTGATATTTTTTATTGTGAGAGAGATATTTGATCGCGGCTGAAAATTTTGATCGAAAGGAAGAAGAAGAAGCGTGCGAAAGTGGGCTGGAAAGAAAAAAACGATAATTTGTCCTTTAGAGAAAATGATTAGCGGGCAGTCCTACATCCAAAAAGAGTCCTAAAAACTGTCCTTGGGAAAAATTTCCTGATAAGTGAACTTGAACTAGGATTCCAGTAATGATAATTACGATTTTAATGAGTATTTATCTATATATTACCATAAAATTAGTGGTTAAAAGCCTAAGAATGAATGTTGTTGTTATGATTTTCTATTGGTTACATTGATTATTGTTTAATTTAGATGAAAATTTTTATGGTTATATTCTTCCACAGCATAACAAATACAAAATGACATCAAGGGGACACTGAAATAGCTAAAGGGACCATGATAAGTGTGCAATCATATGATTACAAGGAGAAAGAAAAGAGAAAAGGTAGAGAAGACCAAGAGAAGAAACTAAAAATTTTCCATTGAAGTAAACAGTTCGGTAAGGATTGGTCCGGTAGCAATCAAAATGAAATGATTCAGCTATCATCAACTGCCAAACAACAAAAAATGGTCAGGTAGTTTTCAATTACTAGATATAGAAATGGTTTGGTAGTTTCCGTTGTGGAATAAGAAAAATGATTTAGCTGCCACCGTGAAAATGATCACCGCACCAAATATCCATTGAAACAATATTTGTTGATAATAGCAAGTCAAATAAGGAAAGTGCATATTTTGTAGGAACTGTCCAACCGATTGTTTCACAATTTAGTATCTATAAATATCCCATAGATGAAATATAATGATAGACAAGTTTGGGGAGCTGAAAAAACCCTGACAGAAGTTACCAAAGCGATTTTCAATAGTTGTGTTTTTCATTTCTTCTGATCATTATATCATCATTTTTGTATTTATACTATGTTCTCAAGATTTATAAGGAAATGGATAATAACTGATAGTGGATGTAGGAAATATTCAGTCAAACTACTATACATTTTGTGTGTTCTTTACTTTCAGCACTATGTTTTCAATATATGATTCTAATTTTCTCCCTGCTAAATACAATTCTTACATAATTATCAGTTGTAGAATACATTCTGTATCTAAAGTTCTACGAAATCTCTTGGTGGTGTTTGCTTATTTTTCTTCCAAACAATTTTGCTGCTTTCATTAAAACCCTTCTTTGTAGGCCACCTAAATGCTAGACCAGAGCTGGTGGTACTAGTAGGGATGTTAAAAACGCCAGTGCTCCTAACCTACTTATTGCCGCTAAGGTTAAACATTCGACAAGCACTTTGATGCTAGTAGATGTGATTATTAGAGGCGACCTTGATAGGGTCATGTCATGCTGAATTGATGGTTTACTACTCGATAGCAAGAAATAGTCGACCTACTTTTGATATGCTTCGGGCAGCAATGAGCCACTGGTTACATGACTTCGGATTAAGAAAGATCTTGATCCGAGGAGTGATAAAGTAGAAGAAGGTCACGTTTTGGTAGAAAATCCAATTATAATAGTTAAAGAGTAAAACAAAGGAAAGCTGTGGAGATGGAGCATACAAGAGTTTAGCTCAAAGTTGGACCCAAAAACGGTTCAGTACTAAATCGAATGTCTTCTTCTTAACAATCGAATGTCTTCTTCTTAACAAGGCCTTGTTGTAGCTCAACCCACACACTCTCATTGGAACTCTTTCGGTCATCTTACGCTTATTGCCAGTGAAGTGCGTAGGGACCATCAACAATAGTCTAGGAGCCATGAGCATGGTTGGGAATGATGCTCAAGAAAACACAGGGAAACACAAAAGGGGACGATCTCCAAGAAGAGAAAGAATCAAAGATCATTCCCATCAACAATTTCCTAAATTAGAAGACATGATGGACAGAATGATCAAGGAGTACATTTGATGGGAGCAGACTTAGTGTGGCATTGGGGCTTGAGTAAGATGTCCATTTATTTTAGAGATAGAGACTACTTGGAAGCCAAGGATTTCAAAATGCCAACTATACATGGAATCTTTCAAAAGATGCATTTGCAACACTACGCTCAACCTATGCTAATAGTGAGAACACACAAGAAGTTTTATGTAATGCTTACCTCTATTCCTGGTAGACCTAGTAATTGTGTGGTCTTGTATTACCATTAGGATCGATCAATTCATGGGAAATGCAAAGAGATATTTATTAGTCAATTTCATGTACATGTGGGACAAACAAAGGATGCATATTCACTATTAGATTTTAGGCAAGGAAGTGATGAGTATTTGCCAATATTTAACTTGATTTAATGCAATAAGGGTCATTGTTCAAAATGAAATGAAAAGATAATATCGATGGTTTTCTATGGCAGAGCGCACCCAGATATGAAATTATCATGGAAGTTGACTATGGAGAAATCGGGCCCCCTTTGAGGATTTTTATTATGAAGCTGGAAAATAAATGATTCTGGAAGATGCTGATTATAATAGACGACCTAGTGCATTGTAACGGCCTGGAAATTTCGAACCCGAAAATTCCAGATAGTTAGAAAAATAAGAAAAGAGAAAGAAGAAAGGAAGAACAGAAACAAGTCACAGAAACCTCACATTCGCAGTGGATCAAAATATAATATAACATAAATACGATTTCACAACGAAGAATCATCATCAGTACAATTAAATTTTTATACATCAGAGTTACAACCGTTACAATACACCGGACAGTTTAAAACAACATATCCGAGTCAACTATACTATACACAGCGGTAAACACTCCATATGTTCCAGCCACCCAGTTCGCCTCCTGAGCTCCAGAACGTCCTTACATGGAAATCTGTAATACTCGGCCTGATCCGAGCATTACATCAAAGTAACACTCGGGTCAGGCTGGAAACCAGCGTGAGTAAACCATATAATTTGAAATACTAAATTCAAATCATAAAAGCAAACCCAGGTAACTCGTACTTCACTACGAGTTCATTTCTTGTTATGCTCAAAACATGATCCACAAATCAAATTCTACGTATTCTTACTTCGTTCAAAGGTCCATATTATTCCATTTCAGTATATTTATCCTACACATCAAATCCAAATAGAATTATGTAGATTACAAATCGAAGTGGTTTCGGATATGACTAATACCCAACCTCAGTCTCTTCGAATCCGATGTCATCTTAATCCAAGTTTTCAAGTGATTAAATTTAAATACCAGATGTCACTTTTTCATAGCAATTAATTGTAGATAACCACATTATCTTAGTTTAAACCCAACAAAACATATCATATCACAATCACATACTAGAGATAACAAACAGTCAAACGTATTCAAATATCCTTCAATCATTCATAAACAAGATAATTAGTCGTACCAATTATAATTAATTTAATTAACTACTAAAGAAATAAATTAATAACTTTTTTACTTAAAAATCTTGCTTACTCATCATTAATTCATTATGCCCAATTAAATAATCATTCCTTAATTACAACTTGATTAACCATTCTTGATTAATCATTCTTTAATTACCTTAAGTACTTTGCCTTTAATTAATAATACCATTTAATTATTCCTAAACCTATCTCATTGATTAACCTTTAATTACCTTCTAAATTAACTTCTCGAATTAATTATTTGACAATCACTTACATTGATAAATTAGTTCACACTCATTAATTAACTAAGCCTTAATTAATCAATCTGTTTAATTAATTACTCTAAGTAATTAATACCTAATTACTTTCCCTACAGTAATTACTTAAGTCCTTAATTAATCCAAGGTAACCATTATATTAGTTACTTAACTAAAACATATAAAACTTTCTTAATTAAAAGATTGAAATTAAATACAAAATTCCTAGAGACCTTGATTAATTAAGGTTTTAAAACATATTGTCTCAACCATCCACTTAATTTTAAAAATTTGAATTTGGAAATTAATTAAATAAATTTTCTTATATAATTACCCTAAACCAAAACAACTTAGCTTAAACCCACATTTTTTATTAAAACTTGTTATTCATTATTATTAGATTTTAGGCCCTGATAACTGAAGTAGAAAAAAAATCTTAAACACTTCAAGCCCAAAGCCCAAAATCACGTTCATAGCCCGAGCAATTCTCTCGTTCATCCCGATCCATTCTTCTACTCAACCTGGAACACTTACCACTAAAAATTTTTGAAACCTGCTTGAGACAAAACATACAAGATACTCACGCTACTATTATTTCCCGAAGCACCATCCCAAATATTCCGAGAGTAACCCGAAGCATCTCTTCATCTCTACTCTAATAGATGATGACGGAAACGAACATGCTCTGTGCACATGCATGCAACCTTGCCAGAGCTCCAATCATCACTAATGTCGATGATGAGTCGCCCATGGCCATCTCTTACAATTTCGACCTCGCGATCAAACAACCCAACACGAAATCAAATTCGAGCAAACTCAAACACATCAGGCTTCAACCTGATACCCACCCCTCATCATACAATCACCATGCGCCGTCGAAACAAACCACCAGTGACCCCGAACTTCTGACAAGAGAAGCTTCGTCGACCTATGCTACTCTTTCACTTGGTCCGCTCATTTCCGATATCCTATCGACGTCGTATCTTTCCCTGGAACCATGGAAATCAAAACTAGGCTTAAACCCTAGATCTTCCCCTTGCCATCACCACAGTGGTCTATAGGACCAGCAATTAATTTTCCCGTGACCACTGTCCTACGATCCCACACCTAACATAACCCCGAAGTCCAAACCTATTCCGATCACCAGTAGTTGACCAATTTGTAAATTCCGGTCATCTCGAAATTTTCCATAACTTATACAACTAAAAATCCTGATTCAAACCTTAAAATTCATGGCTTATAAAAACGAACAAGATTTTGAATCAAATCTCAAACTTTAATAAATCAAATTTTGAAGAAAGAATTTATTTTACTGTGTTTTTAACTTCCCAGTAACCCCATGCATTTTTACTACTTCAAAATATTTTTAAAATTTTGATTTTCCCATTTGAACTTGTTTCATTTAGATATTAAAGTCTAAATGATCATATGATGATGTTTTGTTTTCTACAGGTTTGAAACCTGAAATGTTTAGAACAGAGATTCAAATGTCTGTTTTCCAGAGATTCACAGCAACAACCAAATATAAATATACACATTTTTATACATTTAACACTTAAATCATATTTCTTCAAGCATGATTGCCAACAATAAGTAAAAATCCAAATTCCAGAAAGGCTTAATCACTTGTTTTGAAAATGAAGAACAGAACACCCCATTTGAAACTTGAATGAATTATTTTTCTGATTTTTAATTTATTTCCACTGAAATTTCCACTCTTCGTAAAACTATCTGATGTTAATCCTTAAAATATATTTTTTATAAGTTCAAGTCATCCCAAGCATATATTCCTTATACATCAACACCTGAAATGGTTGAGGTAAGGAGGAATTGGGTTTGAATGTGCCCATGGTCTGAAAACTTAAGAACAGTGGTATTCATACATATATTCAGACATGCTGATATGTATATACATATTTATAAATATGAGGCATAACCTATTAATTTATTGAAACATTTTCACAATAACTACTTCCATGATTTTCATATATATATATATATATATATATATATATATATCTGAATATATATAAAGAAGGTTAAGTTTTATGATGAAATTTTCTCACATGCAAATAATTGTCACATCACCTACTGACTAAAACATCACATGCATAAATTTAAAACAAAACTTAACTGTTTACTCACCTGAAACTTGATGGGCAGAGCAATTTTTAATTTGAACAGCCTTTTCTTTGATTTTAAAACCTGAGTGCTTTTGCTTATTTGATTTAAAAACTTGAATCTGAAATGTGCTTGTCACTGAATCTTGCATGCATGCTATTGAAATTTATGTGAGGATGTTTCAGATTCAAAATAGAGAGAAATGCTTGATCTAGTTTTGAACTGCTGAATTAGTTGTTCTCTGATTCCTAGATTTTCTTCTTTCCATTTTTTATTTATTTTCTTTTCCAGGTTTGATTCTTTTTTTCTTTCCTCTTTTGATTAAATTTTAAGTTTTTATTTTGAGAAAAATGAAAGAAGATGAGGATGCTTTGAATTTTGTATAAAGCCTTGTTTAATTCTTGATATTTATTTTCACAAAAATTTAAAAAAGAAAAGAAAAAAGGTGCCACATGTAAATTTGCATGATAACACAAATTACAATTGTTAAAATATATGATTACCAAGCTTACAAATGTCTTCATGTATTTATATTTATTTATTTCTTATGTTTTCTTTCTTTTATATTTATTTATTTATTATATTTTCTTTCTTTATTCTATGTTTTTGAGAAATTGCTTTATGTTATATATATACAACTAGGATTATTTTATGGATAAAATTTTATAAAAGAAAATACATTAAATCCCATTATTTACTTCTATTTCAAATTTAAGACATGATAATATAAATATACATGGATATTATTCTTTGATGTTTGAAAATAGAATTTACTTAAATAGCCTTTGAAAATCATCATGTTGAACTCAAATCAATAGTTTCGTAATCATAATATAAATATATATATATAAACTCTTGACTATATGAACACACTTCAAAATTCAATACTGTGAAGTTTGCAATGTCTATTTACGTATTTTTATTCACCATAAAGTTTACTACTAACAGAAAATTATTTTTTTATAGTTTTAAATCCATTTATATTTATATTCAGATGTTTAAATTATCAGAATTTTATCTGTTCAACAGAATAAAACAAGTTAATTATTTAATTGACAGATATTTAAAAATCTTGGTTATCACATTCCTTCCCCCTTTGAATCTTTTCGTCCTCGAAAAGGAACGAAGCCAGAATTTATTAAAATGCTAGTAATCAAATAATTTATCTTTGATTATTTTTAAAACACCTTTAAAATCGATATAATATTATAAATTATTTTTGTAAAAGCACTTTTTATAACACGATGTCCAACCAGTCCATCCTTGTTCTCACAGAAATTCGGTCATATGTTGATCAGGCGTAAGACTGAAAATCTGACGACCCTGGATATTTGGCCCTATTATTTTAATAAATATTTAATCTAATTAAATAAAATGTAAACTGATCATTTTAAAATGTGTGAATTTTCTGGAGATAATTGCCATTTGTTTATATAGATTTGTATTCGAAAGGGGGAATCTTGATTTTGAAATTTAGAATAGAATCTCTTAATAATATTTATAATAAAATCTTTCTCATAAAATTGAATTAAAATGCTTTACATTGTTAACATTTGACATTTGACAAATAAATACATATGAACGATAATGTTTAAATTAAAATGTAGATCTATCAATATGAAATATAAGTATAAAATATAAGCAAACCATATGAATAAATTTAAATATTGAAAGTTAAAATAAAAAAATATAATAATAATAAAAGCAAGAATTAAGTGGTTTGACGTGTAAGCAACATAGGATAAAATATATATAAACAACTATAACAATTTTTAAGTGAAGCACAAATGTGTAAAGTTAAAATAAAACTAGACATAAAAATATGTGTATTGTGAAAGCAAGCTAACAATAATAATAATATATATAAAAATATCTACATACAAATATATAGGTACACATAAAAAATATATGCATATACATATCAAATGAAATAAATATGTTAACTTGTAAGGGAACATTCCCTTTAATACATATCATCTCAGCCTCCTTAGATTACAAAGAAAGTCAATATACTTACATACAAGTATGAAACATGAAATAAAGACAAATTGTAATTAATGTTAGCACACTAAGCACACCATACAATATCACTTCAGCCGTAATAATATGATCTTTGTCACCAAAACGAGGGAAAAATCTCTGACCTATTGTACAAAACAAGATTTTATCAACCTGTAACTTGTTTATAAATATCAACATTTTCATTCAGTTTTGATCATTCGATGTTGGGTAAACCTGAAGCAAGCATCATCTTAAAAACTTAAATAAACCTCAATTTAAAACAACAATTCAATCAATGCAAAACAAGAAAATCAAAAAGGTTTCAACTTGCAGTTCAAAAATCTGGTTCAAATTGAGGGCTCTGTTCTTTCTTCTGAAACACGGTGAGTAACATTTCTTTTTAAAAAAATTAAAGGTTTGAATCTGTGCTAGTATATCTAAGACATGTATGTTTGTGCATATATAATTATCTGTATATATATGGGAAGATTGAAAGTATAATATGCAGGATGTTGTACTAAAATATATCTGTTCTTAGTTCAAAAACTCAAACTGTTGGTTTCAAAAATCATTTACTCTTTTTCTAATTGTCGGTTGAACTTAAGATTCAAACAAGAGTTGTTTGTATCATTATAAACTAAGTTTAAAAATTCATTTAAGATTAAAACAACTTAAAATGGTCTCTGGAAACCCAAATTATCTGAACAAACTTAAGGTTTGTCAATTTTCGAACGTCTTCATTCATGGTTTCAGGTATACAAGATGAATCCGTGTACCCTAACATGATTTTTAAAGGTTGTATCAAGATTTTTAGAAATAGGGATAGGAAGCAGTAAGGGTTTGTTCGATTTTTACATTTTGGCTCGCCACGGTCGGTCTCATTGATCGGAGGGGTCGAAACCTTCAGTATTGATGGAGGAGCAATCGAAGACAAAAGGAAAAATGCGAGGATGGTGATCCAGGAAATGTGGTGGCTGCGGCGACCAAGTTTCGTGTAGAACCCTAGTTTTAGGTAGGCGTAGTAATTCGATCTCCACGGCTGCTTGGGTTGATCGAGTACTACAAATTCTTGGGGAAAGGAGATGGATGCGTTGACGAAGGAGTAGCTGAAGTTTCAAATACACCGCTGGTCGAAGTGGGGAGCACAAGAAGATTTCAGGTTATGGTGAGGTGTTTCTAGGCTTTGATATTTTGTTCCAATTTTGAGCAGAAATTCTCGATCTAGATTTTGGGATGTTGTCAAAGTTTGGGTGAACGGGTTCGGCTGCGAGGATGATTCGGCGACATAAGGAAGGCTTGGGCGATGATCGGAGATGGTGGTTGATTCGTGCACGTGCACGACTTCGTGTTCAAACCTGTAGTTTGAACTTCAATGTTGCTGTTGATAAGTGAATTAAGGGAAAATTGATGTTTTCTTGGGTTTAGGTCATGAGTGGGCTGAAGATTATGGGCCAGTTTGCTGTTGTAATTAATTTATAAAGGTATAGGGGTAGTTATAAAAAAATAAGTACTAATGTGGTTAACTTAGCTTATTTAATTATTTTAGGCAATAAAAATAATTTATTAAAGGAAGATTAGGTTAAATAAAAATTCTTAGTTAACTAAATTAGTAATTGGCAATAAATTGTTCGATTAATTCAAATAGTAACAAACTGTAACTGTTTATACAAGGTCAAAATCTGGAACGAAACAAGCTGGCCTGGATGGATTGCAAATTAAAATCAAGGGTGAGTAAATCTCACCCTATTGGATTTAAATAGTTAACTTTGAATAATTGGTTGAATGATTAAGTTGATTAGATGTGCATTGATGATGATGTGATTTTGGTTTTGATTGATTCTCGAGTTAATTGTAGTTTATCTCGAAGTATTAGGGTTTAAGTTGTTTTAAACTTAAATCATAAATAAAAAAATGTTTTATTTTTAAGTTAATAAGGGGTTAATGATTTGTGATTTATTAAATTAATAGGGCAATTAAAATAGATAATTAATTAATTCAATCAATTAATTATTTGGGTTAATTAATTTAAGTTTAAAATGATTAGAAGGATCATTTGGTGTTTAATAAAGTAGTCATGTAATGCAATTAATAAAATATGATTGCCGTGTGTAATTGATCAAGAGATAAATTAAGATAATTAAATTAAGGAGAATTAATGAAGTAAATAAAAAGGTAGATAATTTCAGGTGGAGATAACTCAAGTATGAGTAACACTGTGGATTGATTAATATAATTAATTTAGATTAAAGTAAATTGAAATATGATCGGAAATCAATTGTTTAGACAATTAATGATGTATTCAAAGATTGATTAATTAAGATTGATTAATCCATAATAAGTGTCTTGTGGGAAATTAATTAATATAAATAATTAAGGATTAATGTAATTAGTATAGTTAATTAATTTGGGAAGTAATTAAGATTACTTATTGATTTTGGTTAAAAAGAATTAATATCATGGAATAAATGAAAGACAATTACTTGAATGTAATTGAAAGATAATTAATTGAGGATGATTAATTAAGATGAATGGATATGGAAGAGTTGATTAATTAATTGGGTTGGAATTAATTATTGAAGGAATCTAAGTGATTGAGGTTTGAAATTCAATTTAAATGAATTGAATTGATTTGTGCGATTTAGCTTTGCTATGAATGATTGAATATTATTGGATGTTTTGGATGAGTTAATATCTCTGAGATGAAATGTTGTGTATTTGAATATCTTGGGTTAGGATAACATGAGTTTCGAAGAGACCGGGGTCGGGTATTGGGAAATACCCGAATTCACTTCGAATTTTATGAATTGATTTGTGAAATCAATAGGCAGGATTGAAACGATTTAAGTGAATTGGATTATTTTATCTAAGTTTGGTACTTAGAAAATTTATATGTGAAATAAATGTTGTCTATAGCAAATTGTGAATTGGTTAAATTGATATAAGTTACCCCGGGTTTTATACAAGTTGTATGTTTTGTATTCCATGTTGGATGGGTTTACTCACGCTGGTTTCCAGCCTGACCCGGGTGTTACTTTTATGTAATGCTCGGGTCATACCGAGTATTACAAATTTCAGGTAGGTACGTTCTAGAGCTCAGGAGGCGAGCTGGATGGCTATCGTATAGAGTATTCCGCAGTATTTATATTATTATTAATCTGAGACTTGATAATTGTAAATATTCAGTGACTGTATATAATGTGAAACTCTGATGTATTTTAAATGTAATCGATAGATATAGCATTCTTTTGTAAACTGTTATTATTTATTATATTTTATCCGCTGCGAATGTGAGATGTTTCGTGTTTCTGTTCTTCTACTTCTATCTCTTTCTTCTTTTTCATAACTATCCGAAATTTTCGGCTTCGAAAATTTTGGGTCGTTACAGTTGGTATCAAAGCGAGGTTAAGCGGGAACCTTGGCTCTGTTGGGGCTACTCATTAAGGATAGGGTCAATAGTACCCTAGGATGAGTTGAGTGTATATATATGAGAGAGCGTACTTGTTATTTTCTTATAAATGGATTTTAAATGATTTTATATAAGATTATATTTTGATATATAAAGCAATATTTCATTCTACTAAATATTAAGGAAATTGGCTGTTAAACTATTGGAATTAAATTAAATGGTAATAGAAATACAACCAAATTAAACTTAAGGTAAATTTGAAATGGATTCAAACTGAACTTTAATCTTGAATCTATAGAAGTAAGAATAATATATATATATATATATATATATATATATAAAAGAGATTGGTATTTAGATATGATTACCTTGGGTATTATCATAAATAATTATTGTGTTTAATAATGATATATTTGTTACTAAGTAAGCCTAATGAAGTAAATTTGTAAGATGAGTATAACTTTTAAATTAAAGTAGGCTTTAAAATTTTGAAATAAAAAAAAGAAAAAAAAAGAAAAAAAAAGAAAAAAAAAGAAAAAAAACCCTAAGTCTAGAAACAATCAATTGTTTCAAAGAGTTAAAAAAAATAACAAATAATATAATTCAGACTATTTTGAATATAGCCCTATTTTGAAACAAGAAATGTTTGGAAGATTTTTTTTTTAAGGGATTTGTTTTGAAATTAAAACCAAGGGTGGTTTAAAATTTAAAAGTAGCCTGGTGTGTAAAGGGAATAAAGATGAAATAAACTCTAAGGTTGAGTTTTGAATTTTCTTTGGAATGTGATGTGACACCCAAAGTGATAAGTCTTTGAACTTATAAGATTAATAATGTGAAGTTTAAAATTTGAAATGAGAAGTCAAATTGAGCAAGGTTAACTGGAATAAGTAAATTGAATTTAACTTGGGAGAAGTAAAATAAGTTTGAATGAACAACTTGAATTGGAAATTTCAAGATGAGCTTGAGATTTAACTTGGATATTTAAATGGATGATTTGAATTGGGAATTTGTGTGATCTAAAAATGGGTTTGAGATCTAGAAATTGAAAATGGATGGATGTTTTTTTTAAAATAAATTGGATTGTCTCATCCTATTTTTATTAATAATCTTTAAATCATAGATCGGATTTGTTTAGATGAATGAGAAATGAAGTGTGGTAATATATTCATTTTTGAAATAAAAGGGGAAATTAAACTTTAATTTGAAAGTAAGGGAGTGGAATTATTTTAAACTAAAAATTTGAATAATTGAATTTGTAAATTAAACTTGTTTAAGAATCGGTTCCAAACTAGAAGATAAAATTGAGTAATAAATTAAAATTTTAAGATAAAATTATTTTGAACTCTTATTTGAACTTTGGAAAAAGTTAAGTAAAGATAATTTAAAATGGAATTTTGAGAATTTGACTCAAAGTTAAATTGTTCAAAGATTTAGGTTACTGATGTAAAATAAAAATAAAGGTGAATTTGATTTAAGGGGTTGAACCAACCTTTGGAAGTTTAACTCGAAATTATATAATTCGAGATGGGTTAAATTGAGATTTAAATTTCATTAGTTCAAATTGAATTTTGTTTGAAATGGAAGATGGATAAGTATAAAAATTCAAATGGAAAATTTGAATTGGATTAATTTGAAATAAAATTGAAGATTTAATGAGTTCGAATTCAAATGGGAATTAGGACTAATTCATAGAAATTAAAATGAGATGAAAATTAAGTGGATTCAACTTGAAATTCGTTTAAATTAATTTAAATAATTTGGGATTTGTAGTTAAAGTGGATATGTTTAAAATCAAATGGAATTTGATTTGAATTTGGAAAGAAATTGAGGTTAATTCAACTTGAATTGGGATTAAATCAATTTCAATGAAAATTGGAGATATTTAAATTGAAATTGGGTCAACTTAAATGGAAACGGAAGTTTAAATTGAATTGATGGGATTGGAGGTTGGGAATTGAACAGTTTGACTCTGGACTTTTTTCAAAATAAATTGTTTTATTACAAATCTATTTTTCCAAGCTATTTATTATATACAACCTTTCTTTCTTAAAGCCAAATTATTTTATACTTGTTTTACAATTATTTTTGGAGCTATTTAATAATTTTCCAACTGTTTATAAACTAATTACTATCTTACTATTATTTTGCAATTATCTAAAATTTCTGTAATTATTTAACTATTTTCTAATTATTTTACACCTATTTTACAAACTAGTAATTATTTTCCAACTACTTATCTATTCTTAAATTTTTCAAGATAATTTTTAGATAAACTGTCGGAGTTCAAACTGTTATTGGTTAAATACCCAATCGAGATAAGGATTGAAGTGATAATCCAGATGGGTAATTAAGCCAAATGTGAATAGAAAGGAAATTGATTGGATTGATAATCAATGAAGTTAAATACGTAGGATGTACGTATATTATTCTATTCGCATAATGATTTGATCCAGATTCGAGCATAGAATTTCGAGATAGTTTATCGATCCGAGTCGGGATTTTTCACTCGATTTTCGATGGCGAACCTGGATATGGATTGTTGATAGGTTCTGGATGTTCTCTGTCATAGTATAGCTATGCAAGGAGAATAACGGTTTCTGATCAAGAAACCAGATCTGAGTCCGCACTAGGAAATCGGGTGGACGATACTAGTTCGGAAGTGAAATTGTGTGATCGAGTGAGCGATCAGATTGGTATTGCGTACGGATGATATGTGTACATCGTACGGATTTGAATGAAATTGATATCGGAAATTTGTGAATAAGAAATGTGAAATGGTTCTTTTCAAATGAAAGAATATCGTGAGAAATATACAATGAATAAAGATGAAAATTGGATATTTCTACGGTTTTTGGAAGTAAAGGAGTTTTATACAAGTTTGAAAGGATCCAAAGTTTTAAAAATTATATATATCTGAATATATATATAAAGGATCTTATGAGGATTTTGGAAAAGGTTTTGAGAACCTTTGGATTTGGAAAGGATTTTGATTTTTGGGTAAAATCAATATTGAATTTGGAAAGCCTAGTTTGAGAATTATTAATTTTGGAATAATCGATTTTGTGTAAATGAGCTTTATATGAGATCATACTAGGTGTATGCTTTGAATATACTATATGTGTATAGTATAAAATGTTTGATGATGGCTCTAGGGAAAAGGCGCTCCCTTGAAATGAACTTCACAGGAGTGCCACCGGGTGGTGCTGCCTTGAGCCCTAAAGGGGGGTTCTAAAGTTGATCATGCGAGGAGTCCGGACAAAACTAGTTCTTGAGGATTATGAGTAGTGTATACTATAGCGGAAGTCGTGTGTGCCGCTGAGTGCCAATAGTCTACGTTTGATTTTATATCGGTAGACTGCGACCTATGGTATAACATAGCGGAAGTCGTGTGTGCCGTTGAGAGCCAACAGTCTGCGGTTGGTTTTATATCGGCGGACTGCGACCTATGTAGGACTGGAGAGGCTTCATTTCGACAGCGAAAATCAATGGCCGCGGAGAGCCTGCAGTTGCATGGACTTTTGATGTGAGGGCAACGTAACCCTGGATGTAACTGTGATCTGTTGTGTGGGATCCATTGCGTAATCGAGAGGCCGCGGAGAGCCTGCAGTTGCATCGACTTTTGCTGTGACGGTAACGTAACCTTGGGATGTAACTGTGACCATGGATGGGGGTGATGATTTCCAGAGCATTCTCACCAAAGATATTTCCTCTATTTTCAAAAAATGTTTTCTATATTTTCAGTAAAGTTATTTTTTCCAAGTATTTTCACTGGATGTTGAAAATGGGTCTGCTAAGTACTTAGAGATTTTCAGTCATACGCCTGATCAACGTATGACAGAATTTCTGTGAGAACAAGAATAGACTTGTCGAAACATCGAGTTATAAATGTATTTTAAAAAAAAACAAAAAAATCTATTCTAGATATATTATATGGATTTTTAAAATTATTTAAAAATGATCAAAGAAAATTTATCTGGTTTTAAGCATTTTAATAAATCTGGTTTCGTTCCTTTTCGAGGACCAAAAGATTCAAAGGGGGGAGGAATGCGACGACCCTGGATTTTTGGCCCTATTATTTTAATAAATATTTAATCCAATTAAATAAATGTAAACTGATCATTTTAAAATGAGTAAATTTTCTGGAGATAATTGCCATTTGTTTATATAGATTTGTATTCGAAAGGGGGAATCTTGATTTTGAAATTTAGAATAGAATCTCTTAATAATATTTACAATAAAATCTTTCTTATAAAATTGAATTAAAATGCTTTACATTGTTAACATTTGACATTTGACAAATAAATACATATGAACGATAATGTTTAAATTAAAATGTAGTTCTATCAATATGAAGTATAAGTATAAAATATAAGCAAACCATATGAATAAATTTAAATATTGAAAGTTAAAACAAAAAAATTATAATAATAATAAAAGCAAGAATTAAGTGATTTGATGTGTAAGCAACATAGGATAAAATATATATATAAAACTATAACAATTTTTAAGTGAAGCACAAATGTATAAAGTTAAAATAAAACTAGACATAAAAATATGTGTATTGTGGAAGCAAGCTAACAATAATAATAATATATATAAAAATATCTACATACAAATATATAGGTACATATAAAAAATATATGCATATACATATCAAATGAAATAAATATGTTAACTTGTAAGGGAACATTGCCTTTAATACATATCATCTCAGCCTCCTTAGCTTACAAAGAAAGTCATATACTTACATACAAGTATGAAACATGAAATAAAGACAAATTGTAATTAATGTTAGCACACTAAGCACACCATACAATATCACTTCAGCCGTAATAATAAGAGCTTAGTCACCAAAACCAGGGAAAAATCTCTGACCTATTGTACAAAACAAGATTTTATCAACCTGTAACTTGTTTATAAATATCAACATTTTCATTCAGTTTTGATCACTCGATGCTGGGTAAACCTGAAGCAAGCATCATCTTAAAAACTTAAACAAACCTCAATTAAAAACAACAATTCAATCAATGCAAAACAAGAAAATAAAAAAGGTTTCAACTTGCAGTTCAAAATTTTGGTTCAAATTGAGGGCTCTGTTCTTTCTTCTGAAACACGATGAGTAACATTTCTTTTAAAAAAAATTTAAAGGCTTGAATCTGTGCTAGTATATCTAAGACATGTATGTTTGTGCATATATAATTATCTGTACATATATGGGAAGATTGAAAGTATAATATGCAGGCTGTTGTACTAAAATATATCTGTTCTTAGTTCAAAAACTCAAACTGTTGGTTTCAAAAATCATTTACTCTTTTTCTAATTGTCGGTTGAACTTAAGATTCAAACAAGAGTTGTTTGTATCATTATAAACTAAGTTTAAAAATTCATTTAAGATTAAAATAACTTAAAATGGTCTCTGGAAACCCAAATTATCTGAACAAACTTAAGGTTTGTCAATTTTCGAATGTCTTCATTCATGGTTTCAGGTTTGCAAGATGAATCTGTGTACCCTAACATGATTTTTAAAGGTTGTATCAAGATTTTTAGAAATAGGGATAGGAAGCAGTAAGGGTTTGTTCGATTTTTACATTTTGCGTCGCACGGTCGGTCTCATTGATCGGAGGGGTCGGAACCTTCAGTATTGATGGAGGAGCAATCGAAGATAAAGGGAAAAATGCCAGGATGGTGATCCAGGAAATGTGGTGGCTGCGGCGACCAAGTTTCGTGTAGAACCCTAGTTTTAGGTAGGCGTAGTAATTCGATCTCCACGGCTGCTTGGGTTGATCGAGTACTACAAATTCTTGGGGAAAGGAGATGGATGTGTTGACGAAGGAGTAGCTGAAGTTTCAAATACATCGCTGGTCGAAGTGGCGAGCACGAGAAGATTTCAGGTTATGGTGAGGTGTTTCTAGGCTTTGATATTTTGTTCCAATTTTGAGCAGAAATTCTCGATCTAGATTTTGGGATGTTGTCGAAGTTTGGGTGAACGGGATCGGCTGCGAGGATGATTCAGCGACATAAGGAAGGCTTGGGCGATGATCGGAGATGGTGGTTGATTCTTGCACGTGCACGACTTCGTGTTCAAACCTGTAGTTTGAACTTCAATGTCGCTGTTGATAAGTGAATTAAGGGAAAATTGATGTTTTCTTGGGTTTAGGTCATGAATGGGCTGAAGATTATGGGCCAGTTTGCTGTTGTAATTAATTTATAAAGGTATAGGGGTAGTTATAAAAAAATAAGTACTAATGTGGTTAACTTAGCTTATTTAATTATTTTAGGCAATAAAAATAATTTATTAAAGGAAGATTAGGTTAAATAATAATTCTTAGTTAACTAAATTAATAATTGGCAATAAATTGTTCGATTAATTCAAATAGTAATAAACTGTAACTGTTTATACAAGGTCAAAATCTGGAACGAAACAAGCTGACCTGGATGGATTGCAAATTAAAATCAAGGGTGAGTAAATCTCACCCTATTGGATTTAAATAGTGAACTTTGAATAATTGGTTGAATGATTAAGTTGATTATATGTGCATTGATGATGATGTGATTTTGGTTTTGATTGATTCTCGAGTTAATTGTAGTTTATCTCGAAGTATTAGGGTTTAAGTTGTTTTAAACTTAAATCATAAATAAAAAAATGTTTTATTTTTAAGTTAATAAGGGGTTAATGATTTGTGATTTATTAAATTAATATGGAAATTAAAATGGATAATTAATTAATTCAATTAATTAATGATTTGGGTTAATTAATTTAAGTTTAAAATAATTAGAAGGATCATTTGGTGTTTAATAAAGTAGTCATGTAATGCAATTAATAAAATATGATTGCCGTGTGTAATTGATAGAGAGATAAATTAAGATAATTAAATTAAGGAGAATTAATGAAGTAAATAAAAAGGTAGACAATTTCTGGTGGAGATAACTCAAGTATGAGTAATACTGTGGCTTAATTAATATAATTAACTTAGATTAAAGTAAATTGAAATATGATCGAAAATCAATAGTTTAGATAATTAATGATGTATTCAAAGATTGATTAATTAAGATTGATTAATCCATAATAAGTGTCTTGTGGGAAATTAATCAATATAAATAATTAAGGATTAATGTAATTAGTATAGTTAATTAATTGGGAAGTAATTAAGATTACTTATTGATTTTGGTTAAAAAGAATTAATATCGTGGAATAAATCAAAGACAATTACTTGAATGTAATTGTAATTGAGGATGATTAAGATGAATGGATATGGAAGAGTTGATTAATTAATTGGTTTGGAATTAATTATTGAAGGAATCTAAGTGATTGAGGTTTGAAATTCAATTTAAATGAATTGAATTGATTTGTGTGATTTAGCTTTGCTATGAATGATTGAATATTATTGGATGTTTTGGATGAGTTAATATCTCTGAGATGAAATGTTGTGTATTTGAATATCTTGGGTTAGGATAACATGAGTTTCGAAGAGACCGGGGTCGGGTATTGGGAAATACCCGAATTCTCTTCGAATTTTATGAATTGATTTGTGAAATCAATAGGCAGGATTGAAACGATTTAAGTGAATTGGATTATTTTATCTAAGTTTGGTACTTAGAAAATTTATATGTGAAATAAATGTTGTCTATAGCAAATTGTGAATTGGTTAAATTGATATAAGTTACCCCGGGTTTTATACAAGTTGTATGTTTTGTATTCCATGTTGGATGGGTTTACTCACGCTGGTTTCCAGTCTTACCCGGGTGTTACTTTTATGTAATGCTCGGGTCAGACCGAGTATTACAAATTTCAGGTAGGTACGTTCTGGAGCTCAGGAGGCGAGCTGGATGGCTATCGTATAGAGTATTCCGCTGTATTTATATTATTATTAATCTGAGACTTGATAATTGTAAATATTCAGTGACTGTATATAATGTGAAACTCTGATGTATTTTAAATGTAATCGATAGATATAGCATTCTTTTGTAAACTGTTATTATTTATTTTATTTTATCCGCTGCGAATGTGAGATGTTTGGTATTTCTTTTCTTCTACTTCTATCTCTTTCTTCTTTTTCATAACTAACCGAAATTTTCGGCTTCGAAAATTTTGGGTCGTTACAGAAAATCTACAAGTGCTTGGCGAACCCATTTTCAACATCCAGTGAAAATACTTTGAAAACAATTTTATTGTAAATATAGAAAACATTTTTTAAAATAGAGGATATATCTTTGGTGAGAATGCTCTGGAAATCATCACCCTCATCCATGGTCGCAGTTACATTCCAGGGTTACGTTGCCATCGCAGCAAAAGTCCATGTAACTGCAGGCTCCTCGCGGCCTCACGATTACGCCATGGATCCCACGACAGATCGCAGTTACATTCCATGGTTACGTTTCCATCACAGCAAAAGTCCATGTAACTGCAGGCTCTCTACGGCCTCTGATTTTCGCTGTCGAAATGAAACTTCTCCACTCCTATATAGGTCGCAGTCTACCGATATAAAATCAAACACAGACTGTTGGCTCTCAGTGGCACACACGACTTTCGCTATGGTATACTCTACTCATAATCCCCAGGAACTAGTTTTGTCCGGACTCCTCACAGGATCAACTTTAGAACCCCCTTGGGCTCAAGGCAGCACCACCCGGTGGCACTCCTAAGAAGTTCATTTCAAGGGAGCTCCTTTTTCCCCAGAGCTATCATCAAAACACTTTATACTATATATAGTATCTTTCAAATCATACACCTAGTATGATCTCATACAAAGCTCCTTTATACCAAAATCGATTATTCCAAAATCGATAATTCTCAAACTAGGCTTTCCAAATTCTCATATTGATTTTACCCAAAAATCAAAAGCCTTTCCAAATCCAAAGGTTCCCAAAACCTTTCTAGAATCCTCAGAGGATCCTTTATATATATATATATATATATATATATATATAATTTTTAAAACTTTGGATCATTTCAAACATATATAAAACTCCTTTTATACTTCAAACATTTTCAAAAACCCTTTTCTTCTAGCAAAAGATTCAAAAAGGGGAGTTTCATTTTATAAAACAAAGATATTTAACTTGTTTACTCGAAATCAAATATTCAAATTTGATTACTCCTTTCAATATCATTTTTATTCAAATCTGTACAATATACACATATCATCCATACGCTATACAAATCTGATCATTCACTCGACCATACAATTTCACTTTCGAACTAGTATCGTCCACCCGACTTCCTAATGCGGACACGGGTCTGGTTTCAGTAATATTCCGGAATTTTGGACAATTTAAATTTAATAATCTGGATTTAAATTTAAATTGAATTGATGATTTTTGTTAATAAATTTAATTTGAATTAATAATCTTCTTTATTTAAATATTTAATTTATCAATTTATTAATAAAATTGTTTTCTATTTAATAATGTATATGTATTTATATATATTAGAAATAGATAATTTGTTTTTATTTAAATTAGTATAGCATAATTTTAATGTTTGAAAATAGGAATTGAGATTTATTATTATTTAAGCTTTTCAAAAATATTTAATAAAATACTATATGATTTTTAAATATAAGAAAAATGTTTTAATTGGTTTAAAATTCATTTTTAACTTAAGTTGTATATTTAAAATAAGTTATAAAATGTTTGTGTTTTTTTTTTAAACTATTAATTTATAAAATGAGATTTGTTAATTTAATTTGAAATTTAAAATACAATTTAAAATAGGAACATGCATTCATTAAGTTAATTTTCTTTAACCTTAATTAAATAACAAAACCATTTAAAAGACATATGCAAGCTTAATTTACATATGTAAGTAATTTAAGATTTAAGTTGACAAGTGTTAACAACACAAGCCATGTGTTATTTGGTTTAATTTTTTTTTCTTTAATTTAAATTAAATCACAAATTAGCTATAAAACATTGCATTTTCTTATTTCTTCTCCTCTTTCTCATTTTTTTTCTAAATCAAAATTTCTTTCAGCTGAGAAAAACCATTTTTTCACCTCTTCATAATTAAACTCTTCACTTCCTAAAATCTGTAACAATATGAAAATCTTCAAGTTCAGATTCCTCAAAATACAAAATCAAATACTTTGCAACTGGTTCATCATTCAAATTGTTCTGCAACCACAAAATCAAGCAAGAAAACCTACATGTGTGTAAACCAAAGCATGCATTCATCTTTCAAAACTCTGGAAATAAAACAAGCCTGCATTTTTGTTTCCTGCAATCTACAACTTGGAGGAATTTGCTATCTGCATGTTCTTGCTAAAACAAAGGCCTACATACATAAATTTTTCAAAGTTGATAGCATTTGAAATCAAGGAAGTCTGCATTCATTAATTTCTTACAAATCTGGAACCTGCAAATTAAGTTTGGGCTCTGCATTTATATCTGGTGAGTAACTTTATTAATAAAAGGAATCTTTATAAATCAGGTTGCATGTTTATTGTATGTAATGAATAATTTTGGGAATGTTTATTTGATGAATGCTCTTATGCATGTTGTATACATGACTGTGGAATCTGTATGTCCCCTCTGTTCAAAATGTTTTAACTCCCCGTTTAATTTTAAAATTCAAAACTTTCAGTTTTGTCTGTGGTACAACTCAAGACTTAAAGTATATTCATTTGTTTTATCACATACTTTAGACTAAAGTTTACTTAAGATAAAATTTGTGAACTGTTTCTAAAATTTGAAAGAAACAAGCAAGTTTGAAAATAAACAAAACTCTAACATTTATAACTAATGTTACAGGATTATAAATTGAATCATAATGCAAAAGCATGATTTAAAAAAAAATAGTATTTCACCTTTTAGAGCTAAGGACAGAATGAAATTTTAACTTGACTGTATTTTTCAATTTTGGTCAGGTTCAGATGATGCATGCAATTAAATTGATTGTATTTGATTCTGAGGATAGTATAGCTATCATAGGATATGGGAAAATTATTGGATTGAGTTGAAATTGGGTTTTGATGTTGACATTTGGGTTTCCAGGTTTAGAACCCTAGTTTACTAGGTTTAAGAAAATTTGGTACCGTGGTTTCAAAATTTGATCGAGTTCAAAGCTCTTTTGAGTATGGATAGGGGAGGTGTTGATGGAGTTGTTGCCGGAGTTTTGGTGGAGATGGTGGCCAGAGGCGCGTCGGGTCGTTGTTGACAGGTTTGAGGGGGAAGAACTGTGTTTGTTTACAGGGTAGGGGATTATGAGTGTTGTAGTGATTGTAGGGTTTTTGTACTCGGGTTAGTCTCGGGTAAATGGAAAGGGAAACTCGAAGCCAGTATGTTGTTTCCCCGAAGTAAGTTTGTGGAAGCTCGGGTCTTAGTGCTTCAGGTTTTGGCATTGTAACAGAACCTGTTTTTCAGATTTTAAAAAAATTTTAAAAAAAGTTTTTAAAAATGTAAACTTAAAACCTGAATAAGTATGGAATTTAAACTGAATTTAAATGTGGTTTCAAAAGTTTGGATTCTGTTTGTTTTAATAGTTTGAATTTTTTTTTTTTAAAAAAAATGTAAGTATTTCTGTTTTAAGTTTTGATCAGCAACCTGTTTTTCCAGGTTTTCAAAATTTGAAGTAAAAGAAAATTTCAAACAAATCTGAAAATAAGTTGGAAACTGGAAATTTAATTTGAAATTTAATTAAGTTTTAGGTTTTAAATCATTGAATTAAATTTCGAAATGCTTTTAAATTCAAGATTTGTTTTAAACTTAAACACAGAAACTGTTTTCTATTTTTAGATTTAAAAGTTAAATTTCAAAATTGTCAAATGAAGTTCAATTTAAAATTTTAGCCTGAAACGTAAATATGATTCAATAATTTAAATCTGAAGTTTTGAATCATTTTTGAATTCAAATTTAAGATGTTAAACTAAAACAGGAAATTGTTTACTGTTTTTCTGTTTTAGTTTAAAAGTAAACTATAAAATGCAACTGAAATTTAATAACAAGTTTAAAATCTGGAAAAAAAACAGAAATATGGAACTTGAGTTTGAATTTAAATCTGGAATTTAAATTTTGGAATTTAAATTTAGATTTTAAACTTTTAAAAGTACAAAAGAACATTGATTTGAATTTAAAACTATAAGTTTTAAATTTTTGAAATAAGGTTTAAAATAAGGTTAAATTCAGTTTTAAACCTGGACTTTGATTTTTATGATAGTTTTTAAAATTTAATAAGTTTTTAAATTTAAATTTGTTTTAACCATTTTTGAAAAAGGTTAAATAACTTGAATTTAAAAATGAAGATGGAGATGTGAATAAAGTTTTAAATCTTTAAGTTTGAATCTAAAATAAAAATTTAATTTGTAATTCAGTTTGAAATTTAAAAGAAATTTTAAATTGAATTTTTGAATAAAGTGTTTAAAATACTTTTGTATTAAGAAGAATGTTTCTTAATTTAGAATTCAAGAAATTGGTTTCATTTAAATTATTAAGTTAATTTAAATGGAATATTAATTATTTAATTAATGAATAATGTGGATGTTTAATTAAGTAATTAATAATTTTAAGTTAGATAATTAAGATTTGAGATTAATTAATTAAGGTTAATTAATCTATAATTAAGGATGATTAATTAAATTTTAATTTATGATTAAGATTTACTTAATCAAGTGATTAAAAGATAATTTAGATTTTAATTAACACTTAATTAATCAATAATTAGAGATTAATTAAATGATAATTAAAGATTAATTAATTGATAATTAATAATGATTGATTGAAGTTAATTCTTAATTATGTAGATGAAGGTCATTAACTTAAGATTATTTAACAATTAATTAATATGTTTAATTTTTAATGATTAATTAGATTAATTAATTAATAATAATCAATTGATTAATTACTTAATGAAGTAATTAATGAATTAGTTACTTGGTGTAATTAATTTAATTAAGGTGATTAGTTTAGATTAATTAAGTTTAATTAATTTAAACATTTATTGATTATTGATAATTACTTTATGTAATTTATGGATTGTAATTACTTAGAGAAGTAATTAATTAATAATTACTGAATGTAATCAAGATATTTATTATAGAAGTAATTTGGATTTAAATTACTTTGAAATTAATCATGGGATTAATTTAAATAATTAATTAAGTGTAATTAATTTATGGGATGAGTAATTAAAGTAGTTAATTACTGAATGGTTATTAGTCAAAGGTGATTAATATATATGTTGTTTAAATTGGAGATTAATTACTTATGTAATTAATTTATATTTAGAGATTGATTTAAATATAATCATTAATTAATTAATTAATGATGTAATTTGGAATTGATTAATTAAGATATAATTAATATTAAATGCTAATTACTTATTGTAATTAGAGATAGTTAATCAATAATGATTAATTGAAATGGATAATGAGATGATGATTTATAAATTGATTTGTAATCAATTAAAGATTAAGATAAACAGGATTTTGATGATGAAGTAATTAATTTAATTTATTTTAAATTAATTAGAGTTTAGGTAATTAATTTAATTCATTTTAAATTAATTATAAATGATGAGATCATTAGATAGTTGCTTATGTTTGATGATTGGTATTGGTTGTTTGGTATGGTTTATAATCTCAGTTATGAGATGAGTAGTGTATGTGATATGGTTGCATTGATTGTTTTTGGATGATAATATAGGTTATCTGATTATGATATGAATTATCTGTTGATAATGATAAGGATGATTATCTGTTGTGTTGTGAATTATCTATCTGTGTATATTTAGATAATTGAATTGAATTGTTTTAAACTTAAAACATCTTGGACCTTAAAAGACACGCTTTGGATTTCGATGAGACCGGGATCGGGTTTCCATATTTGGGATCCGAAAACCACACCGATTCCAAATAACGTTAGGACGTTAATCCAAGTGGAGCAAGTGAAGACTCGAGGTGTAAGGGCTATACGTCAGTATAACTCTGTGGGTGATTCCGTAATGAGTTTGACGGAATAGTACGTATAGATTCGAGATGGTGAATCAGAGTGTAAGGGTTATTGTCGTTAACTCTGAGGGTGATTCCAATATGAGTGTAACGAGATAATGCCTTCGGTTTCGTTCGAACCCGGAACGAACTTGTATGGATCGAATGCTTTCAGAACATCGTCAGGCGGACGATGAGCATTCTAAGTGATATGTCCTATAAAGGAAATCGTAGCCTCAAGCCTCATCAACCGGGAATGGCTAAAACAGGGGAGGTGCAGCAAAGCTTCGTGGGTAGCACCCACTTGAGAGCAAGATTGATCCCTGTTTAGAGGTCCCTTTTTTTATATTTTCGGCTTAGTGGTGCGGTTGCTGATCACAACTGCGGGGTTGTCTTGTTTGGAACTGTTCAGTAAGGAACGGGTCCGGCTTTGTGTTGCAGGGGATGAAGGGTGTAATCCTCGGTACGGTGATCTAGGCCACGTACTGTGACGGGCGGTACCCCAGTAGCCCAGCCATTGATGGAATCCAAAAATCCAATAAGTGCCGTACGTATTAGTTGTGCCCAACTATGTTGGAATGTGAGATGTAAGCATTTCGGCTATTTTCTATTTACTTGAAAACCCTAGACACTATTATAATATCATCGGATTTCCTATCAAATGTTTTGGTTAGCGTAAGGTAAAAACTTTTCCATGTTTATGTGTGGGAAGTCTTACATGATACCTTTTCTTTTCAAAGGTTTTTCAAAGTTAAGCAACTTTAACGTGTTACTCACACCAGACCCATGTCTGACCTGGAGTTATTTATGTTTTTTCTATAACTCTTGGTTTACGAGTATCCAAGGGAATTCAGGTTAGGATTCAGGATAGCTTTGACGTATTATGGAGGAGCAAATGGAGCAGGAGGCTTCTGCGTATGGTTATATAGTTTTCCGCTGTGTTGGTATCTCTGAGTGTTTGTCTGATATGTATTGAGTTGTAATAACTAGACAGGTGTTTATAACTGTCTAGTATGTGTTGTATATGTCTGTGTACTCTGATATTTGATGTATACTATGTAATACTTATGTTATTAATATAATTTATTCGTTCCGCTGTTGAGATTCGTGTGTGGTTTCTTCTTTCTCTTCTTTCTTTTCTCTTTTCTATCCCTTTCTTTCTTAAAGATGATGCGATTTTCCGGGAGTGGAAAGTCGGGTCGTCACAGTTGGTATCAGAGCATTAGGTTGAGTGAATACCTAGGTTCTGTAGTGGTATCTATCTTGAGAGAGCGTATTTGTATTTTTATTATATATATATTTATTGTTTCTACCTATTTTTTGGCTTACCTGTTCAGGTTTTTCCAATATAAGTTATAAAGGTAGGTGAGGTAGAAGTGTGTGTAACACGACTATCATTGGTTGGAGTTTAATGGAATAAGGTTGGAAGTGTATTTGTCGAGACTGTAGACCTAATACCGTCTCGAGTGAGTTCTGTAGTGGTGAAGTACTTCATCGATCTCTGAAGGTAACCTGTAAAGGTTCAGAGTTCATCTTTGAAGTGCAGAATTGAGTTTGGATCTGTCGTTAGGGCAGGAGCAAGTGAGTGATGATATCTTGATATCTTAGGAAGTTGTAGCCGCGTGATGAAATGCAGTGACTATGGATATTTCCGAAGATGTTTCTTTGGAAGAAGAGTAAGAAGTGAAACTGCTTGGTGATGTGGCTGAGTTTAGCAGAGTGTTCTGAGTTGGTAAGGAGTCTTCTGGCTGAGTAGTTTTTCTGTAGTGGAGTTCAGAAGCAGTAGAGTGGATCCGTTTCTATGGTGAGTTGGCTAAGCTAGCATAAGCTGTTCTGTTTGGTAAAGAGAGAGCAGTTTCTTTGGATTTAGGCTGAGTTGATCGCAAAAGTGACTTGTGATAGTGTGTTCTTTTGGATTGATGGAGATTTTCCGGATTTCTTCTAGGGACTCAGAGTTTGTCTGCAACTGAAGATCGTGTTTTCTTTCCAGGATGGAACAGGTGGTTCAGTTAGTAGATGGATGGTTTCATGAGATAGAAGTTGCTGAAGCAACTCAGGTTTGGGAGGAACATCTGAGTTTTCTATATGGATATATGGAACCATATTTCTGTGTTGAGTTGCCTAGTCTGTGCTTGTGCTGTTTGTCAGCATTTTCTTCTGTTTCGGATCAGAGTTGTGCAGCGGAAGCAGTTTGGGGATGTTTCTATTTTCCTTTTCTGGATAAGGAGAAGTTTGTTCTGTCTTCTGTTGTTGAGAAGCGGGGTGTGTGTTCTTGGTTTTTGAGTGATCTTGAGGAGATCATTGGATTGTTTTGATTCAGTTTGTTTCTAGAGGAATCAGCGTAGAGTGAAGCAGATCAGAATGGTTGTTGGTAGCCCAGGATCGTCCGAAGAGTTTTAATGGATAAGAGACGGAGAAATTTGGATTCTGGAATCGGAGATTTGATTTTGGGTTAAGTTTTTCTCTGATTCAAGGAGCTATAAGTTTGGGGAAGCTAACTCCGTAGTATTTTGGGTTTCTTCTATGTTTTGATTGGATGAGTGTTTGTTTTTTTTTCTAGAGTTGAATTGCCAGTTTGGATAACTGGAATTCAGAGTGTTTTGACGTATCTCTGAGGGAGTACGTGTTTGATATTTCTGGTTGTAGAACCAGTAGTTTAGGATGGTTTGGTTGTTGAGTCAGACTCGTTTGTAGTCTGATATTCTGTTTAGAATTGTTGTTAGATGCTCTATAGCTTAGTAGTATTGATTGTTTGGATTTTATAGAGCGAGTATTTTATATATATATATATATATATATATATATATATATATATATATATATATATATATATATACCGGGGAAACTCGTGAAAGTTTTATCCAAAATTCTTTTGGATAATTAGATTTGTTCTGATTGTGTGAATTGGTTGCTTTGGTTGTTAGCATATGATTAACATATGCTGTATTTTAAAATAAAATCTATAAATAGATTATTAAATTACCTTTGTTTTAAATTTCGGGGACGAAATTCTTTTAAGGGGGAAGGATTGTAATATCCCGGAATTTTGGACAATTTAAATTTAATAATCTGGATTTAAATTTAAATTGAATTGATGATTTTTGTTAATAAATTTAATTTGAATTAATAATCTTCTTTATTTAGATATTTAATTTGTGAATTTATTAATAAAATTGTTTTCTATTTAATAATGTATATGTATATATATATTAGAAATAGATAATTTATTTTTATTTAAATTAGTATAGCATAATTTTAATGTTTGAAAATAGGAATTGAGATTTGTTATTTATTTAATCTTTTCTAAAATATTTAATAAAATACTATATGATTTTTAAATATAAGAAAAATATTTTAATTTGTTTAAAATTCATTTTTAACTTAAGTTGTATATTTAAAATAAGTTATAAAATGTTTGTGTTTTTCTTTTTAAAACTATTAATTTATAAAATGAGATTTGTTAATTTAATTTGAAATTTAAAATACAATTTAAAATAGGAACATGCATTCATTAAGTTAATTTTCTTTAACCTTAATTAAATAACAAAACCATTTAAAAGACATATGTAAGCTTAATTTACATATGTAAGTAATTTAAGATTTAAGTTGACAAGTGTTAACAACACAAGCCATGTGTCATTTGGTTTAATTTGTTTTTCTTTAATTTAAATTAAATCATAAATTATCTATAAAACATTGCATTTTCTCATTTCTTCTCCTCTTTCTCATTTTTTTTCTAAATCAAAATTTCTTTCAGCTGAGAAAAACCATTTTTCACCTCTTCATAATTAAACTCTTCACTTCCTAAAATCTGTAACAATATGAAAATCTTCAAGTTCAGATTCCTCAAAATACAAAATCAAATACTTTGCAACTGGTTCATCATTCAAATTGTTCTACAACCACAAAATCAAGCAAGAAAACCTGCATGTGTGTAAACCAAAGCATGCATTCATCTTTCAAAACTCTGGAAATAAAACAAGCCTGCATTTTTGTTTCCTGCAATCTACAACTTGGAGGAATTTGCTATCTCCATGTTCTTGCTGAAACAAAGGCCTGCATACATAAATTTTTCAAAGTTGATAACATTTGAAATCAAGGAAGTCTGCATTCATTAATTTCTTACAAATCTGGAACCTGTAAATTAAGTTTGGGCTCTGCATTTATATCTGGTGAGTAACTTTATTTATAAAAAGAATCTTTATAAATCAGGTTGCATGTTTATTGTATGTAATGAATATTTTTGGGAATGTTTATTTGATGAATGCTCTTATGCATGTTGTATACATGACTGTGGAATCTGTATGTCCCCTTTGTTCAAAATGTTTTAACTCCCTGTTTAATTTTAAAATTCAAAACTTTCAGTTTTGTCTGTGGTACAACTCAAGACTTAAAGTATATTCATTTGTTTTATCACATACTTTAGACTAAAGTTTACTTAAGATAAAACTTGTGAACTGTTTCTAAAATTTGAAAGAAACAAGCAAGTTTGAAAATAAACAGAACTCTAACATTTATAACTAATGTTACAGGATTATAAATTGAATCATAATGCAAAAGGATGATTTAAAAAAAAAAAAGTATTTCAACTTTTAGAGTTAAGGACAGAATGCAATTTTAACTTGACTGTATTTTTCAATTTTGGTCAGGTTCAGATGATGCATGCAATTAAATTAATTGTATTTGATTCTGAGGATAGTATAGCTATCATAGGATATGGGAAAATTATTGGATTGAGTTGAAATTGGGTTTTGATGTTGAAATTTGGGTTTCCAGGTTTAGAACCCTAGTTTACTAGGTTTAAGAAAATTTGGTACTGTTGTTTCAAAATTTGATCGAGTTCAAAGCTCTTTTGAGTATGGATAGGGGAGGTGTTGATGGAGTTGTTGCCGGAGTTTTGGTGGAGATGGTGGCCGTGGTGCGTAGGGTCGCTGTTGACAGGTTTGAGGGGGAAGAACTGTGTTTGTTTACAGGGTAGGGGTTTATGAGTGTTGTAGTGATTGCAGGGTTTTTGTACTCGGGTTAGTCTCGGGTAAATGGGAAGGGAAACTCGAAGCCAGTATGTTGTTTCCCCGAAGTAAGTTTGTGGAAGCTCGGGTCTTAGTGCTTCAGGTTTTGGCATTGTAACAGAACCTGTTTTTCAGATTTTAATTTTTTTTTAAAAAAAGTTTTTAAAAATGTAAACTTAAAACCTGAATAAGTATGGAATTTAAACTGAATTTAAATGTGGATTCAAAAGTTTGAATTTTGTTTGTTTTAATAATTTGATTTTTTTTTAAAATGTAAGTATTTCTGTTTTAAGTTTTGATCAGCAACCTGTTTTTCCAGGTTTTCAAAATTTGAAGTAAAAGAAAATTTCAAACAAATCTGAAAATAAGTTGGAAACTGGAAATTTAATTTTAAATTCAATTAAGTTTTAGGTTTTAAATCTTTGAATTAAATTTTGAAATGCTTTTAAATTCAAGATTTGTTTTAAACTTAAACACGGAAACTGTTTTCTATTTTTAGATTTAAAAGTTAAATTTCAAAATTGTCAAATGAAGTTCAATTTGAAATTTTAGCTTGAAACTTAAATATGATTCAATAATTTAAATCTGAAGTTTTGAATCATTTTTGAACTCAAATTTAAGATGTTAAATTAAAACAGGAAATTGTTCACTGTTTTTCTGTTTTAGTTTAAAAGTAAACTTTAAAATGCAACTGAAATTTAATAACAAGTTTAAAATCTGGAAAAAAAAACAGAAATATGGAACTTGAGTTTGAATTTAAATCTGGAATTTAAAATTTGAAATTTAAATTTAGATTTTAAACTTTTAAAAGTATAAAAAACATTGATTTGAATTTAAAACTATAAGTTTTAAATTTTTGAAATAAGGTTTAAAATAAGGTTAAATTCAGTTTTAAACCTGGAATTTGATTTTTATGATAGTTTTTAAAATTTAATAAGTTTTTAAATTTAAATTTGTTTTAACCATTTTTGGAAAAGGTTAAATAACTTGAATTTAAAAATGAAGATGGAGATGTGAATAAAGTTTTAAATCTTTAAGTTTGAAACTAAAATAAAATTTTAATTTGTAATTCAGTTTGAAATTTAAAAGAAATTTTAAATTGAATTTTTGAATAAAGTGTTTAAAATACTTTTGTATTAAGAAGAATGTTTCTTAATTTAGAATTCAAGAAATTGGTTTCATTTAAATTATTAAGTTAATTTAAATGGAATATTAATTATTTAATTAATGAATAATGTGGATGTTTAATTAAGTAATTAATAATTTTAAGTTAGATAATTAAGATTTGAGATTAATTAATTAAGGTTAATTAATCTATAATTAAGGATGATTAATTAATTTTTAATTTATGATTAAGATTTACTTAATCAGGTGATTAAAAGATAATTTAGATTTTAATTAACACTTAATTAATCAATAATTAGAGATTAATTAAATGATAATTAAAGATTAATTAATTGATAATTAATAATGATTGGTCGAAGTTAATTCTTAATTATGTAGATGAAGGTCATTAACTTAAGATTATTTAACAATTAATTAATATGTTTAATTTTTAATGATTAATTAGATTAATTAATTAATAATAATCAATTGATTAATTACTTAATGAAGTAATTAATGAATTAATTACTTGGTGTAATTAATTTAATTAAGGTGATTAGTTTAGATTAATTAAGTTTAATTAATTTAAACATTTGTTGATTATTGATAATTACTTTATGTAATTTATGGATTGTAATTACTTAGAGAAGTAATTAATTAATAATTACTGAATGTAATCAAGATATTTATTATAGAAGTAATTTGGATTTAAATTACTTTGAAATTAATCATGGGATTAATTTAAATAATTAATTAAGAGTAATTAATTTATGGGATGAGTAATTAAAGTAGTTAATTACTGAATGGTTATTAGTCAAAGGTGATTAATATATATGTTGTTTAAATTGGAGATTAATTACTTATGTAATTAATTTATATTTAGAGATTGATTTAAATATAATCATTAATTAATTAATGATGTAATTTGGAATTGATTAATTAAGATATAATTAATATTAATTTCTAATTACTTATTGTATTTAGAGATAGTTAATCAATAATGATTAATTGAAATGGATAATGAGATGATGATTTATAAATTGATTTGTAATCAATTAAAGATTAAGATAAACAAGATTTTGATGATGAAGTAATTAATTTAATTTATTTTAAATTAATTAGAGTTTAGGTAATTAATTTAATTCATTTTAAATTAATTATAAATGATGAGATCATTATATAGTTGCTTATGTTTGATGATTGGTATTGGTTGTTTGGTATGGTTTATAAACTCAGTTATGAGATGAGTAGTGTATGTGATATGGATGCATTGGTTGTTTTTAGATGATAATATAGATTATCTGATTATGATACGAATTATCTGTTGATAATGATAAGGATGATTATCTTTTGTGTTGTGAATTATCTATCTGTGTATATTTAGATAATTGAATTAAATTGTTTTAAACTTAAAACAACTTGGACCTTAAAAGACACGCTTTGGATTTCGATGAGACCGGGATCGGGTTTCCATATTTGGGATCCGAAAACCAATCGATTCCAAATAACGTTAGGACGTTAATCCAAGTGGAGCAAGTGAAGACTCGAGGTGTAAGGGCTATACGCCAGTATAACTCTGTGGGTGATTCCGTAATGAGTTTGACGGAATAGTACGTATAGATTCGAGATGGTGAATCAGAGTGCAAGGGTTATTGTCGTTAACTCTGAGGGTGATTCCAATATGAGTGTAACGAGATAGTGCCTTCGGTTTCGTTCGAACCCGGAACGAACTTGTATGGATCGAATGCTTTCAGAACATCGTCGGGCGGACGATGAGCATTCTAAGTGATATGTCCTATAAAGGTAATCGTAGCCTCAAGCCTCATCAATCGGGAATGGCTAAAACAGGGGAGGTGCAGCAAAGCTTCGTGGGTAGCACCCACTTGAGAGCAAGATTGATCCCTGTCTAGAGGTCCCTTTTTTTATATTTTCGGCTTAGTGGTGCGGTTGTTGATCACAACTGCGGGGTTGTCTTGTTTGGAACTGTTCAGTAAGAAACGGGTCCGGCTTTGTGTTGCAGGGGATGAAGGGTGTAATCCTCGGTACGGTGATCTAGGCCACGTACTGTGACGGGCGGTACCCCAGTAGCCCAGCCATTGATGGAATCCAAAAATCCAATAAGTGCCGTATGTATTAGTTGTGCCCAACTATGTTGGAATGTGAGATGTAAGCATTTCGGCTATTTTCTATTTACTTGAAAACCCTAGACACTATTATAATATCATCGGATTTCCTATCAAATGTTTTGGTTAGCGTAAGGTAAAAACTTTTCCATGTTTATGTGTGGGAAGTCTTACGTGATACCTTTTCTTTTCAAAGGTTTTTCAAAGTTAAGCAACTTTAACCTGTTACTCACACCAGACCCATGTCTGACCCGGAGTTATTTATGTTTTTTCTTTAACTCTTGGTTTACGAGTATCCAAGGGAATTCAGGTTAGGATTCAGGATAGCTTTGACGTATTGTGGAGGAGCAAATGGAGCAGGAGGCTTCTGCGTATGGTTATATAGTTTTCCGCTGTGTTGGTATCTATGAGTGTTTGTCTGATATGTATTGAGTTGTAATAACTAGACAGGTGTTTATAACTATCTAGTATGTGTTGTATATGTCTGTGTACTCTGATATTTGATGTATACTATGTAATACTTATGTTATTAATATAATTTATTCGTTCCGCTGTTGAGATTCGTGTGTGGTTTCTTCTTTCTCTTCTTTCTTTTCTCTTTTCTATCCCTTTCTTTCTTAAAGATGATGCGATTTTCCGGGAGTGGAAAGTCGGGTCGTCACAGTTGGTATCAAAGCATTAGGTTGAGTGAATACCTAGGCTCTGTAGTGGTGTCTACCTTGAGAGAGCGTATTTGTATTTTTATTATATATATATTTATTGTTTCTACCTATTTGTTGGGTTACCTGTTCAGGTTTTTCCAATGTAAGTTATAAAGGTAGGTAAGGTAGAAGTGTGTGTAACACGACTATCATTGGTTGGAGTTTAATGGAATAAGGTTGGAAGTGTATTTGTCGAGACTGTAGACCTAATACCGTCTCGAGTGAGTTCTGTAGTGGTGAAGTACTTCATCGATCTCTGAAGGTAACCTGTAAAGGTTCAGAGTTCATCTTTGAAGTGCAGAATTGAGTTTGGATCTGTTGTTAGGGCAGGAGCAAGTGAGTGATGATATCTTGATATCTTAGGAAGTTGTAGCTGCGTGATGAAATGCAGTGACTATGGATATTTCCGAAGATGTTTATTTGGAACAAGAGTAAGAAGTGAGACTGCTTGGTGATGTAGCTGAGTTTAGCAGAGTGTTCTGAGTTGGTAAGGAGTCCTCTGGCTGAGTAGTTTTTCTGTAGTGGAGTTCAGAACAGTAGAGTGGATCCGTTTCTCTGGTGAGTTGGCTAAGCTAGCATAAGCTGTTATGTTTGGTAAAGAGAGAGCAGTTTCTTTGGATTTAGGCTGAGTTGATCGCAAAAGTGACTTGCGATAGTGTGTTCTTTTGGATTGATGGAGATTTTTCGGATTTCTTCTAGGGAGTCAGAGTTTGTCTGCAACTGAAGATCGTGTTTTCTTTCCAGGATGGAACAGGTGGTTCAGTTAGTAGATGGATGGTTTCATGAGATAGAAGTTGGTGAAGCAACTCAGGTTTGGGAGGAACATCTGAGATTTCTATATGGATATATGGAACCATACTTCTGTGTTGAGTTGTCTAGTCTATGCTTGTGCTGTTTGTCAGCATTTTCTTCTGTTTCGGATTAGAGTTGTGTAGCGGAAGCAGTTTGGGGATGTTTCTATTTTCCTTTTCTGGATAAGAAGAAGTTTGTTCTGTCTTCTGTTGTTGAGAAGCGGGGTGTGTGTTCTTGGTTTTTGAGTGATCTTGAGGAGATCATTGGATTGTTTTGATTCAGTTTGTTTCTAGAGGAATCAGCATAGAGTTAAGCAGATCAGAATGGTTGTTGGTAGCCCAGGATCGTCCGAAGAGTTTTTATGGATAAGAGACGGAGAAATTTGGATTTTGGAATCGGAGATTTGATTTTGGGTTAAGTTTTTCTCTGATTCAAGGAGCTATAAGTTTGGGGAAGCTAACTCCGTAGTATTTTGGGTTTCTTCTATGTTTTGATTGGATGAGTGTTTTTTTTTCTAGAGTTGAATTGCCAGTTTGGATAACTGGAATTCAGAGTGTTTTGACGTATCTCTGAGGGAGTACGTGTTTGATATTTCTGGTTGTAGAACCAGTAGTTTAGGATGGTTTGGTTGTTGAGTCAGACTCGTTTGTAGTCTGATATTCTGTTTAGAATTGTTGTTAGAAGCTCTATAGCTTAGTAGTATTGATTGTTTGGATTTTATAGAGCGAGTATCCCGATATATATATATACCGGGGAAACTCGCGAAAGTTTTATCCAAAATTCTTTTGGATAATTAGATTTGTTCTGATTGTGTGAATTGGTTGCTTTGGTTGTTAGCATATGATTAACATATGTTGTATTTTAAAATAAAATCTATAAATAGATTATTAAATTACCTTTGTTTTAAATTTCGGGAACAAAATTCTTTTAAGGGGGAAGGATTGTAATATCCCGGAATTTTGGACAATTTAAATTTAATAATCTGGATTTAAATTTAAATTGAATTGATGATTTTTGTTAATAAATTTAATTTGAATTAATAATCTTCTTTATTTAGATATTTAATTTGTGAATTTATTAATAAAATTGTTTTCTATTTAATAATGTATATGTATTTATATATATTAGAAATAGATAATTTGTTTTTATTTAAATTAGTATAGCATAATTTTAATGTTTGAAAATAGGAATTGAGATTTATTATTTATTTAATCTTTTCAAAAATATTTAATAAAATACTATATGATTTTTAAATATAAGAAAAATGTTTTAATTGGTTTAAAATTCATTTTTAACTTAAGTTGTATATTTAAAATAAGTTATAAAATGTTTGTGTTTTTCTTTTTAAAACTATTAATTTATAAAATGAGATTTGTTAATTTAATTTGAAATTTAAAATACAATTTAAAATAGGAACATGCATTCATTAAGTTAATTTTCTTTAACCTTAATTAAATAACAAAACCATTTAAAAGACATATGTAAGCTTAATTTACATATGTAAGTAATTTAAGATTTAAGTTGACAAGTGTTAACAACACAAGCCATGTGTCATTTGGTTTAATTTGTTTTTCTTTAATTTAAATTAAATCATAATTATCTATAAAACATTGCATTTTCTCATTTCTTCTCCTCTTTCTCATTTTTTTTCTAAATCAAAATTTCTTTCAGCTGAGAAAAACCATTTTTTCACCTCTTCATAATTAAACTCTTCACTTCCTAAAATCTGTAACAATATGAAAATCTGCAAGTTCAGATTCCTCAAAATACAAAATCAAATACTTTGCAACTGGTTCATCATTCAAATTGTTCTGCAACCACAAAATCAAGCAAGAAAACCTGCATGTGTGTAAACCAAAGCATGCATTCATCTTTCAAAACTCTGGAAATAAAACAAGCCTGCATTTTTGTTTCCTGCAATCTACAACTTGGAGGAATTTGCTATCTGCATGTTCTTGCTGAAACAAAGGCCTGCATACATAAATTTTTCAAAGTTGATAGCATTTGAAATCAAGGAAGTCTGCATTCATTAATTTCTTACAAATCTGGAACCTGCAAATTAAGTTTGGGCTCTGCATTTATATCTGGTGAGTAACTTTATTTATAAAAAGAATCTTTATAAATCAGGTTGCATGTTTATTGTATGTAATGAATATTTTTGGGAATGTTTATTTGATGAATGCTCTTATGCATGTTGTATACATGACTGTGGAATCTGTATGTCCCCTTTGTTCAAAATGTTTTAACTCCCTGTTTAATTTTAAAATTCAAAACTTTCAGTTTTGTCTGTTGTACAACTCAAGACTTAAAGTATATTCATTTGTTTTATCACATACTTTAGACTAAAGTTTACTTAAGATAAAATTTGTGAACTGTTTCTAAAATTTGAAAGAAACAAGCAAGTTTGAAAATAAACAGAACTCTAACATTTATAACTAATGTTACAGGATTATAAATTGAATCATAATGCAAAAGCATGATTTTAAAAAAAAAGTATTTCAACTTTTAGAGTTAAGGACATAATGCAATTTTAACTTGACTGTATTTTTCAATTTTGGTCAGGTTCAGATGATGCATGCAATTAAATTGATTGTATTTGATTCTGAGGATAGTATAGCTATCATAGGATATGGGAAAATTATTGGATTGAGTTGAAATTGGGTTTTGATGTTGAAATTTGGGTTTCCAGGTTTAGAACCCTAGTTTACTAGGTTTAAGAAAATTTGGTACTGTGGTTTCAAAATTTGATCGAGTTCAAAGCTCTTTTGAGTATGGATAAGGGAGGTGTTGATGGAGTTGTTGCCGGAGTTTTGGTGGAGATGGTGGCCGGAGGCGCGTAGGGTCGCTGTTGACAGGTTTGAGGGGGAAGAACTGTGTTTGTTTACAGGGTAGGGGTTTATGAGTGTTGTAGTGATTGCAGGGTTTTTGTACTCGGGTTAGTCTCGAGTAAATGGGAAGGGAAACTCGAAGCCAGTATGTTGTTTCCCCGAAGTAAGTTTGTGGAAGCTCGGGTCTTAGTGCTTCAGGTTTTGGCATTGTAACAGAACCTGTTTTTCAGATTTTAAAATTTTAAAAAAAAAGTTTTTAAAAATGTAAACTTAAAACCTGAATAAACATGGAATTTAAACTGAATTTAAATGTGCATTCAAAAGTTTGAATTCTGTTTGTTTGAATAATTTGATTTTTTTTTTTAAATGTAAGTATTTCTTTTTTAAGGTTTGATCAGCAACCTGTTTTTCCAGGTTTTCAAAATTTGAAGTAAAAGAAAATTTCAAACAAATCTGAAAATAAGTTGGAAACTGGAAATTTAATTTGAAATTCAATTAAGTTTTAGGTTTTAAATCTTTGAATTAAATTTTGAAATGCTTTTAAATTCAAGATTTGTTTTAAACTTAAACACAGAAACTGTTTTTTCTTTTCAGATTTAAAAGTTAAATTTCAAAATTATCAAATGAAGTTCAATTTGAAATTTTAACCTGAAACTTAAATATGATTCAATAATTTAAATCTGAAGTTTTGAATCATTTTTGAATTCAAATTTAAGATGTTAAATTAAAACAGGAAATTGTTTACTGTTTTTCTGTTTTAGTTTAAAAGTAAACTTTAAAATGCAACTGAAATTTAATAACAAGTTTAAAATCTGAGAAAAAAAACAGAAATATGGAACTTGAGTTTGAATTTAAATCTGGAATTTAAAATTTGGAATTTAAATTTAGATTTTAAACTTTTAAAAGTATAAAAGAACATTGATTTGAATTTAAAACTATAAGTTTTAAATTTTTGAAATAAGGTTTAAAATAAGGTTAAATTCAGTTTTAAACCTGGAATTTGATTTTTATGATAGTTTTTAAAATTTAATAAGTTTTTAAATTTAAATTTGTTTTAACCATTTTTGGAAAAGGTTAAATAACTTGAATTTAAAAATGAAGATGGAGATGTGAATAAAGTTTTAAATCTTTAAGTTTGAATCTAAAATAAAAATTTAATTTGTAATTCAGTTTGAAATTTAAAAGAAATTTTAAATTGAATTTTTGAATAAAGTGTTTAAAATACTTTTGTATTAAGAAGAATGTTTCTTAATTTAGAATTCAAGAAATTGGTCTCATTTAAATTATTAAGTTAATTTAAATGGAATATTAATTATTTAATTAATGAATAATGTGGATGTTTAATCAAGTAATTAATAATTTTAAGTTAGATAATTAAGATTTGAGATTAATTAATTAAGGTTAATTAATCTATAATTAAGGATGATTAATTAAATTTTAATTTATGATTAAGATTTACTTAATCAAGTGATTAAAAGATAATTTAGATTTTAATTAACACTTAATTAATCAATAATTAGAGATTAATTAAATGATAATTAAAGATTAATTAATTGATAATTAATAATGATTTATTGAAGTTAATTCTTAATTATGTAGATGAAGGTCATTAACTTAAGATTATTTAACAATTAATTAATATGTTTAATTTTTAATGATTAATTAGATTAATTAATTAATAATAATCAATTGATTAATTACTTAATGAAGTAATTAATGAATTAATTACTTGTTGTAATTAATTTAATTAAGGTGATTAGTTTAGATTAATTAAGTTTAATTAATTTAAACATTTGTTGATTATTGATAATTACTTTATGTAATTTATGGATTGTAATTACTTAGAGAAGTAATTAATTAATAATTACTGAATGTAATCAAGATATTTATTATAGAAGTAATTTGGATTTAAATTACTTTGAAATTAATCATGTGATTAATTTAAATAATTAATTAAGAGTAATAATTTATGGGATGAGTAATTAAAGTAGTTAATTACTGAATGGTTATTAGTCAAAGGTGATTAATATATATGTTGTTTAAATTGGAGATTAATTACTTATGTAATTAATTTATATTTAGAGATTGATTTAAATATAATCATTAATTAATTAATTAATGATGTAATTTGGAATTGATTAATTAAGATATAATTAATATTAAATGCTAATTACTTATTGTAATTAGAGATAGTTAATCAATAATGATTAATTGAAATGGATAATGAGATGATGATTTATAAATTGATTTGTAATCAATTAAAGATTAAGATAACAGGATTTTGATGATGAAGTAATTAATTTAATTTATTTTAAATTAATTAGAGTTTAGGTAATTAATTTAATTCATTTTAAATTAATTATAAATGATGAGATCATTAGATAGTTGCTTATGTTTGATGATTGGTATTGGTTGTTTGGTATGGTTTATAAACTCAGTTATGAGATGAGTAGTGTATGTGATATGGATGCATTGGTTGTTTTTGGATGATAATATAGATTATCTGATTATGATATGAATTATCTGTTGATAATGATAAGGATGATTATCTGTTGTGTTGTGAATTATCTATCTGTGTATATTTAGATAATTGAATTAAATTGTTTTAAACTTAAAACAACTTGGACCTTAAAAGACACGCTTTGGATTTCGATGAGACCGGGATCGGGTTTCCATATTTGGGATCCGAAAACCACATCGATTCCAAATAACGTTAGGATGTTAATCCAAGTGGAGCAAGTGAAGACTCGAGGTGTAAGGGCTATACATCAGTATAACTCTGTGGGTGATTCCGTAATGAGTTTGACGGAATAGTACGTATAGATTCGAGATGGTGAATCAGAGTGCAAGGGTTATTGTCGTTAACTCTGAGGGTGATTCCAATATGAGTGTAACGAGATAATGCCTTCGGTTTCGTTCGAACCCGGAACGAACTTGTATGGATCGAATGCTTTCAGAACATCGTCAGGCGGACGATGAGCATTCTAAGTGATATGTCCTATAAAGGTAATCGTAGCCTCAATCCTTATCAACCGGGAATGGCTAAAACAGGGGAGGTGCAGCAAAGCTTCGTGGGTAGCACCCACTTGAGAGCAAGATTGGTCCCTGTCTAGAGGTCCCTTTTTTTATATTTTCGGCTTAGTGGTGCGGTTGCTGATCACAACTGCGGGGTTGTCTTGTTTGGAACTGTTCAGTAAGAAACGGGTCCGGCTTTGTGTTGCAGGGGATGAAGGGAGTAATCCTCGATATGGTGATCTAGGCCACGTACTGTGACGGGCGGTACCCCAGTAGCCCAGCCATTGATGGAATCCAAAAATCCAATAAGTGCCGTACGTATTAGTTGTGCCCAACTATGTTGGAATGTGAGATGTAATCATTTCGGCTATTTTCTATTTACTTGAAAACCCTAGACACTATTATAATATCATCGGATTTCCTGTCAAATGTTTTGGTTAGCGTAAGGTAAAAACTTTTCCATGTTTATGTGTGGGAAGTCTTACGTGATACCTTTTCTTTTCAAAGGTTTTTCAAAGTTAAGCAACTTTAACCTGTTACTCACACCAGACCCATGTCTGACCCGGCGTTATTTCTGTTTTTTCTATAACTCTTGGGTACTCAAATTTTTACGAGTAGCCAAGGGAATTCAGGTTAGGATTCAGGATAGTTGTGACGTATTGTGGAGGAGCAAATGGAGCAGGAGGCTTCTGCGTATGGTTATATAGTTTTCCACTGTGTTGGTATCTCTGAGTGTTTGTCTGATATGTATTGAGTTGTAATAACTAGACAGGTGTTTATAACTGTCTAGTATGTGTTGTATATGTCTGTGTACTCTGACATTTGATGTATACTATGTAATACTTATGTTATTAATATAATTTATTCGTTCCGCTGTTGAGATTCGTGTGTGGTTTCTTCTTTCTCTTCTTTCATTTCTCTTTTCTATCCCTTTCTTTCTTAAAGATGATGTGATTTTCCGGGAGTGGAAAGTCGGGTCGTCACAGTTTCTTGATCAAAAACCGTCATTCTCCTTGCATAGTCATAAATATGATAGAGAATATCCAGAACCGGTCAACAATCCATATCCAGGTTCGCCGTCGAAAATCGAGTGAAAAACCCAACTCGGATTGACATACTATCTCAAAATTCTGTTCTTGAATCTGGATCAAATTATTATGTGAATAGAATAATATACGTACACCCTACGTATTTATCTTTATTGGTTATTAGCCAAATCAATTCTATTTCTATTCACCTTCACTTTAATTTTCATTCACTTACTCACTATTGCTTCAATCCATTTGGATTTCACCTCTATTCTTATCTCGATTGGGTATCTAACCAATAACAATTTGAACTCCGACCAGTTTATTTAGAAAATATCTTGAAAATTTTGAAAATAGATAAGTAGTTGGAAAATAATTACTAGTTTGTAAAATAGATGTAAAATAGTTAGAAAATAGTTAAAATAATTATAGAAGTTTTAGATAATTGCAAAATAGTAGTAAGATAGTAATTAGTTTTGTAAAATAGTTGAAATATAGTAATTAGTTTATAAAACAGTTGGAAAATTGTTAAACAGTTCCAAAAATAACTATAAAACAAGTATAAGATAGTTTTGGCTTTTTAAAAGAAAGGTTGTATATATAATAAACAGCTTTGAAAAATAGGTTTATATTAAAACAATTTATATTAAAAATAGTCCAGAGTCAAAACTGTTCACCTCCCAATCTCCATTCTCATCAATTCAATTTAAATTTCCACTTCCATTCAAATTGACCCAATTTCAATTCATTTCAACTCCAGTTTGAATTAATCCCAATTTCAAACTCCATTTCCAAATCAATTTGAATTATTCTTGATTTCCTTCCAAATTCAATTCAAATTCCTTTTGAATTTAAAACTATTCAACTTTAATTACAAATCGCTTTAAATTAATCCAATTCAAATTTTCCATTTGAATTTTATATTTATACATCTTCAATCACAATTTCAATTAATTCAAATTCCTAATTTAAACCATTTCGAATTATATAAATTCGAGTTAATACTTCAAATGTTGATTTAATTCCTTTAAATTAATTTACCTTTAAGGTTTTTAAACAATTCAATTCACAGTTCAAACCTAACATATTATACCACAAATCAAATTAACCTTTAAACAATTTAATTTTGAGTCAAATTCTCAAAATTCCATACTAAATTATCTTTACTTAACTTTTTCCAAAGTTCAAATAAGAGTTCAAAACAATTTTAATTTACAAGTTTAATTACTCAAATTTTTAGTTCAAAGTAATTCCTTATCCTTAATTTCAAATTAAAGTGTGATTTTCCTTTTACCCAATAATGGATATATTACCACACTTCATTTCTCATTTATTTAAACAAATCCAACTTCAGCTTAAAGATTATTAATAACAATGGGATGGGATCATTCAAATTATTTTTAAAACATCCATTCTTTTCCAATTTTCGGATCTCAAACCCATTTTGAGATCACTCAATCTTCCTAATTCAATTCAACCATCTAACTTTCCAAATTAAATTCCAATTTCATATTGAAATTTCCAAATCAGGTTGTCCATTCAAACTCATTTAACTTCCTCTAAGTTAAATTTAATACACTTAATTCGGTCAAATTCACACAATTTGAATTCCCATTCAAATTTCAAAAAAATTTCCCATCTATAAGTTCAAAAACTTATCACTTTGGGTTTTCACCTCTCTTTCCAGATTTAAAACTTAATATTTATAGTTTATTTCAAACCATCTTTGGTATTATGCATATCCATACATATATATATTTAATCATCCAGGCTATACTTTGAAATTTAAACCACCCTTGATTTTTAATTCAAAACAAATTCCTTTAAATCTTTAAACAACTCTTGTTTGCATCAAGCTCTCTCATTCAAATAATATTATTTATTATTCCTTCTAATAAGTTGAAAACAAATTCAAATGTTTTTAAATCTTAAGATTCAAACTTTACAATTTAGATCAATTCCAAGTTCAATTTATAAACCATACTTACCTTAATGGTTTACTTCCTTAAAACATTTCATTACAACAACCATTTATGATAATAACCAAAATTATCATATCTAAAACCATCCATTATCATCTTATTCTGAAATACTTCTCCAATTCACGATTTCAATTTTAGTTTGAATCCATTTCAACTTATCTTTATTCACTTTCAACTTGGTTGTATTTCTATTACTTCTTAATTTAATTCAATAATTTAACAACCAATTCCCTTACTATTTGTTAGAAAGAATATTGCTTTATATATCAAAATATGTTTTTATACAAAATCATTTAAAATCTTTATATAAGAAAATAACAAGTACGCTCTCATATATATACACACTCAACTCATTCTAGGGTTCCATTGACCCTATCCTTAATGAGTAATCCCAACACAGCCAAGGTTCTCGCTTAACCTTCGGCTCTGATACCAAATGTAACGGCCCGGAAATGTCGAACCCTAAAATTCCAGATAGTTAGAAAAAGAAGAAAAGAGAAAGAAGAAAGGAAGAACATAAACAAGTCACAGAAACCTCACATTCGCAACGAATCAAAATATAATATAACATAAATACGGTTTTACAAAGATCAATCATCATCAGTACAATTATATTTTTATATATCAGAGTTACAACCATTACAATACACCGGACAGTTTAAAACAACATGTCCAAGCCAACTATACTATACACAGCGGTAAACACTCCATACGTTCCAGCCATCCAGTTCGCCTCCTGAGCTCCAGAACGTCCTTACCTGGAAATCTGTAATACTCGGTCTAACCCGAGCATTACATCAAAGTAACACCCGGGTCAGGCTGGAAACCAGTGTGAGTAAACCATATAATTTGAAATACTAAATTCAAATCATAAAAGAAAACCCGGGTAACTCGTACTTCACTGCGAGTTCATTTCTTGTTATGCTCAAAACATAATCCACAAATCAAATTCTAAGTATTCTTACTTAGTTCAAAGGTCCATATTATTCCATTTCAGCATATTTATCCTACACATAAAATCCAAATAGAATTATGTAGATTACAAATCGAAGTGGTTTCGGATATGACTAATACCCGACCCCGGTCTCTTCGAATCCGATGTCATCTTAACCCAAGTTTTCAAGTGATTAAATTTAAATACCAGATGTCACTTTTTCATAGAAATTCATTGCAGATAACCACATTATCTCAGTTTAAACCCAACAAAACATATCATATCACAAAGTATCACAATCACATACTAGAGATAACAAACAGTCAAAGGTATTCAAATATCCTTCAATCATTCATAAACAAGATAATTAGTCGTACCAATTCTAATTAATTTAATTAACTACTAAAGAAATAAATTAATAACTTTATTACTTAAAAATCTTGCTTACTCATCATTAATTCATTATGCCCAATTAAATAACCATTCCTTAATTACAACTTGATTAACCATTCTTGATTAATCATTCTTTAATTACCTTAAGTTCTTTGCCTTTAATTAATAATACCGTTTAATTATTCCCAAACCCATCTCATTGATTAACCTTTGATTACCTTCTAAATTAACTTCTCGAATTAATTATTCGACAATCACTTACATTGATAAATTAGTTCACACTCATTAATTATCTAAGCTTTAATTAATCAATCTGTTTAACTAATTACTCTAAGTAATTAATACCTAATTACTTTCCCTAGAGTAATTACTTAAGTCCTTAATTAATCCAAGGTAACCATTATCTTAGTTACTTAAATAAAACATATAAAACTTAATTAAAAGATTGAAATTAATTTATACAAAATTCCTAGAGACCTTAATTAATTAAGGTTTTAAAACATATTGTCTCAACCATCCACTAAATTCTAAAAATTTGAATTTGGAAATTAATTAAATAAATTTTCGTATATAATTACCCTAAACCAAAACAACTTAGCTTAAACCCACATTTTTTTTTATTAAAACTTGTTAGTTCATTATTATTAGATTTTAGGCCCTGATATTTAAAGTAGAAAAAAAATCTTAAACACTTCGAGCCCAAAGCCCAAAATCACGTTCATAACCCGAGCAATTCTCTCGATCATCCCGATCCATTCTTCTACTCAACCTGGAACACTTACTACTAAATTTTTTTAAAACCTGCTTGAGACAAAACATACAAGATACTCACACTACTATTATTTCCCGAAGCACCATCCTAAATATTTCGAGAGTAACCCGAAGCATCTCTTCATCTCCACTCTAACAAATGATGACGGAAACGAACATGCTCCGTGCACATGCACGCAATCTTGCTAGAGCTTCGATCATCACTAATGTCGCTGATGAGTCGGCCATGACCATCTCTTACAATTTCGACCTCGCAATCAAACAACCCAACTCGAAATCAAATTCGAGCAAACTCAAACCCATCAGGCTTCAACCTGATACCTACCCCTCATCATACAATCACCACGCGCCGTCGAAACAAACCACCTGTGACCCCGAACTTCTGATCAGAGAAGCTTCATCGACCCATGCTACTCTTCCACTTGGTCCGGTCATTTTCGATATCCTATCGAGGTCGTATCTTTCCCTGGAACCATGGAAATCAAAACTAGGCTTAAACCCTAGATCTTCCCCTTGCCATCACCACAGTGGTCTATATGACCAGCCATTAATTTTCCCGTGACCACTGTCCTACGATCCCACACCTGACATAACCCCGAAGTCCAAACCTATTCCGATCACCAGTTGTTGACCAATTTGTAAATTCCAGTCATCTCGAAATTTTCCATAATTTATACAACTAAAAATCCTAATTCAAACCTTAAAATTCACGGCTTATAAAAACGAACAAGATTTTTAATCAAATCTCAAACTTTAATAAATCAAATTTTGAAGAAAGAATTTATTTTACTGTGTTTTTAACTTCCCAGTAACCCCATGCATTTTTACTACTTAAAAATATTTTTAAAATTTTGATTTTGCCTATTTGAACTTGTTTCATTTAGATATTAAAGTCTATAAATGATCATATGATGATGTTTTGTTTTCTACAGGTTTGAAACCTGAAATGTTTAGAACAGAGATTCAAATGTCTGTTTTCCAGACATTCACAGCAACAACCGAATATAAATATACACATTTTTGTACATTTAACACTTAAATCATATTTCTTCAAGCATGATTGCCAACAAGTAAAAATCCAAATTCCAGAAAGGCTTAATCACTTTTTTTGAAAATGAAGAACAGAACACCCGATTTGAAACTTGAATGATTTATTTTTCTGATTTTTAATTTATTTCCACTGAAATTTCCACTTTTCGTAAAGCTAGCTGATGTTAATCCTTAAACTCTTTTTTTTTATAAGTTCAAGTCATCCCAAACATATATTCCTTATACATCAACACCTGAAATGGTTGAGGTAAGGAGGAATTGGGTTTGAATTTGCCCATGGTCTGAAAACTTAAGAACAGTGGTATTCACACATATATTCAGACATGCAGATATGTGTGTGTGTGTGTGTGTATGTATATATATTTATAAATATCAGGCATAAGCTATTAATTTATTGAAACATTTTCACAATAGCTACTTCCATGATTTTCATATATATATATATATATATATATATATCTGATTATATATAAAGAAGGTTAAGTTTTCTGATGAAATTTTCTCACATGCAAATAATTATCACATCACCTATTGACTAAAACATCACATGCATAAATTTAAAAAAAAACTTAAATGTTTACTCACCTGAAACGTGTTGGGCAGAGCAATTTTTAATTTGAACAGCTTTTTCTTTGATTTTAAAACCTGAGTGTCTTTGCTTATTTGATTTAAAAACTTGAATCCGAAATGTGCTTGTCACTGAATCTTGCATGCATGCTATTGAAATTTATGTGAGGATGTTTCAGATTCAAAACAGAGAGAAATGCTTGATCTAGTTTTGAATTGCTGAATTAGTTGTTCTCTGATTCCCAGATTTTCTTCTTTCCATTTTTTTATTTTCTTTTCCAGGTTTGATTCTTTTTTTCTCTTTTGATTAAATTTTCAGTTTTTATTTTAAGAAAAATGAAAGAAGATGAGGATGCTTTGAATTTTGTATAATGCCTTGTTTAATTCTTGATATTTATTTTCATAAAAATTAAAAAAAAACAAAGGTGTAACAACCCGCATATTTATCGATTATATATTTAAATATTTTGTTTAAATATTTTATCGTTATTCAGATATTGGTCTGAAAAGCTACTTTTTGCAAACGGTCGAATTAGGACTCGAGACCACTTCCATTGAGTTCGAAATGTCATTTACAATCTTTTTAAATATAAACTTTGATATGTTTGGGGTTAGTGGAATTTCACTAACTTTTCCCGCTTTGGACTTTGGGTTGGTTTATCCTATTAAACCTAAGTTCCAACCCCTTCTCCTCATCTCTTCATAAATTCCTACCTAACTCTAGTTTTAGCATTGATGGTGAGTGAAAAGGTAAATTAAAATTCCAAGCCCAAGTTCATTAGCAAATTCAACATCCAACTCCAAAATCAAAGTAAAGACATTGGATTCAAGCTTGTAGTTGCTTCTCTATTGACTTCAAGCTTCTTCTTCATTGAATTTGTGCAAAGGTGAGATTTTTATCTCACATTCTTGTCTATAACTATCTTGGACTGTTGGGAATGAATTCCCTTCACTTTAGCATGTGCATTTGCATTTGGTTTGGACTGGATTGGCCAAAAACTCCAATTTTTAGTGTTTTTGGTAAAATTCTGCATTTTGGTCGTTCTGCCTATGCTAGGTCATTTCCGTGGAAAAGTCTCGGTCACCAAATAATTCGTTTCTGGCCTTAAACTCTTTCGCATGCTTTAGATCATTCGCCTCGGAATTAGGTCGTAGGTCGTGGGCCGCTGGGTCGTAGGTCGTCGGCCGCTTGGTCGTAGGTCATTAGGCCTTAGGTCGTTAGGTCTTTCCCTCTGTTGGAAATGTTACCTCGGTCTTAGGTCGCTTGGATCTAGGTCTCTTGGCCTTATAGCGTTAGGTCGCACGACTTTGTTAAGACGTTAGGTCGCTCGGCCTTTTTCACCATTAGGTCGTTAGGTCGCGAGCCTCGCTAGGTCGCTCAACCTTTATAAGTCATAGGTCGTCTCCGACCTTAAACCACTCAGCCGCATTAGGTCGCATACATTTTAGGTCGCGTGTTTCACTAGGCCGTTAGGCCTTTACCTCGTTAGGTCGTAGGTCGCTCGACCTTATCACCTTGTTAGGTCGCGAGTCCCTTAGGGCGCTCGCCTCTGTTAGGTCGCTCGCTTCTGCTAACTCACGAACACCTCTAGGTCGCAACCACTAGGTCGCTTGACCCCTTAGGCCCCTAGGTCGCTCGATCCTATTCTCCCTTAGGCCTTCACTAGGTCGTACCGTTTTGGACGGGGCGCTGCCCCTGGATCCCCGCGATCTGACCGGGCAGGTCGAACCCCGTAGCGGGGGTGTTGCCCCCGCACCCCCACCTTGGGCGGTTGCCACCCCCCGGACCCCCCCCACGTAGGTGATCTTATCTGAAAAACATTCAACAGAACTTGCTTTGTTGAGATGCTGAGTTGACCATTCTTCGAGACAAACTATCTTGAGCTTCTCGGTCGATTTCATGGTATCACGACCTTGCTAAAAAGGCGGGATAACAACTTTAGAAATATGAAGGTTTCAATACTAGTAGTAAATATCAAAACTCTTTCAACAACATGATTTCAACTCTATTTTCAATAACAAAGCTCTTTTCTTAAACCGTTTTCCAATCTACTAGTATATACAAACCTTTACCTCACTCGGATGAGAAATCTAATTAAACGGCTTAGTAAAACAAGTGGTATGAAACGCTTGCGTTCACTTCGTCGGTTAATTCTTGGACTTGTTCGATTGAACCTCTTGTGACAATTTTCTAGTGAAGATTTACAGTTTGTTCGTAAATATTTAAGTTAAGCAAGTGGTTATGTGACACGAAGATAAACTTTTATATTTACTAGCTTAGTGTAATTGACACTTCTCGTTGATCATGACGATAATTTTATGATTTAGACTAGCAATTGTGCGATGTCTCTTTGTTTGCAAGGTTAGACTAGACCTCATGGTGTGATTCCAACTCACACATATCTCTTTGCCCGCAAGGTTAGTCTAGACACCATTTGTGTGATTCCACTCACACATACCTTTTTGTTGCGAGGTTAGGCTAGACATCATTTGTGTGATTCCACTCACACATACCTTTTTGCTTTTTGGTTAGCCTAGACCTCATCTGGGTGATTCCGACTCACCCATATGGGGTAGCTCCCCATGGTCTTCGGACCGTCATGTGATAGGCCTCTTTCCCTTTTTCTGTGATTTCTGGATTTCTTGTGTTGATTTCTGGAATTTATGTCATTGACTTGTTATGAGTACAAGTTTAGGGTATGATGCCCTCTTTGGATCTTTGAGAAGATTCTTGTGATATCGATTTATCTCTTATTGATTGATCTTCTGTTGATCATCATTTGCATACCTATAGTAGTATGTCAGTATGGATATTTTATGTTTATGCCATATCTTTTATTTTATACCATGTCATCTGATATTTATAGCTAGACTGATCCGTTTATTATTTTCTTAAATAATACTCGGGTCAGACCGAGATGTTACAGGTGCTTCTGCTTAACTTCTTTCCGGGATCTGCTACTCTGACTTTTGGCTAACTATTTAGATTAGCAGTTTTTGTTGTATACACTTGAGATATAGACTCATAGTTGTATTCTTTTGTATAGCACATGTTACTATTCTTTTGTATTATTGTGGATCTTTTTGACCAATACTCTGATGTACACTTTCATGTGTTAGTTATATATCCATATCTTCTTCTGCCTTTGTGATATGGATGTCTGTGACTGATTTGTGTTATGCTAATTTCTACGTTTGTTTCCGAAGATTATTTATAGCCACCGTGTGATAAGCAATCACATGGATGGTCGCTCCTCAACAGCCTTATTCTCTGTGCTAGTTGACAGCACTACACCGTAGTGTTCTTGGCTAGCGTGGGTATAGAGGTGAGGCGTCACAAAAGGTGCCACATGTAAATTTGCATGATAACACAAATTACAATTGTTAAAATATATGATTACCAAGCTTACAAATGTCTTCATGTATTTATATTTATTTATTTCTTACGTTTTCTTTCTTTTATATTTATTTATTTATTATATTTTCTTTCGTTATTCTATGTTGTTGAGAAATTGCTTTATGTTATATATATATACAACTAGGATTATTTTATGGATAAAATTTTATAAAAGAAAATACATTAAATCCCATTATTTACTTCTATTTCAAATTTAAGACATAATAATATAAATATACATAGATATTATTCTTTGATGTTTGAAAATCGAATTTACTTAAAAAGCCTTTGAAAATCATCATGTTGAACTCAAATCAATTGTTTCGTAATCATAATATAAATATATATACACACACACACTCTTGACTATATGAACAGACTTAAAAACTTCAATACTATAAAGTTTGCATATGTCTATTTACATATTTTTATTCACCATAAAGTTTACTACTTACAGAAAATTATTTTTTTCTAGTTTAAATCCATTTATATATATATTCGGATATTTTAAAATTATCAGAATTTTATCTGTTCAACTGAATAAAACCAGTTAATTATTGAATTGACAGATATTTAAAAATCCTGGTTATCACATGCATCGTCTCAAGAATGGTAACTACTAGAATAAACTTGTTGAAAAGAAGGTAGAAGCAAAAGATGGAGTCATGGTCCTAATTTTGATGCTTATATGGATCTCGATGATACCATCAAAAACATCTACATGTCCACACAAGAAAATTTAAAACACCAGCAACCCCTACTAAAGAAAGAAACAAAAGCGAATTTCAGTTTGAGAAATTAATGCCACTTCCACGGGACATATGTACATAACACAAATGAGTGTCATCGCCTATGTGACATTATCGAGTAATATATCAGGAAAAAGAAGGTGTAAAGATATGTGAAGGATCCAAATAGTGTACCTATTACTGTATGTCAAGCAATGACGCAACTGCCGCGTGATGACGACAGGGAAGGATTCTATGCTAAAGCTAGGAATAGTTGAAGGATTATGGTTAGCACAATAACCGAAGCACCAAACATAGTTGACAAGAGTTAGGATGAGATGGAAAGTCTTATCAAATCTTTAAAGAATGGCAAGGAGTTTGTATAGGTTATGAATCTGGAATGTAATGCCAGAACTCATCATCAGGATGACATTGAGATTATGTTTACTGACTGGGATCAATATGGAAAGGAATATCCCAACAGAGATTTGATGTTAATCTCGTCCATTCGTAGACCAGTAGAATTACACAGTGTGTTAGTGAATAGTGGAAGTTCCGTTAACATCTTGTTCAAACTACTTTTGATAGAATGGAGCTATTTATGAAGTATGTTGTGTCTTGCAGCAAACCCTTACATGGTTTCACTGTAGAAGGAAAAATTCCCCTTGGCCAACTAGATTTGTTCTTTGAGTTAGGAGATCATCCTCGATTGGCCATTAGGAAACAAACCCTCTTTTTCATGAATGGTTTCTCAACTCACAGCGCCATTCTATGAAGATCTGCCCTTTTTTATTTTAGAGCAGTGCAATCTTTGTGGTGCTTGAGGATGATGTTTTCAACCATAAATAAGGTAGGAATTGTTGAAGGACATTAGAATACCGTAAGGGAATGCTATGTAGCGGAGTTCGGGGAAATTAGGCGTGTTGAGAAAGAAAATGTATAGAGAGATCCCTATGCATTAAAAACTCAAATGTTGGAGTTACAGTAAGGGTTCTTGTTTAGATATACAAGCGATCTTTTTAATTAACTAAACTAAGAGATGGAGAAGAGGAGGAAGTTGTTGGGCCAATGGAGGCCATGGATTTTGTAATACTTGATGAGATTGGTTAGGCATGAGTTTCACTTTTTCATGGATGTTTACTCAAGCTACAACTGATGTGCATGTAAAAGTGCATATTCTTACTTCCATGTTTAATCTACTTTTATTTAAATAAATGAGCATGTTAGGGTATTTTACATTTTAAACCAAATTAAAATTGTTTTCAACTTCATTTGGGGGGTAAAATGGTAATTTTGTGTATGATTTAATTTGATAAAATAATTTGCACATTTTTATTTTTAATTGTAGGAAATGAAGAGAAAATATGAAGAAGCTTTCATGGATAAATGCATGCACAAATGTTGAAGGCAAATGAAGATTGGAAATGAATGAATTTATGCATCATGGAGGAGCCCACTAACCCACTACCATATAGTCCATAATTAAAAACACTTGCATATGTTAATGGAGGTTTAAAGTCATGTTAGTGGGGATTAATTGATTCCCTAATGATTATTTAGAGGTTGCACTTCCTAAAGAGCATTTTAGGTAGTCCCCTAATATATGAAATAGGGTTTTAAGCATGTAAAAATACCCCTTATGTTATATATAATTATCTTCTTACCTTTTTATACAAGTTGTAACCACAAAATCAAAGATGAATAAAAGTTTCTTTCATGGCTTCTTAGCCTTATTTTTACTTTCATGCAACCTTTATTCCTGCTTTTTTTGATGCGCTTTTATTCTCTTATGCTCTCTTTTAATTCATGCAATTAGTTTAGCTTTACTTTATGCAAGTAGTTAATTATCTTTCCTTTTGATTAGCTCTTTTTTCCTTCATGTTTTTGTTAAAATCATTTTATGCTAACATGAATTCAATTATATGTAACTAAACCCCTTCAATTTAGTGGTGATTAAGCTCTCATGATTCATAATGAATCAGCAAAATAAATACATATTATGATCTTTCTTTTTTTGTGCTTAATGACATGTCAATGTTCATGTGATTTTGTGTTTAATATTGAGTTTGATAGCCTATATTGTTCAAAAAAATAGGCTATGTTTAGTCATATGAATCACTAATTACCTCTTCATCGACATATGATTATGGTAATGATAATATAATTAGAATCAAAATTTGATGGGTTATGTTACTAATTAGATAGTAAATAAGCCATGCTTAAATAGGTTCTACTTTTATTTTCATGTCATTTTCATTATTAAGTTGATTAGAGAGTGCATTAGAATTTGATGGTTTAAGTGTGTTAATTAATAACATAATTAGGCCATGCTTATGGTAAATGAATCAATTAATTCAAAAATAACAAAAAAGAAAAGATCTTAACTTCATGAATGTTTATTTATATAATCATGAGAGTAGATTTGCTCCTAAATTGCTTTTAATCTCATACTTAGTTTTCAAACTTCTCTTTGTTAGTTTTTGAAATTTTAGTTAACACATCTTCTTCAAACTTTGGTCTAGTTTGATTGAGTAGAATTTAAAACTAATTCTTTTACCTACGGATCGAACTATACTATTGTACGCCGTGCGTTTGCGATTTATAAAGATAGTACTTTTCGACGATTTTCTAACTGATAGAAAATTCATCGTTTTAACAAGTTTCTGGCACCGCTGCCATGGAAATTAAAATCAAGATGGACAGTATTGTATATCATACATACTATTTTTCCACATAGTGCCACAAAAATAGAAAACCCTAAGAATGGTTCGAGTTTTAAAGTCAATGGTCATCATTCAAACCCTTACTTGGAATTGTCAAGTGATCGAGAGGAGGATCTCATGACTCTTAATGAGCCATACTAGGTCCAGTAAGAAAGGTTAACCCTCTCTTTTAAATATGTACATATTTTTTCCTATTACACTCATTATATCACGCATTGACCGTGGGGACATAGTCAAAATTAAGTGTTGGGGGGGAGTCTCATGTTCATTTTTCATGGTTTATGTTTTATCGGTTAAAGCGATGAATTTTCTATCGGTTAGAAAATCGTCGAAAAATATTATCGTTGTAAACCGCAAGCGCAAGACATACAATTGTAGTACGTATGTGAGTACGGATCGATCCTCAGGGAAATGAATTAATTTCATATTCTACTCAATCAAATTAGACCAAAATTTAAAGATATATTAACTAAAACTAAAAACTAACAAAGAGAAGTTTGAAAACTAAATATGAGATTAAAAGCAAATTAAGAGCAAAACTACTCTCATGATCATATAAATCAACATTCATGAAGTTATGATATTTTTCTTTTGTTATTTGTGAATTAATTGGTGCATTTATCATAAGCATGGCCTAATTGTGTTATTAATTAACACACTTAAACCATCAAACTTTAATGCATCCTCTAACCCACTACAAAGTTTAATGAAAATGACATAAAATCAAAAGTAGAATCTATTTTAAGCATGGTATGTTTACGATCTAATTAGTAATATAAACCATCAAATTTTTATTGTAATTATATTATTATTACCATAATCATATGTTGATGACAAGGTAATTAATGATTCATAAGACTAAGTATAGCCTATTTGTTTTGAACAACATAGACTATCAAACTCAATATTAAACGAAAATTCACATAAACATCAACATGTCATTAAGCATAAAAAAGGAAGATCATAATGTGAATTCATTTTGTTGACTCATTATGAATCATGGAGCTTCAACAACCCTAAGTTGAAGGGGTTTAGCTACACAGAATTGAATTCATGTTAACATAAAATTATTTTTTCAAAAACATAATGGAAAGAAAATTACCTACTTGCATAAAGTAATGTTAAACTAATTACATGAATTAAAAGAGTGCATAAGAAAATAAAAGAGCATAAACGAAAACATAAATAAGAATTACATGTAAGTAAAACAAGGCTAAGAAGCCATGAAAGAAACTTTTATTTATCTTTGATTTTGTGGTTACAACTTGCATAAAAGGGTAAGAAGATAATTACATGAGGGTAATTATACTTGCGTAAAACCCTAATTCATATTTTATGGGACTACCTAAAATGCCCTTTAGGAAGTGCAGCCTCCAAGTAATTGTTAGAAAATTAATTAATCACCACTAACATTCCTTTAAATCTCCATTAACATGTGAATGTGTTTTTAATTGTGGACCAATTGGTAGTGGGTTCCTCCATGATGCATGAATTCATTTATTTTCAATCTTCATTTTCCTTCAACATGTGTGCATGCATTTATCCATGAAGCTTCTTCATAAATGCTTTCCATTTTCTGCTATTAAAAAAAATGTGCAAATAATTTTCTTAAATTAAATCATACACAATATTACAATTTTACTACCAAATGAAAATGAATAAATGATTATTTGAGTACAATTTAATTTTAGTTTAAACATGTAAAATACCCTAGAATGCTCGTTTATTTAAATAAAAATAGATTAAATATGGAAGTAGAATATGTACTTTTACATGCACATCAAATATCCACACTCATCTTTATATCCGTCCTCAAATAAACTAAAACTAAGATAAATCCGTTTTCGAAGGAAGCATGTTTGCATTGAGCGTATGCAACAAGTCGTTAAACCTCTAGGTGTCCCTAGTAGGACGAGTGTTGTCTCAAGAGGGCTTTCAGCAGATACTTTCCATAAAATCCAAATGCGATATATGGATTCTACATGATGAAAATTTTCAAAAATATTTACAAATGAAGAATTTACTTTTAAATTAACATGAGTAAGTTAAATATAAGTTCTGGTCATTATCAAGAAATTTTAGTCCTATTACTCATCAAAACTTCCAACAAAAATTAAATTCTCATCACAATCAGACTCTACTTTGGCTAATTATTTCGGTTGATAGCATAATGCAACTATGAAATGGGTCTTTAGTTGATTATCTATGATTTTCAAAGTTGTATTTTTATTTCTTTTGAATAACAAGTCGAATCAAATAAGTGAAAATAGTGCTTGGATTTTAATTGCTTGCTCTCTCATTTTTTGAAAATATTTACATTATCATTATTTACACACCTAACTCAGATAAACAGAGGCCAGATATACCGATCATGCACTGCCTTTCGGACTTACATAAGAAAGGTACAAAGAATGGCGAGTGTACACATTTGCATATGAGCACATGACTCTAGATGGTTATTTTTATTAAATCTATTTACACACACTAACCCTGATAAACTGAGGCCAGATATACCGATCAGGCACTGCCTTTTGGGCTTACGTGAGAAGAGTATAAAGCATGGCAAGTGTACACATTTGCGTGTAAACACTTACTCTAGGCTTTTTTATTTTTCTAAAAGCTATTTTTGTGTTCTTTTATGAAGAGAGAGTTTTGCTAAATCATCTTAGCACCACTTAACTTAGAAGATCAAAAATGTTATCGCCTTTACTTTAAATTAACCGCACTTTTAAACATAGATTTCAATTAGAATATTCTCCATAATTATTACCTATGAACCTTCCTATACAAGTTAAACCATAGTTACTTGTAATAAAACTTTTTTTTTGAGGCAAATAAAATTTCAAAAATTTTAATTCAATAACCAAAAACATATACCTATCTAATAGTGTTTCTTCAAAGGTAAATAATTATGCTAAAAAGAAAATTTGTTTTAATTTTTTTGTTTTTTTTTGTTTTGGTTTTGGAAACAAAAATGCAAAACAAAGCCATGAAAAATGAACATAAGACTCCCCCCTCCACACTTAATTTTGACTGTGTCCCTATAGTCAATGCATTGCATAATGAGTGCAATGGAGAAAATATGTCCATATTTACAAGAGAGGTTTGACATTTCTTACCAAAAGTAGTATGGCTCATGAAGAGTCATGTGCTCCTTCTTTCGATCACTCGACAATTCCAAGTAAGGGTTTAAACGACGACCATTGACTTTAAAAATCGAACCATCCCTATGGTTTTCTATTTCAATGGCACCATGTGGAAAAATAGTACGTACGATGTACGGTCCTGTCCACCTTGATTTTAGTTTTCCAGGAAACAAATGAAGTCAAGAATCATATAAAAGAATTTTTTGATTTAGTGAAAATGTTTTTCTTAGGATTGACTTGTCATGAAAAACTTTTGTTCTTTCTTTGTAAATTATCTCGTTTTCATACGCGTCATCCCTAATCTCCTCTAAATCGTTGAGTTGCAATTTTGTGTATTCGTCGGCTTTTTCAAAATCAAAGTTTATATTCTTAATTGCCTACAACGCTTTGTGCTCAAGTTCAGTAGGCAAATGGCATGCTTTACCATATACAAGACTAAAAGGAGACATCCCAAGATTGGTTTTACACTTAGTTCTATAAGCCCAAAGTGCATCTTCCAATTTTTATGATCAATCTTTTCGATTTTTATTCATAGTTTTCTCTAAAATTTGTTTGATTTAAAGATTTGAAACTTCAACTTGCCATAAGTTTAGGAATGATAAGGAGTGAATAAATAACCAAATAGAAAAGTATATCCCTTACCAAGATCATATGAGTTTCATCACAGATCTAGGATTGTACCATTATAAGGTAATGTTATTTGGATTAAAGAATGTGGATATATATACTAGCAAATGGTTAATGAAATGTCCACTAGCCAAATTAGGAAAATTATGGAAGTACATGTGGATGATATGCACATAAAGTCTAGAAGGGCAAGAGATAACATTAGCCATATTAATGAGACATTTCGAGTATTGAAGAAGAAAAAAGTTAAACCCCTTAGATGCTTGTTTGGGGTTTCTTTTGGAATATTCCTTGAATTCATCTAACTTGATAGGGGCATAGAGAAGAAGTAAGAAAAAATTTAGCCTTTGAATGGTATAAATATTATGGAAATCTTAAAGGAAATGCAAAGCATAAACGAAAAATTGGATGCGTTCAATGGTTCATTTCGAAAGCGATGGATAAATGTGTTCCATACTTCAACGCCCTTGAGAAACAAAAAGGGAAGTTCAAGTTGACCAATGAATGTGTAATTACCATCTTATAGCTTATGGAACCCTCACAAAACTTCCAGTTCTATCCACTCTCGCAAAAGGAGAGACCTATACCAGCATGTATTTGTGTCTGCTTTTCACTTGAGTGCGGTCTTACTACGAGAGGAAGCTAAGGTGCAAAGGCCAGTATATTACATCAAAAAATGTTTTATCATATGCGAGTTTACATACCTAAAGTTGGATAAGCTAGTGTACGGTTCATTGATCATGTCAAGGAAGCCAAGATATTATTTTCTATCTCATCGTATTAGGGTGTCGAATGATCAACCGTTTAGGCAATTCCTCCATCGCCTAAAAAATTTAGGGAGGTTACTGAGATGGGGTATTGAACCGAGCCAATACAAAATTATGTTCCACCATTAAATGAAAATTGAAGGACAAGTCTTAGATGACTTATTGCGAAGTTCACTATAAAGGACAATGAACTGGAAGCTAATATGTTTGAAGCACCTATATGGCAACTAATTATGGGCATAGTATCTACTGAGCATGATTCAGTTAATCACACCTAAAGGTCAGAAATTATGCTAAATATTAAGAATGGGATTTGGAGCCAGAAATAATGAAGTCGAGTACGAGGCACTCGTAAACTGCATTGGCGGTCACAAAGGAATCAAGAATTCGGTCATTATGCATTCACAGCGACTCACAATTAGTAGTAAACTAAATGCTTAAAGAGCTTTAGATTAAAGGAAAATGTAACATCTCATTTGAAGAAGGCAAAGGCTTTCCTTAACAAACTAGAGTATTGTGTGGTGAAGCACATCCCACAAGATGAAAATCAAGGCGTTGATTATTTGGCAAAGTTAACTAGTCTGCGAAATGAATTACTCACTGGGCAAGCTCTAAGGATGACAATACTGACCCCGAGCTTTGAGCAAGTGTATATCATGACAACAATTGATGGAGAGGAGACCTGGATGACACCCGCTATTGAAGACCTGACCAATGGAGTGCTACCATCGAACCAAAATAGAAAACAAATATATTATGGAATGCTTCGTGGTTTGTCATACAAAATGGAATTTATATTGAACATGATTCTCAAATCCTCTATCGTGATTTGTTCTAGTAGGGAAATCAAGGAAATAATCGATAATGTGCATCATGGTAATTGCAAAGTCCATATAAGTAGGAAGACTATAACTTGAAAAATCTTACGATATGGATACTTCTGGCCAATACTTACAATAGTGCAGTAGCATATGCAAAGAAATGTGACAAGTGCCAGAGATTCACGAAATTCCTAAGGCCCCTACTGAATTAACTCATACAGTTAGCCCCAAACTATTTGCTAGTTGGGAGATATATTTGATTAGAGATTTGCTCATAGTATTGGGAAAACAATTATGCAATAAGTAGCAATGATTACTTTACTAAATGGGCAGAGCCAGAACCACTCATTAAGATAGCCTCTTCCAAACTACTTTCTAGTATGAAATATCATTTGTAGGTATGGAATTCCATGGTATGGAATTCCATGGAAAATCATATCAGATAATGGACTGTAGCATGATAACATGTTTGGGATTTTTACCCCCTAGTTTGTCGGAGGGGAATATTGTGAACTTAGGGTTTGCCTCCATTGTTTTATGAACAACTTTGACTTCTATGATCAACTTCGAATTCTACTGTTTAGGGTTTAGGCCAACTTGCCTTCTACAACTCGACTGCGAACTTAGTGATTGCAACGACTACGAATTTGATGACTTTAGGGTTTATGGGTTATTGAAAAGTAATAGTGAAAAGTAATTAGGTGAATGCAAATGAGTAAAAAAGAACTAGGGGAATTAAGCGATCAAAAACGATATTTTATAGGGCTGCTCAGCAAAAAGGAGGGTTATGAATTTTTTAATATTTGGGGTAACTTATTTATTTATTGGGTTCAAAGAGAATTAGCCAAGACAAAATACAATAGGCATTTTCATTTGTTTTAATATACTACTAAGGGCGCCTTCCTTTCATCTAAGGGCATTGCTGTCGCTAGTTGGTCATCGATTGTGGTGCCATTGGGCAGTGTTGAACCGTCACACCTTGCTTGGTCGGTTATTTTACACCACTTTAGGGCATCGCAGTGGGCGATCAACTACCAACTGCGATGCCTTTAGACAATGGTAACCATTAGCATCACATTGTTTTTATCCCTATTTTTTATGGTTACACTTTTTGGTGAGGATACAACAACTTAGCCTTTTCTCTCTTTTAAAAGTGAGGAAAAATGAAAATAAACTAGGTAATTCATTTGGAAATCCAAAATTATAAGATCATACTTTTAATAAACCAAAATTTTGCAAACAGTTTCTTTAAGTAACATAATATGATATAAATAGTTATCCACTTGCAAAATGACAAATTTTTGTATTAACAATAACGTAAACATATATATATATATATATATATATATATATATATATATATATATATATATATAATAAGGTGAAAAGAGTCAAAGACCTCTAACTCAAGTGGTTAGAGGTATGATGCTTTTGATAAAGGATGTAGAGGTCAGGGTCCATACCTTTGAGACACCATAATGTGCGCTCTACATGAATAAGCATAATTCTTGTTATAAAAATAAGGTGAGAAGTCCGTTATGCGACCCAAATGTCCCCCTCTCTCTGGCATCACCTTTGGTTCCCTTAAATTTTGTAATGTATAGAAAAAACTTATTCAACGTTATGTCTTATCCTTAAAATGAATGTAATCGATACTGTTTGGTTTTTATGTTCACAAGAATTATGTAATTTATACTTAATCTTATTGCCATAACTTTTCTTGTGGTTTGAAATTATAATTTAACTTTCATCAGTATGTTATTTTATCTTATAATATTCAACTATGACTATTTTTTAAACATTCTTCAAATTCAATTATGGCTGAAAGTTGATTTTGATTTAGAATATTGGGCTATTTGACGACTGATAATTTATTAGTTGTAATATACGTTTGAGTAAATGTGTCTTTTCTTTAAATTGATTTCATTTACTTATCTGGTTCTAAATATATTTTACCAGTGTTTGCTAAATTACTTTATAACAGAAGGTTTTGATCCAGTTGAACGATTTATGGTTAGATTTATCATAGCGTGTTTTTATCTATTGGATATTATTGTGATTTAATTTGTCAAAGCAGAGCAACAGCTTTGTGTAGTGGTATCCAATCGTCTTACACCCTCTTGAAAAGTTAGGGCTTACTGAATTTCTTTATCACCTCATCCTCTTCCTTATAGACGAAGCCCAATCTTCCCCATAACTGGTTAGTGTCGCTCCAACCTCTAAAAATATCACTTTATCCCTGTGTCAAATGCATGGTACTTAGACCTTCTTCGCTACATATAACTCTATTTTCCACTTCTTCTTTCTTTTATTTGTTTTATTTTTATTTTACTAAATTATTCTAGTATGCACCAGAGCTTTATTTCTAACATACTTGAAAATTAAAATTTTTGTTTGTGAATATGATTGCATATGTTTGTCTTCTTATATTTTTGCGAACATATATCTCTTAAATAAAGCTCCTTCTTCATTCATTATTTTTTCCTTCTTCTTCTTTGTACTCCCATAGAGAAATTAGGTTTCTCTAAGTTAAAACCTTGATAAGTTCCTCGTTTGTCAATGAAAAATTTCAAATAAAATATCCCGATTTAAGTTAGAAGATTCTAAACAAAACTAGCTGTTGAAGTTGATATTTTGGTGAGGGTAAAGTCCAAATTTCTAAAATCAAGAGGGCTTCAATGGTGGGTTAGTTCGAACCATAGATTTTTTTGGATTTTGTGAGTGGAAATTGTTCTCGACACTCTATAATCACCAATTATTCTATATACCCTTTGTTAAATGCTCATGGTTAGGTTAAGGTTGATAAACGAACCTGAATTAGGATTCTAGCGATGATAATTATGATTTTACTTTTTATTTTACTATGTTTTGTCATAAAATTAGTGGGTTTAAAGCCTAAGATGAATGTGGTTGTTATGGTTTCTATTAATTGGATTGATTATTTTTTAATTTGGATGATTGATTTTGTAGGTATATTCTCCCACGGCACAACAGATACAGAATAACAGCAAGGAACATAGAAATTGCTAGAGGGACCATGATTAGTGTGCAATATGATTACTAGGACAAAGCAAAGAGAAAAGGTAGGGAAATCCAAGAGAAGAAACTGAAATTTTTCTAGTAAATTAAACAGTTCGGCAAGGAATGGTCCGGTAGATTTGAGTAACTGGATATAGAAAATGGTTTGGTTTCAAGAAAAATGAACCAGTTGCCATGTTATCGAACCAAGTGATTATCGCACCAAATGGCTATTAAACCAATTTTTGCTGATAATAACTAGTCATAAGGAATGTGCATATATATCGAACCGATTGTTTCACAACTTCATTGCTATAAATACCCCATGGATGAACAGTGATGACAAACAAGTTTGGGGAGGAAAAAAAAGCCAAATAGAAGTTGCCAAACCAATTAGCAATAGCTTTATTTTTCATTTCTTTTGATCATTAATCATTTTATTTTGTATTTATACATTAGTTTCAAGATTTATAAGGAAATGAATAATCGCACAGTGGATGTAGGAAATATTCGGTTGAACTACTATAAATTTTGTATGTTCATTACTTTCAACATTATATTTTCTATATTTTATGATTCTAATTTAACCTTTACTAAACACTATTTATCACGTAAATAATAGTTGAAAATATATTTAGTATCTAAAGTTCTACAAAATCCCTTGGTGATGTTTGCCCATTTTTCTTGCAAACAATTTTTGTGCTTTCACTAGTACCATTCTCTATAGGTCGCCATAGACCAGAGCTAGCACTACCAGAAAGGTGTTAGAAACACCAGTGCTTATTACCTCACTATGGCCAATCTGGCAGAACATTCGGTAAGCACTTCAGTACTAGAGGACGTATAAAGGCAATTTGGATAGATTCATGGTGGAGCTGAACGAATGGTTCGCTGCCCGATAGCAAGAAATAGTGGACCTAATCTTGACACACTTGCGGCAGCAGTGAACCACTGGTTACAAGACTTCAGATCAAGAGAGATCCTGATCCAAAGATCGAGATAATGGAAGAAGGTCAAGTTTTGATAGAAAATCCGATCATAACAGTTGAGGAGAAAAATAAAGGGAAGCTGGAGAGATGGAGCATATGGGAGTTTAGATCAAAGTTGGACTCTAAAAATGGTTTGGTACCCAATCGAATCGGTATGGTGCTTAATAAGGCCTTGGTGTAGTTAACCTTACACACTCTTATTGGAACTCTTTTAGTCATGTTGAGCTCATTTCTAATGAAATGCGTAAGGACTATCGATAATGGTCCAAGAGCGGTGACCATGCTTAGGAATGATGCTAAAGCCGACACATGGAAGAACCAAGGGGATGATCTCCATAAAGAGAAAAAAATCAAAGATCATTCCCGTCAACGCTTTCCTAAATCATAAGACAAGATGGACGAAACAATCGAGGAGTACACTCGGCGGGTGAGACCGAGCATGGCATCGGGGCTGGGAAAGCGATCACTTTATTTTACGAATAGACATGGATAGGAACCCAAGGATTTTAAAATGTCAACTACATATGGAACCTTACAAAAGCTGAATTTGCAATGCTACACTCAACCTATGCTAATAGTGAGGCTAATTTTTTTTAATGTAAATTATTTCCTCTGTTCTTGGTAGACATTGTAATTATGTGCTTTGTTCACATACCACCAGGATCGGTCAATCAACGGGAAATGCAAGGAGAATATACATTATTAAATTCCATGTACATGTGGAGCAGCCAAAGGATACATATTCACTATCAGATGTTGTGACGACCAACCTATACCACAGACATAACAGAGTAATAAAAATGCCCAACTGTCATGTCCAGTCGATATAGAGTGATCAACTGGATTCCAAATGAATAAATGCAATAAATCACCTGTCATATTTCTCACAACGAACGGATAAAATATAATATCACATATCCGATAAAATAGTGAGCTATAACCAAATGAAGTATCATTAGAGTAGAATTATATTGTTATATACAAATGTAATATAGAAAGTATACAAAAAATCCTTACTACAACACTCTTACTAATAGACAAAGAAATAGAAGTAATAGATGGCCAATGCTCACAGTGCTACATAACTAAATAAGCGTGGACTCCATATATGTATATACTACGAGGAAGCTCCCTCCAGCTCATCCTTCGGATAACAATTATGCCAACTAAACATGCTCTCTTGTTGAGTCATTTAAGAGTACTCGAGATAATAAGAAGTGGAGCATAAAACATCGAGTCAGATAACAGTCTAGTGTAAGAGGTAAATAAATTTCAAAATTCTATACAAGTGTTAAGGAATAAGAGTGCATGAACCATACCCGACATGTCCATGCAACCAATAAGGTAGCACATAAAACTATAATATGATACTCTATAATATCGTAAAGATATACTACCAACCAAGTAAAGGATATCATTCTCCATGGAACTTCAAATCCAATACCTTCTCCCCTTGACATGTCCGAGTGATAGTTTCACCCAAGGAAGCAACCAAAGTAATCATAACAACTATAACAACCATACCATCCAAAAATCAATCCTAGCTATCACACCTTCCCCCATGCCTTAAATATATGACCACTCTTGACCACTAAGCCAGGGACTAATGGAAATCATGGTTCTATATTGTACTCTCCTAGCACCCCAAACACTCATGGGCCCCTTGACCCAACACCCATAGGTCTAGTGTATATGGATTTTCTCTCCCAATCCATGGGCATCCTCGTTTACAATACCTCTTCTAGAGTACAACCGAAAACCCCTGAGTGTCAACGATCCCTTAGCAAATATGACCGAGGACTCTATTGCTCCACTTAGACACTGAGCCTTTCTTACTCAACCATGTTTCCATTATTCACGAGAAACAACACTCTGTTCCCTGATTCCACAGCTCTCTCCTATACGAGCCACCATCTTCGGAACTCCCAACACAAGCCAATCTTCATAGACCCTAGCTTTCCATCATTTTGTTATATCGTCTTCCACCTTGAGATAAGTGAGCAACCACCTCCAGCATGACCTATAGGACCTCCACACCCATCCGAAGAAGTTACATCTCCCCATGGTCTACTATGATAATTCGATGCTAAGCTCTTCATGTTGGTGCTAACATCTTCACTTAACCTCCTAGAGGTTGAGTCTTCTCCCACTACTTTCTTACTTCCAGTACTTCTTGCCCAGATGCTTTGACCCCGACTTCTCTTCAAAAATCAAGTCATCATTCTTTCTCCAAAGCACTCAAACTTATATTCTGGAAATAAGTCATCGTAGCCACCAACACTTAGCCAAACACCGATCTAACACCTCGGTAACCTACATTACTAACACCATTGCTACACCATAACTCGCCGCCTCCACGCACTCTCCTACACATGTTGGTGCCAACCACTCATGTCGGTGCCTGCATGTTGACACAGCTGATTTAACTTTGACATGCTAATAATGCTTTGATACAGATTGAAGCAATCTTTCTTCCTCACGAAATGATTTCATGTCATGTAAACCTGATAGAACGATAAAACGATACCAAGATAAATGCCTAAATCCGTTGATCTCTCGAGATACCGGATTCTAGCTATCTTCAACACGTTGATCGTGCACGATTCCGCGTTAGAAGATCTACGATTCTTCAACGTTGATCTCGCGCACGAGATTCCGTGAATCGGTTTCAAATTCGTTGATTCGAGCGCACTCGAATATCCAAATATGGAAGAAGAAGGAGATCGCACTCAAATTTAACAAAAGTGGCAAAAGCACACAGACAATTTTATTCAAAATCAACTCCCTTTTACAAATGACAATACACCCCTATTTATAGGGAAAGTACAATACCACAAGACTCAACACAATTACAACACGACTTAACAAACAAACAAACGACTCAAGAAAATACAAACATTCAATGACTCAACAATACAAAGCGACATAACATTAGACGACTCAACACACTTCGGTAGCGACGTAAGACTTCGGCAGTGACATAAGATAATTCACGACTTAGGTTGTCAGGCAACAAAGTAATGGCTGCGACTTAGCAAAATGAAGAAATCTCGTGACATAAGCTGGAGCGACCTAAGGCTTCGTGACATAGGGATTCTGCTCGTGACCTAGGGCTTCGCGACATAAGGATTCACTTCGTTCGCGGCCTAAGCTGGAGCGACCTAAGGCTTTAGCGACATCCGCTTCGGCGACATAAGGTTCAGTGACATAAGAAAGGTCAGCTTCCGCGGCTAGGTCGCTTATCTTGGTAGGTCGTAGCTTTGTACTTCGTAACGACCTACGGAAAGTGGCATAAAGTGGTTGAGTGGCTGGTCTATCATGTAGCACTGTATCTTCCAACCTTCGTATCTCATTAGGTCGTAAGTCGCTAGGTCGTTCGCGACTTAAGGCACGCGACTTATCACAGTGCGCTGCATCATCCTCCCTTGGCTGAAAAGAATCCATCCCCGAATTTACACTTTCCTCTTCTTTGACATGCTTATCCTCATGATATGGAATCAAGTGTTTGACATTGAAAACGTCAGCAGTATGGATATGATTCGACAATCTTAACTGATAAGCATTCTCATTAATCTTCTTCACGACTTTCAAAGAACCAATCTTTCTGGCAGCTAGCTTGTTGTAAGCACCAATGGGAAATCGATCCTTAGTCAATACTACATATAAAAAATCTCCTTCTTTGCATTCAACATGTCGTCGTTTGATATCTGCGGATTGCTTATATTTCTCATTCTCCTTAAGCAATCGTTCCTGCAAAACCTTGTGGCATTCTTACAACTCATTCACCAAATCACTTGCTTGTTTGATCACTTCTTTCTACTGTGGTACTATAGATAAATGTTCGTCGACGGAAATTCTATCGGTTTAGAAAACTGTCGAACGAATTTAAATTAAAAATAACCGCAAGCGCATGGTGTACGAATGTAGCACGTGGCGAATACGGGTCGATCCACAAGGAATTGTTGATTTAAATTTCCTACTCAATCAAATTATACCAAAGTCGAGAGTGTGTTTAAGCTAGAAAATGAGAAAATGAACTAACTAACAAAAAGAAAAGAAATGCAAATATGAGAGTTAAATGACAATTTAGAGAATAAATCCACTCTCTAGATCATGTAGTTCAACACATGAAATCATGATCTCTCTTTTATGGTCATTAGTGTTTTAATTGATGTGTTTATCATAAGTATGACATATTTGAGCTATTGATTAGCCAACATAAGCCATCAAACTATAACACACCCCTTAAAACACTTACTAACTTTCATGAAACTTGACAAATAAAATGAGAATGAAATTTATTTTAAGTATGGCCTATTAACTATTGATTAGAAACATAGACCATCAAATTTTAATTTCAAATCACTTTCTTATGCCATAATCATATATTGATGAAGAGGCATTTTGTGTTAGTGATTGTTTAAGCATAGCCTATTTGGTGTCAACAATATAGACTATCAAATTCAAAGCAAAAACAACAAATAAAACCACTTCTATCATCATCATTAAGAACAAAAAGAGAGCATTAATTAACAAAATGTTGAAGCTACATTAATTAGAGAGCTTCATTACCCCTAAATTGAAGGGGTTTAGCTTCTCATATTTGTCATTTTATTAACAAATGTAGCTAACAACATGAAAGCAAAATGAAGAGGAAAAAAAGAGGAAAATGAAAAGATAAGCTAATTAACTTGCATAAAAGAAAAGAGATCTACACTACAACATAAAAAAGAGGCATGTAAAAGGAAATGAACATGTAAGTAAATGGAAACACTAATTAACATTGCATAAAAAGGAAAGAAAATTACATAAAATAAAAATGGCTAAGTAGCCATGAAAAGAGAAAGAGATCTTTCTTTTATTTGATCTAAACTACACTAAAGAGAAGGGGGCCTAAAAGAGACTAAGAGAAGAGATCAAGATGATGTTACATAAAACATAAGGGGTTATTTATACAAGCATGAAACCCTAATCCATATTTTTGGGGAATGCCCAAAATACCCTTGAGAAAGTGTGGAGGCCAAGTAATCATTAGCTTCTACTAGTCACCATTTAAGTGTACATGAAGCCATTAATTCCATAAGCATGTGCATTAGCCTCTAATTTGTACATTAAGGTAGGTGGGTAGGTGGGGTCCTACATGTTCTTCACTTTGAATTATTTCCATCTCTCCTTTGTATTCATTTTGCATGCATGTGTCTTCATAAAACCACACCTATTTAAGATCAAATTCCTACACAAATATATATAAATTTCTAATTAAATTTTCCCAAATTAATATATGCACAAAAATGGCCATTTTGCCCCTGGATGAAGATGAATATGTGAAATTTTAAATAATATGAATTTTGGTTTAAACAAGTTAAAACACCCAATATGATCATTTATTTAATTTAAATAGATTAAATATGGTGGTAAAAGTATGCACATTTGCGTGCACATCAATAAATCCAATGGTCCTTTAGGAATTGTCGAGTAAATGACCTGGAATGGACTGAACCCAGTGCTACGATTAACTGCATGGCTGTGTGCAAACTCAGCTTGACACAGCTTGGAATCCCCAACTCTTCAAATTGTCATTCACGAGGCATCTCAATAGATTACCCGGGGATCTATTCACAACTTTTGTTTGTCCATCCATCTGTGGATGATAAGCACTACTAAATTTTAGCTTTGTCCCGACCATTTTCCATAGACTCATCCAGAAATGACTCAGAAAACGAGTGTCTCTATCCGATACAATAGATTCAGGCAACCCATGAGGACGATAGATCTCTCTGAAGTATAACTGCGCAACATTAACTACATCTGCTGTCTTCTTGCATGCAATAAAATGTACCATTTTTGAAAAACGATCAACCACCACGTAGATAGAATCATTTCCACGTTGCATCCTCGGCAAACCCAATACAAAGTCCATGCTAACATCTACCCATGGCTTAGTAGGTATAGGCAACGGAAAATATAAACCTGCATTTGTCGCGGTCCCCTTTGAAACTTGACAAACATGGCACCTCTGAACAAACTTTTCAACTTCTTTCCTCATTGACGGCCAAAAATAAGATTTTTAGATCAACTGCAAAGTACGGTCGCGGCCCACATGTCCTTCTTCATGTAATTCCTTGATAATTTTCATTCGTAAACTGCAATCCGAAATACACAACTGATTTCCTTTGAACAGAAAACCATCAACCAGCATAAATCCATCCATGCTTCCCTGCTTGACTTTGTCTATGATGTTGGAAAAATAAGAATCTGAAATAAGCACATCTGGAAGTAAGTCAAAACCCATCACTTCTACTCGCATGGTTGTTAGTAAAGTATTCCCCCGACTCAATGTATCTGCGACGCGATTAGTTACTCCAGACTTGTGCTTCACGACGAATGTAAATTGCTACAAATAAGCTATCCACGATGCATGCCTAGCTGCAATTTTATCCTGCCCTTGCAAATGTTTCAATGCTTCATGGTCCGTATACAAAACAAATTCTTTGTGGAACAAGTAATGTCTCCAATGCTTCACAGCCTGTACAATAGCATAAAATTCCACATCATAAGTATTGTACCTTATCTTTGCTCCAGAAAGTTTCTCACTGAAATAGGCGATTGGACGACCCTTCTGACTCAACACTCCTCCAATTCAAACTTTCGATGCATCCGTATATAACTCAAATAGTAACTGAAAATCTGGCAACACTAGAATCGGTGCTGAGGTTAAAAGTTCCTTGATTTGTTCAAAAGCAAATCCTGCTTCTTCTGTCCATGAAAACTTCTTTCCCTTCATACAATCTGTAACAGGAGCCATCACACTACTAAAGTGCGGTATAAATCTTCGATAAAATGAAGCTAACCCATGAAAAATTCTGACTTCGGTGATAGTTTTGAGCTGTGGCCAATTTCTGATTGCGGCTACTTTACTTTGGTCTACTTGTATCCCTTCCTCAGACACAACATAACCCAGAAATAGAACACTTGGCGTCATGAACACGCATTTCTTCGTCGCTGCATAGAACTATTCCTGATGAAGAATAGTTAACACCTTTCGCAAGTGTTGGATGTTCTCCTCTGTGCTCGCACTATAGATCAAGATACCATCAAAGTAGACAACAACAAACTTCCCGATGTAAGGTCTGAAAATTTGATTCATCACGCTAATAAATGTACTTGGTGCATTAGATAGACCAAACAGCATGACCAGCCATTCATATAATCCTTCCTGAGTCTTGAATGCTCTCTTCCATTAATCACCTTGTCTAATGCGAATCTGATGATACCCACTCTTAAGATCGATCTTTGAAAAGATTACAGACCCACTGATTTGGTCCAATAGAACGTCAAGTCTTGGCATAGGAAATTTGTATCTGACAGTTATTTTGTTGAGTGCTCTGTTATCCGTACACATTCTCCATGAACCATCTTTCTTCGGCACTAACAAAGCTGGTACAGCACAAGGACTGAGACTTTCTCGAACACACCCTTGTTCAAGCAACTCCTCAACCTGTCTCCTCAACTCTTTATGCTCTTTCGGGCTCATTCGATAATGTGGCCTATGCGGTAAAACAGCACCTGGCACTAGATCAATCTGATGTTGTATATCCCTTAGCGGCGGTAATTCCTTGGGCAATTCCATAGGAAAAACATCTTCAAATTCTTTTAACACCGGTCTAACCTCCGCAGGAATTTCAAGAACTTCATTTTTTTCATACCCAATCAAAATAAACATATCAGGACTATCCTTCACTTCTTCAACAAATTCCCTCGTCGATAATAGACTAGTTGATTCCATCTTCTTCTCTGCTTTGCTTTCACTTTACTCACGCTTCTTAGGAACCAAAGTAATTTGAGTACTTTCGAACATGAAACTGTAGCTGTTGGTGCGGCCATTATGTTGTACAGCTCTATCATATTGCCATGGTCTTCCCAATAGTAAATGACACACCATATATCATCTTTGTACTTCTTCTCAATAGAAAATGTAACAACTGCTCATCTTCCCACTGTCACTTCTTCACCTTTCTTTAACCATGCCAGTTTATAAGATCTAGGATGCTTTTCAGTCTTCAACCCTAACTTCGTGACGGCTTCTTCAGAAATAATGTTATCACAGCTTCTCGCATCAATAACAAATCGACAAACCTTCCCCAAGATAGTACATGTAGACTGAAAGATATTGCTTCGTAGCCAACTAGAATCATTATCATGTTCTGTCACTAAACAAGACCTCCTCATCATCAAGTTACATCCTTCATCTCCCGACACAACTTCTTCATCTTCATCAAACTTCGATGGTTGAGAATAGTCAATTTCAGCTTCCACATCCTCATACTCACATTCCTCTGCAACTAATGCTCTCTTCTTTGGCTTTGTACGTTCATTACTTTTGTGACCAAACTCCTGACAATTATAGCACTTGATACTGTCATTGACCTTTGCTTTAGCGGCTTCTTTGACAATTGGTTTACTTACTGCCTTGGAAACATTAGCACTGCTACTAGTACCCTTATTCTAGTTGTTAGAACTCATAAACACACCACCTCCCCGTCTCCCTTGTTTCTCCCAAGCTAAGGCTTTCTGATGTGCTTCAGTAACGGACATTGGATTAAACATATTCACCATGTCTTGAATTTGCATTCCTAACCCTCCAATATATCTAGCCTTTAGTTGTTCTTCAGTTTCCATAATATCGTTCCTTGCAATCAATTGATAGAATTCATCTGCATAATCATTCACTGTCCTCGTCCCTTGTCTCAAATTCTGCAATCGTTGATACATAAGAGATTGATAATTGTATGGCAAGAAAGTCGCTTTCATCATCTTTTTCATCTTCTCCCAAGTGACAACTTTCGATTTTTCCATTCTCTCCCGAGTTAGTATAGTTTGCTGCCACCATGCCATAGCTCTTCCCCTTAGTCTTGTAGCAACCAATTGAACTCTGCAATTCTCCGGTACCTCCTTGAATTCCGAAATTTCTTCAACATTTGAAAACCAAATAAGAAATTCTTCTGCTTGCATACCACCTTTGAATTCTGGAATTTCCATCCTCATACCTGACTCCCATTTACGATCATTTTCTGAATCAAGATAGTGATTTCGCACTTGGCCTAGATCTCGATAATGAATACTGCCTCTATCACCATATTGTTCAAAATCATATGTATGTCGATATCGATCCCGTCCGTCTACGTCTCTATGACTATGCATGTCCCTTCTACCTTGCCTGTCAACATCACGATATGGTTCATTGTCGAACTCATGTTGAGTTCTTCTTTCTTCATGTCGATACTCATGGTGTTCTCTTCTCATTGAAACTGAAGATTCTCTTCTATCCCGATAAGACTGGGTGACACTCTCCTTGCTTCCGAAACCGATGGTGAAACCCTGTTTCTACTATGGTTCGAAACTGGTGAAGTTCTCCTTTGATTGTGATTCATATCATCCATCATCTTTTCTAACTTTGCAATACCTTTGAAATTTTCATTGATACGCTGCTCCATCTTCTCAGCTTCTTGTCTTCTATATACATCTTCAACATTATGATAGCGATTAGCACGTCTTGGAGGCATGTTCATTCACAATCTCTTTTTCAATCTTACTTGGCTTTAACTTGGCTTTGACTTAGCTTTAACTCGGCTTTGACTTAGCTTTAACCCGGCTCTGAACTCTGCACTAGCTCGGCTCTAAACTCGGTCTTGATCTTACTTAGCTTTGAACTAGGTTTCGAACTAGGCTCTGATACCAAAAAGTGACGCAGCGGATTTAACTTTGATGTGCTAATAATGCTCTGATACAAATTGACGCAATCTTTCTTCCTCAAGAAATGATTTTGTGTCAACTAAATCCGATAGAACGATAAAACGATACCAAGATAAATGCCCAAATCCATTGATCTCTCGAGATACCGGATTCTAGCTATCTTCAACATGTTGATCGCGCACGATTCCACGTTAGAAGATCTACGATTCTTCGACGTTGATCTCGCGCACGAGATTCCGTGAATCGGCTTCAAATTCGTTAATTCGAGCGCACTCGAATATCCGAATATGGAATAAGAAGGAGATCACACTCAACTTCAACAAAAGTGGAAAAAGCACACAAACAATTTTATTCAAAATCAACTCCCTTTTACAAATGACCATACACCCATATTTATAGGGAAAGTACAACACCACACGACTCAACATAATTACAACACGACTTAATAAACAAACAAACGACTCAAGAAAGTACAAACATTCAATGACTCAACAATACACAGCGACATAACATCAAACGACTCAACACACTTCGGTAGCGACGTAAGACTTCGGCAGCGACATAAGATAATTCGCGACTTAGGTTGTCAGGCAACAAAGTAATGGCCGCGACGTAGCAAAATGAAGAAATCTCGTGACATAAGGCTGGAGCGACCTAAGGCTTCGTGACATAGGGATTCTGCTCGCGACCTAGGGCTTCGCGACATAAGGATTCACTTCGTTCGCGGCCTAAGCTGGAACGACCTAAGGCTTTAGCGACAATCGCTTCAGCGACATAAGGTTCAACGACATAAGAAAGGTCAGCTTCAGCGACTAGGTCGCTTATCTTTGTAGGTCGTAACTCAGTACTTCGTAACGACCAAAGGAAAGCGGCATAAAGTGGTTGGGTCGTTGGTCTACATGTAGCACTGTATCTTCCAACCTTCGTATCTCGTTAGCTCATAAGTTGCTGGGTTGTTCACAACTAAGGAACGCGACTTATCATAGTGCGCTGCATCACATGTGTACTTAACAAATTGACACTCGTGATTTGGAGCATATGCCACACCCGTACTCCAAAGCCTCTCCTCCAAGATTTTTTCAATTCTGATCATCTTTGCCCCTGCTATGCAAAATTCTCTTATCAGATGTACTATGCAATCGCAACACAAGAAAACAACATCAAATTATATTATCCAAACATATAATAACAATCAATTTCATCCATTCAAACATACATTTCCTAGATCTGCATGTAGTATGATCATATGAAAAAATTTAATGTGTTATTAAAGTTAGAAATGGTTTTTATATCAAAAAAATCAACTTAAAACATGTTAAAGCTTATAATTCTATGAACATGTATAGTATAGTGAGAAGGCATAAAACACTCACCAATTACCAAATCGAACCAATTGCTTGTAGACCTAATCCGAATAGCGAAGAAAATGCTTCAAACCAACCATTTTAATTATTTTAATCTTCATTCGATTCTCTAATCACTGATCAACAACTTAGCATAGTTTAGAGAGAAATTTGGATGAATTAAGATAGATTTAAGGCTAATTTGGGTTTAAACCTGATTTTGGATAAGAGGGAAAAGTTTTAATATCTCTTACAGCCCTCTATTTATAGTGTTCTCTAATTAGACTAAAGGCCAACTAATGGGCTTCACCAATTACATAATAAACCTGAACAGTAGTTTCTAAATCTTAAAACAAACATAACCTCCTAAGCGTAAGTCCTTTTTCTGTTTTGTCCACTCTAGGAAATGAAAACCCATCATCCTAAAGCATTGGAACTGATTTGAGACCCTTATTCAATCCTTATCAAATGTTACAGCCCAAATAATGTTTAGAGTTAAAACGGTTACATAGAATTCCAAAAATAAAATAAAATCATAGGTGTGTAAAATACCCTTAACAATCATATTTCAAAATTATAGAACTAAAGGAACTCATATAAATTTAAAAAAATACCTTATGATCCTCCGGTATGTAAAATACAGGTCATTAAATTCTTCCCCTTTAGGAATTTTTCCCCTCGAAATTCCAAACAAGTCAAGATATAAGCAACTATTATTATCCCATATGCCTATTAATCACGAGAAATCTTCAACCATTTCAAACAAGAAACCATGCAATCAATTGCCTTACCTAGCATGCGGAATACCGATCTATCAAAAATAGTATGCAGTAGTGAAAGTAGATATAACAAACAGTAATTCTTACCATCCAAAGAGTTCTGGACACGTAGCCCTCATGCTCTCCTTCGTCTTCCATGTACAATTACCATCACTTCTGCTTATTGTACTTTTACTAACTTCACCATCCTCATCTTAAGCTGTTTCTTATCATACCTAACAATACGAAGCGACCTACGAGATCTAGTAGTTTCTGGTTCTACCTCAACATCTTCTAGCTAATTCGGTATAATCATCACGCTTGAGTTGTATGCAAACTTTTGTGGATAAGAGACATGAAAGATGTTGTGCATGCCTGCCATCTTCTGATGTAATTTGACTCTATGTGTTTGCTTTTCGATTCTTTCGATTATCAGAAAACGCAACGACCCATAATTTTATCACTTTAAATTGGAATGTTTAATTAATTTTAAATATTCAAATACAGGTTAAATAAACAAAAATAATCATATTTTCCATGATAAATAAAAATGGTAAACTAATTCTTGAAATTTGTTTACATAAATAAATAATTTGGATTTTCGTTGGAAAAGTGACAAAAATCGATTTTCAATGAAAATGAGTTTTTCTCAACGTAAATGATGAAAAATCTATTTGAATTATTGTATATAAATGATAACTAATTTATAATAGTTTTATAAATAAATATATATGTTTATAAAGATATACAAACTTCGTTGCATTTTGGCAGATCGATGTTTCTTTTACAAATGGATTTTAATACTATTTAATATCGTTTTACAGCTTAAATATTCTTATTCCAATTATTTAAAGATTATAAGAAATTTATCTCCAAGTTTTTTTACATATGATTAAAAACAGAAAATGTGCCCGGAGACCCTTTTTAGAATTTTCGACGTTACATCATATACAAGTTATTTGAAATGCTGTGTACACTTTTGCATATACATTCACATACACTAATTATTAGATACGGTTTAAGAAGATATAAAAAGGTTTATAAAACAAAATTACATTAAGTAAGACATTGATGTGACATTTTGGCAACTTAAGTACATTAGTACTTATGTGCAAAAATGCATATTTTCCTTAGCCACCAAGGTAAGGGTGGTGATGGTAAGCGTGAAAAAGGGTGATGTGAAGTTTAAGAGAAATATCCAAGGGTGTATTGGTAATTTGGAAAGGGGTTAATTTGTTAAATTACAACTTTTTATTTTTCCTATAAATACACATACATACCCTCTTCATTCTCATTCATTCCATACACATCTCCTTCTTCATTTTATTCTTCTTCTTCTATGCTCTCTAATTACTTCTTCTTCTCTTCTTCCTCCTCCCTAAATTTCTATAAACCTATGTAAATCATATCAAATCTTTACCAAACGCCTAAGTTCTTATATCATCCAGAAAACATGCTTTAGCCTCTAAAAAGTAAAAAATGGTGGAGTATGGTGAAATATCCCCTTGGACCGTGAGCATAGTGAAGTGATGGAGTGGATGGGTGGTCGTGGTATTCATGGTGATGGATGGTCATAGTCATGAGCATGGAGGTGGAAGATGGTGATGGACGTGTGGTTTAGGAAAGAAAAGGATGGCTTTGATGATGCATTGGATGAAGTAGGAGATAATAATGGAAGGGCTGATGGATTGAATGTTGTTAGAAGGAAATTAAGTTAAATAAATGTGAGTTAATCTCAATTTAGTTTCTTGATAAATTCATTGCTAAATCGCTTAATAATATCACTTGAATATCCCTTTGATTAAATTATAAACTTGCCAACAAGTTAAGACCAAAATTTGTTGAAATATTGCTTGCTATTGGTGATAATATTGTCATGGCTGTTAACTATTTTTAGGTAGATAATATGGATGATGAATGTTGATTAAATGCTTTCTTATTATGAAAATGATTCACGGTAAATAATGTCGAAATCACACAAAAAGAATCACTTCTTTCGCAAATTTTAAAGATGAATACATCCTTGTTAACCTATTTAAACATGAATAATATTATCCATAAATGGTTTAAAATATTTTATAACGGTATCAAAAGTACTTAAAAATGGTTTCGGTAAAGTTTGGAAAAGTTTTGGAAAATCAACCAAAATGAGCTATTCGCATAGCGGTAGTTCACAATTTTACACCGTAAAAGTTAAATCAATGTGTAGGGTGGAATACAAGTTGGAATTCTTTGGAACAAAATTTTTTTTGGAACCTTATAACAGTTTTTAAATAAAGAAGAAAAATCGAAATTTTAGTTAGTAAAGTTTGAGATATGTCCAAATCAAGTTTTCAAAATCGTCGCATTTTGGCAGGTCGAAAATTTTGTTTCAACTCTTTAAAATGGATATTTTTGATCATTAAACATATAAAATAAATTCCATAAATACGTCATAATGTTTTAAAAATGATTTGAGTTATAAAAATGGACATATATATTGTTATTTGAATTTTTAACCCAGTAGGATCTAAGAGAAGTCGAAACAACTTGGTCGAGTCAGAATAGCCCAAAAGTCAACCAAAAGAACTAGAGTAACAAGCCAAAGGAAGCAAAGGAAAAAAGAATGAGAAAATCCACTAAGGACATGGATCTCTAGCGATCCATGGCCTATGGATCATTGGCGATCCATGGGGTTAGCTCAGGGGTCAATCGATTCTCTTGCATTATGATCCAACACATATTCTAGAAGCAGGGGCTGAGTTTGACAAGATTCCAAGTTGGTTAAATCGAGAGACAGGCATCCGTCTAGCCTAATCAGCAGCTAAATATGGCCAGCAAGTAAACCGTTATCAAAACAAGGCGACGTTCAACAAGATTATGGGAACAACATTGACATAAGATGGTAAAGGCACTCCAAACACCAAAGTCCGAAAATAGGATAAATGTATAAGTCACTAGCGATCCATACACAATGGATTGCCAGCGATCCATACATCAACATAGATTCGCTGCAACTCACACAAAACCAAACAAAGGGTAAAAGCTAAGGGGTTGGCTTGCACTCGGGCATAGACTATGGATCGCCAACGATCCATGGTTTTGGCTCAGGTTGTGAGGCATACTCCAGTGCTCCCTCCTATAATCATCTGCAAATGGTTGGCGAACAGTCCTGATCCAGCAACTCTCTAACCTCTATACATACTCTCCTACCTGCAACATAGAATGGAGGCCTTCGGACTGATAGCCGAAATTCTACTGAAAGCTTTCTTCACTCTTCATCTCCCTCACAACAATCTTCAAAGGGGCTTGTTTTGATTCTCCAATGGATCCCAACCTTGGAGAGTCAATCTAGCCAATGATATTCAAGAGCTTTGTAATCAAATATATCTTGTAACAGTGATCAGTTTATAATAAAAACTATAAAGTGGACGTAGGCTTCGTTAACAATCGAACCACTATAAAATCTTCTTGTCACCTTTCTATTTCTACTCTCTTTTCATATCTATTATCCATATTATTGTCTTGTGAGAACATGTCTGGTGCTTTCACTCCTAAACCAAGGCACTGGCCTATTTTTTGGGTTAATATTTTGGTGGACTGAGAAACCAACTCAGGTTCAGATCTAGCTTTCAACTTTGGATCATCTTTAGCTATCTAATGGTTCCAAGAAGGAAGAAAACTACCTTTGGGAGGTCCGTAGGGGCAGTAGTAGTGGGGAAGATCTGAATCATCAACAAACTAAAGTAAATGGTGCCAGCATAGAAGATCAGGCGCTAGCATCTTCCAATCAATGCGAAGACATAACAAGAGATAGTTGAACAAAATGGTTGATGAAATCAACCAAAAATGGAAAGCATTCAAAGAGCTTCGATTGATAAGCTCAATGCTCTCCTAAATTTACAGTCAAACCCGGCTCCAAGAACTATGGTTGAACCCGCAGCTGCCGTAAAGCAAGAAAATTCTTCCATTTCTGGCTTAAATAGGAGAAACGAGAAGCAGCTGAAGAAAAGGGTGACAGTAGGAACTATGGGAATCACTGCAGAAAGGAATACAAGTACTCTACTCGCCGCAAGGAAACCAACTTTGAACTTGAACCAAGGGTGAAAACCCCATGTGAGGATATAGCCATGGATGATGAAGAACAATTTAATGATGATAAGTTGAAAGAGAATGCAAATGCATTCGAAAATGCTGGAAATGTCAAAACCGCCTAAGTCAAAACAACCGCAAGCCAGCGGGATCCCGAAGGATTAGTTCTCCTAAAGACAGAAGAGCGTAGGCTTCATCCCACTTGCCAAGACCATTTGCAAAGTCAAACACTTGGTGTAGTGACTGATAGCTGTCCCCAGGATTACCAAACATCAGAGGCATTTATCATGGATATGGTTAAGCGATTGATGGACGAGAATATAAGAAAAAGAGATAATGAGTGGGGATCCACACCAAGTCGAACTCCCTTCACTGATGAGATTTTGAATGAGCGATATTTGAAAAAGTTCACGATGCCAACTATTCCATCCTATGACGGGACGAAGGACTTAAAACTCCATTTGTACAAATATAGTTGGTATGTGGCGTAGCAAACGCTTTAAAAGCTGTTCGGTGTAGATGTTTTCCCATTTTCTTGGAAGGAATCACTTCCATGTGGTTCACTAGGCATCAACCAAAATCTATCTCTACTTTCGACCAACTAGACACAAGATTCCTCGATCTGTTCAGGCTTCGTATCGTGTAACCTAAAGATGCGATATCTCTGTCCGAACTATTCCAGAGATGAAACTAATCACTAAAGTCTTTCATGAACCGGTTCAATACTGCAGTGATAAAGGTTAGCACTCCAAACGAGGACATGGTTTTCATGGCTTTGGTCTAAGCCATTCATCCTGAAACTGAGTTCGGAAAGTGGGTTAAGATGAAGCAACCCATTATATTGAAGGATATCAATCACAAAGCAAGTCAATACTTGAGATAGGAGGATGCTTAGGAGCTAGAAAGGAAGTCAACTGGCATGCAACCATTGAATGTTGGATAGAGTGACGTGTAAATGGATTAAAATACGAACTTTCTTAAAGAATCACGGGGAAAGATGGAAACCAAAAAAGTAAGAATCAAAATTCCAATAAGATAAATGGAAACAATAAATGCCTTAAAGGCTTTAGGCCTAAAGATTATACACCTCTCAACGAAACTCCGGAACATATTTATCGACACAAGGTACTGAGGAATATAAGAAACCCCCTAAGAAACAAGCAACTAAGCAACATAAGTGCTCAGGGAAGTTCTACCGCTTCCACGAGACGCACGGTCGCAACACAAATGAATGCTGACACCTATAGAACTTGATTGAAGAGTTGATTCGGGCAACAAGCTTCAGTGATACATGAAAAAACCATAGAATCTAGACCAGCTCGCGACTCCTCAAGTCCCTAGGAATCAAAGAAACCAAGCTTGAACTAGTGAGGAGGGATCAAAGCAAACTGACTAGAGACTCATTATTGGAATGATATCTGGAGGCCCACACCTGCATAGAGAATTTGGGGAGAGATGGAGCAATATATAAGTTTATTAAAACACGCTCTGAAGGAATCATGTCTCATAATAGAAGATGAGGCTCCAACCAAGCAGCTAAAAACTTTGAATGGTGATATTGTATTCAGAAACCGAGATACCGAAGAGATCGAAGCGCTAACTCTAGATCCGATGGTGATGACTGTAGGAACCAGACCCGCTGTGGTCCGACGACTATTAGTCGATAGCGGCAGTTCTGTCAATATACTTTTCAAGCGTACCTTTGACCAAATGAAGATCGATATGAAAAGAGTGTCTGCATGCCAAACAAAATTCCAAGGATTTACTGGCAAACTCAAACAACACGTAGGGACAATTGAATTGCCAGTGGAGTTTGGAGAGGACGATCAAAAGGTTACCCTCATACAAACCTTTATAATTGTGGATGAAACTTCTGCATATAACTATATATTGGGACGACCCACCTTGGCTGATTTCGGAGTCACTCTGGCCTAATGGTGCCTTACCGTGAAGCTCCCGACTATAAACGAAATCAAGGTGGTCAAAGGAGATCAATGCGCCGCCAGAGAATGTTACATTGTAGAGTTACATGAATTTAGAAGAAGGGGAAAAGGGAAGGATGTGTGGAGAACTCTCTACATTCGTGAACCTTATGAATAGCAACTACAGAGCCGCCACTGGCTTAGGGACCATAGTTGATCGATAAGGCTTTAGACCTTAGAAAGAAGAGTTCAGCGGTGGATCGGACAACACCGGCAATATTGACAGTGTCTGTCCTAGTCGATATGGACGACCCAACAAGTGTCTTAAAAATTGGATCGCGCCTTGGAAACAAGATGCGTTTGGAACTTACTAAATTTCTTCTTGCCAATTTGGATGTGTTCACATGGATGCATTCTGATATGTGTTGGGTGTCACAAGTAATCGCATGCTACACGCTCAACATTGACCCCAAGTTCACAACAGTAAAGAAAAAGAGGCACAGCCTCGGCCCTGAAGGGTCCAAGGCGTTAAGAGAAGACGTAGACAAGCTAATGGTCAATGGTTTTATCCATGACGCAAATTATACTGAATGGGTATCTATCGCGGTCTTAGTCAGAAATTCAATAGGAAGTGGCGAACTTGTATCGACTACTTGGACTCAAACAAAGCTTGCCCGAAAGACAGTTTCCCTCCGCCTAGAATAAACTAGCTTGTGGATGGAACAACGGGACATGAACTATTGTCATTCATGATTTCATACTCAGGGTAAAACCAAATCCTGATGCACAAACCAGATCAAGAACACTAGCTTCATCACCAATCTGAGACTATACTGCTATAGGGTGATGCCATTTAGTTTTAAAATGCCAGGGAAACCTACCAAAGATTGATAAATATCATGTTCAAGCATCAAATTGGGAAGACCATGGAGGTTTGCATGGATGACATGTTGGTCAAATCGCGAGTAGCTGCCAATCACTAGATAATCTTCCTGAAAATTTTGAAATACTCTGGAAGTATGGAATGAATCTTAATCCACTTAAATGTCACTTCAGATCAGCCTCTGAAAAGTTCTTAGGATTCATCGTAAAGGCATTGACGCATTTACAGAGCAGATAAAGGCTCTGCGAGTAGTCCAAACCTCAAAGAACAAGAAAGAATTGCAAAGCTTGAATGGGATGGTCACAACTTTAAGCCAATTTATCTCAAAAGCCATTAACAAATGCATACCATTCTTTGATGCGTTAAAGAAAGGAAAGAAAAACTTCGAATGAAATGCAGCATGTCAAAATGCATATGAAGAATTGTTGCGACGCATTGAAGCCCTGGCAATCCTATCAAATCCAGTGGACGGTGAGGACCAACTCATTTACCTAGCAGTCTCACATCATGCTTTAAGCGCTGCCCTTGTGTGTGAAGAAGCGAAAATCCAACAACTCGTATACTACATTAACAAGAATTTTACTGGAGCCGAGAAAAGTTACCCAAAGCTGGAAAAGCTAGCATACTGCCTCTTGATCTCATCTAGGAAACTACAACAGTATTTCCAAGCACATCCAATCAATGACTAATCGGCCTCTGAAAAAAGTACCATAACGACCTGAAACTTCCGGACGACTTCTCAAGTGGAACATCAAACCGAGCCAATATGATATCACCTACCATCCAAGAAAAGCTATTAATGAGCAAGCACTGGCAGATTTTATCGTCGAGTTTACCATATGGGAAGACGAAGAAGAAATGTCATCGGAAGTGGAGACGCGGTGGAAATTCTTTGTTGATGGCACATCTAACAACCTCTGTTCGGCTGTGGGAGTAGTGCTTGAAACCCATGAAGGACGAGCCATTTGCTATGCCTTACCCTTGGAATTTCCTGCAACAAATAATGAAGCAAAATATAAAAGCATTAATCGTAGGGCTAAAAGTTGTGAAAGAGCTCAGAATAAAGTCCGTTCATATCCACAGTGACTCCTAACTAGTCGTTTGCCAAGTAACTACCATGCCCGTGGGGAGAATCTTGCCCCGTATCTGTCTAAAGTATAAGAGTTGCTGAGTAACATCGAACATTATACCATAAGTCATATTCCATGGGAGCAAAACACCAAAGCCGATTACTTGGCCAAACTGGCAAGCTCCAGAGAAGCACAATCGTTGGGACTAGTCCCCGAGCATAGATGAAATGGATGTCGATTGGACTTTCGAGACCACCACCAAACGGTAAACATGGATGACGCCAATCAAAAACTATTTACTTATAGGGACCCTTCCAAATGATCGAAATTAATGGAATAAGCTTCTCCGAAAAGCGTCGCGATTCAATATAGGATAGGATATTTTACCGAAGAGGATTCTTAACCCCCTTCTTAGATGTGTGACCAACGATGAAGCTCGACAGATCCTGAAGGAAGTGCATGAAAGAGAAAGAGAAGTTCATACTAGAGGGAAAACCCTTGCAAAGAAAGTTCACCGGTATGGATATTTCTGACAACCATTGCTACACAGATGGTAGGCCCGTGACCATTTGCAATATGGAGAATCGACCTGATTGGCGCATTGCAAATAGCTAAAGGAGGGGCCAAATTCTCCATAGTTGCTATTGACTATTTCACGAAATGAGCTGAAGCGGAACCGCTGGCCACCATTACTATAAAGAAAGTCACTAAATTTGTTACTAAAAACATTATTTGTAGGTTTGGTGTGCCATAGAATATCATCACTAATAACAGGACCCAATTTGATATTGTTGGGTTCAAATACTTCAGCAAACGCTTTCGAATTGAGAAGAGCTTCTCTGCAGTTATCCATCTGCAAGCAAATAGGCAAGTGGAAATAATAAACAAGACCATCAAGTCCACTATCAAAAAGCGACTAACTAAAGAAAAAGGAAACTGGGTTGATGAACTTTCACTCGCACTATAGGCATACAGGACAACTCATAAAGCGGCAACTGGGCACACACCATTCGCCATGGAATATGGCTCCTACGCAATGATCCCCATCGAACTACAAGTCCCCTCTCACCGAGGGAAAAAAATTAATTAGAAGAAAAACGAGCAGCTCATAGTCGAATAACTGGTTATGATTGACAAAAGGTGGGAAGAAGCCGAGTTAAGGACTGTCGCCCACCAAAAAAAGGGTCGTGTGATACTTCAACTCAAAGGTTCACAACTAAACTGTCGAAGTGGGAGACCTCGTCCTCGAGTGGATCTATCCCATACCAGGAGCTTTCAAACACCAAATTGGAAAGGGCCATATGTGATCAATCAAAAGCTAAGGGACGGAACTTTCAAATTGACAACCGTCGACAGAATCCGAATTCCTAAAGCATAGAACAACGAATCACTGTGCCGCTACTTCACCTAAAAACTACCTTATGTACTTTCTATATTTCAGCAAATAAGCCATCCCGGGATGCCGGGGGCATTGTAAATAGGAAAAAACATGCCCAACTTCTATTAATAAAATTAATTTGCATTTTGAACCAATAAAATTGTGTTCATAATAGTAACCTACTGAGTCGACGGGGTCAAATCGACTCAAAATCATTCAACCGTTACTTGAGAAAGTGGAATCATGCCCAAGTATGCTTCATTTATCCACTGGGTCGAGGGAAGCAAATCGACTCAAACCGTTGGATCGGCAGAACCCAATCCCTACCTTCTAAGAACCAGTGTTGCCCTGGAAATATTAGGAAGGCTCAAATAAAAAAGGCGCACATCCCGCAAGCCGAGCATTAACTCTTGAAATATAAAATCCCTACACTGCCCGAAGATAGGTAACGTCAAGGAGTACCTAAACCATTCCAGACCGACAAGTCATATTGGTTCCAAAAGCCGCATATCCCGTAAATCGCGCACTAACTCTTAAAACACAAACTCCTCACGTTGCCCGAAAATAGGCAACACTGAGAAGTATCAAAAGACATACACTAACTCTCCAAGCTATGAAATCATGCTATTAAAGCATACAATCGTCACGTCGCCCGAAGATAGGTAACATTGAGAAGCATAAAAAGCCATGCAACTTATAAGCCATGCACCAACTCTCCGAGCCATGAAATCACGCTCTTAAAACATAAACTCCTCACGTTGCCCGAAGACTGGCAACATTGAGAAGTATTTTAAGTACCAAAATTGCCCCACCAACACCGAAAAACTCGTCTATCATAGGAATTGTGAAGATCAATCCACTCCCATTATTGGGAGTAATGGGCGTGACTCAAACAAAATCGGAGTGCTACGAACTAGCGAAAAACTCCAATTGTTGACACCCTATGGGGAACTGAAACATTTAACATATTAACATCTAACTGTCTATAGTTAACTTGTATGACGTGCACACTCTAAGCAATAAAGTGCATATTTAATATTGCAAAAATCTAAAAAAACGATACTCATAGTATCAGCTCACATTTCTGAGAAGTGATAAGTGGTTTGACTTCAAAAATTAACAAAGATTATTCGTTAAGTTAATCTTGTAACTGTATGTTAATCTCATAGACGTATGTTCTGCACTAAGTTTACGTTTTTGTGTGCATTTTAAACATGCATATGTTACATATTGTCGAACATTGCATAAAAACTAAAGTCACAAAACTTGCAAAAGAGAAAAAATTGAATTGTGACTTAGTCAAATTCGGAGTTTTCGTATCCAAACCGTTCAAACCATAAGTTACCGGTCGTTTGTCAAGTTTTCGAAATAGCCCTGTGAAGTGGGGGGCATACATAAGTACTCCAATAAAAATGTTTAAAAAGAAAATTTTCACAAGTTCTGTTGCTCCAAACAAACAATTTTAGCGGTAATCACAGGACTAAAAAACGTAAAATGGAAGTAAAAAAAAAATATAAGTGCATATAACACATATGAGCAGATAAGTAAAGATACAGTCAAAATATCAACAATGTATTGCTTATAACTTTCTTCTGTGTAAGATCAAAAAGTGGGGGCCCTACCCACGCAATACCAGCCAACAAAAGGAAAAATACAGTCCAAGCACAACAAAAATTATAGGTGTAGAATCTGCACTTGAACAAAACAATGCAAAATAAGCCAAGACCAGAATAGCTATCACCAATCATCTTAGCGCTTAATTCCACCACTCCCCTTCCCGCCTTTTGTTCGAATTTTTTGCTTCGCCTCGAAGGTGGTGTCACTACTAATGATGTCGATGATCTCTTTGGTGCTAATGTCCTCTTCCTGCTTTGTGACTTGTTTTAGAAGACTCGCCTTTCATTTTATGCTTCTGAGATCTACGGAGCTCTTAGAGGCCTTGATCACTTTGATTTTCTCTTACTTAACGGCGACCAATTATTGTTAAGATTTAGGTGGCTACTCAATCTGAGTTTCTTGCTCCTGAACTTCGGCCACCATGAAGTCACCTTCCAAAGATACGGAAGGGTAATCCAAACCACAGCTTCTTTTTCTCTCACAATCCACAAAATCTCTCGGCCCTCTAATAATGCCTTCTATGATTCTTCGTTGAGGAAGGAGTTCTCTAACTCTTGCGTGGTATTGTCATCCCCATTATCATGAAAGCGGGTCAAAATTTCCTCCCAAACCACAGCGAGAGTGTGTGGGATTAGGGCTTAAGTAGCTAAGACTCCCTTGATACAGTAGAGAGTTCATATAGAAGTTCAAAATGGTCTCATTCATCTTCTCCATCTTCCTCTCAAAAATATTCTAGAGCTCCAAATGATTCGCTATAATGGTGGCCTTCTTAACTTCGACATGAGTTTCATAGGTGCTAAATTGCACGACTCGGTCCTGTAGCATAGAGATCATCTTAGCCTGGTCGAAAATTGCTTTATCAGGCAACTTCGCGACTTCTTAATATTTAGTGATTATCTTATTTTGATTTTCTACAATCTTGTCATGGTCAGAAATAGTCTTCCTCTGGGCTTCAATGAACGTGTAGTAGGCTTCAAGTTCCGCTTGCAGTTTAACTTCTTCGCCATGCGCTTTTTTGATTTTGTCTCTCAGGACGATCTCGATTTTCGCATGCACCATTTTTAGCTCCTTCAACAAGCCGACATTTTCCTTGTTTTCTTGAAGCACCGCATCCTTTTCCTCTTTCAGCTGTTTGATTCTGGTATCGCATTCCGCCAATGCTCTTTCGAAATCATCCTTTTTTGACTTAAAGGAGGGGATTTCTTGATAGTTGTTGTTCGTGTCCGCCAGCTGTTTGCCTAATTTTTCCCACCCTTCGGCTTTCTCTAAATCATTCTAGATAGCCCGAAGATGGGACCTGTATGTACCTCTACGAACCGGATGAAGATCGCAATCAAATTTAACCTCCTTAAAAGCCACCCGAGGAGCACTACCTCAAGCCTGGGAGGACCAGATGGAAGAACATTGGCAGATCTCTGGTGGGGGCGTGAAGAGCCGGGGGCAAGAGCCACATAAGATGATGGAACTTGAGTTGAAGATGGAATGTGTACATAAGAAACCAGGATTTCAGAACTAATCGAGGTGGAGGCTGGAGTAAAGGCCTGTTATTCTGAAGAATGGGAACCACGATTAATCTTTGACTTTTTTGATGACTCCTCTCTCTCATCGAAATTATTCCTTTTTTCATACCTACCTATGTATAATCGGCCTCGTTCCCTTCCATCTCAACGATGAATTTTGGCCTCCAAGTGTATTCTTCTCTGTCATTCCACCTCCGTTTCGTGGGGATGGTGACGGTTGGGAGATCATTTTGACCAGCGCTGAGAGCCAGTGAATTCTTCGAGATTATCATTGTGACCATGTCCTCTCATGGTATCTGACATGGAAGGTAAAAAAGGAGCCTTAGAAATAGAAGATAAACATAAAAAGTATGGGTATAATGAGTGTAACCCTAGTGAAACATGTAATGTGATTGAGAGGAGAGCCTAAAACGACGTCACAAACTAGATCAGGCAAGCATCGTGGAAGGAATCAGATTAACTTCAGGTGCAACATGACCCTAACAAGGAGGTACCACATCAAACTTGAAATCTTCCCCCATGAGTACGTCAGAGTCGACGTAAACATTGATCAAATCTCCCAAGTCTACACTAGCATCTTTACTCGGAGATTCTCGACATCGTTTGATTTTTAAAGCATCGTATTTACCACTCGTGTCTGGAGGAGGTAAGCCCGGAATAATAGGACTCATCCTCGGAGTCTCATCGCATGATTCAGAGTCCCCACCATCGGATTCTGCATAGAAATCATCACTAGAAATAGACTCATCGCTACTACTCCCAATCTCTCCCTCCTCTTTATCTATCCATCGTGGCCTTGCCTTCCCTCTAATTAAACTCCTCTTCCTCTTCTTTCAAAATCGGGGGCACTCTAGTTGGGCAACTTGCTTAGGTTGCCGTGTCTTTTTCCTTGCAAGTCTCTTTAGCCGATTCATCGGACGAGCCTTCCCACTCTTGGAGAGCGCCTACTTCGGAACCGTAAGATGAAGAGGTGGATTATGTGCATACCCTACACTGAGAAAGGGATGAGACCTTAACTAGAACTGCAAATCTCCCCGGATGCAATAGTCCGTATCGAAGCAAGTTTTTGTTAATCAACAATAATTTAATAGATCTTTCTCCAGCATCGATAGCCTTCAGGGTTCGAAAAGTTCCATCGAGAGACAAGTCCATGTTCGACCTTGGAATAACTGTAAGAAGTATTAAACCTATTATAAATCTGGTAGTGACACATTAGAACTCAATGAGAAAGAAAGGGAACTTACCCTCCCCCCCGGCCGTTGTTCAAAGACGGTTGAACCCCTCAGGACTTATGACAAAGAAGTACTGAGTTTTGAATTAGGACAAGTTTCTCTGCAATTGCAATACAATTTACAATTCGTCTGGGCATTGATCATAACCAAGGAAGGACACTCATCTCTTCATCTGACTGAAAGAAATATCTCAACTCGTCAAAGATGGGCCATGGTTGAATGTTCACATGAAAAGAATGTGCGGACAGGTTAAGATGGCGTATCCGTTGGGGTGAATCTGAAATGGAGCGATTCCTAGGTTCAAGAGGGTCTCTCTTAAGAAATCCTTAAAAGGGGGCACAGTTCCATTCAAGCACATATACCAATGACAAGCGGTATACCCAGGGGCGACATATGAGAAAATTAACCCTTCTTTGGGAGGCGCATGTCTTTCTTTAGGATGCCATGTTGCAGGCAGATATTGTGCAAGACCTTAGCAGAAATCATTGAGGAAGCTCTCTTCGATGGATTGATAAGAACTCTAAAGTTAGTAGGAGTTCATGAGATGATGGAACTTGAGTTGAAGATGGAATGTGTATAGAAGAAACTGAGATTACATAACTAATCGAGGCGGCGGACGGAGTGAAGGCCTGTTATTCTGAAGAATGGGAAAAGATCAAACTTTGACTTTTTCGGTGGCTCCTTTCTCTCATCGAAAGAATTCCTATTTTTCTACCTACCTTTGTATACTGGGCCACATTCCCTCTCGTCTCGACGACGAGTTTCGACCTTTAAGTGTTTTCTTCTCCGATATTCCACAACCGTTTCGTAGGGCTGGTGACGGTTAGGAGATCATTTCGACCAACGCTGAGAGCCAGTGAATTCTTTGAGATTATCATAGAGACCGTGTCCTCTCATGGTACCTGACATGGAAGGTAAATAAATAGCCTAATAAATAGAAGAAAAACATAAGAAGTATGGGTATAAGTGAGTGTAACCTTAGTGAAATGTGTAATGTGTATGGGAGGAGAGTCTAAAACAACGTCACAAACAGGATCACGAAGGCATCGCGGAAGGAATCGAGTTAACTTCGGGTGCAAAATGGCCCGAACAAGGAGGTACCTCCACAAACATGAAATCTTCCCCTATGAGCACGTCAAAGTCGACGTAAACATTGCTTAAATCTCTAAAGTCCGCACTAGCATATTAACTCGGAGAATCCCGACATCGTTTGATTTTTGGAGCATCATCGTTAACACTCATGTTTGGAGGGGGTAAGCTCGAAATAATGGGACTCATCCTCGTTGTCTCATCGCATGATTCAAAATCCCAATCATCGGATTCTGCGTAGAATTCATCACCAGAAATGGAATTATCGCTACTACTTCCAATTTCCCCCTCCTCTTTTTCTATGTCCATCGCGGCCTTGTCTTCCCTCTAATTGAACTCCTCTTCGTCTTCTTCCAGAATCGGTGGCACTCTAACTGGGCAACTGGCTTAGGTCGTGGTGTATTTTCCCTCGTGAGTCTCTTCAGCCTACTCGCTGGACGGGCCTTCCTGTTCTTGGAGAGCGCCATCTTTGAAGCTGTAAGATAAAGAGGTGGATCGTGTGCATACCCTAGATTGAGAAAGGGATGGGAACTTAACTAGAACTTCAGATCTCGTCGAATGCAACAATCTATATCGAAGTGAATTTTTATCAATCAACAAGACTTTAATATATCTTTCTCCAGCATCGATAGCCTTCAAGGTTCGAAAAGTTCCATCGAGAGGCAAGTCCTTGTTCGGCCTTAGAATAACTGTAAGAAGCATTCAAACTGTTAGAAATATGGTAGTGACACAACAAAACTCAATGAGAAAGAAAGGAAACTTACCACTCCATTGTCCAAACAGGGTTGAACCCTTCAGGACTTTTGACAAAGAAGTACTGAGCTTTGAATTCGGACAATTTGCTCTGCAATTGCAATACAATCTTATAATTCCTCTGGGACTCGATCATAAAAAAGGGAGGACATTCATCTCTTCATTTGAATGAAATAAAGAATCTTAACTCGTCAAAGCATGGGCCACGATTGAATGTTCGCATGAAAAGGATGTGCAGACAGGTTAAGATGGCGTATCCATTGGGGTGAATATGAAACGGAGCGATTCCTAGGTTCGAGAGGGTCTCTCTCAAGAAATCCTTAAAATGGGGCACAGTTTCGTTCAAGCACATATAACGATGACAAGCGGTATGCCCAGGGGGTGGCATATGAGCAAATTCATCCTTCGCTGGGAGGCGCATGTCTTCCTTCGGGATGCCATGTTGCAGGCAGATATTGTGCAAGACTTTAGCAGAAATCACTAAGGAAGCTCTCTTCGGTGGGTTGATAAGAACTCTAAAGTTAGTAGGAGTTCAATCGATGACCGGACCAACTGGAACTAACTGGTCATACTCAACCTATGAAGCCAAAGGAGAAGGGCGACCAAAGTTGACTTGGCCTTCGAAAGTGCAGGACTTCCTCCGCTATACTTACGTCGAGAAGACGGGTACTTCATTATAAACAACATAACTTACGTCCGAAATGGTCGGGTAGTTTAAAATAAGAACTTCCCGTACTACACTCGAGTTCCGAAGAAATATTGATTCGCACTAATGTGTCGGATTTCAAGTATATACCAGGGTAAGTATGATGTGTTATCTATCGGTGATGGGCTCAGTGTCCTGAACTCTACAAACGCTCTATCCCATGCAGATAGTATGCTCGTAGCTGAGAGATAAAAGGACTTCCCATATCACTTTCTTTTGAAATTACTTCCCCTACACTTACCTGTTATCGATCAACAATCGATAACGGATCCAATGTTTAAAACAACGAGGAAAGTTCCTTTTAGTACTGTTACATCGTATGTGCAAAAGAATGTAGAGTTAATCCGAATCCTCTAGAAGGACGAAACCAATTCACAATGTGTCAGGAAGTATCGGCTATGGGACATGGCACAAGTCAATTCTGGCTCAATGGCTAAAGACAACAAAACATATAAATCATCGGGAAAAGGCCCGAATGTCGTTCTGTGAGGAACTCAAGACTCGATTTAATATCTTCCTCCATTAAGCCTCAACCGACTCGGACTCTTCTCGGCTAACACCACGAATACAACTTCGTTTCCAAAACGACAATCCAACATCATGATCAGCCAACCCAATTTGAATCAGCAATCAAGAGGCAAGGAAGGTTGAAGTTCTCGATCTAGCAAACTTAACAGTGGATCGATGGCGACCTATGCAAGTCAGTGAGTTAAGAGATGGATCGGCGGTGATCTAAGGCAGTAGGCTAACCTAAGGTTTGGTTGACAGCGGCAAAAGAGGACTGGAAGCTACAGTGAATTGGATGGCACAAGGTTAGGAAGTCGACAGCGGTGTTGGAAGGTTGGTTGAACACGGGGATCGATCGGTCGAATCATTAGATGCTTGGATCAAGTCGCCAAAGGATGCTCAAATTGCTGAATGAAAATGAAGGCTTGAGTTGTGGAATAGGAGTGAGGAAGGTCGGCTCAAGTGTTTAAATTGGAAAAGAAAACGTGCCAAAATATTTCTAAGTAGTCAAGTCGCTAGCAATCCATCTGCTATGGATCCCTAGTGATCCATAAAGTCGCATGCTTTTTTTCTTCGACTTTGCCTAGCGATATTAATATGCTACTTCGAAACATGTTGGGAAGTTATAGAGTAATGTTTGGTCTTCTATGACAAGTAATGGCAGCCTTGGAAAAAACTTAGCAAGTGATAGTCTAGTCAAATTCAAATTCATGTAACCCTGATACGGCTACTTGAAATTCAAATGAGTAGAGACCAAAAAGCGATTACTTCAAGAGCAAGCCTTGTCTTCAATGAAGACGTACTTTGGAGGGCAAATTTTATCTGGGTTTTTAACCCACTAGGATCCAAGAGAAGTCAAAACAACTTGGTCGAGTCAGAATAGAATAAATGTTAGCCAAAAGCACCAGAGTAATAAGCCAAAGGAAGCTAGGAAAAGAGAACGAGAAAATCCACTAAGGACATGGATTGCTAGCGATCCAAGGTCTACGGATCACTAGCGATCCATGGGGTTAGCTCAGGGGTCAACCGATTCTCTTGCATTATGATCCAACACATATTCTAGAAGCAGGGGCTGAGTTTAACAAGATTCTGAGTTGGTTAAATCAAGAGACAAGCATCCATCTAGCCCAGTCAACAGCTAAATACGGCCAGCAAGTAAAACATCATCAAAATAAGGCGACATGCAACAAGAGTATGTGAACAACATTGACATAAGATGACAAAGGCACTCCAGGCACCGAAGTCCAAAAATAGGCTAAGTGTATGGGCCGTTAGCGATCCATACACTATGGTTCGCCAATAATCAATACATCAACATAGGGTCGCTGTGACTCACACAAAACCTAGCAAAGGGTAAAAGCTAAGGGGTTGGCTCACACTCGGACATACACAATGGATCGCTAGCGATCCATAGCTCTAATGTTCCATCCTGTAATCATCTGCAAGTGGTTGGCAAACAAGCCCGACCCAATAACTCTCCAACCTCTATAAATACTCTCCCACCTACAACATAAACAGGTGGCCTTCAAACTGATAGCTGAAACTCTGTTGGAAGATTTCTTCACTCTTCATCTCCTTCACAATCTTTAAAGGGGTTCACTGTGATTCTCCAGTTAATCCCAACCTTGGAGAGTCAATCTAGCTAAGGATATTCAAGAGCTTTGTAATCAAATACATATTGTAACAGAAATCTGTTTATAATAAAAAAATATAAAGTGGACATAAGCTTCATTTGCAGTTGAACCACTATAAAATATTCTTCTTGCCTTTCTATTTCCACTTTCTTTTTATATTATTGTCCATATTATTGTCCCGTAAGAACAGGGTGGTGCTTTCACACTCAAACAAGGGCGTTGATCCATTTTTAGGGTTAACATATGTAATGAAATTGTCTTTTTTCTAATCTATAAAGCTTTTAAATCAATATTCATAGCAAAGTTAACAACGGAATTTGGTAATTTTTAAATAAATGGTTTAATACTGGGGTTTTCCTTCCTAAATATTTTGGAAATGTTTTTCAAATGACAAACCAAATATTTTTAAAAGATTTAGAGTTGATCAAATATCTTGGCGACCTTATGGGTGACAAAGAGATAGTCTCTAGGTTGGATTCTGGAAAACCAGTTGCTTGCGCCCCTTTGCTATCCGGACTAGCACGACAGAGGGGATAGTTTATTTGATTTACTCGGATAACATTTTCTTAAGATAAAAGAAAAGAAATTTGGAGTTTTTTTCAAAAGTTAAACAAGATTTGAAATAGAATTTTTGTAACGACCCGCTATTTTGGACCATTCGCATCCGCACATGTCGGACATGAATAATTCAAAATACCGAATTGTTGATTTAAATTTGGCAAAACTGAACATATATAATAAAAAAATAATCACAGATTACAGACACAGAGTAATAAATGCAGCGGAAACAAAAGATTGTAGTTCATGAAGCTACTATATACATAACAGAGTTAAATAAGATACAATAGAAGTCTTAAATACAATAGTCAAATACAATATCAGAATACAACACTGGAATCAACTGAATATCTGAAAGCTGGATAGATAGCTGGATCTCCAAGTGAAGCTCCAACTCCAAAGGTGAGTCTCGAATACTGGCACACTCAATCTGACCCGAGTGTAAAGCAAAACACAAAACGCTCGAGTCAGGATTAACATTCTTATATCAATAAATCCAACTCAAGTGAAATAACAACTGAAATACAAGTAACTCAAAGGATGCTTGGGATAACCATCCTTTAAAGATCCGTTAAACATTTATATGTACGCTAAGTAGATAATGCCTATCAGTAATATAAAGTATCAAAATAGTGTTAAGGCGTTACCATTATCCCCCTTAACATATTTTTATAAGCGTCATAGTCTATATAGCACTGTAAACTCCACCGTAAACTATTGGGCTATTAGGGAGTACTCCATAGGTATAACACAAAAACAAATCGTAGTGGTCGCGTATAGGGATACAAGTATGAAAAGGCACATGAGGCAATACCCAAGGTAGTGAAACTACCGTTTGCTTGATCCAGACTGGTGAGAACGCATCGCTGCAATGATCGCAACACCGTGAAACAACACTCCCAATTCAATGGTGCGCACCAATCAATAACAAGTAACGAGTAGTTTACGAAGAAGTGTGCTTGCTCGAGGTGGTTAACCCCATTTGGCCCGGCACGGCTCCTGTTTTAGTCATTTCCAGTTTGACACAAATGTCAAGGTCATCCATTATTGTTCTCTTTCTTTAGTCATCATGGACATAATTCCAACCACTTCATTCTGGATCACACTCCGCGTATAGTTATTAAAGTGGTTTTCGGTTTAGACAGAGAGTATGTCCATAACCGATCCCGGTTTCTTTAATAACTTCGTAATTATTACACCGATCGGTCATTTAATAAACTTTCAAAATAGTTTATATTTCAAAATCAAAATATCATTTCCATTTCAAAACCATATCAATACGATATAACTTCCATTTCAAAACCAAATACAATATCATTTCCATTCAAATATATATCCATCTCAACTATACCCGTTTACAAAATCTTAGCACTTCATAGTTATAAGACTTTCTAAATCAAATACTTTGGAAATCATAATACTTTTGAAATCAAATTTTAGAGATCATAATGCTTTGGAATCATAACACTTTCTACTTAACTATTTAAATATAAATAATAATATATATAAAATAAAACGGTTTAAAATTTAAAATAGTTTATATTACAATAATTTATATTAAAATAGTTTATATGAAATAAATTTATAAAGAAACATATATAAATAGTTTAAATATAATTTAAAAATACTTAATATAATCAAATAGCTTCCTCAAATTTCACAAATCGATTCAAATCAACTCAAATTCCAAAATTTAAATTTAATCAAATCTCAAATCATCAATTTTAATTTTATTTCAGTTTCTCAATAGACCATTTCAGATTATATCGATTTCAAATACAGATTTTTAACCACCAAATAAACCACTTCAATTTCAATATTTTCAAAGCTTTAAATATTCAAACATTTCAAAACAAGATTTGATAATTCCATATATATATATATATATATATATATATATATATCAAATTCACTTTACTATTATTTATTTAAAATATTTGCTTACTAAATCCATTATCATTTAAATATTTCCTTTAATTCATTTAACTTGAAATACTCGTTAAATCACCTTAAACCCAATCAAGTTATAAAAATCATATCCTTTCAAATCTCAAATTCCATAAGTTTCAATCGATTTCTAATTAAATATATTTCTTAATTAAATACAATTTCAAATCTATCTTTTCAACCTTAATTTATAAAATCATTATAAACTCTATATTAAAATAAAATATAATACTCACATAACCATATTATATTTTAAGAAAATCAAACTTTATTATTAAACTTATTTCATATTAATTTTTTTTCATATATAGCTTAAAATCAAGAATTTTACTATATACAAAATAATCATTTATATAATATAAAATCATATATAAAACCATATATTTCTTTCCAAAACCGTAGAAATCATTTTTAAAATATTTATATATGTAGACCAACGGTGTCCGTATAAAATTTTCTATCTTATGGTCAAGTGATACGGATATTTATCATTTCACTCCATAACTTAAATATATACGGGTAAATATATATATATATATATCATTTCAACCCGCAATCCCAAATTTAATGAAAATCACTTGGGTTAATCATTTCAATCCATAATGATTTTCTTCTATTCTATAGATCGTTCGGGTATGTATCATTTCAACCCATAGTGATTCTATACTAACAAGGAACTTGCAGAGTGATAACAAATCTGATAATAATATAACACGCATATATCATCAATGTAAATAACAGATAATGGTGTCAGATATCACAGGTGAACAAATACAGATAATATCATATATAACAATGTAAATAACTAACAGCAGCATATTTCAATTGTCGTTTCAATTGAAATCAAATTTAACAAATATAAGAACATTAATCGTGAGTGATTGCGCACCTTTCGAGGTTAGAGACGAATGAGAAGGAGATGAGTTATGAATCTAGGTATGAATTTCAAAACAAGCTAGATTGGCCCGAATTGACGAATAAGGCTGATAAATCAAAATTGACGAGATCAAATTAGAACTGGACCGATGAAAAAAAATTGAATCAATTTTGATACAAACTGAAATTTATATATATATATATAACATTATTATTTTCATACTTAATCAATATTTCATTTTAAGACGGACATCAAAAAAAAATACATATGTAAATAAAATCATTGTTTATATTAAAACACATATATTGAGATTTAAAATACATACAGTGCACATATATTTGATATCTACCTATATATAATATATCTTATATTTAAAATCTTTATGCACAAATGTCGATCTAATAATATATTAAAATACATGTGCTGCAAGAAGAAACCGCTCTATAAATAAGTGCAAAGTATCAGCAACATCAAAATAGCATACATAATACAGCAGATTTCGAAACTTGCCTAACTACACATTATATCCAAACTATAACGTATATATATCAGTAAAAGCACAGCTAGAAACATATATACACATATAGTACTATTATAAATAAAATATATACATATGTATATTTAAAACCACAAGAAGTACATTTTTTTCAGCCTCAACCCTTCTTAAACACTGTTCGTTAAAAATCAATGTATATAAGTTATCCAAAACACACACTTAGCCAACTTCATACTTTATAATATGTATATATAATAGCTTACTATTAGTGACTGTGCACCTCTATGCTTTACACTTTATAAACAGCGGCAAACAATATATATATATATATATATATATATATATATATATATATATATATATTGTAACTGCCCAAATTTTTAACAAGTATTTTTCACTTGCATTTTAAAAACTTTGGGGTTTATTATATAAAAATATAAATTTTAAAATGATTAAAAATAAAAACAATTGACCAAATTTCTAATTAAATAATAAGATCACTGAAATTTTGACATGGTTAAGAATTAACTTTAATTTGGGGTTTTTGTCGAAGATGGTAAATAACTTAATTTCTAGCAAAATCAAGTTTTAATTAAGAAAACATTAATAGCTTAGGTGGTTAAGACATCTGGGCTATTCACAACAGGTCACGAGTTCGAGTCTCAGCACAGTCAGAATTTCAATTTTTTTTAGTGTATAAATGAACTGGGTAATTACGCGTTAAAAAGGGCACGTAAATTTAGGGAATAAATACCGTGTGTGTATATATATATATATATATATATATATATAAGAAAACGTATAGAATTTTAATCCGTTATTTCGGTATATTTTGGGCATAAAATATTATGGCTATGGTACACATTCTTAAAAATATGACCTTAGTGTAAATGAGTAAATTTATTAGTGGCATGTGTTTTTAGAGGGAAGGAATATTCTAGCGTTCAAATCAAATATGTTGCCTCTAAATTCAACGCATTACTTTAAAAATTTTGATTTCCATAGAGTTTTTTTCCATTCAACAAAATTTATTTCTTGCATTTTTCAAAACACAATTTTCTCCTAAATCTCAGTCATGCGCAGTATCCATTCTCCTATCTGCTTGCCTATTTCATATGCGTTTTTCTCTTTACTCATATCTCATACGTTATTTTTCTCTTTCCAGTAAAATTTACTTCCCAATTTATATATATTTTAATTTGATCAAATCATTTCCAAAATGCTAAATAATAAATGAAAGTTTCACTTTGTTTAAAGGATAACTCTAAATGGGAATAAAAATAAAAATAAAAAAAATAAAAAAAAATTGGATTATATACTTGCTTTAAAAATTTGTAATATTTGGTCCATTTGGATAATAAATCGCCTTTTTATGGTAATAAGAATCAGAGAGAGAGAGATGTAACCAAAGTTTTATCTTTTTAATTTAGTAATAAATGTTAAGAATTTATAGCATATTAATAAACTGATAATTTCGAATTTAAAAAGGGCACGCATTGTAATGGTATAAGTAACGTATAAACGTATAAATTAAAAATGTTACTTTTGCATAAATTTTGGGCATATTGTATTGCGTCGGTTTGGCGTATTTTAAAATGCATACTGCAATATTTATATGGATTTATAAATCAGTCGGTAGTTTTTATAGCAAAACGTTACCTTTTTCCATAGCTTTCATTAGGGTTTTAATTTTTGTATAAAACTTTTCGTTCCAAAATCTTGCTGAAAATTTTTGTAGCATCATTTTAAAAAAAATATATTCAACAGCAATCAATTTATCTCGCTCATTATAAACACACAAAATCTTCAAGTTCTTTTCTTTGCCGTTTCTTTAATCAAGAATAAATCTCTTGCCCAAAATCAACGCATGCATTCAAATCTTACCTTTCCATTTACTTATCTGAAATTGCTCCTTTGCCAAAACAAACATTTCCTCTTGCCATTTCGTCTCTGCATATAAATCACGCAACTATTAATTGGGGAGAGAATAAAAAGAGATAACGTTGAAATCAAAATTTTCATATATCTGGCAGTAAATCACGCATATATCATCTGAGAGAAAAATCAATTTGCCTTCTTTTGCGTGTGACATAAAATTTTAGTCTTTTAACATTTTTGGCATTTGCCTCTTACCATTTATTTCTTGCGCATGTCCCTGTATTCATTTTTATTCACGCAGACTTATCCATTCTAACAAACCAAACTGGGAAGTAAATCACGCAAGCCTTATCTAAAAAAAAAAAATCAACACTTCCATTTTATTTAGTACGAAATTCACTGCTATCTCAATCAAATTTGCGTAGACTGGGAATCATAAATCTTACCGAGATAACTTGCCTTGATTTTTCACGTGTATATTTTACTTCCTTGCATACAAAGCAACTCCTCTTTATAAATACATAGCCTCGTCCAAAACTTTCCTCTGCATCTCATAGTTTAGCCTTCTTCTTCTTTTGTGCTGAAGCCTCTATCAGGTAATGGTTTTACTTTTTCTTTTCTTCTTCCAGTTTTTCCCTTTCTTCTTCTTGTTGTTCTCTGTTTCCCTTTTGCCTTGCTCGGCTACTTCTCCACCACGTCACGTCCCTCTAAGTTTTCATAACCGAGCCTATATCCCGAACAAGCCCATGGTTAATATATTATAATATTTTTCTAAAAATTATTAAGTATTTTTGAAATAAAATTTATGTAATTTAACTAAAAATTTGACTTAAGGCTTTAAAATTTTAAAGGTGTTTTGTTTTCTATAAGTTAAATTTTTGTAAGTTAATAATTGGTTTTAAAGTGAATTTAAAGATTTTATTTACGATAAATGACATAATAATTAAATTTGATTTAATATGGAGTTGAAATCTAACCTAGAAATTTTAATAAAAGTTATTTCCGAAAATGGATATGTTTGGTATAATAAATAATGTTCTTTGAATTGATAAAATGAAAGACGGTTGAAATGGAACATTTTGGAATAACTTTTATTTAACTTGAATCATAGTTGAATTGATGTCTAAATGAATAAAGTTGTGAAGAAATTTAGTGTATATTAACTATAAAAGGAAAAAAAAATTTATGGAACGGATGTGTTTTGTAAGTAAATAATTGAAAATGTTGTTTTCAAATGGAAAGGTGAAATTTCCATTTATGACTTAACTGGAAAATTGGAAATTGGGTTTTAAATAAAATTGTTAAGTTAAGTAAATAAATGAGAATTTAGTTTTATTTAGGAAGTGGGTATTTTTAAATTAAGTGTAAAGTTATTTGGAAAAATATATATACAAGTTAAGTAAAATTGGGAAATTCTGACTTACAAATGATTCATAGTAAATTTGGATATTTTATTTAATCATAAGATAAATGGTATCCAAATGAATATTTTTCTAAAGCAGGAATATGATTTTATAAGTTAAGAATGGTTAAAAATTTAAATTTTTATGTTTCTGAATTCGACAATGTTTTGAAATTAAAGTGGCAGAGACGTGTTGTATTTATGAACAGAGAGAGTTTGCATTAGGCAGAGACGTAAGTTTTGTGTAAATACATATTTTTCAAACTAGATAAGTTCGACATGCCATTGGAAAAAAAAGAATATATATATATATATATATATATATATATATATATATATAATAAATAGTATTGCCGAACCTATGAAGTTGGGGTCGGGATGTGGGGTGAGGCAGTCGAGCAAAAGTTGAACCAAAATTTCTTTTACACCATTCGTTCCAGTTGTTTCAAAATATTTGCTTTAACCGTAAATTGAAGTCGCGTATTGGTTTTATTTGGATTTTCTTCTAGATTTTGATCAAGTCATTGCTTCCGCTGTGAATTGATCGTGCTTTCTATACTCTTATTTCAGGATTTTCGTTTTGAATCAATTTTTTTTTCAGCAGCATTCAGGTGAGTATTTCTCACCAGACAAACATACCTATATTTCTGTGAATTATCGCAAGTGTATTTGTAAAATTTTTATTAAATTTTATCTATCTGTAATATAACGTATGATGTTAAACCCCATTTTAAATTGACACCTCATCAGTTGTTTATCTGTTGTAATATAGTTGCAGTTATATTATTTATTGCTTATTTACTATTAAATCATCACTGCAAGTTCCCTGTAAATTGAGATCGTTATAGGCTGAAACGATAGGCCTGAACGACAATTATTATCCATATATATTATTTAATTGTTTAAATTTGATTTGTTAACTTGGGATTGCGGGTTTGAAATGATAGAACCCGGGGTTTTGTAAATTGCGGATTGAAATGATATAAATCCGTATCACTTGACCTAGGCTAGAAAACTATATACAGACCCGTGGTTTTTATAATGTTTTTCTGAAATATTTTAAATTTATTTTAAAATGGAAGTTTATAATATTCTGGTTTAAATATATTTAAAGGATTTTTATAAGATTTATAATGTTTTGAATGAGTTAAAAATGTTAAATAAATAAATAAATGTTTAAATAAATTTTGGAATATAACTTATTTTGGGAATTTCTGAATTTTGTTAAAAATAAGGTTTAAGTTAAGTAAATAATTGATAAAAAGTTATATTTGGGAATTTAAAACTTGATGGTTAAGTTAATAGTCTATTACAGCACTTAAATGCTGTTTTTATAAACGAACTGTTTTAACCTATAGACTTTAGGTAGCATTTCATAAGTGCTACAGAAACTGCGATTTTAATTATTTAAAAATAAATTTATGGAAATAATCTTTGGGGAAATGGGTTTAAATTTTGGAAGTAAATATGTAATTAATAAAAATAAGGAATTGACTTTGAATGGTTTTAAATGGAAGAATTTAATTTTAAAAAGGGAGAAAAAGGCAATCAATTCCTAAATAAATTGAATAGATTTAAATGGTATATTGTAAAATGACCAATGTTTAAAAACAATATTTTGATATTGTAGTATTTGAAATATATTATGATTTGTAAAGTATTAATACCATTTTAAAAGCTGTAACCACGGGTTATAATAACGTTTGGTTGTGAAAGAGACCGGGATCGGATATCTGGCATACTCTTTGTCGATACCGAAAACCACTTTACCAACCGTGTACGCGGTGGAGATTCCAGAATGAAGTAGGATGGTGGTGACGTTTTCTTTGAGGTAAAGACGTGGACCCGACTCCCATGAGTTGGCATAAGGCGGCTAAAACAGGAGCGATTCTCGGATTAATGAGGTAGCACCTCTGATCGGACGCACTTCTTTGTATGCCATTCTATTACTTTTGTGATTGTTTTGGTGTGCACCTTTGATTTGGGAGTGTTGTTCGAGGTGGGCGGCAGCTGCGCGCTGCGCGTTTCCATCGGTCCGGATAGCAATTGGTATATCTACCCTGGCATTGCCTAGTTGTGCCGTGTCACCTACCATAGCGAGCCTTCTACGAGTTTCTATTTGTGTCGTACCTATGGAGTATCCTCTGGTAGCTTCCCGATCAGGAGGTATTACGATACTGTATAGACTATTGGCATTATTTGTGTTAAGTTGGAAAATGTAAAGCCTTAACGCTATTTAAAAGTAAATTTAGTTTACAAATAGACACTATTATAATAGCGATGTATTACTACATAGTAAATAGTTTAACGGATCCTTAAAGGATGGGCAGTCCCAAGCATCCTTTAAGTTACTTGCTCTATATTACAGTACACTTGAATTAACTTACACTATATAAGTGTGTATGTCCTGACTCGAGTGTTTATGTTTTATTTTACGCTCGGGTCAGCCTGAGTTGCAGTTTCAGTTTTCTTCCCGGAGCTAGGACATTCTGTAGACCTTTCGAGCTGTTGGAAAAATCTTTCAGTCTATATCTTATTTATGTAATGGATACTTTGGAATATTTGGATTTCTATTGATGTTATAAACTGTACAGGAGATTCTAAACCATGTAAAATTTTATTTGGTTGAGATTTTTAGTGGCTTCATGAACCACTAAGTATTTTAAATTCCGCTGCGAGATTTCTGATATCTGTGTCTGTGATTTATTTACTGCATATTCTGAGTTTTGCCAAAAATTTATTTACGACACGGTATTTTGAACAATTCAAGTCCGACATGTGTGGATGCGAATGGTTGAAAATATCGGGTCGTTACATATATATATATATATATATATATATATATATATATGAAAATTAATATAACTTTTAAATCAAACCACCCGACCGAAAGTTTAAAACTGATAAAAGAGAACATTATAAGTTATATTTAAAACAATCCTTATTATAAGCTTAGTATTTGAAAGAAAAAAAGACATAATTCCAAAGTGGTATATTTATATAAACAAATACATGCAACAAATATAAGATTAGTCGAAATCATATGCAGACCATGATATAAGAAATATAAAAAAAAATCAGAGTAGCCTCTAGATAAAACATTTAAATTCAAACACATAAACCAAGTCCCAATAAAATATATCTAACAACTTATAAAAAAATTGATTCACTTAACATTCAATTTTGTTATACAGAACATATACATACAAATCAGTTTAATATAACTGTACAAACCTTATATATCACTCTTTTTTTATAATAACCGAACGTATTGTACTTATATAAATATAAATATATTTAAACTGACAAAATAAAAACTATGTATACACTGAAAGATAACCTTGAGATCCTATAACCAAGTATATAAATATATCCATACAACCAACTATAACAAACAAACAGAGGTTATAAAACCCACGCACACTTACATTCTGTAGTTCGAATCAATAGCTATATATATAGATATACTCATTATACTTTTAAACTAATACATATATATAATAGTTTATGGAAAATAAAATGAACAGACATGTATAAAGTAACCTAAAAAATATATCACCTGCACTATATATATTTCAACATGCAGCTGCTCATGGGGAAAAGTGGCACGGTGTAAGGTCGGCTAGAGGAAAGGTAGATCTGGGTAGAGGCTCAGCTCGTGAGGTGTGCGATTGTTGTGGAAGTTTGTAGGCGAAGATGAAGAAGATTTGCTCGGTGATGAAATGAGAGGCTGCGCTAAAATGGTGAGTGGAGGAGATGCGAAAGAAATATGCAGTGGAGGATGAAGCTACAACCAAATCCGTTCTTTCCTCTCTTTTTTCTTTTTTTTAGATGTGGACGGAAGGGTTTGAGAGGAGTTGGCAAGGGATTGGCCGAAATAAAATGAGAACCAACAGTTCTATTTCTATCCAAAATATAAGTTATATCGTCTCATATATCCTTTGAAATTAATACACGGAACAAATTAAAGAGACAGAAATTTGAGTACCGATTCGTTTTAAAATAGTTAAATAAAGAGTCATAGAGAACAACATAAATGATAATGGCTGTACAGAATTTATCAGATGGAAAATAAATGGTCACGGGTAGATCAAAGAGTTAAACGGTATCGATACAGAACCCGTTTTAATGATTTTGTAGCACCCTATGGTTCGAGAAACAGAATTGATTATACTGCTGAGATAAGTACGATGAGACTATCAAAACGTTATACAGATATCAGTGGTACGATTCGAAATAAAAAAATTCGAATTTTCTACTAGCGGAAAATGCAGCAAAAACGCAGAAAAATAAATCGACGGAGCTAAAGAATTCTGAATTTGGAAAAACGAAAAATGACGTCTTGCTTAGAAGATGATTTACAATTTTTCTATATAAAAATATTCAGGTTTCGAAAATATTTTATTATCATCAATTATAAACTAACTTGAATTAAATAGTATTACACAATAAAATAACTTTCTTAAAATCCGATGAAAATTTACCATCTGCTATATTTAAATATACGTATTCCAAATATAAATTTTTATTTTCGAATTTCATTATTTAAAATTTCTCCAAAAATTACATTAAATACGTTAATAAAATAAATAAAAATTAATAGAATTTTACGGGCCGTTATAATTTTTTGGTAAAGAGAACGTTCTAAATAAACTTTGTATTAAATTCCAATGAGGGAATTCGCACTGTCCGTAAGAGTTTAAAAGGTGATTTCACCGTTATTCAACAAATAGTACATGTTGAATTTGGAAATTGGTATTAAGTATAATTAGTCTTATTCCTATGGATCCCTTTTACTTAATACCAATTGGGTTTACAATAAACGATGCCTTAAATAACGTTGTTTTTGACCCATTTAAAACATGTGTTGGAAAATGAAATCTATATTAAAATTAAAATTAAAATTATAATAATAATAGTATATTGGAGTGTTTTTCTATGTAATTAAAATTTTTTTATAAAAGAATATATTTCTATATGAAAGTTCATAAATGGAAAGTTTATATTTATAAAATAACTTTTATAATGTTAAAATATCTTTTAAAAGAAATGATTTGAAAGTGATATCTTAAATGAGATTTAAATATAAACGTGATTTAAAAAGGAAACAGGTGGAAGAAGGCATGGATTTTGACATCAAATATTTTCGGGAAAGTAAGGAAGACGTGACTATAACACTGTTTTTATAGTAAGTGATTTCCGAAAAGAGCTGTTTTACATAGTATACAAGATTCATATATATCCTATATATATGTTAAGATTCGATGTGGGGTAACTTATATCAATTTTAAAGTTAAGAATGCCATCCATTCAAGGTCTGAGAGGTAAATGATAAACCAACCCGATCGGCTTCATTGTTAACTCATAAATAGTTTGAGTTTGAAATCGAAAATTAATGTTAAGTATAATTAACCAAATCCTTATACTAGGATTTTGGACTGCTATAACGATAATTCATGCAACATTCGTTTTGACCAAATAAAGTGTCTTTTGAAAATTATATAGCTTTCCTCAAAGATTTGTAAATACACCTATTACGGATCTAAGTTTATAGAGGTATTTTCTAAGTGTTGAAAATTAAGTGCACCGTTTACCAAACAATCTTAGATGAAACTAAATAGATTATTCATATATCCAAACAATTTTGAAGTATCCTTGCTCAAACAACCATAAACCAAACAAACAACAATTTCAAACAATAGATCGAGTTCATTCTCATTAATTTCATTTCATAACATTTGTTGTTTGATTTCCTTTTCATTCAATTAATACTTATCTTCATTTAATTTATTCACATCATATCAACTCTCTTTTTATTGTATTATATTTATTTTCATTCATTACTTGATTTCATTTATTTACATTCATTTATTAATAATATTCAAGTTCAATTCGGTTACTTGGCATAACAATTTCATTAACTTAACTTTATAATCTTTTTAATTTACATTTTATTTCTTACAGTTTTCATTTATTTCTATCCACTACTTGCAAATTCATTTACATTAATCCATATACCGCGAATTTCTCTTATTTGTATTGCGTTCATTTATTCATTACATAAGATTACTAGTACAATTTCCCATACATTTTCTTATTAAACATTATAACTTTAAATATTTTGGCAAGTTATATATATGTTAAAGAATGCAAATTGAAAAATTATACAAGTTTACCTCGTTTACTTTAATTTAACTTAATGTCCAATAATTATATCCTTTTCTTTTTATAGACTACAAATTTCAACTTTCTTTTTATTTCATTTATAACCTAGCTTAGGGGTTCCAATTATTAGTTAGTTACATTCCATGTCACTACAATAATTAAACTATAAATTAATGGAAACTTAAGAACTAAATACCGGTTTCCGTTTAAAAATCATTTTAAAATATATATAACCATATCATTATATATCTATCAAATCATATTAAAAATTAAAAATCAAGATTTATCTATCAAACAATTGTGTAGTTACTACTACAACAGCCTTCCCACTTTGAAACTCGAAAATGAATGTCTATGATGCGTGCACTCATCACCGAAATTATTTTCCAGCGACAGAAAGGGGAGTATAGAACTTATTTCTTTCCAAAATTTTCTTTAAAACAATTCTTTCAAATTATATTGAAATATTTATTTCAGAAAATACTTCTAAAAAATATTATTATTATACTCTGAAATCGTTCAAAAGAATTTTTTCCAAAAATCCCAGAACTCAAGTTCTAAGTTTCCAATCTTTCATTTATGTTATTTTCCTCAAATCTTATTTCCAATCAGTATTTATAAATTTCACTACTTAACAACCAATATATTACAACCAAATATAACCTTTATAAAATTTATTAATTTACATACAGAAAATATAATAGGCAAAAATTATTTCATTTACCTATATTCAAAACAATATTGTGCCGGTCTGTCCTATTAAATGTTTAGAAATCCCTATTGATGTCATAGCATTCTATGCACCAACCAGAATTTATAAATACAAAGAGGAACAAACTAACAAATATTAAAACCTTTTTATAACACTAACAAATACGCTCTCTCATATATATATACACTCAATGACTCATCATAGGGTATTACTACCCAATTAGTAAAGAGTCAGACCCCACAAACTAAGGTTTATCGCTAAACCAAAGCTCTGACACCAGATGAAAAGTCCCGCCTTTTTGTACATTTTAAATAGACGATAAACCACACATTTTTAGACTCAAACCATACAGAAGGGTGGATTGTTATTGGGGTGAATAAGAAAAGTAGGGAAAGAAATAAAACAAAACAAAATCTCACAGCGGAATGACAAAATATAATAATCAAATAACAGTTCATGAAGCCGTTTTACAAAGCATTTGATTATACTTATACAACATGTGATGACCCGGATTTTCGAACCGGTTAAAATTGCCAAAAAATCCATCCATTCTAAGACAACTAATGAAAACTACCAACTTAATACACCATATTTGATAATTATTCAACATTACTAAATGTATAGGATAAAATTTCAATTTTACAAGTTATCAGAGTAATCAAATTAATCTACTAGATATGCTTATATACAAACCAAATACAAATAAATCTAACGCTGCACAACTCTAATAAGAGAGACAGCAATGGCCATTCCTACTAACTCAATAAACACGTCAAATGCGGAATAAAATAGTAAGCAGGAAAAATACAATAACACGAGATAAACAACAACCATTAAAAGATAAACATGAAAAGGTTATATCATTTTAGGAGCTGCATCACTACCACTTGTGACTGCCTACATACCCCTATCTGATTGGGTACCCAATTAGATATAGAATCAAGCCAACGTAGTTCTCATACCGCAAATAGGACTCGTTGAGCCTATGATGCAACAAACAAATATGCAATTCCCAAAACTACCCACTTAGGCTTAATCTTTAAATTTAGATTTTCAAATCTAATCACATTTACGGAAATATCTCTTTGGACTTTATTCTCGAATTCTTATTTTAAAACTTTTGAAATACACACACACACACACACACATATATATATCATTTATATTCAAATTATACTTTACTTCGGGATCATAAATCAAGTCACTTTTGAAAAGTTTATTTGGAAATCTCAAATACTATAATAAAACATATCAAACCATATGCAACCAGATCGGGAGGTTTCTCCCAATAACAAGGCAACTGGGTCCCAGCCTTAATACAATCGATAAATAAGTATATCCCTCTATTCTAAGAGCGGACTATACCAAAAACACATGCCCACCTTTTTAGTTACGAGTTACCCGAATCATTGGTAACATAACAAATCATTTTATATCCTAAGCGATAAATCATTTCACACTAATACTCACAAGTACTTTCAAATCTATAATAATTTTCATTTCCCAAATCTGTTCAAAAACCATCTTAAAACCATCGGGTTTAGTCCTCGAAATTCTTTCCGTTTTATAAAACACTTTTATAAAACCATTCATTATATAAATCACTTTTATATAATATAACTTCAAACATTCATTACCAAACATTTCTATTCTTTTAAAGGGAAAACATTTCATAACAATTCCTTTTGAAAACCAATTTTCAAAATAATTCATTAAATTGAAGTGAACCAAATATTACCGCTAAACACCTTATAGTCAAATTGTGAAATAAATCACAAGGCGTTAGCCTATAACTATTTTCTACCCAGCCCATGCATATGGATAATAAATTGCTCATAAACTGGTTGAGCAAAGTCAACAATCAATAATAATAATCAGTACTAATAAATTGGTCGAGCAAAGTCAATAATCAATAAATAATAATCAGTACTCATAAATTGGTCGAGCCTAATTCAAACAATCAGTCAATAAAATAAACACAATAATAAATGACAAACAATGCTTCATTCTATCAAATATTTATAACACTTTAACGGTTTGATATTTATTTTGGAGCATCCGGGCTTTCCCTTCCACATGTTCCATCCCTCGCCCAAGTCTTCTTGGATCTCACAGACGAAATACATGTACTAGTTGTTTCCGCATATCCCATTAAGTATTTAACTTCTAAATTTTAAATTACTTAATTAATCATCCAAACATAATATCAAGTAAGGAAATCAAACCATTGTTCTAGGAAACAAAGTAAACAAGCATTTAACAAGTATTTTCGAACAACTCAACACTTAAAGTTCCTTCAACATAGCAATGGTTTTAATGAACATATAATAAGAAATAACATACTTTGGATTCCACCTCGTCAAACTTTAAGGCAAGGAACTTAAGATCTAACGCATACTTCCTACCATGCTTCGAACCAAATAAATATAAGCTCGAATTCCTCCTTCCTAGCGCTTGGCCAAGGATTGAGATGGAAGTTGGCCAAAAGTATAAAGAAGGAGTGGTGGAACTTAGAACTTGAATTCTAAAAATTAGACCCGAAAAATAGGTCATATTCTCTCTTGTTTTTGACTCTTTTACACTCAAAATTTAAAAAAATTGTTAACATAAAAGTTGTTGCAAATTCTATTTTTCTGAATTTAAAGAAAAGAATCACTTGATTTTGATTAATATTGAGGAAGATATGGTCGAAATAAAAAGTGCTTTTCTTGGATTCACAAAAATAAATCTCGGAAATGCACCTTAAAATTGAGTTTCTGGTATAGCAAACCTCAATACTAGAAAAAGTAGTCAACATAAAAGTTGTAGCCACTGAAATTGTATATGGTTTAAAAAATGAATTTCTTAATTTGGATCAGTTATGATCAAGTTTTGATCAAAACAAAATGACCTATTCTCTAGCTTAAAAACTGGGCCAGAAAATGAACTGGAAAGAAGTGTATTTTTGACATAGTTTACTTTAGAATGAGATAAAGTGGTCAACAAGAAAGTTGTAGCCACTAGAGAAATACATGATTTGAAAAAAGGATTTTATATTTTGGTTCGGTTTTGAAGAAGATATGTCCGAGAGAAAAGAGGCAAAATGTGGAGAAAAGAGGAGTTTGATTTGAAGAGAATAAACATTGATTTCTTTTGAAAATTTTATAAATATTTTGACGTTATTCCTTTTTAATTTTTTATATCACATGGAAGCCATTAAAGAGAAGAGGTAGAAGATAAAGAATATTGAGAAAAGAAGAAGAAAATGTGAACGCAAGTGAAGAAGGAGGTGGATATTTATAGAAAAAGAAAGAAGTGGTAAATTTACCAAAACAACCTCTTACCAAATTACCAAACTAACATTACTTTAACCTAAAGCATTCTACACTTTTTCAATAATTAACATCATCTTTCACATCCTTACTTTATGTCTTAGTCACTTAAAGAATATGTAAAGAATATCATAATTATGTTGGCTTTGATTTGATGTGATTTGATGTTTACTTTTTCTTACTTTTGTTAATTCTTACTTACTTTTAGTAATGACTTCTAGAAGTTTTCTAATCTTATATAGTAAAATTAAACATATTTAGTGAATTAATGAATACTTACACTATTTGAATATATGTTCCTATATAAGAAAATAAAGGTGCGACGACGTTGCGACAACTTTTAATCGACAAAACGTCGTTTTTTGATAAAATGTTTTACGGTCATATTTTAACGTTTTAGTTAAACTATTTATTTATGTAAAAAAAATTTAAAATAAATTTATATAATACTATTTAAAAATATAAGCACTCATAAATAAATTAAAATAATTTATTTAACCATTGAAACATACTTTTCTGAAATCAGCATTTTGTCACTTTGTCGATACAGGCAAATGTTACTATTTTTATGTTTGTTTCTACTTCCAAATCTTATCTAATATTATTTAAATCATAAAACCTTTTATATTTAATATTTAAAATCACTATAAATAGTATAATTTAAAGCGGTCAAATTCTAAGTCGTTACATTCTCCCCTACTTAAAAGAATTTCGTCCTCGAAATTACAAGGATGAAAAAAATATAACGAAAAAACAACAATTAACAAAAGTTATGCACACCAAAAATAGTAATATCACCTATAACCCCGGTCTGAGGTACGGTGCCTTATCCTATCCATTTTATTTATCAAATTAAGGTAGTTTCATTTTTAAAATTCCTAGGTTGATTACTAACCATAGATTAATTTTACTTAGGCACCTAACCTAAGCTCTGATACCACGTGTGATGACCTGGATTTTCGAACAGGTTAAAATTGCCAAAAAATCTGTCCGTTCTAAGACTACTAATGAAAATTACCAACTTAATACATCATATTTGATAATTATTCAACATTACTAAATGTATAGGATAAAATTTCAATTTTACAAGTTATCGGATTAATCAAATTAATCTACCAGGTATGCTTATATACAAACCAAATATAAATAAATCTAACGCTGCAACTCAATAAACATGTCAAATGCGGAATAAAATAGTAAGCAGGAAAAATACAATAACACGAGATAAACAACAACCATTAACAGATAAACATGAAAAGGTTATATTATTTTAGGGGCTGCATCACTACCACTTGTGACTGCCTATGTACCCCTATCTAATTGGGTACCCAATTAGATACAGGATGAAACCAATGTAGTTCTTTTAACGGAAATTGGACTCATGGAGCTTACGATGCAACAAACAAACATGCAATTCCTAAAACTATCCACTTAGGCTTAATCTTTAAATTTAGATTTTCAAATCTAATCACCTTTACGGAAATTATCTCTTTAGACTTTATTCTCGAATACTTATTTCAAAACTTTTGAAATTTATATATATATTTTATATTCAAATTATACTTTACTTCGGGATCTTAAATCAAGTCACTTTTGACAAGTTTAATTGGAAATCCAAATACTGTAATAAAACATATCAAACCATATGCAACCAGATCGGGAGGTTTCTCCCAATAACAAGGCAACTGGGTCCCATCCTTAATACAATCGATAAATAAGTATATCCCTTTATTCTAAGAGCGGATCATACCAAAAACACATGCCCATCTTTTTAGTTGCGGGTTACTCGAATCATTGGTAACATAACAAATCATTTTACATCCCGAAGCGATAAATCATTTCACACTAATACTCACAAGTACTTTCAAATCTATAATAATTTTCATTTCCCAAATCTGTTTAAAAATCGTCTTAAAACCATCAGGTTTGGTCCTCGAAATTCTTTTCGTTTTATAAAATACTTTTATAAAACCATTCATTATATAAATCACTTTTATATAATATAACTTCAAAATTTTCATTACCAAACAATTCTTTTCTTTTAAGGGGAAAACATTTCATAACAATTCCATTTGAAAACCAATTTTAAAAACAATTCATCAAATTGAAGTGAACCAAATATTACCACTAAACACCTTATAGTCAAATTGTGAAATAAATCACAAGGTGTTAGCATATAATTATTTTCTACCCAGCTCATGCATATGGATAATAAATTGCTCATAAATAGTCGATCAAAGTCAACAATCCAAAGTAATAATCCATACTCATAAACTAGTCGAGCAAAGTCAATAATCAATAAATAATAATCAGTACTCATAAACTGGTCGAGCCTAATTCAAACAATCAGTCAATGAAATAAACACAATAATAAATGATAAACAATGCTTCATTATATCAAATATTTATAACACTTTAACGGTTTGATATTTATTTTGGAGCATCCGGGCTTTCCCTTCGACAAGTTCCATCCCTTGCCCAAGTCTCCTTGGATCTCACAGACGAAACACATGTACTAGTCGTTTCCGCTTACCCCATTAAGTATTTAACTTCTAAATTTTAAATTACTTAATTAATCATCCAAACATAATATCAAGCAAGGAATTCAAACCATTATTCTAGGAAACAAAGTAAACTAGCATTTAACAAGGGTTTTCAAACAACATAACACTTAAAGTTCCTTCAATATAGCAATGGTTTTAATGAACATAAAATAAGAAATAACTTACTGTGGATTCCACTCCGTCAAACATTAAGGCAAGGAATTTAAGATCTAACGCATACTTCCTACATGCTTCGGAACCAAATAAATATAAGCTTGAATTCCTCCTTCCTAGTGCTTAGCCAAGGCTTGAGATGGAAGTTGACCGAAAGTATAAAGAAGGAGTGGTGGAGCTTTGAACTTGAATTCTCAAAATTAGACCCGAAAAATAGGTCATATTCTCTCTTGTTTTTGACACTTTCACTCTACAAATTTTAAAACTTGTTAACATAAAAGTTGTTGAAAATTCCTTTTTCTTGAATTTAAAAAAATGAATCAGTTGATTTTGATTAATATTGAGGAAGATATGGTCGAAATAAAAAGAGCTATTCTTGGATTCACAAAAATAAAGCTCGAAAACGCATTTTAAAGAATTGAATTTCGGTATAGAAAACCTCAAAACTAGAAAAAGTAATCAACAGAAAAGTTGTAGCCAATGAAATTTTATATGGTTTAATTTTTTTTTAATTTGGATATGTTATGATCAAGTTATGATCAAAACAAAATGACCTATTCTCTGGCTTAAAAGCTGGGCCAGAAAATGAACTGGAAAGAAGTGTATATTTGACATAGTTAATTTTAGAATGAGATAAAGTGGTCAACATGAAAGTTGTTGCCACTGGAGAAATACATGATTTTTAAAAAAGAATTTTGTATTTTTATTCGGTTTTGAAGAAGTTATAGCCGAGCGAATAAGAGGAAAAATGTGGAGAAAACAGGAGTTTGATTTGAAGAGAATAAACATTGATTTCTTTCGAATATTTCATAAATATTTTAATGTTATTTCTTTTCAATTTTTTATATGACATGGAAGCTATTAAAGAGAAGAGGAAGAAGATAAAGAATCTTGAGAAAAGAAGAAGAAGAAGAAAATGTGAACGAAAGTGAAGAAGGAGGTGGATATTTATAGAAAAAGAAAGAAGTGGTAAATTTACCAAAACAACCTCTTACTAAATTACCAAACTAACCTTTAACCTCAAGCATTCTACACCTTCAATACTTAACATCATCTTTCACATCCTTACATTATGTCTTAGTCACTTAAAGACTAAGTAAAGAATATCATAATTATGTTGGCTTTGATTTGATGTGATTTGATGTTTACTTTTTCTTACTTTTGTTAATTCTTACTTACTTTTAGTAATGACTTCTAGAAGTTTTCTAATCTTATATAGTAAAAGTAAACATATTTAGTGAATTAATTAATACTTATACTATTTGAATATATGTTCCTATATAAGAAAATAAAGGTGCGACAACGTTGCGACGACTTTTAATCGACAAAACGTCGTTTTTCGACAAAACGTTTTACAGTCATATTTTGACGTTTTAGTTAAACTATTTATTTATGTAAAACAAATTTAAAAATAATTTTTTATAATGCTATTTAAAAATATAGAACTCATAAATAATTTAAAATAATTTATTTAACCATTGAAACATACTTTTCTGAAATCAACATTTTGTCACTTTTGTCGATATAGGAAAATGTTACTATTTTTATGTTTGTTTCTACTTCCAAATCCTATCTAATATTATTTAAATCATAAAAACTTTTATATTTAATATTTAAAATCACCCTAAATATTATATTTTAAAGAGGTCAAATTCTGGGTCATTATATTCTCCCAAACTTAAAAGAATTCCGTCCTCGAAATTACAAGGATGAAAAAAAATATAACGAAAAACAACAATTAACGAAAGTTATGCACACCAAAAATAGTAATATCACCCATAACCCCGGTCTGAGGTACGGTGCCTTGTCCTATCCAATTTATTTATCAAAATAAGGTAGTTTCATTTTTAAAATTCCTAGGTTGATATACTAACCCTAGATGAATTTTACTTAGGCACCTAACCTAAACTTTGATACCACGTGTGATGACCCGGATTTTCGAACCAGATAAAATTGCCAAAAAATCCGTCCGTTATAAGACTACTAATGAATACTACCAATCTAATACACCAAATTTGATAATTATTCAACTTTGCTAAATTTATAGGATAAAATTTCAATTTTACAAGCTATCAGAGTAATCAAATTAATCTACTAGGTATGCATATATACAAACCAAATACAAATAAATCTAACGCTGCACAACTCTAATAAGAGAGACAGTAATGGCCATTCCTACGAACTCAATAAACATGTCAAATGCGGAATAAAATAGTGAGCGGGAAAAATACAATAACACGAGATAAACAACAACCATAAACAGATAAACATGAAAAGGTTATATCACTTTAGGGACTGCATCACTAGCACTTGTGACTGCGTACGTACCCCTATCTAATTGGGTGCCCAATTAGATACAGGATCAAGCCATCGTAGTTCTCCTACCGTAAATAGGACTCATGTAGCCTACGATGCAACAAACAAATATGCAATTTCTAAAACTACCCACTTAGGCTTAATCTTAAAATTTAGATTTTCAAATCTAATCACCTTTACGGAAATTATCTCTTTGGACTTTATTCTCGATTTCTTATTTCAAAACTTTTGAAATATATATATATCCTTTATATTCAAATTATACTTCACTTTGGGATCTTAAATCAAGTCACTTTTGAAAAGTTTATTTGGAAATCCCAAATACTTAATAAAACATATCAAACCATGTGTAACCAGATCGGTAGGTTTCTCTCAATAACAAGGCAACTGGGTCCCAGCCTTAACACAATCGATAAATAAGTATATCCCTCTATTCTAAGAGTGGACTATACCAAAAACACATGCCCACCTTTTTAGTTACAGGTTACCCGAATCATTGGTAACATAACAAATCATTTTATATCTCAAAGCGATAAATCATTTCGCACTAATACTCACAAGTACGTTCAAATCTATAACAATTTTCATTTTCCAAATCTGTTCGAAAATCATCTTAAAACCATCGGGTTTAATCCTCGAAATTCTTTCCATTTCATAAAAAAAATTTATGAAATCATTCATTATATAAATCACTTTTATATAATATAACTTCAAAATGTTCATTACCAAACATTTCTATTCTTTTAAAGGGAAAGCATTTCATAACAATTCCATTTGAAAACCAATTTTCAAAACAATTCATTCAATTGAAGTGAACCAAATATTACCGCTAAACACCTTTTAGTCAAATTATGAAATAAATCACAAGTTGTTAGCGTATAATTATTTTCTACCCAGCCCATGCATATGGATAATAAATTGCTCATAAACTGGTCGAGCAAAGTCAACAATCAATAGTCATAATCAGTACTCATAAAATGGTCGAGCAAAGTCAATAATCAATAAATAATACTCTGTACTCATAAACTGGTCGAGCCTAATTCAAAAACCAGTCAATGAAATAAACGCAATAATAAATGATAAACAATGCTTCATTCTATCAAATATTTATAACACTTTAACGGTTTGAAATTCATTTTGGAGCTTCCAGGCTTTCCCTTCGACATGTTCCATCCCTCGCCCAAGTCTCCTTGGATCTCATAGACGAAACACATGTACTAGTCGTTTCCACATACCTCATTAAGTATTTAACTTCTAAATTTTAAATTACTTAATCAATCATCCAAACTTAATATCAAGCAAGGAAATCAAACCATTGTTCTAGGAAATAAAGTAAACAAGCATTTAACAAGGGTTTTCAAACAACATAACACTTAAAGTTCCTTCAACATAGCAATGGTTTTAATGAACATAAAATAAGAAATAACTTACTTTGGATTCCACTCCGTCAAACTTTAATTCAAGGAACTTAAGATCTAACGCATACTTCCTACATGCTTTAGAACCAAATAAATATAAGCTCGAATTCCTCCTTCCTAGTGCTTAGCCAAGGCTTGAGATGGAAGTTGACCGAAAGTATAAAGAAGAAGTGGTGGAGCTTTTAACTTGAATTCTCAAAATTATACTCGAAAAATAGGTCATATTCTCTCTTGTTTTTTACTCTTTTACTCTCAAAATTTGAAAAACTTGTTAACATAAAAGTTGTTGTAAATTCTTTTTTCTTGAATAAATGAAAAATTATCACTTGATTTTGGTTAATATTGAAGAAGATATGGTCAAAATAAAAAGAGCTATTCTTGGATTCACAAAAATAAAGCTCGAAAATGCACTTTAAAGAAATGAGTTTCAGGTATAGCAAACCTCAAAAATGGAAAAGGTAATCAACATAAAAGTTGTAACCACTGAAATTTTATATGGTTTAAAGAAAAGAATTTCTTAATTTGGATCAGTTATGATCAAGTTATAATCAAAACAATTTGATCTATTTTCTGGCTTAAAAACTGGGTCAGAAAATGAACTGGAAAGAGGTGTATTTTTGACATAGTTACCTTTAGAATGAGATTAAGTTGTCAACATGAAAGTTGTAGCTACTGGAGAAATATATGATTTGACAAAATTAATTTTGTATTTTGGTTCAGATTTGAAGAAGTTTTGGCCGAGAGAATAAGAGGCAAAATGTAGAGAAAAGAGGAGTTTGATTTGAAGAGAATAAACACTGATTTATTTTGAATATTTTATAAAAAAATTACGTTATTTCTTTTTAGTTTTTTATAAGACATGGAATCCATTAAAGAGAAGAGGTAGAAAATAAAGAATCTTGAAAAAACAAGAAGAAGAAAATGTGAATGAAAGTGAAGAAGGAGGTGGATATTTAAAGAAAAAGAAAGAAGTGGTAAATTTACCAAAACAACTTCTTACCAAATTACCAAACTAACCCTACTTTAACCTAAAGCATTCTACACTTTTTCAATACTTAAAATCATCTTTCACATTCTTACTTTATGTCTTAGTCACTTAAAGACTAAGTAAATAATTCATAATTATGTTGGATTTGATTTGATGTGATTTGATGTTTACTTTTTCTTAATTTTGTTAATTCTTACTTACTTTTAGTAATGACTTCTAGAAGTTTTCTAATCTTATATGGTGAAAGTAAACATATTTAGTGAATTAATTAATGCTTACACTATTTGAATATATGTTTCTATATAAGAAAATAAATGTGCGACGAAGTTGCGATAACTTTTAATCGACAAAACGTCATTTTTGGACAAAATATTTTATGGTCATATTTTGACGTTTTAGTTAAACTATTTGTTTATGTAAACTAAATTTAAAAATAAATTTTTATAATGCTATTTAAAAATATACGCACTCATAAATAAATTAAAATAATTTATTTAACCATTGAAACATACTTTTCTGAAATCAGCATTTTGTCACTTTTGTCGATATAGGCCAATGTTACTATTTTATGTTTGTTTCTACTTCCAAATCCTATCTAATATTATTTAAATCATAAAACCTTTTATATTTAATATTTAAAATCACTCTAAATAGTATATTTTAAAGCGGTCAAATTCTGGGTCGTTACACAACACATATCAGAGTTACACATACCAGAGAATAATAAATAATGCAGCAGAACAGTATTAATGCAGTGGAATAATATAGTAAATAGTAATACAATCTTCGTCTTGGTCCACCAAAAGTAAGGTCTTCAAATCCTGAAATGCTCAGACTGACCCGAGCGAATTGAAAAGACAAAACACTCGAGTAATAACTAAAAGATCTTATGTAAGTTAAATCAATAGAAACAAATATGAGCGGAACGACGTCAGAGATGTTTACGGGATTTGACATCTCCTATCCAGTGTCTAACGTGAGTGCAGTAACTTAAGAGATGCTCGGGATTCACATCTCCTAATGGTCCGTTAAACTATTTACTATGTAGTAATATTTCGCTATTATAATATTGTCTATAGTAAAATAAAATTACTTTTTTAATAACGTTAAGGGGTTACCCATATAGCCCTTACCACGTAATAGTCCCAGTAATCCATCCAGTATCCGTGTATCTCCATATCAGGAGACTACCCTAAATACTCCGCGGGCTACGGCAGAAAACCAAACTCGTACAAGGCGCACTAGGGCAAGTGACACGGCACACAAGGCAATGCCAGGGTAGATATACCAATTACTATCTGGACTGGTGGTGACGCATAGCGCGCAGCTACCGCCCACCTTAAGCCACACCACCAAAATCAAAAATCAAAAGTGCCCACCGAATAAATCTCAAATCAAAATATAATGGAATGGTATCGGAGGAGTGTGTCCGATAAAAGGAGCTACCTCACTGGCCTGGAATCGCTCCTGTTTTAGCCACCTTATGCCAACTCACGGCAGTTGGGACCATGTATATACCTCAAAGGAACGCCGGCACCATCCTACTTCCTTCTGGAATCTCCGCCGCGTACACGGTTGTTAAAGTGGTTTTCGGAGTTGGCAGAGAGTATGACAACTTCTGATCCCGGTGTCTTTAACAACCAAACGTTATTATAACATCGCGGTCACTTCAAAATAATTTATACTTCAAAACCAGAATATAATAATCATTTCAAAATCATATAAATACGATTTCATTTCCATTTTTAGAGCCAAATCTATATGATATCATTGAATAAAACCCAAATCAATATAATATCATTTTTATTTCAAATATATCCCTTTACCGAAATCATAGCACTTTCAAAGTTATAACATTTCGAAAATAAAACACTTGAATATAACACTTTCAAATTATGATACCTTGAAATTTATAACATTGAAACATAACTTCCACCACTTAAATGGTTTAAATATTTAAATACTTCATATAATAAAATAGCTTCTTCAATTTCACAAATCAAATCCAACACAACTCGAATTTCTACATTTTATATTTAACCAAATCCCAAATCATAAATTTCAATTCAATTCAGCTTCTCAAATAAACTGTAACAACCCACTATTTTGGACCATTCAAATCGACAATAATCCAATCATGTCAGAATTGAATAATTCAAAATAACAGATTGTAATAAAAATTTGGAGCAAATAAAAGCAATGACAGAATCACAGACACAGAAATATCAGAATAACTCGCAGCGGAAATAAAGTACCATAGTAGTTCATGAAGCTACTAAAACAAAATCTCAAAACAAAATACATAATATCTGTCTGAAACATATACAATAGAAATCCCAAGTACACAGAAGTTTATAAATACAAGAGCTGAAATAAACAGCTGAAACTGAAATGGATAGATAACTAGATATGCAAAATCTCCAGCGATTCCTAGCTCCAGAAAGAGAAATCCAAAGCTAAGCCGTGAATACTCAGGCTGACCTGAGCGTAAAGTAAAACACAAAACACTCGAGTCAGGACATACATCTCTACTACTAATAAAGAAAATTCGTTGAACTAATTTACTCGGTGTCTTTTTGAAGTTCCAAAAATGTCCTTATTTTCCATTTACATATTTGAGCTCAAACAAAATATCAACGTATACAATAACACAAACAGCCGTGAGCGAAGTACGAGCCCATACTAGTACTTATATAATGTAAACCAACTCAAGTGAACTGTAGTAGTAATGCAAAATAACTTAAAGGATGCTTGGGATCGCCCATCCTCTAAGGATCAGTTAAACCATCAATTTAACGGTAATGAACGCCATTATGGAAATGTCTATATTAAAGTAAACTATGCAAATAATAGTGTTAATGTGGCTACGGTAGCGCAGAGCTGCAACAATCGCTCACCTCTAGTCACACTCTCAAATTGAAGGCGTACATCCAAAATCACAAGGAATACAGAGAAGTGTACCCATGGTTAAAATTCCAAAATGATATTTTATACTTCGAAAATCAAATATCATTTCAAAATTCAATATCATTTCAATTTCATTTTAAAATATCAAAATATCATATCCTTCCAAAACCTCATTCATTTTTATTTAATTTAGATACCACTCCAAATCACATTTCAAAATGGTTTATATTTCAAATCAAATATTCCAATTAGACCAATTAAAATGAAGTTATTATACTTTAAAAAAAATCAAATATTCAATTCCCAAAAATTTAGTCTTTTCAGACTTCATTTATTCACTTAAGTTTATTAAAACGGTGAAATTTCAGCTTTCGCAGCATTAAGAAAATGCTACGGTAAGTTACATTTGAAAACAATTCAATTAAGCAAAGACAGCATTTAAAACTGCTGTAATAGTGTTCATGTTTATTTTCTACAACTACAGCACTTATGCTGTTATAGCCCTTAGTTCATTTTAGCCTTTTAGTTCATTTATATCAACTACATCACTTAGAAATGCTGTAATATCCTTTACTTCAGAAATGATAGCATTTCTGAAATGCTGTTAATTAAATTCCAAACTTTCAATACAATTTCATAAAAAATTACAATTTAATTTAAATCATTTTAACTTATAAAATTTAATATTTTTCACTTTAAAGACGATCCTTTAAATACCCTTTAATTTATGATTTTTATAAAGTGAAATTCTTATATATAAAATCAAATTTTAATAAATATTCACTTATTAAATTCAAGCATTAAATTTTCTATTCTTTATATTTTTAAAATATTAACTTAACAATTAAATTTAAATTACCATTTCAAAATATAACTTATTTTTCATTTTATTTACTTAATCTGAAGTTCACTTTTAAACAAAATTTTCAAATTCCAAATTTAAGTTATATTTCAAATTTCAACTTAACCATTTATTTATTTCACATTTTAACTTGTACAAAAAAATCATTAACACTATAAAAATCATTTAAATTCAAATTTAAATTAAATTATCATAAATTAACATTTTTAAAATACTTTAAAAATTCCAAAAAGTATAGTCTATATAATATTTTCTAACCTAGGTTAAGTAATACGGATAATATATCATTTCAATCCGTAATTTACAAAAAAATCCGGGTTCTATCATTTCAAACCCGCAATCCCAAGTAAAATGAAATAAATAAAAATCGCTCATGACTATCATTTCAGCCCATAATGATTTTTCCTGTAACGACCCGAAAATTTCGATCCCGAAATTTCCAGATAGTTAGAGAAAAGAAGAAAAGATAGAAGAAGAACAGAAAAGAATCACACAATCTCACATTCGCAGCGGATAAAATATAATATCAAGAATAATAGTTATACCAAAGAAAACTATATCTATCAATTTACATCGACATATCAGTGTTACAACATTGAACAGATACAATTTAACATGTCTCAGATATATACAATATCATAGGGGAAACTCTCCATACGTCCCTGCCATCCAGCTCGCCTCCTGAGCTCCAGAACGTCCTTACCTAAAAATCTGTAATACTCGGTCTGACCCGAGCATTACATCAAAGTAACACCTGGGTCAGGCTGGAAACCAGCGTGAGTATACCCATCCAACAAGAATTGCAATGCATACAACTTATGTATAACCCGGGTAACTTGTATCAATTACAATTCACAAATTGTTATAGACATTACTTTCATCACACATCAATTTCAAAGTACCAGAACTTAGATTAAAAGGTCCAATTCAATTAAATCATTTCATACCAGCCTATTTATTTCACATATCAATCTATAAAGAAAACGAAGTGGTTTCGGGTATTTCCTAATACCCGACTCCGGTCTCTTCGAATTCAAAACCATCCGAACCCATGTTATTCAAGCGATTAAATTCAAATATTGGACGTCACTTTTACTCAGCTAGATAAACATCTCCCATTTATCACTGATGAAATCAATATCATATCAATATAATGTCATAACATATCATCCAATAGATATCACTCAATTTATTCAAAAACAATCATCCATAAGCAATTCATATCATAATTAATCATCTAATCCTACTTAATTAACCATTAATTAATTTATAATTATTTAATTAATTCATTGCTCCTTGATTACCTTATCTATCAACCAATTAATCTCTAATCATAGATTAATTATTCTTTAATTATTAATTTGTAAACCTCAATTATTAATTAATCTCCTTTAACACAAAATAATCAATCCTTAATTACTTTATAATCAATTAATTACCCTCCAATTAACCGATAAATTAACCATCAACTATTGATTAATAACCTTAATTATTCATCAATATCCTTTAATACAATTTAATTATTCCATAATTATTCTTATAATTTATTGATTAACAATCAATTATAACTTAATTATTAATTAATAAAACTTAATTATTAATCAATAACCTTAATTACCAATTGATTAATTCTTAATCACCAGTTGATTAAACAGTTAATTAACATATAATTAATACTTATTAATCCTTAATTACTCCTCCTAGGTGATCAACCTTTAATTACTTCCCATTAAGTAATCTCCTATATATTAGTTACAACTCGTAATTTATTCATCAATCACCAAAAATCATTTGAATAATTCCATCAAATAATTACTCTTTAATTACTTCTACTAAGTAATTATTCTTTATCAATTTTCTAATCACATAAATTAAACATTTATCCTTTGATTAATACTTAATTTTATTTATAAAAAAATTAAGTTAAAATTTGTCTTAAAGTTTAACTTAACAACATATGTTAAACAATCAATTTCATTTCTTAATTAAAGGTTAAAGAAACAAATAAATTATTTAACAAATTTTTTTAAAACAACCGTCATTTCATTTCATTTTTTTTTCAAAACATTGTTTTTCTATGAAACTTTTTTTTTAAAAGCATGTTAAAATCTTGATAACTTCATGCTTCAATACTGCTTCCAACTCGAAACAGGTTTCAGTTCCTTCTTCTACATCTATAAAAAAAATTAAAACTTAGTTTAAGTTAAAATTGCCATACTTAAAAACCTGGGTAGCACACGCCTATATAACCCGAAGTTCCTCTCGCGCAAATCGAAAAATTTCCCCAGCAAAACTTCCTCCAGAACCCTTCTTCTTCCATTTTTTGATTCTTCTTCCATCTGCACGTGTGACACGGTGCACATGCACACCTTCTTCTGGTCAATGAACCTACCTCCGACCATCCCTTCTCATCACCTTCGAGCCCGCTTAGGTTTCTGACCACCCAGATCGGTAATATCACCAGAAAATAAAATTTTGACAGGACCGGTCATCTCTTAGGAAAACACAGTCGCAAGAACTCCCTACTCTCCCCTCTTCCGACCACCGGAGGACTCATACTATCGTCCAGACCTTCCCCTTTCTCACCACATACTTTTCCCCCACCTCCGATAATCCCTAGTCCAACTACGACATCGTGAATTGCCCAACCTTGCCGTTGATCAATTATGCTCCTAAAACCCTACTTTCACGTCAACCCTCCTCCACGGCCTTCAGTAAAAATCCTAAGTATTTTTCCATCGATCGCCATTACACCCATCTTCATCAGCCAGAATTTCAAAAACTAATTCCATGCCGTTCGTCGTGAATTGACGAAAAACCAAATTCCCGATCATCCACGATTCCTTCTTCATCCCTAACTTAAAAACTACAAATTTCCCACCAAAAATCATCGAATTCGAATACGAATTCAATCATGTACTGGAAATAAAGAATTTAAGGGATAAATTTCTGGCTTGGTTTATATATGTGTATATTTTTTTACTGTAAGTTCATTCTTCCAGTGAAGTATTAAATAATCCATCATGAATTCATTTTTATAAATAATCTTCCAGCATTACAAACAACTTCTCTTTAAACATCATTCCTTAAAAATGATTACGTGAAGAGGATTTAGATTTTGAATGCAAATTTGGGTCTGTTTTAAATACACAGAATCGTGCTAAATCAAAATCAGTATAATCAAACGATACACTCATATAGAAACTTTCATTTCTTCCATGTTGGATGTATTTGAGTCAATTCCAACATAACCTGCTATATGCACAAACTTCACGGATAATTTAGCCTTAAATAGTTGAATATTACTCACCTGTTTAATTTCCAGAGAACAAAGCGGACCAGATTTTGATTTTATTTTCCCAGGCCATTGAATCATTAAATCTGGATAATGTTTGAGTGCTAGCTGTTGAAATCCCTTTGCATGCTTCAATTGATGTTTTTTTTTAAAAAAAAAACTTGCAGTTGAACTTGATTCTCTGAAATGCAGGTTTGTAAATTGATGTTGCGGGTTGATTTGAAGTTGCAGATTAGAACAAATGCAGATTTCAATTTAAATTTATATTTGATTTTTGCTTTTGTATTCCTTGGTTGAAAACATGAGATGGATTTTGATTTTGATTTGAAACTCTGATAAAAATTCTTTTATCTTTGCTACGGTTTTTTTTTAATAAATTTCTTCTTTTCTATAAATTCTTAACCATAAGAAAATTATATTTAATTGCCACTTGTAAATAAAACTAACACTTGTCAAAAACCTTTATTCATTAGTTAACACATGTTATATTAAGTTTTAATACAATAACACTTGTCTTTATATTGTTTTCTTTTTATTTTATATGTTAATAAAGGTTTTAATTAATTTGTTTATGCTTATGCAATATATATGTGAATTTCTTATGTAAAGAGAATGTAATAAAACAAATTATGAATAAAAGCTTATTCAAATATCTTTAAATCCAAATATTTCAAAATATTCATCCTTTGAATTTCAAAACTTTAAATTCAATTCAAATCAAAATTAAATTCTAAAATCCAATTAACAAATCTATAAATTACAGGTATTATAAAAATCCGGGTAATTACATTCCTTCCCCCTTTGAATCTTTTCGTCCTCGAAAAGGTACGAATCCAGAATTTATTAAAAAGCTTATTTTTTAGAAAGATTATTATTTGAAATACTTTTAAACACCTTTAAAATCTACCTAATATTATAAAATGATTTTATAAAAATGTTTTTTTATAACTCGATTTTTTAATAAGTCCGTCTTCGTTCTCACAGAAATTCGGTCATACGTTGAATAGGCGTAGGACTGAAAATCTACAAGTGCTTAGTAGACTCATCTTCAACATCCGTTGAAAATACTTTGAAAATAATTTTATTGAAAATATATAAAACAATTTTTGAAAATAGGGGATATATCTTTTGGTGAGAATGCTCTGGAAATCATCACCCTCATCCATGGTCACAGTTACATTCCAGGGTTACGTTGCCATCGCAGCAAAAGTCCATGTAACTGCAGGCTCTCCGCGGCCTCTCGATTACTCCATGGAACCCACACAACAGATCAATGTTACATCCAGGGTTATGTTGCCGTCACAGCAAAAGTCCATGTAACCGTAGGCTCTCAGTGGCCTCTGATTTTCGCTGTCGAAATGAAACCTCTCCACTCCTACATAGGTCGCAGTCTGCCGATATAAAATCAAACACAGACTGTTGGCTCTCAGCGCCACACATGACTTTCTCTATGTTATACCATAGGTCGCAGTTACATCCTGGGTTACGTTTCCATCGCAGCAAAAGTCCATGTAACTGTTGGCTCTCAGCGGCACACACGACTTACGCTATGGTATACTCTACTCATAATCCTCAGGAACTAGTTTTGTCCGGACTCCTCACAGGATCAACTTTAGAACCCCCCCCCCCCCCTTGGGGTTCAAGGCAGCACCACCCAGTGGTACTCCTGAGAAGTTCATTTCAAGGAAGCGCCTTTTTCCCCAGAGCCATCATCAAAACATTTTTATACTATACACATATAGTATCTTTAAATCATACACCTAGTATGATCTAATACAAAGCTCCTTTACACAAAATCGATTATCCCAAAATCGATAATTCTCAAACTAGGCTTTCCAAATTCAATATTGATTTTACCCAAAAATCAACAGCCTTTCTAAATCCAAAAGTTCCCAAAACCTTTTCTAAAATCCTCATATGATCCTTTATAGATACATAAGATCTTTTAAAACTTTGGATCATTTTCAAACTTGTATAAAATTCCTTTCATACATCAAAAATTTCCAAAAACACTTTTCTTCTGGCAAAAGATTCATCAAGGGAAGTTTTATCTTATAAAACAAAGTTATTTACTTTGTTTACTCAAAATCATATATTCAAATTTGATTACTCTTTTCAATATCATTTTCATCAAAATCCATACAATATACACATATCATTCGTACGCTATACCAATCTGATCGCTCACTCGTTCACACAATTTCATTTTCGAACTAGTATCGTCTACCCGACTTCCTAGTGCGGACACAGATCTGGTTTCTTGATTAGAAACCATCATTCTCCTTGCATAGTCATAACTATGATAGAGAACTTCCAGAACCAATCAACAATCCATATCCAGGTTCGACGTCGAAAATCGAGTGAAAAATCCCACTCGGATCGATATAACTATCTCGAAATTCTGTGCTCGAATCTGGATCAAATCACTATGCGAATAGAATAACATACGTACACCCTACGTATTTATATTTATTGGTTATTAGCCAAATCAATTCCATTTCTATTCACATTCACTTTGATTTTCATTCACTTACTCACATTTGCCTCAATCCGTTTGGATTATCATCTCTATTTTTATCTTGATTGGGTATTTAACCAAGAATAGTTTGAACTCCGACCAGTTTATTTAGAAGATAGCTTGAAAAAAATTTGAAAATAGATAAGCAGTTGGAAATAATTACTAGTTTGTAAAATAGGTGTAAAATAGTTGGAAAATAGTTAAAATAATTATAGAAAATTTAGGTAATTGCAAAATAATAGTAAGATAGTAATTAGTTTTGTAATATAGTTGAAATATAGTAATTAACTTATAAAACAATTGGAAAACAGTTTCAAAAATAATTGTAAAACAAGTATAAGGTAGTTTGGATTTTAAAAGAAAAGTTGTATATATAATGAATAACTTGGAAAAAAAAAGTTTATACTAAAACAATTTATATTAAAAATAGTCCAGAGTCAAACTGCTCACTCCCCAATCTCCATTCTCATCAATTTAATTTAAATTTCCTCTACCATTTAAATTGACCCAATTCCAATTTAAATAACTTCAATTTCCATTAAAATTGATTCAACCCCAATTCAAGTTGAATTAATCTAAGTTTCTTTCCAAATTTAACTTTACTCAACCTTGATCTCAAATTCTACTAATTCAAATAAATTTCAATTTAACTAGCTTCAATTTCAATTCATTTCAACTCCCAATGTCATACTCCATTTCCAAATCAAGTTGAATTATTCTTGCTTTCCTCCCAAATTCAATTCAAATTCCATTTGAATTTAAAATTATCAAATTTTAATTATAATTCCAAATTATAATCATTTCCAATTAATCCAATTCAATTTTCCATTTGAATCTTATACTCGTACATCTTCAATCGCCATTTCAATTGATTCAAATCAATTCAATTTGGACTAATTCAAATTTCAAATCCAAATCATCTTGAATTATATAAATTTGAGTTAATACTTCAAATGTTGATTTAATTCGTTTAAATCAATTTACCTCTTTATCCCAGCAGTGGATTACCATACTCCATTTCTCATTCATTTAGACAAATCCAGTTCACATTTTAAAAATTTTAGTAACAATAGGATGATATCATCCAATTATTTCGAAACATCCATCCATTTCCAATATTCGGATCTCAAACCCAATTTAAGATCACTCAAACTCTCAAATATAATCAATCATTTAACTTTCAAAGTTAAAACTTAAATTTCATCTGGAAATTTCCAAATCAGGTTGATCATTTGAACTTATTTAACATTTCCCAAGTTAAACTCAATTCACTTAATCCAGTCAACCTTACCCAGTTTGAACTTCCATTTCAAATTCTAAACTTCACATTAATAATCTTTCCATTTATAAGATCAAAAAATTATCACTTTGGGCATCATATCTCATTACAGATTTAAAACTCAACCTTAGAGTTTATTTCCTTTACACACCTGGTTACTTTTAAATTTTAAACCACCTTTGAAATTCAAACAAATTCCTTTAAAATTTCAAACAACCTTTGTTTGAAATAGGACCTCTTTCATTCGAATATATTAAATAACATTTCTTATTTAAAATGAGATCCTATTCAAAATAGTTTGAATAATAAAATTTCTTTTAACATTTTGAAAACAATTTCAAATGTTTAAATTTAGAATTCAGAATTTCCCAAATTTAAATCCACTTTAATTTTCATCCTTCCTAGTTTACAAGTTTATTCTCCCTTTTAAATGGTTACTTCCTTAAAACATTTCAATACTAAATTCAACAACCATTTATGATAATATCCAAGGTTATCATATCTAAAACCATCCATGATCATCTTATTCTGAAATACTTCTCCAATTCAAGATTTCAATTTTAGTTTGAATCCATTTCAAACTTGTCTTTAATTTAATTTGAATTTAGTTATAATTCTATTAGCACTTAATTCTTACTATTCTGTTTAGTTTAATTGACACTACAACCAATTTCCTTAATATAATAGACAATCTATTTCTTATATAAGATTCATTTACTTTTGAAATCATTTAAAAACCTTTATATAAGAAAATAACAAGTACGCTCACTCATATTTATATACTCAACTCATCCTAGGGTACCACTTACCCTATCATTAATGAGTAATCCTACCAGAGCCAAGGTTCTCGCTTAACCTTCAGCTCCGATACCAATTGTAACGACCCGAAAATTTCGATCCCGAAATTTCCAGATAGTTAGAGAAAAGAAGAAAAGATAGAAGAAGAAGAACAAAAAAGAATCACACAATCTCACATTCGCAGCGGATAAAATATAATATCAAGAATAATAGTTATACCAAAGAAAACTATATCTATCAATTTACATCGACATATCAGAGTTACAACAATTTTATACAACATTGAACAGATACAATTTAACATGTCTCGGATATATACAATATCATAGTGGAAACTCTCCATACGTCCCTGCCATCCAGCTCACCTCCTGAGCTCCAGAACATCCTTACTTGAAAATCTGTAATACTCGGTCTGACCCGAGCATTACATCAAAGTAACACCCGGGTCAGGCTGGAAACCAGCGTGAGTATACCCATCCAACAAGAATTGCAATGCATACAACTTATGTATAACCCGGGTAACTTGTGTCAATTACAATTCACAAATTGTTATAGACAATACTTTCATCACACATCAATTTCAAAGTACCAGAACTTAGATTAAAAGGTCCAATTCAATTAAATCATTCCACACCAGCCTATTTATTTCACATATCAATCTATAAAGAAATCGAAGTGGTTTCGGGTAGTTCCTAATACCCGACTCCGGTCTCTTCGAATTCAAAACCATCTGAACCCATGTTATTCAAGTGATTAAATTCAAATATTGGACGTCACTTTTACTCAGCTAGATAAACATCTCCCATTTATCACTGATGAAATCAATATCATATCAATATAATGTCTTAGCATATCATCCAATAGATATCATTCAATTTATTCAAAAAAAAATCATCCATAAGCAATTCATATCATAATTAATCATCTAATCCTGCTTAATTAACCATTAATTAATTTACAATTATTTAATTAATTCATTGCTCCTTGATTACCTTATCTATTAACCAATTAATCTCTAATCATAGATTAATTATTCTTTAACTATTAATTTATAAACCTCAATTATTAATTAATCTCCTTTAACACAAAATAATCAATCCTTAATTACTTTATAATCAATTAATTACCCTCTAATTAACCGATAAATTAACCATCAACTATTGATTAATAACCTTAATTATTCATCAATATCCTTTAATACAATTTAATTATTCCATAATTATTCTTATAATTTATTGATTAACAATCAATTATAATTTAATTATTAATTAATAAAACTTAATTATTAATTAATAACCTTAATTACAAATTGATTAATTCTTAATCACCAGTTGATTAAACAGTTAATTAACATATAATTAATACTGATTAATCCTTAATTACTCCTCCTAGGTGATCAACCTTTAATTACTTCCCATTAAGTAATCTCCTATATATTAGTTACAACTCGTAATTTATTCATCAATCACCAAAAATCATTTGAATAATTCCATCAAATAATTACTCTTTAATTACTTCTACTAAGTAATTATTCTTTATCAATTTTCTAATCACATAAATTAAACATTTATCCTTTGATTAATACTTAATTTTATTGATAAAAAAAATTAAGTTTAAATTTGTCTTAAAGTTCAACTTAACAACATATGTTAAACAATCAATTTCATTTCTTAATTAAAGGTTAAAGAAACAAATAAATTATTTAAGAAAAGTTTTTAAAACAACCGTCATTTCATTTCATTTTTCTTTTCAAAACATTGTTTTTCTATGAAACTTTTTTTTTAAAAGCATGTTAAAATCTTGATAACTTCATGTTTCAATACTGCTTCCAACTCGGAACTGGTTTGAGTTCCTTCTTCTACATCTATAATTTTTTTTTTAAAACTTAGTTTAAGTTGAAACTGCCATACTTAAAATCCTGGGTAGAAAACACCTATATAACCCGAAGTTCCTCTCGTGCAAATCGAAAATATTCCCGAGAAAAACTTCCTCCAGAATCCCTTCTTCTTCCATTTCCTGATTCTTCTTCCATCTGCACGCGTGACACGGTGCACATGCACGCCTTCTTCTGGTCGATGAACTTACCTTCGAGCCCCCTTAGGTTTCTGACCACCCAGATCGGTAATATCACCAGAAAATAAAATTTTGACAGGACCGGTCATCTCTTAGGAAAACACAGTCGCAAGAACTCCCTGCTCCGCCCTCTTCCGACCACCGGAGGACTCATACTATCGTCCAGACCTTCCCCTTTCTCACCACATACTTTTCCCCCACCTCCGATAATCCCTAGTCCAACAACGACATCGTGAATTGCCCAGCCTTGCCGTCGATCAATTGTGCTCCTAAAACCCTACTTTCACGTCAACCCGCCTCCACGGCCTTGAGTAAAAATCCTAAGTATTTTTCCATCGATCGCCATTACACCCATCTTCATCAGCCAAAATTTCAAAAACTAATTCCATGTCGTTCGTCCTCAATTGACGAAAAACCAAATTCCCGATCATCCACGATTCCTTCTTCATCCCTAACTTAAAAACAACAAATTTCCCACCAAAAATCATTGAATTCGAAGACGAATTCAATCATGTACTGGAAACAAAGAATTTAAGGGATAAATTTATGGCTTGGTTTATATACGTATATATTTTTTTACGGTAAGTTCATTCTTCCAGTGAAGTATTAAATAATCCATGATGAATTCATTTTTATAAATAATATTCCATCATTACAAACAACTTCTCTTTAGACATCATTCCTTAAAAATGATTACGTGAAGAGGATTTAGATTTTGAATGCAAATTTGGGTCTGTTTTAAATACACAGAGTCGTGCTAAATCAAAATCAGTATAATCAAACGATACACTCAGATAGAAACATTCATTTCTTCCATGTTGGATGTATTTGATCAATTCCAACATCACCTGCTATATGCACAAACTTCATAGATAATTTAGCCTTAAATAGTTGAGTATTACTCACCTGTTTAATTTCCAGAGAACAAAGCGGACCAGATTTTGATTTTATTTTCCCAGGCCATTGAATCATTAAATCTGGATAATGTTTGAGTGCTAGCTGTTGAAATCCCTTTGCATGCTTCAATTGATGTTTTTTTTTAAAAAAAAAACTTGCAGTTGAACTTGATTCTCTGAAATGCAGGTTTGTAAATTGATGTTGCAGGTTGATTTGAAGTTGCAGATTAGAACAAATGCAGATCTCAATTTGAATTTATATTTGATTTTTGCTTTTGTATTCCTTGGTTGAAAACATGAGATGGATTTTGATTTTGATTTGAAACTCTGATAAAAATTCTTTTTTCTTTGCTGCAGTTTTTTTTAATTAATAAATTTCTTCTTTTCTATAAATTCTAAACCATAAGAAAATTACATTTAATTGCCACTTGTAAATAAAACTAACACTTGTCATAAACCTTTATTCATTAGTTAACACATGTTATATTAAGTTTTAATATAATAACACTTGTCTTTATATTGTTTTCTTTTTATTTTATATGTTAATAAAGGTTTTAATTAATTTGTTTATGCTTATGCAATATATATGTGAATTTCTTATGTAAAGAGAATGTACTAAAACAAATTATGAATAAAAGCTTATTCAAATATCTTTAAATCCAAATATTTCAAAATATTCATCCTTTGAATTTCAAAACTTTAAATTCAATTCAAATCAAAATTAAATTCTAAAATCCAATTTACAAATCAAGTTATACATATATACTTATATAATTACTTATTTAATTTATTTATTTAAAAAAAAAATAACAATTCTATTCCTATAAAAATCTATTTATATCTATGTATTTTTATTTGTTTGAAAACATTAATTTTTGCCAATAAAATTAATTATACCAGAAAGATTATTAAACCAATACTTTTTCAGATATATACTTTCATTACCAGCATTATTTGTTTAACTTAGAAATCAGTATTTCCATTAACTAATCTATAAATTACAAGTATTATAAAAATCCGGGTTACTACATTTCCCTATTCTAAAATCCGTTCGGGTATGTATCATTTCAACCCATAGTGATTCTATTCGACAGGGAACTTGCAGTGTGAGAAACTAATATAAATAAACAGTATACCATCATATAGCAGTAACAGATGATATGACAGGTTTATAAACAGGGTGATCATCATACAAATCATATCACAGGCAGTTATAACATGATAATATAATTCTACATGTTCACTTGCTATCAATTCACTAATTATATAAGTATAGATGTCATTTGTGAAATACTCACCTCTACAAGCTGGAGATATCACAACAAACAAACAAACAAAGATCCAAAAAGCATGATAGCACGAATACAGATTCAAGTGAGGGGAGAGCCAAAGTGATTATCTTGTACACAACAAACAAAACAAGATATTGCAACATGAATTTACAATACAATATGTTATTAAACAACTTGAAATACAAAGCAACAAAGAACAATACAACTTGCCCCTTGCTTTCATCACACATATGCTCGGCCTTGGGGCTCTAATGCTCGGCCATGGCAATATGATTGGGTCAGGTATGGGTCCATATGGCCTGGCCTAGTAGGAGATGAAGGAGTTTATGGTGATAGCATGAAACATATACAAGTCAAGACAACATACTGATTTTTGGTGCAACAACAAGGCTCGGCTATGGCAAGTGGTAGCTCGGCCAGGCAAGATGATGGTCAGGTGATGGTGCAGCAGCGGCCAAAGGTCAGGTAGTGGCTAGTGGAAGTGGTTCTAGGGGTGGCCGAGAGGGGTATGTGAAGGGTTATGGCCTATAGGGTTCGGCTAGGCTAGTTTTTCAAGCGTTGCTTGCAATTTTGAGGGTTCTGCAACATTGGGAGGCCACGGCCATGACTGGACAAAGGGGTTGATGATGGTTGTAGCCAAGTATGGTGGAGGTGAAGGTAATGTGGTGGTGAAGAGGCTATGGCCGAGCAACATTAGGTAGAAGCAAGGCAAAAATATTTAATAAAACAAGAACAAAAGTAAGAAAAGGAGGGAGAAACCATTACCAATATTTTCAGAATTGATGGCCGAGATTTTTGAGACGAAGAGAAGTTTTCCTACGTGAGAAAAAATGAAAAGTATACAGCTGAAGAAAGTAATATGGTCGGCTAATTCAATGCAAATGGCAATTGAAAATTAAATGACAAATGGCATACGAAAAGTCATGGTAAATGAAAAGTTTTGACCGTTTATATTTCTTTTTCTTTTTTTCATTTTAAACGCATAAAAAATGCAAATAAGTAAATAAAAAAAACAAAATAAAGTAAGAAAGAAAATAAATAAATTTTAGAAAAATATAAATTAATTAAGAAAATAGCTAAATAATTGAAACTAGGATTTAACAATTGTAAATAAAATGCAATAAGCTTTGAAAAATATAACATCACTTTAAAAATGTTTTTAAAAATAAAATATATACATAACATGTCATATCAAACATATATACACAAATTAGAACAAACAAAATATTATTTATAGAAATTAAAATAAACAATTTTGTTAAATAAAACAATTTACATATAATATTGTAAAAAGTATAACTTTCACCATATAAATCGAATTTCGACGAAATGAAAAGCAGTTTCTTGAAATTTAATTTATTTTCATAATAAAAGATAAAATTCAAGAATTAAAATATTTAAATTTTAAATTTAAAAGTCAAAGTTTGACCAAATTGACCAAAATCCGCATTTTTGGAAAATATTCTATTTATTCAGGTTCGGAATTTTAATTCACACAAAAATCAAAATATATATTTTAAAATAACAGAATTTATTCATTTTAATAAATAAAATAAAGTTTAAATCAGAAATTCAATTAAAATAATTAAAATATTCGATTAAAATAAATCACAAAATACAGGGTTGTTACATAAACTATTCCAAATTTATCGATCTCAAAACAGATTTGATCCATAGAATAAACCATTTCAAATTCAAAAATATTTCAAACTTAAGATATTGAACAATTTCAAAACTATGTTTGGTAATTACGATTCAACAATTAAGTTTTCTATTATTTAGTTTTGAAATAATTTACATAATAAATCCATTATCATTTAAATAAAACTCAAATTACAAATAACTAAATATTTCCTTCAATCTATTCACTTGGAATATTCATTTAATTCATCTCAAACAAAATCAAGTGATAAGAATAATACCTTCTAAAATTTCAACTTTTATGAATTTTACATCAACTTATTTGAGTTAATTCTTAAATAAATTCAATTTCAAATAAATCTCCAATTTATCTCCTAAACTTAATTTATTTAAATCATTATACACTCTATATTAAAATATAATTTAAATAATTACCTACATTATACTTTAATAAAATCAAACTCTATTATTAAACTTATTTTTTTTATTTAACAAATTTATACATAACTTAAATTCAAGAATTTAACTATATATAAAAATAATGTTTATATAATATCAAAACTCAATATTTTTGTTAGACCATATATTTCTTTCCAAAACCATAGGAATCATTTTCAAAATATTTATATATAGACCGACGGTGTCTGTATATAATTTTCTATCCTACGGTCAAGTGATACAGATATTTATCATTTCAATCCGCAATTTAAAATAAAATACGGTTATATATCAATTCGAACCGCAATCCTGAATGCAATAAAAATCCATAGCAACTTGCAGTTTATAACAATATAAAATACAACATCCATTCATCCAATATAAATCATCAAACATTTATCATAATCGTCATCCAATTCAAACAATAACATCAATATAGAACAGATAATAAATAACATGTATTTATTGGCAGTTTATATTCAATAATAAATTAATTAACAATTTAAATGACAGTTATATGCAATAATAAATTAAATAACAATTTAATTCAATAAATTCAATTTAACTGAGATGATGATTAAAAATATGCCAAACAGTCATAAATAAATTTCTAATCACAACATAAATCAATTTAACAAACGTAGGAAATTTTAGAAGTTGTGAGTGGGTTAAACACTCACCTTTTGAATTTAAATTGAATTTAAATCCAATTTAAACCCAAAATTTGAAAATCTCCAAATTAGTCTAAACCAGCTTCAAAATCTCTAGAATTTTGATAGAATCACAGAGGAGAAAACCGCGCGTGAATTGGACCTCATATGTGAAAGTTATGCTAGAACGATTGAGATAAAAATTGAAAATAAAAAAATAAAAAAATAATAAATAAACCATCTTCCACGTTACCTCAAACAGAAACCCTACTGTACATCGCAAAACCTTACACGGTCGATCCCTATTAAAAACCCTACCCACGCTAGAACGAGCGCGGCCACCTCCTCATACGTCGCGCCACCCAAACCCAGCTCCTCAACCCCAGACACATCGCCGACTAACGCGACCACATCTCGTTCGCTTCCGGAGCAGCCGCCGCCAATGGCCAATGAACCATAACGAATTAATCCCCCATTCTAGCCGTCGATTCCACCAGCGAACACTACTGATGAACAACGCTCGGTCCCCTCCACAAAACCCCTCAGACGATTTGACGATCGACTGAAGTTAATCGTCGCGTGATGAACGGCCGAGAATTGATCATCAATTTCGAGGCAACCGATGATTCAAATTGAAAAACTAATTTAAAATCTGAGACGCGCCAGTCGAGAGCTTCAGATCGATATAAAATTTGATAATATTTGAGGAGTTTGAAATTTTGGCTTTGAAATTGCAATTGGAAATTTTTTTTGTTTTGTCTGCCATTGGAAATGAAGAGGAGCAACTAGAATTGTACATACAGAAATGAGAAATAAAAAGGATGCTAGGTTTATAACCAGATATATATATAGGTAGAGCTGATAATAGAGGAGCAGGTACGACTGGTGTGGACCGTTGAACGATAAATGGCCTGAAAAGCTCGTTCTGACTCCGAAACGAAATTGGCTCAACCCACATATCAAAATAGATGTTTTAAAATATTTAAACATCAATGCATTAGGTTTGAAGTCCAAATTCAATCGTATGGAGACGTTATGCTAAAATCAAGTTATTTCAAATCGATTTCAATCGATTTCAATTAATTTCAATTTAGTTGATTTCTGGGCGTTTCAGATCCGTACGATCAAACGACAAGTCTGATCGTTACGAAACTTGAAATCTTACAATAATTCACCATTACGGATCCGATGAAACTAGTTTCGTCGAAATTCGAGTCGGTAGGAAAAATGGCTATTTTCACTTAATCAATATATTAGTATAAAATTAATTAAATCAAATTTTCAATCCCAATTCTATAATTAGCAATCTTTAGCATTTTTGATTTCTTGAACAATTTCAATAATTCAAACAAATTTAGAAGTCAATTTAAAGTTGATTAATCCATTAACTTCAGTGTTAAATTTCAGTTTCATTAAATTCAAAAATTATAAATTAAATTTTCAATGATTCCATTAAATTTGACCTTTCATCTTATTATTTAATATATTATTATCAAATGGATGGAATTAACATTGTTTCATGATTTATTACATAATATTCTCAAATTCCATCTTAATTTCAATTAACATAATATTTAGATATTTAATTTCATTTAATTGCAATTAATCCAATTATTATAGTTCAAATCCTAATAGATTGACAAATATTTATTTCCATTCTTTAAATTCCACAAATTGTCCTATTATGAATACATTAACATTATTTACAAATATTTATTTACAGTTTCTAATTAATTTAACATTTTTATTATCTAATATTGATTTTCCAAATTAAAGCTTATTACGTATTATTTCGTCAATTAATATGACTTTGAATTTTATTTTCCTATTTACTATTTACAATCAATTATGACCTTACAATTGTTTCAATTAATTGGATTTGCGCAAAATTAGTTCTTTATTAATTTGCATTAACATTATTACCCTTATTTTAGTGATTTCACAATTAAATCACAGATTTTTATTTTCTTTCCGAATTAATTTACCAAAACTTATTAAATTAAAAAAAATTAATTATCGAAAATTATGGGTCGTTACAATCTCCCATACCCAAAACTTTTCATCCTCAAAAAGGAAAAAGAAGGGAAAAGAAAGAATTGAGTAAACAATACATCTTATTCAAAGTATTAATTTTATAAACAAAAAAATTTACAAAATTTAATAATTTTAATAAAATATATCTATTTATAACTATTAAGTCTTTTTATACTCAAATTAATAAAGTTTGGAAAATATGTTCAAAAATTTTCTAAGTCCAAAATTTACGAAAAATTTCGGCAGTCACCTTTGTACGGAGAGGCTCGGAAGAAATATAATATCAAATACAACAATATATATAACAATATCTCAAAATAATATATTCCAACAACGGGAAAAAATATATAATAACGCTATAAAACCATAATTCGAGAACGTACCTATTTGTCGGGCAAACAACGTTTAATTATGAAACCAAAAGCAGTAGCAATTGCTTCCATAACCTATATTTCACTTATATAATCTAAAAGAGTTAATAATAATTACATAAATGGGATATTTAAAGTTGTTTCAACCAACTCAATATAAAACAACAATCATTTGCAACAAAGCATACAACTATCACATAAAATCAACACAAATCAATCATCCATTCATATCAAACAAAACAAATAGTTGTTTGGCTTCGAAATTGTGCAGAATGGAAAATGAACTATTAAGTGCACCGTTTACTCAACGGTCTTAGATGAAACTAAATAGATTATTCATACATCTAAATAATTTTAAAGTATCATTGCCCGAACAACCATAAAGCAAACAAATAACAATTTCAAGCAATAGATCGAGTTCATTCTTATTAATTTCATTTCATAACATTTGTTGTTTGATTTCCTTTTCATTCAATTAATACTTATCTTCATTTCATTTATTCACATTATGTCGATTCTCCTTTTATTGTATTATATTTATTCATTCATTACTTGATTTCATTTATTTACATTCATTTATTAATAATATTCATGTTCAATTCAGTTACTTGGCATAACAATTTCATTAACTTAAGTTTATAATCTTTTTAATTTACATTTTATTTCTTACGGTTTTCATTTATTTCTATCCACTACTTACAAATTCATTTACATTAATCCATATATCGCAAATTTCCCTTATTTGTATTGCATTCGTTTATTCATTACATAAGTTTACTTGTACAATTTCCCTTACATTTTCTTATTAAACATTACAACTTTTAAATATTTTGGTAAGTTATATATATGTTAAAGAATGCAAATTGAAAAATTATACAAGTTTACCTCATTTATTTTAATTTAATTTAATTTTCAATAGTTATATCTTTTGCTTTTTATAGATTACAAATTTCAACTTTCTTGTTATTTCATTTATAACCTAGCTTAGAGGTTCCAATTATTAATTAGTTACATTCCATTTCACTACAATAGTTAAACTATTAATTAATGGAAACTTAAGAACTAAATATCGGTTTCCGTTTAAAAATCATTTTAAAATATATATAACTATATCTTTATATATCTATCAAATCATATTAAAAATTCAAAAGCAAGATTTATCTATCAAACGATTGCGTAGTTACTACTACAACAGCCTTCCCACTTTGAAACTCGAAAATGAATGTCGATCATGCGTGCATTCATCAACGAAATTATTTTCCAGTGACAGAGAGGGGAGTACGGAACTTATTTCTTTCCAAAATTTTCTTTAAAATAATTCTTTCAAATTATATTGAAATATTTATTTCAGAAAATACTTCAGAAAAAATATTATTATTACATTCCAAAATCATTTAAAAGAATATTTTCCAAAAATCCCGGAGCTCAAGTTCTAAGTTCCCAATCTTTCATTTATTTTATTTTCTTCAAATCTTGTTTCCAATCAATATTTATAAATTTCACTACTTAACAACCAATATATTACAAAAAAATATAACCTTTTTAAATTTATTGCTTTATATATAGAAAATATAATAGGCAAAAATTATTTCATTCACCTATATTCAAAACAATATTATGTCGGTATGTCCTATTAAGTGTTTACAAAACCCCTATTGATGTCATAGCGTCCTATGCACCAACCGGAATTTATAAATACAAAACGGAACAAACTAACACAATATTAAACCTTTTTATAATACTAACAAATACGCTCTCTCATATATATACACTCAGCGACTCATCATAGGGTATTACTACCGTATTAGTAAAGAGTCAGACCCCACAGCTAAGGTTTATCGCTAAACCAAAGCTCTGATACCAGATGTTATGTCCCGCCTTTTTGTACGTTTTAAATCGACGATAAACCACGCACGTAAGACTCAAACCATACAGAAGGTGGATTGTTAATGGTGTGAATAAGAAAAGTAGAGAAAGAAATAAAACAAAACAAAATCTCACAGCGGAATGAAAAAATATAATAATCAAATTACAGTTCATGTAGCTGTTTTACAAAGCATTTGATTATACTTATATAACACATATCAGAGTTACACATACTAAAGAATAATAAATAATGCAGCAGAACACTATGAATGCAGTGGGATAATATAGTATATAATAATAATACAATCTTCGTCCACCAGAAATAAGGTCTTCAAGCCCTGAAATGCTCAGACTGATCCGAGTGAATTGAAAAGACAAAACACTCGAGTAAGAACTAAAAGATCTTATGTAAGTTAAATCAATAGAAACAAATATGAGTGGAACGGCGTCAGAGATGTTTACGGGATTTGACATCTCCTATCCAGTGTCTAACGTGAGTGCAGTAACTTAAGAGATGCTCGGGATTCACATCTCCTAAGGATCCGTTAAACTATTTACTATGTAGTAGTATTTCGCTATTATAATAGTGTCTATAGTAAAATAAACTTACTTTTTAATAGCTTTAATGGGTTACCCATATAGCCCTTACCACATAATAGACCTAGTAGTCCATCCAGTATCAGCGTATCTCCAGATCGGTAATCTACCCTAAATACTTCATGGGCTACGGGAGAAAATCAAACTCGTACATGGCGCGCTAGGGTAGGTGACACGGCACAAAAGGTAATGCCATGGTAGATATACCAATTACTATCCGGATTGGTGGTGACGCATAGTGCGCAGCTACCCCCCACCACGAGCCACACCCCCAAATTCAAAAATCAAAAGTGGCCACCGAATAAATCTCAAAATCAGAATATAATAGAATGGTATCGAAGGAGTGTGTCCGATAGAACGAGATACCTCATTGGCTCGGAATCGCTCCTGTTTTAGCCACCTTATGCCAACTCATAGGAGTCGGGTCCACGTATATACCTCAAAGGAACGCCGCCGCCATCCTACTTCATTCTGGAATCTCCACCACGTACACGGTTGTTCAAGTGGTTTTCGGAGTTGGTAGAGAGTATGACAACTTTCGATCCTGGTCTCTTTAACAACCAAACGTTATTATAACACCGTGGCCACTTCAAAATAATTTATACTTCAAAACCAGAATATAATATTCATTTCAAAATCATATAAATACGATATCATTTTCATTTTTAAAACCAAATCAATATGATATCATTTTAATAACACCCAAATCAATATAATATCATTTTTGTTTCAAATATATCCCTTTTCCGAAATCATAGCACTTTCTAAGTTATAACATTTCGAAAATAAAACATTTGAATATAACACTTTCAAATTATGGTACCTTGAAACTCATAACTTTGAAACGTAACTTCCACCACTTAAATGGTTTAAATATGTAAATACTTCATATAATAAAATAGCTTCTTCAATTTCACAAATCAAATCCAACACAACTTGAATTTCTATATTTTATATTTAACCAAATCATAAATTTCAATTCAATTCAGTTTTCCAAATAAACTATTCCAAATTTATCGATTTCAAAACAGATTTGATCCTCAGAATAAATCATTTCAAATTCAAAAATATTTCAAACTTAAGATATTCAACAATTTCAAAACTAAGTTTGGTAATTACGATTCAACAATTAAGTTTTCTAGTATTTAGTTTTGAAATAATCTATATAATAAATCCATTATCATTTAAATAAAACTCAAATTACAAACAACTAAATATTTCCTTCAATCTATTCAGTTGAAATATTCATTTAATCCACCTTAAACAAAATCAAGTTATAAGAATCATACCTTGTAAAATTTCAAATTTTATGAATTTCTCATTAACATATTTGAGTTAAGTCTTAAATAAATTCAGTTTCAAATAAATTTCCAATTTATCTCCCAACCTTAATTTATTTAAATCATTATACACTCTATATTAAAATATAATTTAAATACTTACCTACATTATATTTTAATAAAATCAAACTCTATTATTAAACTTATTTTTTTTTTACCAAATTTATACATAGCTTAAATTCAAGAATTTAACTATATATAAAAATAATGTTTATATATTATCAAAAATCAATATTTATTAAACAAGATATTTCTTCCCAAGACAATAGGAATCATTTTCAAAATATTTATATATAGAGCGACGGTGTTTGTATATAATTTTCTATCCTATGGTCAAGTGATACGGATGTTTATCATTTCAATCCGCAATTAAAAAAAATACGGTTATATATCATTTCAAACCGCAATCACGTATGCAATAAAAATCAATATCAATTTGTAGTTTATAACAATATAAAATACAACATCCATTCATCCAATATCAATCATCAAACATTTATCACAATCATCATCCAATTCAAACAATAACATCAATATAGAACATATAATAAATAACAGGTATTTACTGGCAGTTTATATTCAATAATAAATTAATTAACAATTTAACTAAAAGGTATATGCAACAATAAATTGAATAACAATTTAATTTAATAAATTCAATTTAACTGAGATGATGATTAAAAATATGCCAAATAGTCATAAATAAATTTCTAATCACAACTTAAATCAATTTAACAGACGTAAGAAATTTTGAAAGTTGTGCGTGGGTTAAAACACTCACCTTTTGAATTTAAATTGAATTTAAATCCAATTTAAACCCAAAATTTAAACAGTCTTTGAATTCGTCCAAACTAGCATCAAAATCTTTGGAATTTCGATAGGATCGCAGCAGAGAAAACCGTGCACGAATTGGACATCGTATGTGAAAGTTATGCACGTTAGAACGATTGAGATAAAAATTGAAAGTAAATAAATAAATAAACCATCTTCCACGTTGCCTCAAACAGAAACCCTACTCTAAATCGCGAAACCTTGCATGGTCGATCCCCATTCAAAACCCTACCCACGCTAAAACGAGTGCTGCCACCTCCTCATACGTCGCGCCACCCAAACGCAGCTCTACAACCACAGACACGTCTCCGACTAACGCGACCACATCTCATTCGCTTCCGGAGTAGCTGCCGCCAATGGCCAGTGAACCCTAATCAACTAATCTTCCCAATCTAGCCGACGATTCCACCAGTGAACACCACCGATGAACAATGCTCGATCCCCTCCACAAAACCCCTCAGCCGATTTGACGATCGGCTGAAGTTGATCGTCGCGTGATGAACGACCGAGAATTGATCATCAATTTCTGGGCAACCGATGATTCAAATTGAAAAACGAATTTTAAATCTGAGATGCGCTCGTCGAGAGCTTTAGATCAATATAAAATTTGATAGTATTTGAGGAGTTTGAAATTTTGGCTTTGAATTTGATTTGAAATTGCAATTGGAATTTTTTTTTGTTTTGTCTACCATTAGAAATGAAGAGGAGCAACTGGAATTGTATGTACAGAAATGATAAATAGAAAGGCTTCTAGGGTTATAACCAGATATATATAGGTAGTGCTGAAAATAGAGGAAACATATACGATTGGTTTGGACCGTTGAGCGACAAATGGCCCGAAAAGCCCGTTCTGACTCCGGAACGAAATTGGGTCAACCTATATATCAAAATAGATGTTTTAAAATATTTAAAAATCAATGGAATAGGTCTTAAGTCCAAATTCCATCATATGGAGAAGTTATGCAAAAATCAAGTTATTTCAAATCGATTTCAATAGATTTCAATTTAATTGATTTCTGGGCGTTTCAGGTCTGTATGATCAAATGACAAGTCCGATCCTTACGAAACTTAAAATCTTACAATAATTCACCATTACGGATCCAATGAAACAGGTTTCGTCGAAATCCAAGTCAGTGGAAAAAATGGCTATTTTCACTTAATCAATAAATTAGTATTAAATTAATCAAATCAAATTTTCAATCTCAATTCTATAATTAGTAATCTTTATCATTTTGATTTCTTGAACAATTTCAATAATTCAAACAAATTTAGATGTCAATTTAAAGTTGATTAATCCATCAACTTCAGCATTAAATTTCAATTTCATTGAATTCAGAAATTAAAAATTAAATTTTCAATAATTCCATTAAATTTGACCTTTCATCCTATTGTTTTATATATTATTATCAAATGGATGGAATTAACATTGGTTCATGATTTATTATATAATATTCTCAAATTCCGTGTTAATTTCAATTAACATAATATTTAGATAATTAATTTCATTTAATTGCAATTAATCCAATTATTATAGTTCAAATCCTAATATATTGACAAATATTTATTTCCATTCTTTCAATTCCATAAATTGTCCTATTATGAATACATTAACATTGTTTACAAATATTTATTTACAATTTCTAATTAATTTAACATTTTAATTATCTAATACTGATTTTTCCAAATTACAGCTTATTACGTATTATTTCGTCAATTAATATAACTTTGAATTTTATTTCCCAATTTACTATTTACAATCAATTATGACCTTGCAATTTTTCAATTAATTGGGTTTGCGCTAACGTAGTTATTTATTAACTTGCATTAACATTATTACCTTTATTTTGGTGATTTCATTATTAAATCGCATATTTTTATTTTCTTTCCGAATTAAATTAACAAAATTTAATTATCGAAAATTACGGGTCGTTACAGTAGCCTCGTTACATTCCACTTGAGATGTACTATACGGAAGGTAATCTCTTGTCTTAACACTGTTGGAATCCATTATTCATTACACACTTTTACAGTTTTAGTTGTATATCTATCATGTTGGAATTTAACGAACATAACAATTTCGGCTACGATAATAAGTAATTATACCACAGAGTTTATTACAATATCACTGGATTTTCAATAAAAATGTTTTGCTTATCATAAAATAAAACCCATTTGTGTTTATACGCAGCGTCGTTTTATGTGATACTCATCTTTTCAAAAGTTTTGTTTGGCATCAAATCCGATCTATGGAATTATCATATATATATATATATGTGTGTGTGTGTGTGTGTGTGTGTGTGTGTGTGTGTGTGTTTGTGTGTGTGTGTGTGTGTGATTCATGTTTCTCACGCTAGTTTTGCTAGACTGATCTGGGTATTTTTAATACTCGAGTAAGGTTTGAGTAATTTCAAGACTAGCTGAAGACGCTTGGAGTTTTTAGAGGAGTGCTAGAGATCTTCATCAACATGTGGTTGTAAATTACATTTATGCTGCATTTGTTTACTGTATTTTTGTAGCATTTATAAGGACAGAGGTTCTTAACTGTCCAGGCTGAGATTAGGATAGACTCTGATGTATGTACTCTAAATTTCTGCTACAAAGATTGTTGTTTAATAATATATGTTTTCCATTCGTGTGAAATTCTGTTCCATTTTTACTTTCTTTTTGCCCTTAAAGAATCATCTTTGCAACACTTAAAAGTTTGGCACCTGAATACCGAGGATGTATTAGTGTTGATTTTAAAGGGATGAAGAAATGAGTCTTTACATTTGGTATCTGAGATTAGGTTGAGCAAACACCTAAGCCTAGTAGGGATAAATCTCATCAGAGATATGATTAGTAATACCCTAGGATGAGTAACTCATTCGAGATAGGGTAATCAACACCCTATAATTAGTTGAGAGTACTATATATATGAGCACGTAGTTGTTAACGCTATATATTAAATTATTTTTTTGGAAAATTAGCAAATGAAATATTTTACCTTGGATTATATTTTGGATATAGAGGAATATGTTTCAAAATAGTATTTTTGTAGTGTTTGGTTGTTAAGAGAATAATAATGTGAAATTATTATCATTGATTGATTGTTTGATTTAAAAGTTTAAATACGAATACCTCGTGAATTTCGTTTCATAATTTGACTATCTAGTGTACAATAATAATGTTGGTTCAAGGTTAAAGGAATTTATTTAAGATAAATAATATTATGAATCTGTTTTATATAAGTAATTTTATAAATTCGATTTATAAAATGTGTTTTGTAAAAGTGTTTTCGACCTGGTAATCTTATGATTAACTGGTTTGAGTGGCTCAAAAGTAATTAAAAATGGGCAGGAGATGTGTTTGGATGGTAAAAACTTCTCTTAAGTTTTCCCCTTCTTGTTAAGGGAATATGCGATGCTATTGGTAGTACCCAGTTCCTTGGTATCATTTTTGAGTTACTCGATCATTATAATTTCCTAAAGTTAAAAAGATAAGGTGAACCATTAATTGATAGATTAATTAGTGGCTGTTAATTCTATCGAGGTGTTTGCATTTAATATTTATTAAAAGGAGTATATTATAATATAAGGAGTTAGAAATAAAGATAATTCATCTTTTAAATTGAAATGGCTTCTTTGGAAAGCCAATAAAAAAAATTAGTGAGTAAATATTTTAAAGTGATAATATATAAAGAAGAATCTTTATACAAATGTTTGAATAAAAGATAAAAAAAATTATGAAACGTTTTCATAAAAAAATTTGCGGAGGCTAATAAGTACATGAGGCATGATTCTGATCTAAGATTCGAGTATTGAACTTTAAGATGTTTATATCAGTCCGAATAAGAATTTATCACTAGATTCTTGAAGGCGAACATTGATAAGGGTTTGTGGTTGCGTACTTGCTTTTTCTATCATAGTTGAGAGCTACGTAAGGAAAATAAAGTTTTCAGATCAAGAAGCCTTATCAGAAACCGCACTAAAGGATCGAGGGATCAATACTAATTCAGAAGTAAAATTGTGTATTCGAAAAGGAGATCGAATTAGATATGGCATATGGATAATCTATATACATCATACAAATTTAAGTCTATAAAATAATGTTTTGGGCAAACTCTTTTGGGTCGTGGTGAAATTTTGGAGACAAAATTCTTTTAAGGGGGGAAGAATGTAAAGATTGATAATTTTATCACTTTGAATTGGAATATTTAATTAATTTTAAATATTCAAATATTTTTCAATCAACACAAATAATCATATGTTGTATGATAAAATAAAATGGTAAACTAATTCTTGAAATTTATCTATAAAAATCGATAATTAGGATTTTCGTCGGAAAAGTGACAATCTATTTTCGATGAAAATGAGTTTTTCTTAAAATAAATGTTGAATAATCTATTATAATTGATTTATAATGATAATAATTGATTAATATTTATAAATATATATACTTCTTTTATAAAGATATACAAACTTCGTCGTATTTTGGCAGATCGACGTTGTATTTTTACAAATGGATTTTAATACTATTTATTATTGTTTTATAGCTTGAATAATCTTGTTTTAATTATCTAAAGATGATAAGAAATTTATTTTTAAATTTTTTTACGTAAATAAATAGTTTGATTAAAAATAGAAAATGTGACCGGAGATCGTTTTTCGAATTTTCAACCTTTCATCGTATAAACGTTGTTTGAAATGTTATGTACACTTTTGCATATATACACACACATATAATAATTATAAGATATTGTTTAAGAATATATAAAAAGGTTTAAACAACTTAATTAAGTTAAGTAAAACATTGATGTGACATTTTGCCAACTTAAGTACATTAGTACATATGTGCATAAATGCATGTTTTACTTAGCAACCATGGTAAGGGGACAAAGGAAGATGTGATGTGGTGATGGTAAGTGTTGAACAAGGGTGATGTGAAGTTTAAAAGAAATATCCAAGGATATTTTTCGTAATTTGATAAGGTGTTAATTTCGTAAATTACCACTTTTTACATTTCCTATATATACACATGCATACCCTCTTCATTTTCATTCATTCCAAACACATCTTCTTCTTCCTTTTCTTCTTATTCTTCAATGCTCTCTAATGGCTTCTTCTTCTCTTATTTCTCCTCTCTAACTTTGTAGAAAACTATGTAAATCATATTCAGTCTCCACCAAACTTTGCCAAAGTTCTTATATCATCTAAAAAAACATGCTTTAGCTTATGAAAAGTAGAAAAATGTTGGAGTATGGGAAATATTCCCTTGGGCCATGAGCATCATGAAGTGATGGAGGGGATGGGTGGCCGTGGACTTCATGGTGATGGATGGCAATAGCCATGAGCATGGAGGTGGAAGGTGGTGATGAACACGTGGTTCAGGGAAGAGAAGGAAATCTTTAATGACGTTTTGAATGAAGTAGGTGATAATAGTGGAAGGGTTTATGGATTGAATGTGGGTTAATCTCACATGTAATTGCTTGATAAATTGCTTGTGTAATCACTTAATAATAGCACTTGAATATTGCTTTATTTATAACTTTGATTAAACTATAAACTTCACAATAATTAATTGTCAACAAGTTAAGATCAAAACTTATAGAAGTATTGATTGCCATTGTGATAATATTATCATAATTGTTAACTATGTTTGGATTGATAATACGGACGATGAATGTTGATTATATGCTTGCTTGTTGTGGAAATGATTCACGGTAAATACACGTCGAAATCACACAAAAAGATCATTTCTTTTATGAATTTTAAAGATGTATACGGTCATGTTAACCTCTTTAAACATGAATAATATTATACAAAAATGGTTTTAAATGTTTTATATTGGTATAAGAAGTATTGAAAATGGTATCGGTAAAGTTTGGGAAAGTGTTGGAAAACCAACCAAAATGAGCTTGTCGCGTAGCGGTAGTTTGCAATTTCACGTCGTAAAAGTTAAATCGATATGTAGGGTGGAATATAAGTCAGAATTTTTTGGAACGATAATTTTCTAGACCCTTGTAACTTATAGTTTTCAAATGAAAAATAAAAATTGAGACTTTATTTAGTAAAGTTTGAGATATGTCCAGATCAAATTATTAAAATCATCGTGTTTTTGCAGTTTGTAAAATATTATTTTCAACTTTTTAAAATGGATATTTTTTATCTTTAAAAGTATAAAATAAATTTCATAAATATGTTAAAAAAATTTAATAGGGACTTGAGTTATAAAAATGGACATATATGTAATGAAATGTGTGTTTTGATCTATGAAGCTTTAAAAACAATGTTCACAAAAAATTTAGCAACAAAACTTGGTAATTATTAAATAAATGGTTTAATTGGGTTTTTCTTCCCGAACCTTTTGGAAATGTTTTTCAAATGACAAGCAAATATTTTTAATAGGTTTAGAGTTGATCAAAAATTTTGACCACCATATGGATGACAGAGAGATAGTGTCTAGGCTAGAGTTTGGAAAATTATTTTCCTGCTCTCTCTAACTATCTGGACTGGCACTACGAAGGGGATAGTTAGTTTGATTTATTTAGATAGCATTTGCTAAAGATAAAGGAAAATAAATATAAATATTTTTTCAAAAACTTAAACAAGATTTGAAATAGAATTTTGGTGGTAAAGAGAACGTTCTAGTTAAACTCTGTATTAAATCCGAAGATGGAAATTATACTATCCGTAGGAATTTAAAAGGTTATTTCACTAGTACTCGATGAACAGTAAAGTTTGAATACAAAAATTGGTATAGAGTATAATTAGTCTAATCCCTATGGATCCCTTTTACTCAATACTAATTGGTTTGGGTTTACAGTAAACGATGTCCAAATTATTTGACCCATTTAAAACATGTATTAGAAAATGAAAAATTTATATTAAGATCATAATTATACTAATAATAGTATGTAGGAACGTTTTTCGAAGTAAATAATGGGTTTTTACAAAAGAATTTTTTTAATTGAAATTACATAAATGGAAAGTTTATATTTATAAAAGAGTTTTTATACAGTTAAAATGTCTTCTATGAGAAATGATTTGAAAGTGATATCTTAAATGAGGTTTAAATTATATTTTTAAAGTGATTTAAAAAGGGTTTAAGTTAAAGAAGACATGGATTTTGACATCATTTTCGCAAATAATTTTTTTTCAAAAAGTAAGGAAGACATAGAGTAAAACACTTTTGTTATAGCAAGTGATTTTCGAAGAGAGATGTTTTATATAGATATGGGATTCATATATTCGTATATTTGTTGTTAAGATTCGAGGATGGTAACTTATATCAATTTTAAAGTTAAGAATGTCATCCATTCAAGGTTTGAGAGGTAAATGGCACCCCAACTTGATCGACTTCATTATTGACTAATAAAAAGTTTTGAGTTCGATATCGAAAGTTAATGTTAAGTATAAATTAGATCCATATACTTGTGTTTTTTGTTGTCGTAATGATGTTTTCCACACCATTCATTTTGACCCAATAAATTGTGTTTTGAAAAATATGAAGCTTTCCCTACTGATTTGTCAATATACTTATTACGGGTTTAATTATATGGAGGTGTTTACTAAATGTTGAAATTGAAATGGTTTGTGAATATACTTATACCGTTGAGATAAGTATATGGGAATATTTTTCAAATATCGAAAGACTAATGGTGGTTTCAGAATATATTTTTGTAAAGAGATTTTGAGACAAATATTTGAAAAATGATTTAATGATTTCTAAAAGTTAAAAGAGGTTTTTAAAGGATTTAATGAAAGAGGCTTAACAATTTTGTATACACATACTCATATCTTTTTATTGACAATTGGTTCGGTGAGACCGAGATCGGATTTTGCTGATTCCTACCTGAAAACCAATTCAAACCAATATACGCATTTGAAAGTAAAGTCATGTAGGAGATAATAATTTTTGAAGATTGAGATCTTCATAATGTAGGGCTACGTGCCACTAACCTCTAGGGTGATTCCCATATTATATATGATGGCAGTGGTACCTTCATTCTAAAAATGTTTGATTTGTAAGGACTACTCGCTACTAATCCTAGGGGTGATTCCCAAATAGGATGTAGTAGGAGGAATGCCTTTGGTTTGTCCTTCGTTTGGGCAACTTGTATGGACGAGTGTCTGACATTGCATTTATAAGACTATGTACATTGATTTTTACAAACATACATCAGTTTGGTTATGTAGGAGGTAACCCCTCTTACACTTAACACCCTTCCTAGAGGAGTATGAATTCGGGGGTTATACTTTTATGAAAATCAATTTGTGTGTTGTTGAAATGGCAATGTGACATTTAAAGTGGGATTTGTTGTTTATTGAATGGTAAAATGTTACCTTTGGCCTTGCACATTGGTAATGGAAAATATAGGGGATATGCGGCAGGGCTATATGGGTAGTATCCATTAGGGTATGGTCATCACCTTCTAGATTACCCTCTATATATCTGGTTTTTGTGTTTTCTATGAAACGTCGGATTGGTTTGGAATGACCGAGATGGTGTCATGTTTGGTACTATTTGTGGTAGAAGTAGGCTGGTTCTGTGTTGGTAAAGGTGTAGATGTTCTATAGCCTCGGTACAGTCGTCTACAAATGTACTATACAGAACATAGTCCCTTACCTTATCATTTTTGTAATCCATTCTCCAATATGAGCGATTACGAATATAGTTGTATACCTGTTATGTTGGAATTTAACAAATGTAACAGTTTCTGCTATGTTTAATAAGTATTTGTACTCTAGACATTATTATAATATCACTGGATTTTCTACAGAAATGTTTTGGTTATCATAAGATAAAAACCTGTTCGTATTTATGTGCAGCGTGGTCTTATGAGATACTCTTCTTTTCAAAGGTTTTGTTTGGCATCAGATCTGATCTATGATACTGTCATATATATTTATGATTCGTGTTTCTCACACTAGTTTGCCATAATGATCATAGTATTTTTAATGCTTGGGTCAGATCCGAGTAGTTTTAGGATTAGCTGAAGATGCTTGAAGTTTCGAGAGGAGTGCTGGAGATCTTCATCAACCTATGGTCATAAATTATATTTGTGCCACATTTGTCTACTATTTTATTTTTAGCATTTGTAAGGATAGAGGTTCGTAATTGTCTAGGCTGAGATTAGGATGGACTCTGATGTATGTATTTAAAATTTCTGCTATAAAAATTATTGTTAAATAATATATGTGATTCCATTCATGTTGGATTATGTTCTGTCTTTATTTTCTTTATACCCTTAAAGAGTAGTCGTTTCCACACTTAGAAGTTTGACAAGTGAATACCGAGGATGTATTAGTATCAATTTTTAAGGGTTGAATAAACAGATCTTTACAAAAAAAGGTCATACAAACCTTGCTGCCAACTTCCTCTTCCTACCAAATCGAACGAATAATTAAGAAGAGAAACCTTCACAAATACCATATCTTCGATAGACAACTCCAATTCGCTTCATCTCTAATCAACATAGCTTTTATGTTGACCTTGGGAAGCTTTCATTCGTTCCTGAATGATCTTGATCTTTTCCGACGTTTCTCTAATCATATCTGGTCCAAGTATCAACTTCACGTCCGCTTTCCACCTACACGAAAGAGTGTTGCATGGTCGGCCATATAATTCGTCATATGGTGCCATATCAGCACTTGACTGATAGCTATTGTTGTATGCAAGCTCCACCAAATGAAAATGATCATCCCATAATCCTCCAAGTCTATAATGCAAACTCTCGAGAGATATTCTAATATGCAATCTACCTTTCTGTCTGCCTATCCATTTGCAGGTGATAAGTTGTGCTCAATTGTAGCTCGGTCCCTAACACCTCTTGTAATCTCTACCAAAACCCACTAATGAACAATGGATCTTGGTCACTCACAATGCAGTTTGGTACATCGTGGAATCAGACTATCCATTTCACATATAACTCTTCCAAATTGGATGCCATTCTACTTGATTTGATAGTTATAAATCTAGCACTCTTGATCAACCAACCTATTATGAGCCAAATGCCATCATATCCTACTCGAGTCCTTGGCAGCCCATCTACAAAATCTATTGATACTTGCTCCAATTTCTATTCAAGAGCTTCTAATGGTTGCAATATTCCACTAGGTTTCTTATATTCCGCCTTCACAGATTGGTATTTCATACACTTCAAGATGAATGCCCCAACATTCCTCTTTATACCCTCCCAGTAGTAAGTCTGCTTTATATCTCTATACATCTTATTCCCATTGGGATTTATGGTCAATATTTAATGATGACCTTCTCGCAACACCTCATCTTGTAACCCATCAATGTCAGGAATAAATTTTCTTCCATTCTTATAAAGCCAACCTTTACGGTCGAGTTCGTATTGCTTCGTATCTCGCAATGTACCCTTTCTTATAACTTCGTCATGACCTTCGCTATCCTAGCAGCTTGCTTTTGACTAATACCAATCCTTTCAGTAAGGATAGGTATATTAGAAAAACTTGCTAACATCTTAGGCTCCAGTTCATAATGAGGTATGAAGTCATACACAACAATGTACTATATCTGCTTTCATTCTAAGAACATTGCTCCCAAATTTGCATTTCCCCTACTTAATGCATCAGCAACTGCATTCACTTTTCCCAGAGTATAGGAAATTCATATGAGGCCAAAAACTCCAAGCACCTTTGCGGACGAAGATTAAGATCATTTTAAGAGATAGGGTACTTCAAGGATTTATGGTCCACGAACAGCTCAAATCTTTCTTCCAATAAATAGCGCCTCTATATTTTCAAAGCAAAAACAACCGCCGCCAAATCCAAATCATGAGTTGGGTAATTCCTCTCTTGCAGTTTTAGCTATGACTAACATACACGACAACTTTCTCCTTCTATATCAATACTGCACCCAAACCAGTACCATAAGCATCTGTGTATTTTGTTAACTCCTCATTCCCACTTGGAATAGTTAACACTAGTGCACTCGTCAACCTCTCCTTCAAAATCACAAATGCATGCTCGCACTTCGCATCCCACTCAAAAGGTTGATTCTTCTTCATCAAATTGGTCGGCGGTGCCTCTACCTTCGAGAAGTGCTTTATGATGTGTCTATAATATCCTTCCAATCCTAGGAAACTCGTCACATTTGTAGCATTCTTGGGTTTTTATTCCAATCTTAAATCGCAGCCACCTTTGCAAGATCCACTTCTATTCCTTGACCTAAAACGACATGACCCAAGAGCCTCACTTCCCCTCTCTAGAAGTTGTACTTTAGGAACTTTGCTCTCAACCTATGTTTCCTTAATATCTCTAACATAATCCTCAAGTGCATCTTGTGCTCCTCTTCAATTCTGGATTAGATCAAAATATCATCTACAAACACAATCACGAACTTAGGCAACTATTCTATGAACACCCTATTCATAAGATCCACAAAGTATTCCAGGGCGTTAGTCAATCCAAATGGCATTACCATCAACTCATACAAATCTAATGGTGTACGAAATGCCGTAATAGGTACACTTTATTTTTATACTCTAAGCAAGTGAAATCTCACCTCCAAATTCATTTGAGAAAACACCATGTGGCTGATCAAAATGTCATTAATACGTAGAAGTGGATGTTTTTTCTTTTTCGTCACTTTATTCAACCTACGATAATCCACACACAACTTTAAAGAGCCATCAATCTTAGTTACGGATAAAGTAGGTGCGCCCCACTTAGATATGCTCCTTCGAATGAACCCCTTCCTCAATAGGTCATTAACTTGCACCTCCAATTCCTTGTGTTCTCTGGGTGCCATATGTCTTAAAGGCATTATTCTGGATCTGGCTTCCTTCACTAAATTAATTTGAAACTCGATTTCCCTATGCGACCGCAATCTAGTAACTTCCTCAGAGATATCCTAATACTCCCTAGCGATAGGTACTGATGATAATCCCTCCCATGGAACCTCAAGTCAATATAGAAAGCTAACCACCATCCTATCCTCTGGTAGGCAGCTAATCACCACCTTTTTCCCATCCACATCCCCAATTGTCACCAACAGCTTTCTGCAATCCACAATAGCCACATACTTCTTTGGCCAGTCCATGCCTAAAAATATACTGAACCCATTGAAATTTAGAAAAAAGAAATCATACACAAAAGAGAATCTATGAATCAATAAAACTAAACCACTACAAACCATGCAAAGGCTAGTCGACCCTCTAACAGGGTCTGTTAGGATCGACGGATGGACTGTTATCTCATGTATCAATCCCAACCTATCTACTAGGCCACTACATATAAACAAATGAGAAGCATCGGTATCCAACAAAAACTCTAATAGGAACATCACCAATAGAAAAGAATACATTGAATGACAACTCTCTTCCCCGTCTCTTTTGCTAAGGATGCTATTAACAGAAATCTTATCAACGCCCCAAAGTTGTGTTTCGAAATAAGGTTTATTCCTTAAGTAGATGGAAAGGAGTGGGAAGAGCCAATCTTTCTTGAATTTCCTTTCGAGTCAATTGCTGATGTGCAAATTATTTCAGACTGACCTTTCGACTCTGTCGAAAGGGTCAGCTTCTTCCATTATTAACCTTTCGATTCTGTTGAGACAGATTGGTCTTTCCTTTGAAAGCCCACCTTTAGAGATAGTTATGATATTTTGGATAAAGTTTCCTTTATTGGTTTCGACCTTGTAGAAGGCCTTGCTGGTTGTATAACTGGGACTTTATCCAAAAATCTAAAACAAATGTTTTGACCCTGTCGAAAGCAAAGTTGTTTTCGTGTTAAAACTCAAATCAGGAATCTGCAGTAGGTTTTCGACCTTGTTGGGAGCTTTGGGCTTATATGTCCATGGTCTGGGTTATGAATCTCAGTTTAGAATGATTTGGAACAAGCTTTTATCCTTGTCGAAAGCTAAAGGTCTTAGTGTACTGAGGTTGGGGTTCGACTATGTCGAGAGCAGAAACTCGAGGGAAGGTAACCTAAAGGATGCAGCTTAAGTTATTTGAATATAGGAGGTTTCGACTATGTCGCCAGGAATCTTTTGATGTTGTCAAAACTTGGAATACAGGAGTAAACGAAAATAGCTTTAAAAACAGCAAAGTAATTTAAAATATTTATGACTTCTCATTCGTAAGCCAAAAGATTATTTTATTACCCAAAATCCCCAGTTCAATTTTTTAATTAGGGTTTATAACACTTTTGATTAAAGAAATACAAGTTTAGAATGGAAGGAATCAGATCCCAATACCTGACTCCTTGGGTCTTATTTATAGATACGGGTCAGCACCTTTCGACCCTGATGCTTTCAACATGGTCGAAAGGTGGCTTCTGAATGTCTTAATTTTGGTGCCGCTTTTGTCAAAAGCTAAGGTTGCGCTTCTCTTCTTTGTATTGCCTTGTAAGTGCTTCCGACTCTGTCGATGGGCATTGTTAAATGGTTTCGATGATGTTGGTTACGCGTGAGCAGTTGCTTCTAATTTGATGCTTGAACCCTTCTAGATCACATTTGCTTCGACCTGTTCAAAAGTCTTACTATAGCTTTTGAAGGGGTTACCCAGGACAATGCTTGCTTTTGCATGGTTTTAGTGAAGGAAAAACCTTTGGTTTCGAAAGATTTGGTGCATACGCAAAGAGCTGTTCTTCAATGTCTTCGAAAGGTGATTCTTTGACTCATTTGAATGGTCTCCATGCATATGGATTTACCTAGTCAAAAGGTTGTTACCGAAGGTGGAAGAGTGCTTTCAACTCCTTCATCTCTTTCGAAAGGCATGAAATTACTGGATCTTGGTTCTAGAAACCTTTTTGACACCTTTAAAAATTTCCAAAACCTTCAGACTTTAGTGATAGCATCCCTTCGACTCTTCGAAAGGTCCATCTGGAACTCTCCTCTTATGCCCTCTTTTGTTTTCTATTTAAAATGGCTTCGACTAAGTCGGAAGGTGGATTTTTTTAGTAACAGAAGCACTCAACAAACTCAAGATTATGTCCAAAGCGTATGCCTTCACTACTTGCTTAGAATTTTTGGTTTTGGACAATTCTTCTTTATATTGCCGGGTTTTCCACAGTTGTAACATTTCCCTTTCTCACACACCTTGCAATCTTTAAGCAAATGACCCTTATCATTATGCCCATAGCATACATATTCCCACTTACTCTTCTTATTACCACCCTTTCCCTAGGGCATCTTTCTCTTCCCATTCCACTTCTTATTGCCGTCACCTTCTTACTAGGGCTTAGGCTCCTCCTTCTTCACAGAAGCAACAATAGCAGTCCTAGATTTGGGGTACAAGCTTTCATGGCGTAACACCTTTTCTACTAGCTTATCAAAAGGATCCTCTATATAATCCAACAACTTATATCCCAAGTGGTCATCCAGGCCAATAACAAACTTCTCATTCTTTTTCAAGGGGGTGTCGATGAAGGACATTCCATACTTTGACAAAGCATCATATTATGCAAAAAAAAACTCCGAGACTGGCATATCTCCCTACTTAAGATTAGCAAACTTCCTAAAAAAACCGACTTTTGTGTAGCCTGGATGAACTTCTCTTCAAACCTCACCTTAGAATAATCTCATGAGAACTGGCCTTCAAGAGTAGCAATATTAACAGCATTCCTCCAATTCATAGCCCTGCTTTGAAGTCGTCTCAAAGCTAGCCTCCTCTTTATAGCATCTTCCACCTCCATATACCTAAAGATGTACTCGCAAGTATCACCCAATCTTGTACTTCTATAGCTGACTTCGTCTCGTGAAAGGGCCTACCTCCTAGAGTACAATAATCCTTACTTAGTTTCGTTAAGTCAACCATAGACGCTTCCATCGGAGCACCTCCACCTCCTCCCATAGCCACTCCAGGGGTATTCCTCATCGCATTTGTCATCATGGTAGTAAACATGGCTTGGAAATTATGTGTAGATGCTCTTGGTCCCAATCCCTCTTCTACTCCCCAAGCAAACCTCACAGAGTTTCCTGTATGCCGACTCATTCTTACTTGTAACAAGAATGATCAGTCTCTCATAAAAGAAAACCGTGTGTAATGTGCTTCTGTGCATGCAACTTATACTATATTATTATATAACTTTGGAAACCAAATTTAAAACAAGTACGAACTCAATCATATACATACACTCTAGATCCAGTCTAAGGCGATAACCCCTTCCTTTCTCTACTGGATCACGGTGTCAACTCAGGTTAATAACGTTACCAAAGCTCTGATACCAAATGTGATGACTGCCCTATACCACCAGCATAATAGAGTAATAATAATGTGTTGCTATTGTGCTCGGTAAATATAGAGTGATCAACTGGATTCAAAATGAATAAATGCAACAAATCACCTGTCGTATTTCTCATAGCACATGGTAAAATATAGTATCACATATACAATAGAATAGTGAGATCTAACCAAATGAAATATCATTAGAGTAGAATCATATGTCATATAGAATGTATATAACAAATCCTCGCTACAGCACTCTCTCTAACAGACAAGGAAACAGAAGTAATAGCACCGCCAAGGCTCCATGGTGCTACCTAGCAGAATAAGCATGGACTCCATATATGTAGATAGTACATGATAGCTCCCTCCAGCTCATCCTTTGAACAACAATTGCAACACCTAGACCTCCACTCTAGTCTACTCATTTAAGAGTACCCGAGATAATAAAAGGCAAAGCATAAACCTCGAGTCAGACAACAGTCTGATGTGAGCAGTAAATAAATCCCAAAATGCTATATATGTAAATATGGTAAGGAACAAGAGTACACGAACCATACCTAACTTGTCCTTGCAACTAACAAGTTAGAACATAACACTATAATATGTTACTCAATAATATCATAAAGATTTACTACCAATCAATTAAAGGATATCATTCTCCAAGGTACTCCTACCCTAATCCTTCTCCCCCAATATCTTCGAGTGATAGTTTTACCCAAGGAATCAACCAAAGTAATCATTGCAACTATAGCAACCATAGCATCCAACAAGTAACCCAGCTATCACTCCTTCCCCCATGCCTTGAATATATGACCAATCGCATGACCACCAATTCAAGGACTAATGGAAATCCGGGTTCTCTATTGTACTCTCACACCCCCAAACACTCATGGGGCACTTGACCCAACACCTATGGGTCAAGGGTATATAGATTCTTGCTTCCAATCCATGGGAGTCCCATTTGCAATACCCTTTCTAAAAAAATAGCTAAAAACTCTCTAATTGTGAATGATCCCTTAGCACATATGATTGAGTCCTCCTTTTCTTCATTTGGACAGCGAGCCCTTCTTGCTCAATCCAGTTTCCATTATTCATGAGAAACAATACACACGTTCCCTGATCCTATAGCTCTTTCCCATACAAGCTGCCATATTTGGAACTCCCAACACAATCCAATCTCCAAAGACCATAATTTCCATCATGCTGTTATATCATCATCCATCCCGAGACAAGTGAGTAACCACCTCCAGCATGACCAATTGGACCTCAGAACCCTTCCGAAGCATTCGCACCTTCCCATGATCTAATATGAGAATTCGATGCCGAGCTCTTTCATGTCAGTGTTGACATCTCCATTTAACCTCCAAGAGGTTGAACCTTCTCCTGCTACTTTCCTGCTTCCAGTACTTCTTGCATAGATGCTTTGATCTCGACTTCACTTCACAAATCAAGTCATGGCTCTTTCCAAAGCACTCTACTTAATATTCTAGAAATAATTCATCATAGTCACTAACAGTTAGCCAGACACAAATCTAACACCTTGGGCAACCTACATTACCAACACCATTACTTCACCAGAAGTCACCACCTCCACACACTCTCCTACACATGTTAGTGCTAGCTTCCCATGTTAATGCCGACACGTGTGCTTAACGAATTGACACTTTCAATTTAGAGCATGTGTCACATCCATGCTTCAGAGCCTCTTCTCTAAGTTCTGTCCAATTATGATCATCTTTGCCCCTAATATGCTAAATTCTCTTATCTAATGTTCTATGCAATCGCAACACTAGCAAACAACATCAAATCATATCATCCAAACATATAACAATCGGTTTTATCCATTTAAACTACAATTCCTAGATCAACCTATAGTATGATCATATGACAAATTTAACATGTTATTAAAATTAGAAAAGGTTTTTATGGTCAAAAATAAACTTAAAAACATGTCAAATCCTATCTACCATATGAACGTGTATAGTATACTGTGAAGGTATAAATCATCACCAATTACCAAATCAAATAAATTTTCTTTAAGATCTAGTCCGAATAATGAAGAAAATGCTTCAAGTCAACCGATTTAATGATCTGTAATCTTCTATTTGATTCTCTAATCACCAGTTAATAATTTAGCTTGGTCTAGAGAGAAATTTAGATGAATTAGGATGGATTTAGGGCTAATTAGGCTGTAGACCTGGTTTGGCATGAGAGGAAAAAGTTTTATTATCTCTCTATTGCCCTTTAGTGTTCTCTAATTAGACTAATGAGCCAACTTATGGGCTTCACTAATTACACACTAAATCTGATCGGTAGTTTTCAAAACTTATAATAGGCATAACTCCCTAGTTGTAAATTCGTTTTTCTACTATGACTGCTCTATAAAATAGAAAATTAACATACTAAAGCAACAAAACTGGTTTGAGACTCTAGTTTAACACCTATCAAAAATTATAGCCCAAAAAATGTTTTTAGGGTCAAAATAACCACAAAGAAATCCGAGAAAACTCATAGATGTGTCAAGTACCCCTTGGAGTCATATCCCGGAATTATAGAATCATATGATCTCAAATGAATTAAAAAAATATCTTACGATCCTTCGATACGTAAAATACGGCTCACTAGAAATGTTATGCATAGAAGTGGTGAGTATCTTTGCCAGTATTTTACTTGATTTAATGTCGTAGTAGCCAATGTTCAAAATTCAGATGAAAATCTAATGTTAATAGGTTTAGGTAGCAGAGTGCACCTACATATGAAATTCTTATGGTTGATGACTATAGAGAAATCGACCATCATTCGAGGGGCAAAAATATAGCAACCTATAATTTAATCACTCTGCATTTGAATATTTAAATAATGAATTTTATAACTCAAATAAACCTCTTTGAAGTAATAACTAATGAATATGATGTCATTTTATAATTTAGTTTACAAAAATAATTAGTTCGAAGAAAAATCGAAAATGTGACGTAAAATCGTTTTTGGGATTTTCATCTTTTCATAAACAAAAGTGGTCAGAACGTGTTCGGCACACTAGTGTACATGTGTACACATTTATATAAACAACATATGTTTTATTAATAAGCTAATTTGATTAAATTTTAGCTTAAAAATATACTTAAGCAAATTTAAGTTTGGACTTCCCTTTTTAAATTTAAAAAGTGAAATTTACAAAACAAGATAACATCTTATCATGTAAAGTAGTGATGTGATGGAGTGAAGGATGAGAGGGGGTAGCTTGGAGGTTGTGTGTGGAATGGGTAAGGGAAGGTGGCGAGGTGGCATTATAATGTGGAGGGTAGACTAGTCTGAAATTATTAAGGGTATTTTAGACCTTTCACTTATTCAGTTTATATAAAAGCAACTCCTTTTTTTTATCATTTCTCATTTTCAGTTTCAAACACCCATCTAACTTTCCAAGCTTTTCTTTTTACATTCATGGCCTCTCCAAAATTCTTAAGTTAAAAAATCCTTTCTTTTTCACTTTTATTGTAAACAAAGTCACTAGAAATCCTTCCTTTCTACTCACCATCAGTTAACCAACAAAAATAAGACACAAAGCCACCATTTTGATCTAGACCAAGCCCTATCGCCACTTTGGTGGAACTATTAGACCACTCCAAGGGCTTATGTTGAGATTTTGCAAAAAGAAACTCCGTCCGTGTGTCGGTTGCAAGTTTTGTTGAAGTTTGTATACATTTCAATGAGTAAATCTCACTCTTAAATAGAAAGTTTAACCTTTATTTTTATGGTGATAATATATGCTAATTTCTTGAATTTATGTGAGTGGAAAGTAATGATTTCTTGGTTAGGTTTCCACTTGAAGCGAATGACATTTTTAACAATTAGTTACTGACTTGAGATATGTTCGAAATGTTTAAATAATAATTTACAAGTGATGCTCCCTCCATGTTGTATAGATGTTATTAGCATTTGTATATATGTATATGATTATGTTATGGGATTTACTGTTAAATATATATGGACTGTAAAATGTTTATGGAAGTGTTTGTATAGCGACTATTGATGTATCAACATTTTGAAAATATCACCTCTATGTAAAATCTTTTTGTATGATCTTATGTCCGGGTTTTTACAAAGTAGATTAATTATTTATATAATAGCGTGTTTAAAGTTAATTAATTACTGAAATAATGATATTGAAATTTAATTAATAACTTTAAATAATGATGATTAAAGTTAATTAATTATTTAAACATGGCGTGTCTAAAGTTAATTAATCATTTTAATAATGATGTTTAAAATTAGTAAATCATCTTAACTAATGATGTTTTAGGTTAATTAAACATTTAAATAATAATGTACTAAAGTTAACTATTTATTTTATTAATGGTGTATAAAATTAGTTTATCATTTTAAATAATGATGGTTAAGGTTAAATAAGTATTTAAATCATGATGTGTTTAAAGTTAATTGATCATTTTATTGATGTTTAAAATAGTTCATTTCAACTAGTGATATTTAAGGTTAATTAATCATTTGAATAATAATGTATTAAAGTTAACTAATCATTTCAAAATTAATTAATCATTTTAAATAATGACGTTTAAGGTTAACTAATCATTTGAATAATAATGTCTTAAAGTTAATTAATTATTTTATTAATGATGTTTTAAAATTAATTAATCATTTTGATAATGATGTTTTAAAGTTAATCAATCATTTTAAATAATGGTGTTTAAAGTCATTGATTATGTTTAAAGTTAATTAATCATTTTAAATAACGATGATTGAAGTAGTTAATCATGGATAGTCAATTTTTTAATGACTATTCGTAGATAATGTTTTTGAAGTGAAATCCCAGCAAAGTTCAGCTTTAAAAAGTTTAAAGGTTTGATTCGGTTGTGGAAAAGATAAAAAGTTTGATTTCCGTCAATGATATCGTTTATATGGACGGAATTTGAACTTACTATCCCTCAGTTCAAAATGAAGCTAGGGCAACGACACATTAAGATATGAACTGAGGGATAGTAAGTTTAAAGTTTTGGTTATATGCACATTAAGATATGAAATACCCAGATTCTCGATAAGGGTTAGCACGGTCCGGCTTAGAGGTTTCCAAGAGCCATCGTAGTTCTCAAGTATATTCTAGAGTTATACTTAAGACGGGTGCACCCTCCTAATCATTGTTGGAAAATTTCCCATTGTTTGTTTTCGATTCAAACCTTTGATATTAATTCTTTCTTAATTGCATTGGAAAGTGTCTTGTGCACTTCACGATGTTTAATTATTTGTATCCATTACTTATGGTTGGATGTTGTTCTTTTGAGGGGAAATCCGTTCCGCGTTTGGCGACGTGGTCTCATATATTGTTGTTTATTTCCACCCTCTATTAAGAATTTACTCACACCATACTTATTGTCTGACCCGTGTTGTTTATTTTCATAAATCTCGGGTACTCAATTATATTTGAATAGTCCAGAAGTAGCAGGTTCCTTTAGGCTCTTTTGAAAATGATGGAAGAGCAGAGGCTCCGTATCTATCTAGTTATCTAATTTTATTGTTATGTTTATGTATGTATGTGTATTTTATATCAGCAAGTGTAAAGGCAGGGTGTATAACTAACTAGGTTGATAATAGTAGTTTTTTTGTGTAACTCTGATAAATCCATGTTAAGGGGTAACCTTATGTACTATATTATTGTTATATTATATTTAACCATCGCATTGTGAAATTTTCTATTACGTTCTTTTATTTTGACCCACAACAATTCATCTTTCGGATGCTTGGGCAACGACACACGAATACTGAGAAAGTACTAAGTGTCGTTCCCAGGGTTAAGAAAGGTGGATCGTTATAGTTGGTGTTAGAGTTTTGGTTTTAGAAACATCTTTGCCTGATTGGGTATAACTCATTAGAGATAAGATAAGTGACGCCCTATAATGAGTTAATCTTGAGAGAATGTATTTGTACTTTTTATAATGATATTAACCTCAAAAGTCTCGCTCTAGATCATTTGCTATTGTTTTCCTTAAACCATTTTAATGCTATTCTTATATTCTAAAGATACATTCTATTTGTTCAGGTAATAGAAAAAGGATACAAGCAAAGCAAGAAGGACAAGATCTGGAACTAGAATGGTTACTAACGACAGGGTACCTAGAAATGCTACTATGCCACATGTAGATCTGATAGAGAAAGTGGTAATCCAAGTACAACCCCTGTTAACTTTGCAACTTTTATTAAGAATTTACCACTTTGGGCAAGAAACCATTCTATGGAACTAAAGATATTCTTGGAGTGCAGACATGGCTTCCACCTTGTGAAAGGATATTTGGAGATCTTTGTTTGGGAGATGCAAAGAAATGATTGTTGGCATCGTAACAACTTCAAAAGTTAGCGATGCATTGGTGGGATTCTGTAATAACTATACTCCAAAGGAGGAGTTTTCTTAGGAATAGCTCAAGGAAATTTTTGAAGCACAGTATATTCTAGAGGCCAGAAGAACTGGGTTGTTTGGGAGTTTCCTTGCTTTTGAGCAAGGTGAATTGACGATGGCGTAGTATGAGCATAAGTTTAATGCATTGTCCCATTTCAGACTTGGATTGATAGACACGCCGCTCAAGAGGAATGAAATAGTTGTGCATGGGATGCAACCAAAGTTCCAATTAGAAATGACTAACCATCTTGTGGGTACATTCACTGTAACGACCCGGGATTTTGGCAATATTATTTTAATAAGTATTTAATCTAATTTAAATAAAACACAAGCCTGTCATTTTAAAAACGAATAAGACTTTGAACATTTTGCAGTTATATATATATATATATACATACATATATATATATATGTATGTATGTATGTATGTATGTATGTATGTATGTATGTATGTATGTATGTATGTATGTATGTATTGTGAAGGAAGCTTTGATTTGAAAATTTAAAATAAAATCTTACAAAAATATTTAAAATAAAATCTACCTTATTCGATTTAATTAGTGCTCTACATTATTAACATTTGATAATATATATATATATATATATGAATATAATCTAAATAATAATGTTTAAAATAAAATCAATCCTATCAATATTAAATATAAGTATAAAATAAAACATATGTTATAAATTAAATGTTTGATAGTTAAACTTTAAATAGAAATAAAAACTAAGGATTTATGTCAGTAATTAATTAAATGGTTATATGCAACATAAGTTAAAACTTGTAAGAACAAAAGTATAAAGCAAAACCGGGCAAGTATGTATGAGAATTATGTAAGGCAAGAAGATAATTAAAAAAAAAGAAATATCTACAAACAAAATCTATGTACATACAAGAAATAGGATAAGATGTAAACATAAAGGGAAACATATGCATTAAATAACATCATCTCAACACAAACAAATATCATTTCAATTTTTAGAAAAAAAATCTGACCAAAGGAAATAGCTTATACCAGAAGACACCCACCCTGTAAAACTATTTCTATATATACATCCTTTTATTCTAGTTCGTTCATAACTTAGCAAGCCTGAAAGAAAAGAAAAATAAACATCATTATCTTACAAACTTAAACATCATTCAAGATCAAAACAGGAAGGTTTAAGGGAAAATCAAACTGCAGCCTTCAAAACAAAAGTTGCTCTCTGTAAAAACACATTTCAGGTGAGTAAACATACTATTTTAAAATTTTAAATCTGGGTAATTGATTCATGAAAAATTTGTGCTTTGCTGTATATTTTAAATAAGTAGTGCTGTATGTTTTCTATTGTACTGGAAATTTTAGTATGGTCTATTCTTCTGTACTTCTGGTTCAGAGCAAAGTAAACTAGAAAAAAAATTAATACATCTTCATACAAACATTATAAGCTTAGGATTTTAAACAACATAAGTTTGTTTAAACTTTATCATGGCCTAGAACTTGTTTGAAGCTTGATAGTGAAATATTGACTCTGTACATTCAATTTTACAGTGAAAAAGAAATCATATGGTTAATTCGAATATTTTAAATTATTGATTCGATTATATAACTTGAATCTACATTCAAAAGTAGGATTTTTACAACAAAATGGGAACTTTTAGTTAAGTATACTATGAGCATTTCGTAGTTGAACCGAAAACATGTTTTAATCAATTCCTGGCGACTGAACAAATTTTGGATGTTGAGAGTTTGCACGAAGCTTGCTTGACCCTTGTTGAAGTTTGGAAAATTGTTAAAAAAATTATCTATTGCAAGAATTGATAAGACGAGGCGAATTTTGGGTTTATGCCCTAGTTTTGGACGTGGTCAGAAGCGAGGTGATTTCATCACCTCTGATTGATCGAGATGTACGAAATTGAGGGGGAGAGTAGAATGGGTGATAGGCGAGGTGTGGACGGAGTTGGAGCACCTCCGATGGTCGGAGCAACTGGGGAGAAGTGATTTGTTGAATGGGCCGAGTTCGATTTTTTCGAACTGGAAGATTGATTTCGTTCTGAAATTTTTCGCGTCGAATTAAACTTTGCTCTCGAGTGTAGTGTTGTTTCGTGACATGCTGGAGGTACCATGGTTCGCCAGTACGACGGCGAGGTGTTGTGCATGTGCATGGCAACGAATTGGGGTCAGGAAGTCAGCTGTGAGCAACTCGAGTTGATACTCGAGAAAATGAATGCGTTGCTTCTGTTGGGAACTCGAGTACGTGAACATACTTCCTGTTATTTTAGTTTAAACTTAAGTTTGGCTTAAACTTAACTAGAAACAAAAGGAGAAAAAGAAAAGTATGAAAGAAGATGGGACTCGGGAAATGGTGGGAAGAACTCGAGTGTTTACTCGAGTAAACATAGGGATTCTCTCGGGTTTGATTTCAACTGGCAGCCTATTAAAATTTTGAAGTTAATTATCTTAATCAAATTTTAAGTATTGATGATTTAATGAAGGTTTGACAAATTAAGCTAAGAAATTGTTACAAGTTTTAATTAATAAGGTGAATACTTAACAATGTTTTTAAAATCCAATTAATACTTTAATTAAGTTGTTAATGTAAGGTAAGTTTTAAATTTAATTAACATTTAAAGCTTTGATTTCAAAGTTATTAAGGAAGAATTTAAAATGTTAAATAAGATGAATTATTATTAATTAATTGTTTGAAAGGGTAATTAAGAATGATCAATTAATTAATAATTATAATTAACTAAGTAATTATGGATTTATCAATTTGTAATTAAGGATTGGCTAATTAATAATTAAGTGTCTAATTAATTTATAATTAAGAATTGTTAATTAGATAATTAAAGTTAATTAATATATGATTAATAGTTAACTAATTAAGTAATTAATTAAGGATTAATTATTAATTAATTAGTAATTAACGATTAATTAATAATCAAGGAGTAATGAATTAAGTAATTAAGGTTTAACAAATTGATTAAGAAGTGATTAATTAATTAAATAGCTGGAACAGAATAATTAATTAATTGATGATTAATTAATTAATTAAGCAGAATTAAGTGATAAATTCTTAAGTAATAAATTTTATTTAAGTTAATTAAATTAATTATACCATGAATGAATAATTCCTGTTTGGATGTTGTACAAGCAGAAAATCTGAATTTGTGGTATCTCTTTGGTGATATTCTATGATACTCTGTGATATGCCTTGATATATCTGTGATGACTGTGTATGATTTATCTGTCATAAATGCTATGTCAATTCAAAGTTTTGAATTAATTTGTTTAAACTATTAAACAACTTGACCTTTAAAATGGCGTTTGGATTTCGATGAGACCGGGATCGGGTGTCAATTTTGATTATCCGAAAACCACATCGATCCAAATTAAATGTTAGGTCGTGGCATCTCAAGTGAAGACAGAGATGGTGTTTCAGAGTGCAAGGGTTATCGTCGTTTACTCTGAGGGTGATTCCAAAATGAGTGCTACGAGATAATGCCTTCGGTTTCTTCGAACCCGGAACAAACTTGTATGGATTGAATGCTTTTAGAACATCGTCAGATGGACGATGAGCATTCTAAGGTATATATTCTATAAAGGTAATCGTAGCCTCAAGCCTCATCAACTGGGAATGGCTAAAACAGGGGAGATGCAGCAAGGTTAGGGGGTAGCACCCAAGCAGGACGAGATATACCCCTGTCTAGATGTCCCTTTATTTCGGCTGTATGGGCAGTTTTCGGCCACAACTGCAGGGTTATCTTGTTCAGGACGGTTCAATAAAGAATGGTTCCGGACTTGTATTGTAGGGGGTCGGGAGTGATCCTCGGTACGGTGATCTAGGCCCGGTACTGTGACGGGCGGTACCCCAGTAGCCATGCCATTGATGGAAACCCATTTTCCCTACGAGACCCTACGGTTTTTATTGTATTACCCACTTTTGTGGCTAGTAGCTGGAATTTAATCATGTAACAATTTTGGTTATTTTCTATTTACTTGAAAACCCTAGATAATATTATAATATCACTGGATTTCCTATCAAATATTTTGGTTAGCGTAAGGTAAAAACTTACCCGTGTTTATGTGTGGGAAGTCTTACGTGATACCTTTGTTTTCAAATGGTTTTCAAAGTTAAACAACTTTAACTCGTTTACTCACACCAGACCCATGTCTGACCCGAAGTTTATTTCTATTTTTCATAAACTCTTGGGTACTCAAATTTTTATGAGTAGCCAAATGATAGGTTTTGGATTGTTGAGTTCTGGAGGAGCTTGGAGCAGGAGTCCAGACGTATCTACTTATCTAGTTCCACTGTGTTAGTTGATGTATGTTGTATTTTGGGATGTATGTAATGACAGATATATATATATATATGACTATCTTGTTGTATGATATTGTGTAACTCTGATATATGTAAAACTATGTAATAGTTATGTGATGTATTATATTTTGTTCCATTTCCGCTGTGAGATTCTGATGTTGTTATTCTTTCTTTTTATCTTTTCTATTTCTATCTCTTTCTTTTCTTATTGATGATATGTCTTTCTGTGGTTAGAAAGGCGGGTCATCACAGTTGGTATCAGAGCATAAGTTGAGATAATACCTAGGCTCTGGAGTAATATCTATCTTGAGAGTGTGTACTTGTATTTTCATATAATTATATACCTTTCTAAATTTGTTAAGTTACCTGTCCAGGCGGCCAACATGAGTTCTGGAAGGAGAGGCAGAGGTAGGGGCAGTACCTCGACTGATAATGGACGAAGTCAAACTGCTAGTGAGGCTATAGATCCAGTACCGCCTCAGGTTAGTTTTGCCGCTTTATACAAAGATTTCATCAACCTTGTAGGTAAACCATTTAAAGGGTTAGAGACTATAATTAAGGTTCAAGCTTGGCTACGCTCTTGTGAGCGCATCTTTACGAGTATGAAGTTGCCCGATGAACGGAAAAGGGAAATGGCTTCATGGCAATTGCAGGAAGGCACTGCAGCCTAATGGGATGCAGCAGTAGCAAATAACTCTGAGGACGACATTTCTTGGGATAGATTTAAAGAATTATTTGAGGAGAAATTTATGCGAATGGTAGGGAAAACTCATGTTTACCAGGATTTTCTGAATTTGAACCAGGGAAGCTTGACTATAGCGGAGTATGAGACCAAATTCAATGAACTTTTTTGCTATGGTTCAGGGCTCACTGATACTCCCCTCAAAAAGAATGAAATGTTTGTGCAAGGTTTAAGGCCAGAATTTCATGAAAAGATGACAGCGCATTTGAAAGGATCTTTTATTGAGTTAATTGATATGGCACCGAGATATGAGGATTTGATGAACAAGAAATCAGTGGCACTAGTAGCAGCATCGGGAGGGAATTTTGCTAATCCAAATAAAAGGAAGTTCAATCCCAATTGGAGGAAGCAGAACAAGAAGAAGACTGGAAGTAACAACGGACCTCGCAAATGCTATATATGTCAACAAGAAGGTCACTTGGCGAATAAGTATCCGAGGAAAGGATTTTAGCAACAGCAGCAGCAGTCATATCAAATTGGACTGGGTTCGGCTTTGGTTTAGAAATCTCTATGCTTCAATTGCCACTAACCAAGTCATTTGATCAAGGATTGCCCGTTACTTCATAAAGCTCAATAGAATAGACTATTTGCTTTGGAAGGTGCACCATCTACTTCATCTAAAGGCAAGGGAGTATTGGAAGGTACATTACTTTTAGATGGCAAGTATATTAAAGTTTTATTTGATTCGGGTGCTTATTTGAGTTTTATTTCCCTGGAATCTGTAGAGAAGTACTTTCTAACCCCTAGTACTGTGGACTGTCCCATCTTTGTATCTAATCATATAGGAGGGGTGACCAAATTAGATATGATCTGTAAGGATTAGAAGATTTCCTATCTATCCCACAGTTTTTCTTGTGACCCTTATGTGTTGAATTTTAAGGGATTTGAACCATATATTGTGGATGGATTGGCTCGATAAGTATAAAGCTGTCCTGAATTGTGATGAGAGAATAGTTTCATTGGAAACCGATCTAGGTAGAATTGCCAGAGTAACGTGTGATAATTCCGGAATTCATTTGAGTAGTCTTTTACATGGAGTTAAGAATTCTCAAGAGAAGGTTGAAGATATCGATATGGTCCAAGATTTTCCTGACATATTCTAGGAAGTCAAATGTTTGCCTCCGCATCGAGAGACAGAGTTTCGCATTGATTTAATTCTAGGAGCAGTGCCAGTGATTCAGCCTAGGAGGAGGATGGCTCCTGGGGAGAGGGAGGAGTTAGTTAAGCAGACTCAGGATCTTTTGGAGAAGGGATTAATTAGGCCCAGCTTTTCTTGTTGGGGTTCTACTGCGGTGTTTGTCACTAAACCGGATGGTTCGCTAAGGTTTTATGGGGATTATAGAGAATTGAACAAAGTGACCATTTGAAATAAATATCCTCTTCCTCGTATTGATGATCTCTTTGACCAGCTGCATGGAGCTTCTGTCTTTTCTCAACTGGATTTAGCATCAGGTTTCCATCAGTTAAGGGCAGCTGAGGACAATATTCCCTTGACTGCATTTAGGGGACCAAATTGTTTCTATAAGTGGTTGGTTATACCTTTCGGGTTAACCAACGCTCCTGCTTACTTTGTCGATATGATGAACCGAGTGTTTCATGATGTATTGAATAAGTTCGTTCTGGTATTCGTCAATGATATCCTGGTCTATTTTAAGTCTGAAGAAGAGCACAAGCAGCATTTGAGAATTGTGTTGGAGACTCTGAGGAGGCATGTTTTGAAGGCAAAGTTCTCTAAGTGTCATTTCTGGAAATCGAAAGTCAAACTTTTAGTGAAGGTATCTCGGTAGATCCAGTGAAGGTTGAGACTATTTTGGAGTGGAAGCAACCGCATACACCGATTGAAGTTCGTAGTTTTTTAGGTTTGGTTGGCTACTACAGAAAGTTTATCAAGGACTATTCCAAGATTTCTTCGCATCTGACTAAGCCAACAAGGAAAGGAGCTAAGTTTAAGTGGACACCCCAGTGTGAAGAGGCTTTCCAGGAATTGAAGGTGAGGCTAACCAATGCACCTGTGCTAGCTATTCCGGATGGGAAAAGCAAATTTAAGGTTTATACATATGCTTGTATAGTTGGATTGGGAGCAGTTCTGATGCAGAAAGGAAGGGTAATTGCGTATGCGAGTCGGCAATTGAAGCCACATGAGAGAAACTACGCTATGCACGATCTTGAGTTGTAAGCCTTTGTTTTTGCTTTGAAGATCTGAGGACATTATCTTTTGGGAGAGAAGTTCAAGTTATTCGCGGACCACAAACCGTTGAAATATCATTTCTCTCAAAAGGATTTTAATCTAAGACAGCAGCGATGGGTCGAGTTTCTGACATCATATGATTTGGGTATTCTGTATACCCTGGGAAAGGCGAATGTTGTAGCAGATGATCTTAGCAGGAATGCGGTTCTATCTCTTTTGGAAGTGGTTCCATCTCTTATTGAAAGGATTTCGAACAAGCAAGAAGCAGGTAATAGATTAAGAGGAATCATCAGGAGAGTTAAGAAGGGTCAGTGTTCCAGTTTTGAGATTGATGGCCAAGGAACATTGAGGATTAACGGGAGGATTAGTGTTCCGAATGATAGGGATATAAGACAGGATGTGTTGTCAGAGAGTCATCATTCCAGATTGAATATCCACCTAGGAATATCTAAGATGTATAAGGATATGAGAAGGGTTTTCTGGTGGTTGGGCATGAAGAAAGATATTGCTAGGTTCGTGAATAGTTGTGCTATTTGCAAACAAGTTAAAGGAGATCAGCAGAAGTCGGCAGGATTATTACAGCCTTTAGAAGTTCCAGAATGGATGTGGGAGATGATTTCGATGGATTTCATTGATGGTTTGCCTAGAACCAAGAAAGGAAACGAAGGAATATGGGTGATTGTGTATCGTTTGACTAAGAGCGCCCATTTTATACCCGTTAAGGCAACTCGTACTATTGCTTCTCTAGCAGAGATTTTCTTGAGAGAGATAGTCAGATTTCATGGTGCTCCTGTCAGTATAGTAAGTGATCGTGATTCTACCTTCACCAGCAAATTCTGGAAGGCTCTACAATCAGCTATGGGAATGAGTTTGAGATTGAGTACAGCCTATCATCCTCAGATAGACGGATATACAGAGAGGCTTAATCATACTCTAGAGGATATGCTTCGAGCTTGTTTTTGGATTTTGGTGGATCGTGGGAAGACCATCTTCATCTAGTAGAATTCTCTTATAATAACAGTTACCAAGCGAGTATTAAAATGGCTCCTTATGAAGCTCTATATGGAAGACCGTGTAGATCCTCATCCTGTTGGATAGAGTCAAAAGATCGTCTTGTGCTTGGACCAGATTTGATTCGTGAAGCTTCTGCGAAAGTTGAGCTTATCAAGAAGAGAATGAAAGCTGCTCAAGACCGTCAAAAGAAGTATGCAGATAAAATGCGAAGGAAATTGGAATTTGAGATCGGAGATTTAGTCTTTGTCAAAGTTTCCCCGATCAAAGGAGCTGTTAGATTCGGAAAGACGGGAAAACTTGCCCCGAGATATATAGGACCATTTCGAGTGCTGGAAAGGATTGGTGCTATAGCTTATAGAATTGAATTTCCAAAACGGATGTCTGGAATTCATAATGTATTTCATGTATCCCATCTAAGGAATTTTGTCCATGACCCATCACTGGTTGTAAAACCAATAGTCCAGGAAGATTTGGAAGTCGAGCCAAACTTAACTGTGGTTAGGAACCCTGTTCAGATCGTTGATCAAGATGAGAGGCAACTCAGGAGCAAAGTAGTGAAGCTCGTTAAAGTGCAGTGGAGCGAGGATCCCAAAGATTGTACCTGGGAAACTCTAGATAGCTTTAGGAAAGCCTATCCGCATTTGTGTCCGGATAGCTAGTGATGTTCGTTAGGATAGACTGTTTGGTTGATTGTTATTGTATGGATGATATGTATGTTTGGATTGTTGATATAAAAGCTTTTGGATTATCTTTTGTTTTAAATTTCGAGGACGAAATTCTTTTAAGGGGGGAGGAATATAACGATCCGGGATTTTTGCAATATTATTTTAATAAGTATTAATCTAAGTTAAAAAAAATACAAGCCTATCATTTTAAAAACGAATAAGACTTTGAGCATTTTCCAGTTATATATATATATATGTATGTATGTATGTATGTATGTATGTATGTATGTATGCATATGTGTATGTATGTACGTACTGTGAAGGAAGCTTTGATTTGAAAATTTAAAATAAAATCTTTCAAATATATTTAAGATAAAATATTTCAAAAATATTTAAAATAAAATCTACCTTATTCGATTTAATTAATGCTCTACATTACTAACATTTGATATAATATATATATATATGAATGTAATCCTAATAATAATGTTTAAAACAAATCAATCCTATCAATATTAAATATAAGTATAAATTAAAATATATGTTATAAATTAAATGTTTGATAGTTAAACTTTAAATAGAAATAAAAACTAAGGGTTTATGTTAGTAATAAATTATATGGTTATATGCAACATAAGTTAAAACTTGTAAGGACAAAAGTATAAAGCAAAACCAGGCAAGTATGTATGAGAATTATGCAAGGCAAGAAGATAATATATATAAAAATATATATCTACAAACAAAATCTATGTACATACAAGAAATAGGATAAGACATAAACATAGATGGAAACATATGCATTAAATAACATCATCTCAGCACAAACAAATATCATTTCAATTTTCAAAAGAAAAAAAATCTGACCAAAGGAAACAGCTTGTACCAAAAGACACCCACCCTGTAAAACTGTTTCTATATATACATCCTTTTATTCTTGTTCGTTCATAACTTAGCAAGCCCGAAAGAAAAGAAAGATAAACATCATTATCTTACAAACTCAAACATCATTCAAGATCAAAACAGGAAGGTTTAAGGGAAAATCAAACTGTAGCCTTTAAAACAAAATTTGCTCTTTGTACAAACACTTTTCAGGTGAGTAAACATACTATTTTAAAATTTTAAATCTGGGTATTTGATTCATGAAAATTTTGTGCTTTTCTGTATATTTTAAATAAGTAGTTCTGTATGTTTTCTATTGTACTCAAAATTTTAGTATGGCCTGTTCTTCTGTACTTCTGGTTTCGGAGCAAAGTAAACTAGAAAAAAATTTAATACATCTTCATACAAACATTATAATCTTAGAATTTTAAACAAAATAAGTTTTTTTAAACTTAATGATGGCTTAGAACTTGTTTGAAGCTTGATAGTGAAATATTGACTCTGTACATTTAGTTTTACAGTGAAAAAGAAATCATATGATTAATTCGAATATTTTAAATTATTGATTCGATTATATAACTTGAATCTACATTCAAAAGTAAGATTTTAAAAAAAATGGGAATTTTTAGTTAAGTATACTATGAGCAGTTCGTAGTTTACCCGAAAACATGTTTTAATCGATTCCTGGCGACTGAACAAATTTTGGATGTTGAGAGTTTGCATGAAGCTTGCTTGACCCTTGTTGAAGTTAGGAAAATTGTTAAAAAAAATATTTATTGCAAGAACTGATAGGAAGAGGTGAATTTAGGGTCTATGCTCGAGTTTTGGATGTGGTCAGAAGCGAGGTGATTTCATCACCTCTGATTGATTGAGCTGTATAAAATTGAGGGGGAGAGTAGAATGGGGGATAGGCGAGGTATGGACGGAGTTGGAGCATCTCCGATGGTCGGAGCAACTGGGACGAAGTGATTTGTAGAATGGGTCGTGTTCAAGTTTTTCGAACTGGAAGCTTGATTTCGTTCTGGAATTTTTCGCGTAGAATTCAACTTTGCTTTTGAGTGTAGTATTGTTTGACGACTTGCTGGAGGTACCGTGGTTTGCCAGAACGACGGCGAGGTGTCGTGCATGTACGCGGAAACGAATTGGGGTCAGGAAGTCAGCTGTGATCAACTCGAGTTGATACTCGAGAAAATGAATGCGTTGCTTCGGTTTGGAACTCGAGTACGTGAGCATACTTCCTGTTATTTTAGTTTAAACTTAAGTTTGGCTTAAACTTAACCGGAAAGAAAAGGAGAAGAAGAAAAGTACGAAAGAAGATGGGACTCGGGAAATGGTGGGAAGAACTCGAGTGTTTACTCGAGTAAACATAGGGATTCTCTCGGGTTTTATTTCAACTAGCAGCCTATTAAAAGTTTGAAATTAATTACCTTAATCAAATTTTAAGTAATGATGATTTAATAAAGGTTTGACAAATTAAGCTAAGAAATTGTTGCAAGTTTTAATTAATTAGGTGAATACTTAACAATGTTTTTAAAATCCAATTAATACTTTAATTAAGTAGTTAATGTAAGGTAAGTTTTAAATTTAATTAACATTTAAAGCTTTGATTTCAAAGTTATTAAGGAAGATTTTAAAATGTTAAATAAGATGAATTATTATTAATTAATTGTTTGAAAGGTTAATTAAGAATGATTAATTAATTAATAATTATAATTAACTAAGTAATTAGGGATTTATCAATTTGTAATTAAAGATTGGCTAATTAATAATTAAGTGTCTAATTAATTTATAATTAAGAATTGTTAATTAGATAATTAAAGTTATTTAATATATGATTAGTAGTTAACTAATTAAGTAATTAAGGTTTAATAAATTGATTAAGAAGTGATTAATTAATTAAATAGTTAGAACGTAATAATTAATCAATTGATGAATAATTAATTAATTAAGCAGAATTAAGTGATAAATTCTTAAGTAATAAATTTCATTTAAGTTAATTAAATTAATTATACCATGAATGAATAATTACTATTTGGATGTTGTATAAGCAGAATGTCTGAATTTGTGATATTTATTTGGTTATATTCTGTGATACTCTGTGATATGCCTTGATATATCTGTGATGACTGTGTATGATTTATCTGTGATAAATGCTATGTCAATTCAAAGTGTTGAATTAAATTGTTTAAACTATTAAACAACTTGACCTTTAAAATGGCGTTTGGATTTCAATGAGATCGGGATCGGGTGTCAATTATGATTATCCGAAAACCACATCGATCCAAATTAAACGTTAGGTCGTTGCATCTCAAGTGAATATCGAGATGGTGTTTTAGAGTGCAAGGGTTATCGTCATTAACTCTGAGGGTGATTCAAAAATGAATGTAACGAGATAATGCCTTCGTTTTCGTTCGAACCCGGCACGAACTTGTATAGATTGAATGCTTTCAGAACATTGTCAAGTGGACGATGAGCATTCTAAGTGATATATTCTATAAAGGTAATCATAGCCTCAAGCCTCATTAACCGGGAATGGCTAAACCAGGGGAGATGCAGCAAGGTTAGGTGGGTTGCACCCAAGCAGGACGAGATATACCCCTGTTTAGATGTCCCTTTATTTCGGCTGTGTGGGCAGTTGTTGGCCACAACTGCGAGTTATCTTGTTCGCGACTGTTCAGTAAGGAATGGTTCTGGCCTTGTGTTGTAGGGGGTCAGGAGTGATCCTCGGTATGGTGATTTAGGCCCCGTACTGTGACGGGCGGTACCCCAGTAGCCCTGCCATTGATGGAAACCCATTCTTCCTACGAGACCCTACGGTTTTGATTGTATTACCCACTTTTGTGGCTAGTAGCTGGAATTTAATCATGTAACAATTTCAGCTATTTTCTATTTACTTGAAAACCCTAGACACTATTATAATATCACTGGATTTCTTATCAAATGTTTTGGTTAACGTAAGGTAAAAACTTACCCGTGTTTATGTACGGGAAGTCTTACGTGATACCTTTGTTTTCAAATGGTTTTCAAAGTTAAACAACTTTAACCCGTTTACTCACACCAGACCCATGTCTGACCCAGAGTTTATTTCTGTTTTTCATAAACTCTTGGGTACTCAAAATTTTATGAGTAGCCAAGTGATAGGTTTTGGATTGTTGAGTTCTGGAGGAGCTTGGAGCAGGAGTCCAAACGTATCTACTTATCTAGTTCCGCTGTGTTAGTCGATGTATGTTGTATTTTGGGATGTATGTAATGACATATATATATATATATATATATATATGACTGTCTTGTTGTATGATATTGTGTAACTCTGATATATGTAAAACTATGTAATAGTTATGTGATGTATTATATTTTTTTCTATTTCCGTTGTGAGATTCTCATGTTGTTATTCTTTCTTTCTATCTTTTCTATTTCTATCTCTTTCTTTTCTTATTGATGATACATCTTTCTGTGGTTAGAAAGGTGGGTCGTCACATTCCCTAACCTTATCAGTATGGCTTTGAGGTCTAAAGCTCTCGATATGAAGGACAGAGTCCGGATTGGAGTAATGCCAGTAGTTAGTGCTGAGCCTTTGTCAGTTACACCAGTTAGAGGCAAGCCAAATTTCAAGCGCTGGGAAAAGAAGCAGTGGAATGGAAGAAACCCAAAGGTAGGACTCCAGCACAGAATAAGCAGCTTGACTTGGCCAATATTCTTTGTTTCAAGTGCAACAAAATGGGTCACTTTGCACCTAATTGTACGACTACCACCTGCTAGAATTGTCACAAGATAGGACATGTGAAGAATGAGTGCCCTTTTCCAAAGAAAGGGTTGCAAGGATATGCTTTTGCTATCGAAGAGATTCCATCAACTTCTTTAGGACAGAAAAAGAAGCATGTGTTGCATAGTACCTTATACATCTATGATATTCCTATTATTCGATGCGGGTGCTTCCCATAGTTCTATTTCAATCGATCTTGTTGATAAACATAAACTTAAACCTATCTTTAGGAGTAATCATCTTTGCATCTCAAACTTTATTGGGTGTTCGAACAAGCTTAACACGATGTATTCACAAGTATCTATTTCTTATCGAAACCATCTCATTCTTTTCGATATGTTTGTTCTTGATTTTTTGGGTTTTGGATTGTTGTTGGCAATGGATTGGTTATGTAAGTTTAGAGAAATCTTGAGTTGCGGATGAAGGATTTTTAGAGTTTGTGATGTTAGTATAGATATATGTTGTGAAAAGCGTAACAAGTTAATGAGCAGTTTTCTCTGTTTGCTCAAGGTGCTAAAGAGGAGCTTATGGATATACCCACCGTTCGGGATTTCACTGATATTTTTGATGAAGTGCATGGTTTACCTCCTCGCCATTAAGTAGAGTTTCTTATTGATTTTATTCTAGGATCCAGACCTATAGTACAATCTCCTCGAAGGTTGGCTCTGAAAGAAAGGAGGGAGTTAGATGGGCAGACACTGGACTTATTGCAGAAGGGTTTGATATGACATAGTACTTCTAGTTGGGGATCGCCGATCATCTTTGTTACAAAAGCGGATGGTTCTCTAAGGTTATATGTAGATTTTCAGGAGTTGAACAAGAGGACGATCAAGATTACCAAGGGTCGATGATATGTTTAAACAATTCCACGGTGCTCGAATATTTTCTCTATTGGATCTTACCATCGGTTTCCACCAATTAATCGTAACAGAGGAGAGTGTACCCTTAACCAATTTTAGGACTCCACATAATCTCTATGAGTGGTTAGTTTAGCCTTTTGGGCTGACTAATGCACTCACTTCTTTGTGGACTTGAAAAATTGAGTATTTCGTTCTTAACAAATTTATTCTTATCCCTTCAAAAATGAAGGAGGAGCACAAGTATCATCTCCATGTCATATAGCTTAAGAAGCCATGTGTGAAGTCTAAGTTTTCTAAGTGCCATTTTTAGAAATGCGAAGTTAATATGTAGGGCATGTTGTTTCAAGAGAAGGCATATCAGTTGACCCTGCTAAAGTTATTGTAGTTCAAGACTGAAAGAAGCCCAAAAGTGCGATGGAAGTTACAAGTTTCTTGGTATTGGCTAGTTTTTACCAAAGGTTAATGAAAGACTTCTTGAAGATTGTTCTCATCTAAAGAAGTAAATAAAAAAGATTTTAAGTTTGTGTGGTTGCCTAAGTGTGATCAAGCATTCAGTAAATGAAGGAGAAGTTGACTAGTGCACCTGTTTTGACCATTCCGGATATGGGCGAAGGTTTAACCATATATGGATGTTTTTAGTACTATATTGGAGGCAGTTCAAATGTAGCATGTGAAAGTTATTGCCTATAAGTCTACAGTTAAAGCTATAGGGGAAAAATTATGCCACACATGATTTGGAGCTTTTGGCTGTTGTTTTTGCACCGAAGATATGGAGGCACTATCTTTTGGGTGAAAAGTTTAAGTTATATACAGACCAAAAATCTTTAAAATATCTCTTTACCAAGAAATTTATTAATTTGAGGTAGCAGAGATGGTTAGAGTTTCTCACATCTTATGATCTAGAGATTCTGTCTACCTATAGGAAGGAAAATGCTATTACAGATGCATTGAGTAGGAATGTTGCAATGGTTACAAACTTAGAACTTAAGCCCAGTATTGATAGAGAGGATTTCATCTTGTCAAGATGAAGATCCTATTTTAGCCTGACTTAAGAAGGATGTTTAAGATGGTGTTATTTCTAGTTTTAAGATTGATCTCCAAGGGGTAATGAATGCGTATATGTGTTTCAAATATTAATGGACTTAGGCAAGAGTCGTTACCCAAATGTCACAGTTCAAAGTTATCTTTCCATCCAGGAGTGACCAAGATGTTCAAAGATATGAAGAGGGTATTCTGGTGAACGGGGATGAAGCGAGATGTTCCGATCTTTTTCAGTCAATGTGCAAACTGCCTATAGATTAAAAGTGACCATCAAAATAAAACTGAACTGCTTAAACCACTTGAGATCCTAAAGTAGAAGTTGAAGTAGTTCTCTATGAACTTTATTAATAGGCTTCCTAGGTCAAGAAGAGGGGACGAAAGCATTTGTGTTATAGTCGATTAGCTGAATAAAAAAATCTCATTTCATGCCTGTTAAGCTGACTACAACTGCTATAGGTCTATCGAGTTTGTGTGTGAAGGAGATTATGTGACTCCATCTTATTCCTTTTGGTATTATAAGTGACCAAGATCGATATTCACCTGTAGGTTCTAAAAGGGACTACAAATTGATTTAGGGACCAAGCTAAGTTTAAGTACATCTTACCATCTCCAGAAAGATGGGTAGATGGAGAGTGTAAACAAGATATTAGAAGATTGACTGCAAGCATGCATACTCTACTTCAGAGGTTTTTGGAAAGATCATTTACCCTAAGTCGAATTCACTTGCAACAATAGCTATTAGGAAAGCATTTGTATAGCTCCTTTTGAAGCTCTTTATAGTCGTCCATGTCGTTCTTCATGTTGGGTTGAGTCTGGTGAAAGAATTGTTCTTGGACTTTACATGATCTTAGAAGCCAGTGATAAGGTAACTGATATTAGAAGGAAGATGAAGGAGGCATAGGATCGATAGAAGTGTAATGAAGATTGAAGGTGCATGGATATAAAGTTCTTGGTAGGAGATTCAATGTTTTTGAAAGTTTCACCGTTAAGAAGTGCTGTGAGAATTAGAAAATCTGGGAAGCTAGCCCTTTATTATATTGGCCCTTTTCCCCATATTGGACAAGATTGATGACTTGCATATAGAGTGAAGTTGCCCGATAGATTATCTGATGTGCACAACATATTTCATGTATCTCATTACGTAAGCATGTACATGACCATTCGATGATAGTGGAACAAAAACAATAAGACGATTTGGAAGTTTGGCCTAACCAGCCATTCATAGGAAACCTAATCGTATCGTCACTTGAGATATAAAGCAATTGAAGATGAATGTTATGAATCTTATTATGGTTCAGTGGAGTGGGGATGATAGAGATTGTACTTGGGAAACCGAGGACTATACACGAGTTGCTATCATAGTTGTTTGTTTTGTTGTATCTATTAGTGTACTCGTCGGTTGTGATGGAGTAATTTCATTTGTACCTTTTTGTTAAATAATACCATTTAGGTTTCTTCTGATATCCTTTGTTGTGTATGATTAATTTCGGAGACAAAGTTTCCTGTAAGGAGAGGAGGATGTAATGACCCGTAATTCATTGACTTTGAATTTGAATATTTAAATATTTTTAAAAATTTAAATCATAGATTCTATAACCCAAATAAACCTCTTTTAAATAACAACTAATCAAAATGATATTTTAAAATTTAGTCTATAAAAATAATTAGTTTGGAGAAAATCGAAAATATGAGCGAAAATCATTTTTCGGATTTTCAACTTTTAATCGACCAAAAATTTTCGGATCATGTTGTGTGCACTAGTGTACATATGCACATATTTATATATAAATAACATATGTTTTATTAATAAAGTAATTTGATTAAATTTTGTCTTAAAAATATACTTAAACAAATTTAGTAAGTTTTGACTTCTCTTTTTAAATTTAAAAAGTGAAATTTAGGAAATAAGATAACACCTTCTCATGTAAAGTAGTGATGTGATGGAATGAAGGATGAAAGGGGGTGTCTTGGTGGTTGTGTGTGGAATAGGTAAGGGGAAGGTGGTGAGGTGGCATTAAAATGTGGAGGGTGCAGTACATTGAAATTATTAAGGGTAATTTAGTCCTTTCACTTATTCAAATTATATAAAAGCATTTCCTTATTTCTTTCTCATTTCTCATTTTCATTTTCAAACACTCATCCCCTTTTCCAAGCTTCTCATTTTACTTTCATGGCCTCTCCAAAATTACTAGGTTAGAAAATCTTTTTTTCTTCACTTTTTCCTTAAACAAAATCACTAAAACCCTTCCTTTCTGGTCTACATCACTTAACCAACCAAAATAAAACCCAAAGCCACCATTTTGAGCCAAGCCGAGTCCCAGCCACCTAGGTCGAACCATTTAAACTACATCCAGGTCCTAATGTTAATATTTTGCAAAAAGAAACTCCATCCGTGTGCCGATTGCAAATTCTATGGAAGTTTGTGTTCATTTTGATGAGTAATCTCACTTTTAAATAGAAATTTTTAACCTTTATTTTTATGGTGATAATATATGCTAAGTTCTTGAATTTATATGTGTGGAAAGTAATGATTGCTTGATTTGGTTCCTGCTTTAAGCAGATGATATCGTTGACAAGTAGTTATTGACTTAAGATACATTAGAAATGTTTAAATAATAATTTACCAGTGATGCTCTATCCATGTTGTATAAATTTTATTAGCGCTTGTATATATTTATAAGCTTGTGTTAGTAGATATTTGGTTAAATTTGTATGGACTAAAAAATGTTTATGGAAGTATCCGTATAGCGACTATTGCTATACCGACACTATGAAAATATCATCTCTTTGGAAAATCTTTTTGTATGATCATGTGCTTAGGCTTTTATAAAGTTAATTAATCATTTAAATACTTATGTGTGCAAAGTTAACTAATCATTTTAATAATGATATTGAAAATTAATTAATCATTTTAAATAATGATGATTAAGGCTAATGAATTATTCAAATCATGATGTGTTTATAGTTAGTTAATCATTTTAATAATGATATTTAAAATGAGTTAACCATTTTAACTAATGATGATTAAGGTTAACTAATCATTTAAAAAATGATGTATAAATTTTAAGTAAACATTTTATTGATGATGTTTAAAATTAATTTTTAATTTTTAATAATGATGATTAAGGTTAATTAATTATTTAAATCATGATGTGTTTAAAGTTAGTTAATCATTTTAATAATGATGTTTAAATTAATTAATCATTTTAAAATGCTTAAGGTTAATTAGTCAATTAAATAAAGATGTATTAAAGTTAATTAATCATTTTATTAATGATGTTTAAAATTAATTAATCATTTTAAATAGTGATGTTTAAGGTTAATTAATCATTTAAATAATGATGTATAAATATTAATTAATTATTTTATTGATGATGTTTTAAAATTAATTAATCATTTTAATAAAGATGTTTTAAAGTTTTGATTAATCATTTTAAATAATGGTGTTTGAAGTAATTAATCATGTTTAAAGTAAATTATTCATTTTAAATAATGATGATTGAAATAGCTAATCATCGTTAAAGTTAATTAATCAATTTTAGGAATGATTGTTCAAAGTTAATAATTGTGAAGTGAAATCCCAGCACAAGTCCTGCTCTAAAAAGATTAATGTTTTGATTTGGTTGTGGAATAGATAATAAGTTTAATTTACATAAACGATATTGCTTATATAAAAAGGATTTAGTCATATTCTCAGCACTAAACATCAAGGTATGGAAGCTCGCCTCTATCTCGAAGGTTAAAAGCGTAATCATGGCAAGCTTAGAGGTAATACTACCTTTACCAGCCTAACTTCATTTTCAACCGAGGGATAATACAAGTTTGGGATCGACGAGTAGTGGTAAGGGTATGAGATTTAATTTCAATATACGGTCATTTTGATTATTCTCCCTAGCTGATTTATTGACCATCGATTCAGCCTTCTTCTTTGTGTATCATTAATTTAAGATGATTTGTTTCTCGAAAATGACTAAAACTAAAGCACGAATAAGGGGAAAGATATGTGGGGTTGCTCCCATTAGGTTACTACCACATTTACTCTAGATTATTTTCGGTTATATGCGCATTAAGATGTTAAATATTCGGATTCTCAGTAAGGGTTGGAGGGGTCCGGCTTGGAGATTTTTGAGAGCCATAGTAATTCTTTCTTAATTACAACGGGAAGTGTCTTGGTTGGATGTTGTTCTTGTAAGTGGAAACTCATTCCTCATTTGGCGGCATGGTCTCACATATTGTTGTTTATTTCCAGCCTCTGTTTAGAGTTTATTAATATCAGACTTATTTCCTACCCGAGTTGTTTTTTTCTATAAACTCTTGGTAACTCAATTATTTTGAATAGTCTGAGAGTAGCAGGTTCCATTGGACTCTTTTGAAGATGATGGATGTGTAGGTGGCTTCTTATCGATCGAGTTATCTAATTCTATTGTTATATTTTTGTATGTATGTATGTATGTGTATTTTGTATTTGCATGTGTAAATGTAGGATGTATAACTGCATAGGTTGGTAGAAGTAATACTTTTGTGTAACTCCGATAACTCCATGTTAAGTAGTAACATTATGTACTATTATAGTTATATTATTTCTAATCGTTCCTTTATGAAATTTTCTTTTCTGTTCTTTTATTTTACTCTGCGACAACTCGTCTTTCGAAAGCTTGGGCAAGGCACATGAATATCGAGGACATATTAAGTGTCATTCCTAAGGGTAAGAAAAGCGGGTCGTTACTTAAGTAAATGATACTAGAAGATGCTAATTATGATAGATGACCTAACAGATCGTCTCAAGTTAGAGAATCATCTAGTAATGCAACAGCTAAAGGAAGTGAAAATAATTTTATTGTAAAGAAGGGTTGCAACTAAAATAAATTTGGTGAAAAGAAGGTAGAACACGAAAGATGGAGTTGTGGGCTTAGATTTCATGCATATATGGATCTAAATGATACCATCAAAAATATTTATATATCTACACAAGAGAATTTGAAATATAAGAGACACCTACCAAAAAAGAAAATAGAGAAAAATCAAATTTGAGAAATTACTATCACTACAATGAGACGCATGGCATGACACAAATGAGTAACATCGCATATGCGATGTCATCAAGTAATATATGAGGAAAAAGAAGTTGTAAAGATATGTGAAGGATCCGAATGATGTACCTATTTTTGTAAGTCAATCACTAAGGTAGTTGGCATGTGATGACATCAGGGGGGGTTCTAGTGCTAAAGCTAGGAATAGTGGAAGGATTATGGTTAGCACAATAATGGATGGACCACACCTAGCTGATAAGAGTTGGGATGAGAAGGAAAGGTATGCTAAATCTTTGAAGAATGGCAAGGAGTTCATATATGTTATAGATCAGGAATATGATGCCAAAATTCCTCATCGGGATGATGTTGAGATCACATTTACTAAGTAGGATCTATGTGGAAAGAAATATTCCTACACAGATTTATTACGCTTATCCATTCTTAGACTAGCAGAAGAACATAGTGTGTTAGTGGATAATGGAAGTTTTGTTAACATCTTATTCAAAATTGCTTTTGATAGAATGGAACTATCAAGGAATTATGTTACAGCTTGCAACAAACCCTAACATGGTTTCACCACATAAGGAAAAATGCCCCTTAGGTAACCGGATCTATTCTTTAAGCTAGGAGACCATCCTAGATTAGCCATTAAGGAAAAAACCTTCTTTCTGTTGAAAGGTTTCTTAACTTATAATGCCATTCTAGGAAGACCTGCTCTTTTTTATTTTAGAGCAGTTTAATCTTAGTGGTGCTTAAATATGATGTTCCCAACCATAGACGAGGTAGATATTGTTAAAGGACATTACGATGCTACATGGGAATGCTATATAGCCGAGCTTGGGGAAAACAGGCATATTGAGAAAGGAAAATATACAGAGAGATCCCTTTGCATTAAAAGCTCAAATGTTGGAGTACAATAAGGGCCCTTCTTCAGGTCAAAAAGTGATCCTTTTAATTAACTAAACCCAAAAGATGGAGAAGAGGAGGAAGTAACTGGGCCAATGTAGGCTATGGATTTTGTAATAATTGATGAGAATGATTCGACCAAGGTTATATAAGTTTTTCAAATCGTGATAGGCATATAAAGTACGGTTGGTAGGATTTTTAAGGAACGTTAAAGAAGTGTTTCCATGGCTTTATATCGATATGTGCAAGATCTACCCTGAGATTACATGCCATGCACCGAACATAGGTCCAATCGTTCCATAAGTTAAGAAAAAGAATATGAGTTTGGACCTACATCTATCATTGACCCTAAATGAGGAGGTGAAAACTTTATTAGCTTATCGTTCTATAAGAGAGTCTCGATACGTTAGTGGATATTTCACCAAGTTCTGTTCAAGCGTCCAATGGAAAATGAAGGACTTGCTTCGATTTAAATCTAAATGATGCTTGTCTGAAAGGCTATTTCCCCTTCCAAGAGTTGACAAGCCGGTGGATGGAATAGCGAGACATGGGTTTTTCTTTTTCATGGATGCTTATTCTAGTTATAACCAAATAGAAATGTATATTCCCAACCAAGATCACATGAGTTTCATCACTAATCCAGTATTGTATCATTATAAGGTTATGTCTTTTGGTCGAAAGAATGCTGGAGCTCTGTATTAGCAATTGGTTATTTAAATGTCCATTGGCTAGATTAGGCAAACTATGCAAATGTACGTGGATGATATGCTTGTAAATTCTAGAAAGGTAAGTAGTTAATAATGACCACTTTGGTCATGTACTTAGCCAAAAGTGGCTAAGTACAAACAAAAAATAATAATGTCCAGCATCAATTATGAAATCCAAAGCACATGTCAAATTCCATTCTTCATCGTTAGATCAATCAGCATGCCTGAAACTATATGCACGAAATCCAATCCTATGGAATGTTCTCTAATATTATATCGCCTTCGATCAGCGTTTTCAACCTATATAAGCAAGCAAGCATATATGCAACCTAGAAGCATATAAACATCTATAATAGCTTATACACATCTATAATAACACACATACAATGCATACAATACATCTAAAGCAACCAATGTGGGATTAATACTAAAATAGCCTTAATGTAACGACCCGGCTTCCAAATACCAGGAAGTCGCATCGTCAAGAAGAAAGAAAGGGATAGAAAAGAGAATAGAAAGAAGAGAAGAAAGAAACAACACATCAGAATCTAACAGCGGAACGAATAAATTATATTAATAACATAAATATTACATAGTTTACAACAATTATCAGAGTACACAGATATACAACACATACTAGACAGTTATAAACACCTGTCTAGTTATACAACTCAATACAACAACTCAGAGAACACACAGCGGAATACTAGATATATATCTACATGCAGAAGCCTCTTGCTCCACTGCTCCTCCACAATTCGTCAAAGCTAATCTGAATCCTAACCTGAATTCCCTTGACTACACATAAAAATTTGAGTACCCAAGAGTTTATAAAAAAAATAAACTCCGGGTCAGACATAGGTCTGGTGTGAGTAACAGGTTAAAGTTGCTTAACTTTTAAAAACCTTTTGAAAAGAAAGGTATCACGTAAGACTTCCCACACATAAGCATGGAAAAGTTTTTACCTTACGTTAACCAAAACATTTGATAAGAAATCCGATGATATTATAATAGTGTCTAGGGTGTTCAAGTAAATAAGAAATAGCCGAAATTGTTACATTTATTAAATTCCAGCTACTAGCCACAAAAGTGGGTAATACAATCAAAACCGTTGGCACTTATTGGATTTTGGATTCCATACAATGGCAGGGCTACTGGGGTACCGCCCGTCACAGTACGTGGCCTAGATCAACGTACCGAGGATCACTCCCGACCCCCTGCAACACAAAGCCGGACCCATTCCTTACTGAAAAGTTCCGAACAAGACAACCCCGTGGTTGTAGCTAGCAACCACCCACACAGCCGAATATAAAGGGACCTCTAGACAGGGATCAATCTTGATCTCCAATGGGTGCGACCCACGAAGCCTTGCTGCACCTCCCCTGTTTTAGCCATTCCCGGTTGATGCGGCTTGAGGATATGATTACCTTTATAGGACATATCACTTAGAATGCTCATCGTCCACCTGACAATGTGCTGAAAGCATTCAATCCATACAAGTTCGTTCCGGTTTCGAACGAAACCGAAGGCATTATCTCGTTACACTTATTTTGGAATCACCCTCAGAGTTAACGACGATAACCCTTGCACTCTGATTCATCATCTCGAATCTATAAGAACTAATTCCGTCAACTCATTACGGAATCACCCATAGAGTTATACTGACGTATAGCCCTTACACCTCGAGTCTTCACTCGCTCCACTTGGATTCACGACCTAACGTTATTTGGAATCGATGTGGTTTTCGGATATCCAAATATGGAAACCCGATCCCGGTCTCATCGAAAACCAAAGCGTGTCTTTTAGGTCCAAGTTGTTTTAAAGGTTTAAAACAATTTAATACAGTATCTATATACACACAGATAGATAACTTATAATCGATATTGATAATTATCATTATCACATAACAGGTAATTCATATCACCAATATCACATAGATATTCCATATATCACCATCACAATAGATAATCTAAGTTATCATCACAATACAATCAAACATCCATACCACACAACCATACTTATCTCATTACTGAGATCACAAAGCGTCCAAGACAATCAAGTTCAACCATTCATCCATAAGCAATAATTTACTCATCACCATATAATTAATTTAAAATGAATTAAATTAATTATCTCTATCTCTAATTAATTTAAAATGAATTAAACTAATTACCCCATCTTTAATTAATTTAAAATAAATTAAATTAATTACTTCATCAAATTATAACTTGCTTACTCAACCATTTAATTGATTACAATCAATTAATCAATCATAAATTACTTTAATTAATAACTCTTGATTAATTACCCTTAATTACATTCATGTAATTATCCTAAATTAATTTCACAAATTAATTATCCTCGACTAAACCGTAATTAACCTTTAATTACTTTAATTAATTAATTAATCATAATTAATTACATTAATCCTTAATTAATTACATTAATTAATTACCTCTAATTACCTATTATTGATTAATTATAATTAATCAACTTTAATTACATCATTAATTAAATAATTAATGATCCTTAATTAATCCTTAAATTAATTACTCTAAGTAATTAACTAACTTAATTACTATTTTAAACCAAATTAATTATCCTCAAATTAATTCCTTAATTAATTATTTGATTAATTATTAAATAATTAAACCAAATTATCTCATACTTAAGCATCTCCACTTAATTACAATCATGTAATTATTAATTAATTACTTAACTAAGTAATTTTCAAAACTTTAATTACATAAAGTAATTATTTATAAAACCCAAGTGTTTAAAATTTAATTAAACTTAATTAATTAAAAATAAACAATCTCATTAAATTAAATTAATTACATTAAGTAATTAATTCCTTAATTACTTTATTAAGTAATTATACTCAAATCATTTACAATTGATTATTATTAAACTAATTAATCTAATTAATTATAAAAATTAACCATATTAATTAATTGTTAAATAATCATGATTAATGACCTTCATTAACCATCCTCAAATTATTTTATTTAGTAATTAACTTAAATTAATTACAAATTAAATTATCTTTAATCATTTATTAATTAAAGTTAATTATTAAATTAATTAACCTTAATTAAAAACTTAATTACATAATTAATTATTCATTTATCATTAATTAATAACTTAATTAATGATCTTAATTATAAATTGATTAATCATTAATCAATTATTAATTCCAAATTTAATTAATTAATTAAATTAATTAATTAATCTTAATTACCTTATTAATTAATTCTAAAACATAATTCTTAATTTAAATTTCCAAAAACTTAACTTAATTATGTTAAAACAATATTATTCAAAACAAGGTGCTTTTTGAACTCCTTTTAAATTTCAATTTAAATTCAAGTTTTAAAACTTATCAAAGTTTTAAATAAATAAACCTTTTAAATTGCCAATCAAACAAATGCTATGGAAATTTTTAAAGTTAAAGTCATTTCAAAACTTTTAATAATTTAAATTTCCATTTTAATTTGAAACTTCAAATTTTAAATCTTCTTTAAAATTTAAAACTGAACTTCAAATTTTACTTTTGAATTTCCAGATTTTAAATAACTTTAAATCTACTCATATTTTTAAAATCTTATTATTAAAAGTTTAAACTATTTTACCAAAACAAATAGTTATTTAAATTAAATTTCAGAAACTTTTATTTTATTTTAAAAACTGGAATTTAAATTTGAATCTGAAATTCAACTTAAATTAAATTTTAAACCTAAACCTTAGTTTAAACCTAAAGCTACAGATTTTAAAAAGTCTAAAACCAGATTTTAAAAATTCAGGTTTCAAACCTGGATATTACAGAGTAACCCGAGAGACATTATTTTCTACTTCGAGTCCTATGCTTCACTACTCCGAGTCATTCTCCCATTCACTTCGAGTAAACCCAACCTTTCCCCTACAACACAAAATCCCCAATATACATCACCAGAACCTCATCTGAAAACTCATCGCGGCCACCTCTGCCGATCATCTCAGGTGATCAAGCCACAACCAGAAACTCCTCAACCCACTAACATTATCTCCAAATCGAACAAAAATCAAAGCATTCAAAAATTTATCTCTGAAACCCCAAATTCAAAAAAAACCAGGATTTTTTTTACAGATTTCAACCCAAAACCTGTCAACGGTCATAATTCGCTACCCCGACCGTTTTGATATCCACCTCTTCGGCCTCGAGCTCCTCCACATACCTACTACACATTCCCCAAGCACCAGAGTACTCGGTCAACTCTACACTTCAAATCATCCCAATGCACAAACCCATACAAAACTAGGGTTATATTCTGAAAACCAAAACTGCATCAATTCTAATCAATTATATCCCCATTTCTGATTATTCTCAGCATCTCCAATTCTTCCTCTGTTGCTCAGAAGGATTCTAAAACATCTCAAGTCACAGATTTCATGAACTTGCTAAATTTCAATTTTTAGTTCAATTTAAAACTGTTACTTGAATTAACATCCAAATTTACAAATTATTAGTTTAAAAATTCATGTTTTTGTAATAAATTTTGTTACCTAATACTGCATTACAAGTTAAACAAGTTTAAGTTTGTTGAAGATCTCATGATGTTTCTGTGTTACAGAGATATCATCCTGTATATATATAAATTTATTTACTTAAGTTTCAAATTAAACCTCCAGGCAGTCAATCATTCCACCTAAAAATATTTTGATTCTAATCTATAATAATTAAACAATTTCAATTATTTTAAGAACAGATATTAACACAAAATTTAAACAATATTTTGGAGGATTCCTTTAAATAGGAAGTCGAGTTTTAGAATCATAACAGAGCATAGACAAACATGCACACACCAACACACAAACTTTACTAAATTATATCTAACATTAACATGCAACCTAAATTACAGTTAAAAGTTTAAGTTACTCACAATTTAATGAATGCAGAAAACAAAATGTAGAGCTCCTGTTGATCATTTGAATTTGCAGAAATAAAATATGCAGGCTTGCTCCTCTCTGTTGCTCATTTATGCAGAAACAAGCATATGAAGGTAGAAGATGCAATTTCCAATTTCCCAAATGCATGCTAATGCCTTATTTCTAGGTCTTAAACAGAATGCAGAAAATAAAAGTGTGCAGGCTCTTCTTGAATTTTGCAGATTTGATTTTTATGAAAAGGAACATGCAGATGTTTGGATTTGAGGATATGCAGATCTGAATATGGTTTTGATTATGCGATTTGAATTAAGGATATGAAAATGCTTGTTAATGAAATAAAGATGCAAGCTTAACTAATGTGTTTTCAGATTTACTAAAATAAAAGAAAAGAAAAATTGAAACTAAATTTTAACACTTGTCAAATTAATAGGCTAATTTTTAAACACATGTCAATTTGAATGCATATGAATCTAACACATGTATTTCCTTTAAAAGGTAATTAGTATTTATTTACAAGTTAATGCATGTATTTTAGCTTAAATTAAGTTGTTAATTTAAATTTGAATATGTGTATAAATTTATAAATGAAAACAAACCATGTTTACAAATGAAACTTATACATATTAAAATTAAAACAATTTAAGACTTTATACCTTTAAATTTAAATTCAACTAAATTCAAAACCAAACAATTTCAAATTAAGTTATAAATAAAAATTCAATTTGAAATAAAAACTTAAAATCTTATTCAAAACTTATTTAAAAAGTCATTACAATATCAATATTGTTTTAATCAATCTCTTTTTATTAAATTAAAATCATTTTACAAGAATTTATATTTTTATCAATAAAATATCCATTTTATTAAACCATAAAACATTTTTTGAATTTATTCTAAATTTAAAACTCCAGCCAATTTAATTAAAAACATTCCAATATTTTTCCATTCAATTTTAAAATCATATATTCATTTATGAAATAGTCTTTAAAACTCAATACTAATTTAAAAATCAAAATTTCCAATTTATAATGTCAATATTAGAATTTTAAAACATGTTTAATTATTAATTTTAAACCAAAATCATTTATTTAATTTTGAAAAGCTTAAATAAAACAAATTTTCCAAATTATTAAAACTAGAAAATATACTTTACTTATTAAAATTAAACAAATGCTAATCTATTCAAAATATAAACCATATATTTTTGTCGTAAATAGAAATCAATTTATTATTTTCAAAAGATAAAATAACCAATTTAAATATTTATTGAAGAAGATTATTAAATTTATCTGAATAATTATTAACAGAATATCAATATCAATTTAATTTTAACTACAGATTATTAAATTGATATTGTTAAAAATTCCGGGATGTTACAATCCTTCCCATTAAAAGAATTTCGTCCTCGAAATTTAAAACAAAGGTAATTTAATAATCTCATTAAATTTTACTTTAAAAACACAAGCATATATCAAACATATGCTAACAACCAAACAACCAATTCAACCAATCAAACAAATCTAATTATCCACATAAATTCTGGATAAAATTTTATTGAGTTTCCCCAGGTGTGTGTATATATATATATATATATATATATATATATATATATATATATATATATATATATATATATATATATATACCGGGATACTCGCTCTAGAGAATCCAAACAATCAATACTATGAAGCTATAAAAGCTCCTATACCACTATATCTATAACACTAGACAAGATATCGGACTACAAACGAGTCTGACTCAACAACCAAACTCCAAAACTGCTGGTTCCACAACCAGAGACAGATCATACACGAGCTCCCTCAGAGATACGTGAAACTCATCGAATCCCAGTTATCCAAACTGGCAATTCAATCCTGTAGATCAATCACTTAATCTCCAAGATACAGAAAAGATCCAAAACAATACAGAGCTAACTTCTCAGACTTACCCAAATCTTATAGCTCACTTAAGATTAGAGAAAACTTATCCAAAATTAAGTCTCCGACTTCAGAGTCCAAATCCCTTCGACTCTTATCCACCAAACCTCTTCGGACAATCCTGGGCTGTCTACAACCTTACTGATCAACTCAACCCTTGCTGATGCTTCTAGAAACGAACTAGACCAATCAACTCAACAAAATGATCTCCTCAAGATCAACCAAGATCAAGAACTCAAACTCAACTTCTCAACATCAGAAAACAACAACTCACTTCTCTTGTCCGGGGAAAGAAAAGCAGATACACTTCCAAACTGCTTCCGCTGCGCAACTCTGATCCAAAGTAGAAGAAAATGCTGAAGAAGAACACAAGCACAAACTGGACAACACACCCCAGAGATATGGTTCAACAAATCCATAAGAATCATTCAGAAGTTTCTCCAAAACTTTGAGCCGCTACACCAACTCAATCTCCTGGAATCATTCTTCTATAAAGCTGAACCACCGGTACCACTCCTGGAATCCTAGTCGATAAGAAATCCCAAACTCCAGATGCAGACAAAACTCTGGTTTCCTGAAGATATCTAGAAAAACTCAGATAACCGAAGAGAACACCCAAACAATCACAAGTCACTTTTGCGATCCACCAAACCAAATCCAAGGAAAACTGTTCTTCCTTAACCAAATTGAGCAGCTTAAACTTAACTGGCCAACCTATCGAAGAAACGGGTCCACTTGACTGCTTCTGAACTCCACACACGAGAACTTCTAAGCCAGAAGATCTCTTGCCAACACCGAGAATATTCCAACTGCACTGCTGCCACAGATGCCAAAGAATTCCCAAGCAAAGCTCTCCGAGAAACTCGAACCTCAAAGCAAACAGAAACTCCGGCTGAACACAGCCACAACACTGAAGCGAACTCACCTCTTTAGCTTGTTCCTAAGAAAATATCTTCGAGAACATCCATAGTCACTTCATCTCATCACGCAGCTACTACTTCCTGAGGTATTCAAAATACCATCACTCGCTTCCACCAAACCGACAGATCCAAACACTACTCATCAACTTCAGAAATGAACTCCGAACCTTAACAGGTTACCTTCAGAGATAAATGAAGTCCTTCATCACTACAGAACTCACTCGAGACGGTATTAGGTCTACAGTCTCAACAGAACACTTCCAACCTCAAACATTCAAATTCCAACCAATGGTAGTCATGTTACACACACTACTACCCCATCTACCTTTATAACTTATATTGGAAAACATGAACGGGTACCCAACAGATAGGTAGAAATAAACATATATATATATATATATATTAAAAATTACAAATACGCGCTCTCAAGAAAGACACCTCTATAAAGCCTAGGTATTCACTCAACCAAATGCTCTCTAAAGAAAGATACACTTCAGAACCTAGGTATTCACTCAGCCTAATGCTCTGATACCATATGTAACGACCCGACTTCCAAATACCAGGAAGTCGCATCGTTAAGAAGAAAGAAAGGGATAGAAAAGAGAATAGAAAGAAGAGAAGAAAGAAACAACACATCAGAATCTAACAACGGAACCAATAAATTATATTAATAACATAAATATTACATAGTTTACAACAATTATCAGAGTACACAGATATACAACACATACTAGACAGTTATAAACACCTGTCTAGTTATACAACTCAATACAACAACTCAGAGAACACACAGCGGAATACTAGATATATATCTACACGCAGAAGCCTCCTGCTCCATTGCTCCTCCACAATTCGTCAAAGCTAATCAGAATCCTAACCTGAATTCCCTTGACTACTCATAAAAATTTGAGTACCTAAGAGTTTATAAAAAAAATAAACTCCGGGTCAGACATGGGTCTGGTGTGAGTAACAGGTTAAAGTTGCTTAACTTTTAAAAACCTTTTGAAAAGAAAGGTATCACGTAAGACTTCCCACACATAAACATGGAAAAGTTTTTACCTTACGTTAACCAAAACATTTGATAGGAAATCCGATGATATTATAATAGTGTCTAGGGTGTTCAAGTAAATAAGAAATAGCCGAAATTGTTACATTTATTAAATTACAGCTACTAGCTACAAAAGTGGGTAATACAATCAAAACCGTTGGCACTTATTGGATTTTGGATTCCATACAATGGCAGGGCTACTGGGGTACCGTCCGTCACAGTACGTGGCCTAGATCAACGTACCGAGGATCACTCCCGACCCCCTGCAACACAAAGTCGGACCTATTCCTTACTGAACAGTTCCGAACAAGACAACCCCGTGGTTGTAGCTAGCAACCACCCACACAGCCGAATATAAAGGGACCACTAGACAGGGATCAATCTTGCTCTCCAGTGGGCGCGACCCACGAAGCCTTGCTGCACCTCCCCTGTTTTAGCCATTCCCGGTTGATGAGGCTTGAGGATACGATTACCTTTATAGGACATATCACTTAGAATGCTCATCTTCCACCTGACGATGTGCTGAAAGCTAGGGGTGGGCGCGGTCGGTTAACCGATTAAATCGGTTAAATTTGTCGGTTAACTGTAAAAAAATTACCGGTTCGGTTAACCGATTTTCGATTAATTTGGTTCTGATTTACCGACCGCACCGGTTAAAATTAACCGCAGTTAACCAGTTAATTTAACCGGTTAACTGATCAAAATAAACGGTTAACCGATGATCGGTTAACCATTTATTTTGATCAGTTAACCAGTTAAAATAACTGGTTAACCGATCAAATAGCAACATATATACACTTGCAAGCATTAAAAACATGCATGCATGCAAATAATCACAGTTTCAGACATACACTTGCAAGCATTAAAAAAAACGCATACATGCAAATAATCACAGTTTCATACTTCATTTCATACGGTACAAAGCATCACTATAGTAAGCTAATTGCAATTGCAACCATAGTTCAATTCATGCATTCAGTTCTATGGTTCATATTTCTTCACTTCAGTGTCATTCTCCTCTCTTACTTCATACATCACAACCAATTAAACATCATTACTGTGGTTGTATTACATTTGTAATTCAGTCCAACGTCCAAACAGTGAATGGGAATACGTTAATATAACACTCTCCATTCTTGGTTCTTCAACATCAGTTTTCATTCTTCAAGTCTGTCCAAACAAAGGTAAACATGATAATTTAGCAATTAACTAAGGCATACAAGTGTAAAGTGAAGACATGTACAATTATAGAGAACTGAATATTGAACTTAAAACATACATCTTTCAATTTAGTTCAGACTTCAAATATAGTTTGCGCCTTCTATTAATTAACTAGTCTGTTCGTATTAAATATGCAAGGCATTTTGCGGTGTTAATAGACGTTGCGGCATATATTGTTTCTCATTAGAAATGTATTAAATATTCTTTATTTTGTCCAACTTGTTGTATTCATTATGCCTTACTTAACTTGAATTACATATTTAAGAAAATTTTGCTACATCAACCCATATAATAAATCTCTTCTCTTACCTAATTAACAAAGTATAGTGCTAAATAGTAATAATTGATAAACTATAATGTCCAGAGTGTTTTTTGCAACTACTTTTGGACGAATAATTTTATTACACAGTTACACGTTTACTTTAAATTTCAAATATAGTCTGCTTCTTCTTCCTAAGGTTAATATTGACTAAAAGATTTAATATTGACTATTCTAACATGTACTACTAATATCATAGGAATTAATATTGATGTCAATCCTTGCTTAATGCTAAAATATTTTGTTAAAAAGGTACTACTGAATTAACCAAAAAGTATGGATTAGATAACTGAAGCTTATATATTAATTAAAGCCAAAGTTATTTTATGATTTTTATACTCCATCTTTTGTGCTAACTGGTTAAACGCCTAGTACATGTACAACTTTGTGCACTTTCATCATTGATAACACAAATAAATACAGCAAACAACAATCACCACATGAAAACACCATTTCCAAAAGCACTATTAACTACAAAAAACACTGCTCTCACCTTCAATACCGATTCACATATTGACTCTTGTGCCAAGCACGATTTCTAAACTATTAATCTAATGCATAATTGATAGTACCTTTCTTGTTGCTGATGTTAATAATTGAAAGAGATGAATGGCCAAAATGTGCAAACCAAAAGTTGTTTAATACTATCCAAAATTGTTTAATTGCTACCCATGTTGATCGTATGCAATCCATAGTGTTCCTCAGATCCATCATATTTAATACAATCCATTAATCTATTTCACTAGTAGAATACTATTATTGATCACAGTACAAGTTTTATGGATGCATCAAACATTGGCAGCAAATAAATGGTGTTTGGTACAGAATGCAAAAGGGAAAAAACTACAAGTATGGTGCCTAATATCGTTCACATGTTGCCTTTGCAAAACTATCTTGTCGACAAGTAAAATGGTAAGATAATTGAATCATCATGCACCTGAAGTGTTTATCTAGAAAAACTACCTAGCATCCAATACCTTGTTGATAGTAGATTCAATTTCCATAACAAGATAACAGGCAATTGGTTTTTTAAGAGAATCATGTAAACAATTACCTGAGAAACCACCAAAACCATATCACGAAGGGCATCCACTTGTTGATTGTTCTTTTGTGTTGGTGCTGGAGTTGAGCCAAAACATACATATTTTCCGCCTTGCTAAGGTGACAAATTGTCTAGCCTAGATTCATTCTCTTGCATTTTTCTCGAAAAGAAGCTCTCTTTATTTGCTGTAGATGCCTCTAATTGAGATCTCGTATAAATATCCTGAGTTGATTTTGATCTGGATGGATGCCCACTTCTCATTCCACATCCACTTCACGATTTGAAATATCCTACCGATTGATTTCGTTACACTCACTAAATCACAGGCACATGCAGTTCAAAAGAATTAATTCAAGGTAACTATACTCACATGCTTTCTCTTCCTTATTGACGCCATTGTTTTGTGCAACGACAGGAGGTCGACGCTAGCTTGACGTGTTGCGACTAATCAGGTCTAGAGCTTTCGATTAGCAGATGAAGATGAATACGTGAGCAGATATAGAATTTTTGATTAGAAAATGAAGATGAGCACCGAGAGTTTTAATGGATTTAGAAGAATTAGGGGATCTAGGGTTTCTCGTATTTTTTTCCTTTGACTTTATCTGAATACTAAACTTAAAGAACAAAGACGGTGATAAGCAGGTCACAGGGATCGACATATGGGTCGCAATTAAATGAGCTAATAATTGGGCTGGGCAGCGTTATAAAAAAAATCAAATTTCTAATCGGTTAACGGTTAACCGACCAATCAAAATTTGTTAACCGTTAACCGAACCGAAAATGGTCGGTTATGGTCGGTCGGTTAACCAATGACGTCGGTTAACCGTATTTATCGGTTAAATCGGTTCGGCAGATATCGATTAAATCGGTTAAGTCGGTTAAGACGGTTAAATGCCCACCCCTACTGAAAGCATTCAATCCATATAAGTTCGTTCCGGGTTCGAACGAAACCGAAGGCATTATCTCGTTACACTCATTTTGGAATCACCCTCAGAGTTGACGACGATAACCCTTGCACTCTGATTCATCATCTCGAATCTATAAGAACTAATTCCGTCAACTCATTACGGAATCACCCACAGAGTTATACTGACGTATAGCCCTTACACCTCGAGTCTTCACTCGCTCCACTTGGATTCACGACCTAACGTTATTTGGAATCGATGTGGTTTTCGGATATCCAAATATGGAAACCCGATCCCGGTCTCATCGAAAACCAAAGCGTGTCTTTTAGGTCCAAGTTGTTCTAAAGGTTTAAAACAATTTAATACAGTATCTATATACACACAGATAGATAACTTATAATCGATATTGATAATTATCATTATCACATAACAGGTAATTCATATCACCTATATCACATAGATATTCCATATATCACCATCACAATAGATAATCTAAGTTATCATCACAATACAATCAAACATCCATACCACACAACCATACTTATCTCATTACTGAGATCACAAAGCGTCCAAGACAATCAAGTTCAACCATTCATCCATAAGCAATAATTTACTCATCACCATATAATTAATTTAAAATGAATTAAATTAATTATCTCTATCTCTAATTAATTTAAAATGAATTAAACTAATTACCCCATCTTTAATTAATTTAAAATAAATTAAATTAATTACTTCATCAAATTATAACTTGCTTACTCAACCACTTAATTGATTACAATCAATTAATCAATCATAAATTACTTTAATTAATAACTCTTGATTAATTACCCTTAATTACATTCATGTAATTATCCTAAATTAATTTCACAAATTAATTATCCTCAACTAAACCGTAATCAACCTTTAATTACTTCAATTAATTAATTAATCATAATTAATTACATTAATCCTTAATTAATTACATTAATTAATTACCTCTAATTACCTATTATTGATTAATTATAATTAATCAACTTTAATTACATCATTAATTAAATAATTAATGATCCTTAATTAATCCTTAAATTAATTACTCTAATAATTAACTAACTTAATTACTATTTTAAACCAAATTAATTATCCTTAAATTAATTTCTTAATTAATTATTTGATTAATTATTAAATAATTAACCCAAATTATCTCATACTTAAACATCTCCACTTAATTACAATCATGTAATTATTAATTAATTACTTAACTAAGTAATTTCCAAAACTTTAATTACATAAAGTAATTATTTATAAAGCCCAAGTGTTTAAAATTTAATTAAACTTAATTAATTAAAAATAAACAATCTCATTAAATTAAATTAACTACATTAAGTAATTAATTCCTTAATTACTTTATTAAGTAATTATACTCAAATCATTTACAATTGATTATTATTAAATTAATTAATCTAATTAATTATAAAAATTAACCATATTAATTAATTGTTAAATAATCATGATTAATGACCTTCATTAACCATCCTCAAATTATTTTATTTAGTAATTAACTTAAATTAATTACAAATTAAATTATCTTTAATCATTTATTAATTAAAGTTAATTATTAAATTAATTAACCTTAATTAAAAACTTAATTACATAATTAATTATTCATTTATCATTAATTAATAACTTAATTAATGATCTTAATTATAAATTGATTAATCATTAATCAATTATTAATTCACAATTTAATTAATTAATTAAATTAATTAATTAATCTTAATTACCTTATTAATTAATTCTAAAACATAATTCTTAATTTAAATTTCCAAAAACATAACTTAATTATGTTAAAACAATATTATTCAAAACAAGGTGCTTTTTGAACTCCTTTTAAATTTCAATTTAAATTCAAGTTTTAAAACTTATCAAAGTTTTAAATAAATAAACCTTTTAAATTGCCAATCAAACAAATGCTATGGAAATTTTTAAAGTTAAAGTCATTTCAAAACTTTAATAATTTAAATTTCCATTTTAATTTGAAACTTCAAATTTTAAATCTTCTTTAAAATTTAAAACTGAACTTCAAATTTTACTTTTGAATTTCCAGATTTTAAATAACTTTAAATCTACTCGCATTTTTAAAATCTTATTATTAAAAGTTTAAACTATTTTACCAAAACAAATAGTTATTTAAATTAAATTTCAGAAACTTTTATTTTATTTTAAAAACTGGAATTTAAATTTGAATCTGAAATTCAACTTAAATTAAATTTTAAACCTAAACCTTAGTTTAAACCTAAAGCTACAGACTTTAAAAAGTTTAAAACCAGATTTTAAAAATTCAGGTTTCAAACCTAGATATTACAGAGTAACCCGAGAGACATTATTTTCTACTTCGAGTCCTATGCTTCACTACTCCGAGTCATTCTCCCATTCACTTCGAGTAAACCCAACCTTTCCCCTACAACACAAAATCCCCAATATACATCACCAGAACCTCATCTGAAAACTCGTCGCGGCCACCTCTGCCGATCATCTCAGGTGATCAAGCCACAACCAGAAACTCCTCAACCCACTAACATTATCTCCAAATCGAACAAAAATCAAAGCATTCAAAAATTTATCTCTGAAACCCCAAATTCAAAAAAAACCAGGATTTTTTTTACAGATTTCAACCCAAAACCTGTCAATGGCCATAATTCGCCACCCCGACCGTTTTGATATCCACCTCTCCGGCCTCGAGCTCCTCCACATACCTACTACACATTCCCCAAGCACCAGAGTACTCGGTCAACTCTACACTTCAAATCATCTCAATGCACAAACCCATACAAAACTAGGGTTATATTCTGAAAACCAAAACTGCATCAATTCTAATCAATTATATCCCCATTTCTGATTATTCTCAGCATCTCCAATTCTTCCTCTGTTGCTCAGAAGGATTCTAAAACATCTCAAGTCACAGATTTCATGAACTTGCTAATTTCAATTTTTAGTTCAATTTAAAACTGTTACTTGAATTAACATCCAAATTTACAAATTGTTAGTTTAAAAATTCATGTTTTTGTAATAAGTTTTGTTACCTAATACTGCATTACAAGTTAAACATGTTTAAGTTTGTTGAAGATCTCATGATGTTTCTGTGTTACAGAGATATCATCCTGTATATATATAAATTTATTTACTTAAGTTTCAAATTAAAACTCCAGGTAGTCAATCATTCCACCTAAAAATATTTTGATTCTAATCTATAATAATTAAACAACTTCAATTATTTTAAGAACAGATGTTAACACAAAATTTAAACAATATTTTGGAGGATTCTTTTAAATAGGAAGTTGAGTTTTAGAATCATAACAGAGCATAGACAAACAGGCACACACCAACTCACAAACATTACTAAATTATATCTAACATTAACATGCAACCTAAATTACAGTTAAAAGTTTAAGTTACTCACAATTTAATGAATGCAGAAAACAAATGTAGAGCTCCTGTTGATCATTTGAAGTTGCAGAAATAAAATATGCAGGCTTGCTCCTCTCTGTTGCTCATTTATGTAGAAACAAGCATATGCAGGTAGAAGATGCTATTTCCAATTTCCCAAATGCATGCTAATGCCTTATTTCCAGGTCTTAAACAGAATGCAGAAAATAAAAGTGAGCAGGCTCTCCTTGAATTTTGCAGATTTGATTTTTATGAAAAGGAACATGCAGATGTTTGGATTTGAGGATATGAAGATCTGAATATGGTTTTGATTATGCAGATTTGAATTAAGGATATGAAAATGCTTGTTAATGAAATAAAGATGCAAGCTTAACTAATGTGTTTTCAGATTTACTAAAATAAAAGAAAAGAAAAATTGAAACTAAATTTTAACACTTGTCAAATTAATAGGCTAATTTTTAAACACATGTCAATTTGAATGCATATGAATCTAACACATGTATTTCCTTTAAAAGGTAATTAGTATTTATTTACAAGTTAATGCATGTATTTTAGCTTAAATTAAGTTGTTAATTTAAATTTGAATATGTGTATAAATTTATAAATGAAAACAAACCATGTTTACAAATGAAACTTACACATATTAAAATTAAAACAATTTAAGACTTTATACCTTTAAATTTAAATTCAACTAAATTCAAAACCAAACAATTTCAAATTAAAAATTCAATTTGAAATAAAAACTAAAAATCTTATTTAAAACTTATTTAAAAAGTCATTACAATATCAATATTGTTTTAATAAATCTCTTTTTATTAAATTAAAATCATTTTACAAGAATTTATATTTTTATCAATAAAATATCCATTTTATTAAACCATAAAACATTTTTTGAATTTATTCTAAATTTAAAACTCCAGCCAATTTAATTAAAAACATTCCAATATTTTTCCATTCAATTTTAAAATCATATATTCATTTATGAAATAGTCTTTAAAACTCAATACTAATTTAAAAATCAAAATTTCCAATTTATAATGTAAATATTAGAATTTTAAAACATGTTTAATTATTAATTTTAAACCAAAATCATTTATTTAATTTTGAAAAGCTTAAATAAAACAAATTTTCCAAATTATTAGAACTATAAAATATACTTTACTTATTAAAATTAAACAAATGCTAATCTATTCAAAATATAAACCATATATTTATATCGTAAATAGAAATCAATTTATTATTTTCAAAAGATAAAATAACCAATTTAAATATTTATTGAAGAAGATTATTAACTTTATCTGAATAATTATTAACAGAATATCAATATCAATTTAATTTTAACTACAGATTATTAAATTGATATTGTTAAAAATTCCGGGATGTTACAATCCTTCCCCATTAAAAGAATTTCGTCCTCGAAATTTAAAACAAAGGTAATTTAATAATCTCATTAAATTTTAGTTTAAAAACACAAGCATATATCAAACATATGCAAACAACCAAACAACCAATTCAACCAATCAAACAAATCTAATTATCCAGATAAATTCTAGATAAAATTTTATCAAGTTTCCCCAGGTATATATATATATATATATATATATATATACGGGATACTCGCTCTAGAGAATCCAAACAATCAATACTATGAAGCTATAAAAGCTCCTATACCACTATATCTATAACACTAGACAAGATATCAGACTACAAACGAGTCTGACTCAACAACCAAACTCCAAAACTGCTGGTTCCACAACCAGAGACAGATCATACACGTGCTCCCTCAGAGATACGTGAAACTTATCGAATCCCAGTTATCCAAACTGGCAATTCAATCCTATAGATCAATCACTTAATCTCCAAGATACAGAAAAGATCCAAAATAATACAGAGCTAACTTCTCAGACTTACCCAAATCTTATAGCTCACTTAAGATCAGAGAAAACTTATCCAAAATTAAGTCTCCGACTTCAGAGTCCAAATCCCTTCGACTCTTATCCACAAAACCTCTTCGGACAATCCTGGGCTGTCTACAACCTTACTGATCAGCTCAACCCTTGCTGATGCTTCTAGAAACGAACTAGACCAATCAACTCAAAAAAATGATCTCCTCAAGATCAACCAAGATCAAGAACTCAAACTCAACTTCTCAACAGCAGAAAACAACAACTCACTTCTCTTGTCCGGGGAAAGAAAAGCAGATACACTTCCAAACTGCTTCCGCTGCGCAACTCTGATCCAAAGTAGAAGAAAATGCTGAAGAAGAACACAACCACAAACTGGACAACACACCCTAGAGATATGGTTCAACAAATCCATAAGAATCATTCAGAAGTTTGTCCAAAACTCTGAGCTGCTACACCAACTCAATCTCCTGGAATCATTCTTCTATAAAGCTGAACTACCGGCACCACTCCTGGAATCCTAGTCGATAAGAAATCCCAAACTCCAGATGCAGACAAAACTCTGATTTCCTGAAGATATCTAGGAAAACTCAGATAACCTAAGAGAACACTCAAACAATCACAAGTCACTTTTGCGATCCACCAAACCAAATCCAAGGAAAACTGTTCTTCCTTAACCAAATTGAACAGCTTAAACTTAACTGGCCAACCTATCAAAGAAACGGGTCAACTTGACTGCTTTTGAACTCCACTCAAGAGAACTGCTAAGCCAGAAGATCTCTTGCCAACACCGAGAATATTCCAACTGCACTGCTGCCACAGATGCCAAAGAATTCCAAAACAAAGCTCTCCGAGAAACTCGAACCTCAAAGCAAACAGAAACTCCGGCTGAACACAGCCACAACACTGAAGCGGACTCACCTCTTTAGCTTGTTCCTAAGAAAACATCTTCGAGAACATCCATAGTCACTGCATCTCATCACGCAGCTACTACTTCCTGAGGTATTCAAAATACCATCACTCGCTTCTGCCAAACCGACAGATCCAAACACTGCTCATCAACTTCAGAAATGAACTCCGAACCTTAACAGGTTACCTTCAGAGATAAATGAAGTCCTTCATCACTACAGAACTCACTCAAGACAGTATTAGGTCTACAGTCTCAACAGAACACTTCCAACCTCAAACATTCAAATTCCAACCAATGGTAGTCATGTTACACACACTACTACCCCATCTACCTTTATAACTTATATTGGAAAACATGAACGGGTACCCAACAGATAGGTAGAAATAAATATATATATATATATATATATATATATATATATATTAAAAATTACAAATACGCTCTCTCAAGAAAGACACCTCTATAGAGCCTAGGTATTCACTCAACCTAATGCTCTCTAAAGAAAGATATACTTCAGAACCTAGGTATTCACTCAGCCTAATGCTCTGATACCATATGTAACGACCCGGCTTCCAAATACCAGGAAGTCGCATCGTTAAGAAGAAAGAAAGGGATAGAAAAGAGAATAGAAAGAAGAGAAGAAAGAAACAACACATCAGAATCTAACAACGGAACCAATAAATTATATTAATAACATAAATATTACATAGTTTACAACAATTATCAGAGTACACAGATATACAACACATTCTAGACAGTTATAAACACCTGTCTAGTTATACAACTCAATACAACAACTCAGAGAACACACAGCGGAATACTAGATATATATCTACACGCAGAAGCCTCCTGCTCCATTGCTCCTCCACAATTCGTCAAAGCTAATCTGAATCCTAACATGAATTCCCTTGACTACTCATAAAAATTTGAGTACCCAAGAGTTTATAAAAAAAAATAAACTTTGGGTCTGACATGGGTCTGGTGTGAGTAACAGGTTAAAGTTGCTTAACTTTTAAAAACCTTTTGAAAAGAAAGGTATCACGTAAGACTTCCCACACATAAACATGGAAATGTTTTTACCTTACGTTAACCAAAACATTTGATAGGAAATCCGATGATATTATAATAGTGTCTAGGGTGTTCAAGTAAATAAGAAATAGCCGAAATTGTTACATTTATTAAATTCCAGCTACTAGCCACAAAAGTGGGTAATACAATCAAAACCGTTGGCACTTATTGGATTTTGGATTCCATACAATGGCAGGGCTACTGGGGTACCGCCCGTCACAGTACGTGGCCTAGATCAACGTACCGAGGATCACTCCCGACCCCCTGCAACACAAAGACGGACCCATTCCTTCCTGAACAGTTCCGAACAAGACAACCCCGTGGTTGTAGCTAGCAACCACCCACACAGCCGAATATAAAGGGACCTCTAGACAGGGATCAATCTTGCTCTCCAGTGGGCGCGACCCACGAAGCCTTGTTGCACCTTCCCTGTTTTAGCCATTCCCGATTGATGAGGCTTGAGGATACGATTACCTTTATAGGACATATCACTTAGAATGCTCATCGTCCACCTGACGATGTGCTAAAAGCATTCAATCCATACAAGTTCGTTCCGGGTTCGAACGAAACCGAAGGCATTATCTCATTACACTCATTTTGGAATCACCCTCAGAGTTAACGACGATAACCCTTGCACTCTGATTCATCATCTCGAATCTATAAGAACTAATTCCGTCAACTCATTACGGAATCACCCACAGAGTTATACTGACGTATAGCCCTTACACCTCGAGTCTTCACTCGCTCCACTTGGATTCACGACCTAACGTTATTTGGAATCGATGTGGTTTTCGGATATCCAAATATGGAAACCCGATCCCGGTCTCATCGAAAACCAAAGCGTGTCTTTTAGGTCCAAGTTGTTTTAAAGGTTTAAAACAATTTAATACAGTATCTATATACACACAGATAGATAACTTATAATCACAATTGATAATTATCATTATCACATAACAGGTAATTCATATCACCAATATCACATAGATATTCCATATATCACCATCACAATAGATAATCTAAGTTATCATCACAATACAATCAAACATCCATACCACACAACCATACTTATCTCATTACTGAGATCACAAAGCATCCAAGACAATCAAGTTCAACCATTCATCCATAAGCAATAATTTACTCATCACCATATAATTAATTTAAAATGAATTAAATTAATTATCTCTATCTCTAATTAATTTAAAATGAATTAAACTAATTACCCCATCTTTAATAAATTTAAAATAAATTAAATTAATTACTTCATCAAATTATAACTTGCTTACTCAACCATTTAATTGATTACAATCAATTAATCAATCATAAATTACTTTAATTAATCACTCTTGATTAATTACCCTTAATTACATTCATGTAATTATCCTAAATTAATTTCACAAATTAATTATCCTCAACTAAACCATAATTAACCTTTAATTACTTCAATTAATTAATTAATCATAATTAATTACATTAATCCTCAATTAATCACATTAATTAATTACCTCTAATTACCTATTATTGATTAATTATAATTAATCAACTTTAATTACATCATTAATTAAATAATTAATGATCCTTAATTAATCCTTAAATTAATTACTCTAAGTAATTAACTAGCTTAATTACTATTTTAAACTAAATTAATTATCCTTCAATTAATTTCTTAATTAATTATTTGATTAATTATTAAATAATTAACCCAAATTATCCCATACTTAAACATCTTCACTTAATTACAATCATGTAATTATTAATTAATTACTTAACTAAGTAATTTCCAAAACTTTAATTACATAAAGTAATTATTTATAAAACCCAAGTGTTTAAAATTTAATTAAACTTAATTAATTAAAAATAAACAATCTCATTAAATTAAATTAATTACATTAAGTAATTAATTCCTTAATTACTTTATTAAGTAATTATACTCAAATCATTTACAATTGATTATTATTAAATTAATTAATCTAATTAATTATAAAAATTAACCATATTAATTAATTGTTAAATAATCATGATTAATGACCTTCATTAACCATCCTCAAATTATTTTATTTAGTAATTAATTTAAATTAATTACAAATTAAATTATCTTTAATCATTTATTAATTAAAGTTAATTATTAAATTAATTAACCTTAATTAAAAACTTAATTACATAATTAATTATTCATTTATCATTAATTAATAACTTAATTAATGATCTTAATTATAAATTGATTAATCATTAATCAGTTATTAATTCCAAATTTAATTAATTAATTAAATTAATTAATTAATCTTAATTACCTTATTAATTAATTCTAAAACATAATTCTTAATTTAAATTTCCTAAAACTTAATTATGTTAAAACAATATTATTCAAAACAAGGTGCTTTTTGAACTCCTTTTAAATTTCAATTTAAATTCAAGTTTTAAAACTTATCAAAGTTTTAAATAAATAAACCTTTTAAATTGCCAATCAAACAAATGCTAATGAAATTTTTAAAGTTAAAGTCATTTCAAAACTTTTAATAATGTAAATTTCCATTTTAGTTTGAAACTTCAAATTTTAAATCTTCTTTAAAATTTAAAACTGAACTTCAAATTTTACTTTTGAATTTCCAGATTTTAAATAACTTTAAATCTACTCACATTTTTAAAATCTTATTATTAAAAGTTTAAACTATTTTACCAAAACAAATAGTTATTTAAATTAAATTTCAGAAACTTTTATTTTATTTTAAAAACTGGAATTTAAATTTGAATCTGAAATTCAGCTTAAATTAAATTTTAAACCTAAACCTTAGTTTAAACCTAAAGCTACAGATTTTAAAAAGTTTAAAACCAGATTTTAAAAATTCAGGTTTCAAACTTGGATATTACAGAGTAACCCGAGAGACATTATTTTCTACTTCGAGTCCTATGCTTCACTACTCCGAGTCATTCTCCCATTCACTTCGAGTAAACCCAACCTTTCCCCTGGAACACAAAATCCCCAATATACATCACCAGAACCTCATCTGAAAACTCGTCGCGGCCACCTCTGCCGATCATCTCAGGTGATCAAGCCACAACCAGAAACTCCTCAACCCACTAACATTATCTCCAAATCGAAAAAAAATCAAAGCATTCAAAAATTTATCTCTGAAACCCCAAATTCAAAAAAAAACCTGAATTTTTTTTACAGATTTCAACCCAAAACCTGTCAACGGCCGTAGTTCGCCACCCCGACCATTTTGATATCCACCTCTCCGGCCTCGAGCTCCTTCACATACCTACTACACATTCCCCAAGCACCAGAGTACTCGGTCAACTCTACACTTCAAATCATCTCAATGCACAAACCCATACAGAACTAGGGTTATATTCTGAAAACCAAAACTGCATCAATTCTAATCAATTATATCCCCATTTCTGATTATTCTCAGCATCTCCAATTCTTCCTCTGTTGCTCAGAAGGATTCTAAAACATCTCAAGTCACAGATTTCATGAACTTGCTAAATTTCAATTTTTAGTTCAATTTAAAACTGTTACTTGAATTAACATCCAAATTTACAAATTGTTAGTTTAAAAATTCATGTTTTTGTAATAAATTTTGTTACCTAATACTGCATTACAAGTTAAACATGTTTAAGTTCGTTAAAGATCTCATGATGTTTCTGTGTTACAGAGATATCATCCTGTATATATAAATTTATTTACTTAAGTTTCAAATTAAAACTCCAGGCAGTCAATCATTCCACCTAAAACTATTTTGATTCTAATCTATAATAATTAAACAATTTCAATTATTTTAAGAACAGATGTTAACACAAAATTTAAACAATATTTTGGAGGATTCCTTTAAATAGGAAGTTGAGTTTTAGAATCATAACAGAGCATAGACAAACATGCACACACCAACACACAAACATTACTAAATTATATCTAACATTAACATGCAACCTAAATTACAGTTAAAAGTTTAAGTCACTCACAATTTAATGAATGCAGAAAACAAATGTAGAGCTCCTGTTGATCATTTGAATTTGTAGAAATAAAATATGCAGGCTTGCTCCTCTCTGTTGCTCATTTATGCAGAAACAAGCATATGTAGGTAGAAGATGCTATTTCCAATTTCCCAAATGCATGCTAATGCCTTATTTCCAGGTCTTAAACAGAATGTAGAAAATAAAAGTGTGCAGGCTCTTCTTGAATTTTGCAGATTTTATTTTTATGAATAGGAACATGCAGATGTTTGGATTTGAGGATATGCAGATCTGAATATGGTTTTGATTATGCAGATTTGAATTAAGGATATGAAAATGCTTTGTGAATGAAATAAAGATGCAAGCTTAACTAATGTATTTTCAGATTTACTAAAATAAAAGAAAAGAAAAATTGAAACTAAATTTTAACACTTGTCAAATTAATAGGCTAATTTTTAAATACATCTCAATTTGAATGCATATGAATCTAACATATGTATTTCCTTTAAAAGGTAATTAGTATTTATTTACAAGTTAATGCATGTATTTTAGCTTAAATTAAGTGGTTAATTTAAATTTGAATATGTGTATAAATTTATAAATGAAAACAAACCATGTTTACAAATGAAACTTATACATATTAAAATTAAAACAATTTAAGACTTTATACGTTTAAATTTAAATTCAACTAAATTCAAAACCAAACAATTTCAAATTAAGTTATAAATAAAAATTCAATTTGAAATAAAAACTAATAATCTTATTTAAAACTTATTTAAAAAGTCATTACAATATCAATATTGTTTTAATAAATCTCTTTTTATTAAATTAAAATCATTTTACAAGAATTTATATTTTTATCAATAAAATATCCATTTTATTAAACCATAAAACATTTTTTGAATTTATTCTAAATTTAATACTCCAGCCAATTTAATTAAAAACATTCCAATATTTTTCCATTCAATTTTAAAATCATATGTTCATTTATGAAATAGTCTTTAAAACTCAATACTAATTTAAAAATCAAAATTTCCAATTTATAATGTAAATATTAGAATTTTAAAACATGTTTAATTATTAATTTTAAACCAAAATCATTTATTTAATTTTGAAAAGCTTAAATAAAACAAATTTTCCAAATTATTAAAACTAGAAAGTATACTTTACTTATTAAAATTAAACAAATGCTAATCTATTGAAAATATAAACCATATATTTATATTGTAAACAGAAATCAATTTATTATTTTCAAAAGATAAAATAACCAATTTAAATATTTATTGAAGAAGATTATTAAATTTATCTGAATAATTATTAACAGAATAACAATATCAATTTAATTTTAACTACAGATTATTAAATTGATATTGTTAAAAATTCCGGGATGTTACACTTAATCTAGCAATATTGTCAAAATAATGTGTAAATGGGAAAAATGCGATATTTCATTTAAAACCATTTTAAAATACTTTTGAATTCTTTTATACAATAAGATGCAGGTTTAAATTTGTTAGGAATTATGTTTTAAACTTGAAAATCATTTCAAAACGATGTTTTAATCTTATACTAACAATCATAGAATAGTGTGAGACAATATCACTCACCTCAACAAAAGCTGGCCAATCTTATGTCAAGTTGTAAAGCTCTCCACCAAGAGCGCAATGCAATAAACTATGTGTAAAATGGACCTCATATGCAAAAGATATGGAAAATATAAAAACTTTATTAATATATTAATTAAGTGATAACTAAATAAACTTAATTAATAATCATTAGCTTAAGAAACAACTTTTAGTAGTTACCTTACATACGCATGCATTAACTCCTATATCCCACACATGTCACCTCACCCTCTCTTTTATCTTTTCCATTCCTATAGCTAACTTTCCTCTTTTCCATTTCATAATGCACAAACCATGCAAGCTTACTTCCCAACTCCAAGCAAGATTGACCCAACCGAGTTTGTACACCACTAATCAGGCTTTGTATGAACATTTTCACCAAACTAATCAGGCTGAAAATTTTAAGTGACAAAAATATTATAAGTACAAGTGTGATAATATAAACAAGACAAAATCAATTAATGAAGCTACAAACTAATTATATTACTGCATAATATATTTACATATGTACAATTCTAAGAAGATGAATTATTACTATAACCTGCATATACACATGAATAATGAAAAGAAGACAAAACATTTACATCAAGTACAAAATATCTTTGCACTAAGAACATGTAGCCGAGATAAGTAAACTTTCAACTAATATTAATTACATGTAAACGAACTAAGAAACAAATTAAACATATATGCTGCAGTAAAGATTTTTATAGGCATAAGAAACAAAAGATTTCACTTCAAATTAATAAAAACGGATCATTGTCTAGTACAAAAATAAGCAAGTATCAACAAAAATTAATTACTTGTTATCATAATTAAAAGCATAAACATTTAATAGCATAACATCTTGTATAAATAAAGTACATGCAGCCGACATCCATATATCATTCCATACTGCAGAATATTACTTAGCCAATAAGAAGAAAGAATGGTAATGCAAACATATAAACTGTCCAGTTATCACCTGTTTTGTTCAAGCATCTATATATATCCACCTATAAACTTTCAGTTCATTTATACAAACTTAAACTAAAAGCAAACCTGAGAAAAAAAAACATTTGTTTGCTTTGCAAACACATATTAACTCAAAACAGGAAAACAAAAGAAGGCTTCAGGGAACTCCACTGCAATTTCTTCAATACACCTTGTTTTCTGTTCAAGCTAGTGACTTGGTGAGAAAACTTACCTATTTTAAAAACTAAACTTGTATCTTTAGTTTATGAATGGAAAGTGCTTTGATATTTGTTTGGATAACTGGCCTTGGGTGTGACGCCCCACCTCTATACCCACGCTAGCCAAGAACACTACGGTGTAGTGCTGTCAACTAGCACGGAGAATAAGGCTGTTGAGGAGCGACCATCCGTGTAATTGCTTTGTGCGAACACCGATATGTCAGATAGTAAAAACGTGCAATCTATTTTAGAAGGAAATCCGACATGCCGATGCAAACTCAAAGCTACCACACGGTGGCTATAATAGTCTAGGACAAATATAAACTAATAACACAGATAAATATAAATGCGGAACACAGATAAAACAAAAAATCTCATATATATATATAACTGATGTCAGTTACAATACATTTGACACGGTACATGTGATACAACTACAACAGTCAACTCAGGAAGTTATATATACAAGTACATTAACGTATATAATATACATGAATACATATCTTCCTATACAATAATACAGTCTACTACAAAAGACGACTACTCCAAAAGATATGAAAGAACTTCATAGCTCTAGCAGCAACCCAAAGCAGAATATCTACAACCTGAAATACTCGGTCTGACCCGAGTATTAAATTCAAAAGAAAATAATACTCGGGTCAGTCTAATTCAAACTCAGTTATTTGTGCACAGAAGCAATAATAATCAAATAATGAATAGACGACAGTAACTAAACCAAATCAGAATGCAATTCAGAATATTGAATTGAAATAAACAGAACAGTTCGAACCATTGAAATATCAATTAAAATATTAAGATGAGTAGGGCTACAGTACACGCACGCGTGTACTGCCTCGCCACTACAGCACATGAACTACGCAAAAGATTAATAAATCAAAACAAAATAGAATATCACAAAACCATACCGTGTGGCTGCAGTTCACGCTTGCGTGCACTGCCTTGCCACTATCGTGATGATGTACACGAAAGCTCAATGGAAATTTCACAAACGAGCACAAGGTCAAACCCGAGCGACAGACTGGATTCAACACAAGTGATTTGAAAAAAAAACATAATGCAAAGGTCAAGTCACTGCTGTCCTGACTCAACTCAATGCAACAGTATAAAGAAATACACTCGGCGAAGCTCAGAGACCAATGCACAAAAATTCACAGTGCACTAATGCACTAAGCAAGTGACATCAGTATAAAGCATCAACCAAATGAATATGCAATATGTACCAAGGGAAAGATATGAAAAGTGCACAGCAAGTATGCAGCTGCCAAACTGGGTCAAGCAAGTGCAACACAGTGACAAGCTACCCAGATGTACTCATGTACAACACGACTGCGAAATCAAGAAGGCGCCAAACCATAATCAAAATGCAAACGTCAAGTCATTGACTCAACAAATGCATATATATGACAATGTGCACATATGTACACACTGCTACAACAAAATGAACAACAGCTTCAGACCAAAGTATATATGTACATGAACAATGCACAGCAGGTATGAACTGTGAAATTCAATGCCTAAGAACAAAACATAATGAGCAGAGGTTGCTACAGAGATGAACAAGAGTGAACCAAAGTAACTGCAGTAACTCAAAGCAGTAATTAATAAGCAAACAACTACAGTTCGATGCCAACCCCAAAGGTGATGACCAAAATGGCATGTCAGGGTATAACATACACAAATACAAGAATGCATGTATGCATATATCTGAATACACATACATATCTATACTAATTGAAACAGCACTAGCATAAGCAAGTGACAAAGGTAGTTCGAACTAAGTCATCAAGAAAGTGTCGAATCCCAATTTATTTTCACAAAATCACTTTTATCAAGTCCCAATCCAAAATATCAGATGAATACCAGCATCAAGTAGCGTTTCCAAACTGATGATATACAACAAGTAGTACAAGTCAAAGACTACAGTACAACGGCTGGAACAAAATACACTGACAAATTCCAACAAATCGTGGATCAACAATTTCACAACCAAGATGAAGACCGAAGTCAACACTGGAAGCAATACAAAGAAATCATCAAAGATCAGGGCATAACCGAGATGAACAATCATGGTGTAAATTCATGTTCAGGGCATAATGCATATCAACCCGGAGTCATGCTCAAAGAAAAATCCAACCCAAGTTCAAGTTATACGAATAAAACTCAAACCGGAGGCAATAATTTAAATGAAAAGGGACAGCAAGTTCCATATGGGTATTGCGAGTACAGACTCGAGTGAATCGAAGTAAACAAATTTAACAAGTACTCAAATCAGTAAAAGTGAAAAGCAACAATCTCAGTGAAGCTCAGAGCCACATGACAATGCAGACTCAACGAAGTATGGTAGAAACTAAAACTGTGTTATTCAAGTAAATTGAAAAGTCAAAAATCAATCTCCAGCAAAAATCAATTCGAGACCGTGGTGACTAAGTACAATAACCAAGTCGCGAATCAACACCAAGGGTATCAGGTGTCATTTTATATAAATTGAAACTAGTCATTGAAATCATCAATACCCAAACGAAATTGAACGACCGAGCAGATTAATTAACATATTCAAACAAATATACCCGAGCGCAAATAAAGGAGGTCGAACATAACCAAAAATCATCAAGCCATGGTTAAACAGAAATCGAGCCATGCCAGAAAACATCAACTCAAAACCAAATCAAACCGCCAAACATTATACTAAGCACGAATTAGATGTGAGTAGGGATTACTCACCTTGTCAACGAATTGAAGCATCACAGAGACGAGCAAAGCCAAGAACCACCGAGGGAAGACGAACGAAGATCGAACCCTAATTTGGATCGAAAGAAAGCAACGGTCGCCATATTCGATCGTCTTCGTTTGCTTTTGTTTTAGGTTTGCAAACGAACAAAAAATAAAAATAAAAAGGGAATGGGTTTAAGTCGAAGGGAAAAAAAAGAAAGGGTATTGGGTTTTTAAAATTCTCACGGCCCAAAAACAAGTGAACCATTATTTAAAAATTAAAGCCCCTCAACTTTATAACCATTTGTAATTTAAAATTTTAATTTTAATTTTAAAAACTTCAAAATGGCAATTGACGAAAATATAAATCGTTTTAACGTCGATTATGAATTGACGCGAATATCGGGTTGTTACAGACTCCCCTCGTTAAAGAAGTTGCGTCCTCGCAATCATAAGGAATAAATGGACAAATGGTAACAACCATAAAGAACATCATCACAAGATGAAGAAGTTAGAAATAGAAAGTTCACCATATAGAGCATGAAAGAGAAAGCCTGAACATGTTTGCTCGATGAATTCTTTGGATTCCTAAGAGAAATCATTGAGAATCCAAAGAGAAACATTGAGAATCTCAACAAGAGAAACATCTATATTTCGAAGGTGCTACACCCCCGAAGCAATGATGTGAATATAAGATTGCTCAAGAATAGAAATTGGAAATCCCTAAGGCATTTCCGTAATTGGAAGACGTGGAAAACATCATGAATAGCAGAAAATTGAGTCGGTACACCGACGTAGTACAATATAAACGCCAAAGAAATCTTTTGATTTCATAAAAGAAATTCACAAATTATCAACAAAATCTAATTATCAATAGATAATTCAGAAATCTCAAATCACAAATATTCAATTATCCAAAACGATAATCAAATCAACAAGTATTCGATTATCAAAATCGAAAATCAATCTCAAATCACAGATATTTAATTATCACAAACGATAATCAAAAACAACAAATATCTGATTATCAAAAACGATAATCAGAAATCACAAATATTTAATTATCACAATTGATAATCAAATCTCAAATCTCAAATGTTTAATTATCACAAACGATAATTAAACCACAAATATCTAATTATCACAATTGATAATCAAATCTCAAATCTCAAATGTTTAATTATCACAAACGATAATTAAACCACAAATATCTAATTATCACAAACGATAATTAGAAACAATAAATATCTGATTATCAAAAACGATAATCAGAAATTACCACAACGGTAATCAAATTTCAAATTACAATTTTTTTTTCAATTAACGAGTCCGAAATTAACCGAAATAGCAAACGCACATGACTCATAACCACGAGTTTAACTAAATCGTTTAATTCACTTCATCGTTTCCTTGAATGTGTTAAATTGTGTATTTTAAATAAATAACATTTTACGTTCTCAAACGGACAAGTCCGGAATTAAGCGAATCAGTAAAAGAAAGGGGTCATAGTCCTCGATTTTTCTGAAACGTTTAATTCGCTTCCTCATTCTTTTGAAAGCGCAAATCGTAAAAATTTTGAAAACAAATTTGATTTATATTTTGAAACAATTTTTTTTTTTTTTTTTAAAATATGTGATTAAAACAACGACATCAGAAGCAACTTCGATAAGTGGATTTTCATTCATCCAAAGAGTCACAAGAATCTTCTCAAAGATAGAAAGGGGTATCATACCCTAAACTTGTATTCATAACAAGTCAATAACACACGAATTCACCAATGCACAAGAATTGATAAAACTTATCAATAGAAATCATGAAAATTGGTGAAGCACAAATTCTAGAAATCCTCACAAGAAATCCAGAAAACACAAGCTAAGAGTATGAGAACTCGAACGCGAGTATGAAAACTCGAACCGGAGTATGAAAACTCGAACGCGAGTATGAAAACTCGAACCGGAGTATGAAAACTCGAACGCGAGTATGAAAACTCGAACGGAGTATGAAAACTCGAAGGAGAGTATGGAAACTCAAACGGAGTATGAAAACTCAAACGGAGTATGAAAACTCAAACGGAGTATGAAAACTCAAACGGAGTATGAAAACTCAAACGGAGTATGAAAACTCGAACAGAGTATGAAAACTCAAACGGAGTATGAAAACTCGAACGGAGTATGAAAACTCGAACGGAGTATGAAAACTCGAAGGAGAGTATGGAAACTCAAACGGAGTATGAAAACTCAAACGGAGTATGAAAACTCGAACAGAGTATGAAAACTCAAACGGAGTATGAAAACTCAAACAGAGTATGAAAACTCAAACGGAGTATGAAAACTCGAACAGAGTATGAAAACTCAAACGGAGTATGAAAACTCGAACGGAGTATGAAAACTCGAACAGAGTATGAAAACTCAAAGGAGAGTATGGAAACTCACCAACACGCGAGCATGAAAATTCATCAACACATGTAACGCATAACGAGAACGGGAGCACGAAAACTCACCTACATGCGAGCATGAAAATTCATCAACACATGTAACGCATAACGAGAACGGGAGCACGAAAACTCACCTACATGCGAGCATGAAAACTCACCAACACGTGCAATGCAAAGCGAGAACGGGAGCACAGAATCTCACCTACACGTGAGCATGAAAACTCACCAACACGTGCAATGCAAAGCGAGAACGGGAGCACAGAATCTCACCTACACGTGAGCATGAAAATCACCAACACGGGCAACGCAAAGCGAGAACGGGAGCACGGAATCTCACCTACACGCGAGCATGAAAAATCATCAACACGTGCAACGCAAAGCGAGAACGGGAGCACGGAATCTCACCTACCCGCGAGCATGAAAAATCATCAACACGTGCAACGCAAAGCGAGAACGGGAGCACGGAATCTCACCTACACGTGAGCATGAAAATCACCAACACGGGCAACGCAAAGCGAGAACGGGAGCACGGAATCTCACCTACACGCGAGCATGAAAAATCATCAACACGTGCAACGCAAAGCGAGAACGGGAGCACGGAATCTCACCTACCCGCGAGCATGAAAAATCATCAACACGTGCAACGCATAACGAGACGCTATCTCATGGTTGCAAGCCATTAATTTTGACACACGAATGGCCCGAAGACCGTGGGGCGCTACCCCACATGTGTGAGTCGAAATCACACAGATTGAGGTCCAGACTAACCAAAAAAATCAAAAGAGGTATGTGTGAGTGGAATCACACAAGTGGTGTCTAGTCTAACCTCACAATCAAAAGAAGAGTATGTGTGAATGAAATCACACAAGTGGTGTCTAGACAATCCTCAAAGCCCAAGAGATATGTGTGAGACGAAATCACACCGATGAGGCCTAGTCTAACCGTAAAAATGATCGTCATGATCAATGAGAAGTGTCAATTACACTAAGTCAGTAAATGTAAAAGTTTAGCATCATGTCCCATAACCACTTACTTAACTTAAATATTTATGAACAAACTGTAAATCTTCACTAATAAAATTTGTCACTAGAGGTTCAATCGAACAAGTCCAACAATTAACCGACGAAGTAAACGCAAGCGTTTCATACCACTTGTTTTACTAAGCCGTTTAATTAGATTTCTCATACGAGTGAAATAAAGATTTGTATATACTAATAGATTGGAAAACGGTTTCAAAAACGAGTTTGGTATTGAAAATAGAGTTGAAAACATTTTGATAAAAGAGTTTTGATATTTACTACTAGTATTGAAACCTTTATATTTTTAAAGTGACAAATCACAAAAATGATTGTAGAAACAATCAATCACAAGAATTCACATACGAAGACGTGAATAGAATACAAAGAATTTCGATTCCAAATCCATAAAAGTAGGAATACCCAAAATTCCTGAAATAGAAGTTATCAAAGTCGACAAAGGTGATAACAACTAACCGGAAAAGAAGAACCGATCAACAATTGGAAAAACAAAGCAGAACGAGTATAAATGCTTGAATGACTTTAGCAAAAGTAAAAGTCAAGTCAACGTCGATATCGACAAGGCAAAGACCAAGACAATTTCTTTTATACCAAAGAAATTTTAAAACTATCAGAGAGAGGCACATGAAAACCAACAAACCATGGATAAACAGACAGAGTCGACAATTGGAATGCAATTTGTCTCAAAGATTGATACCCAAAACCCAATTGTATGGAAACTGCATTAAGTACACAAATCAGAGATAAGAATGCATATATATAGCAGTTCGAATAAACAATGCGAGTTCAAATCGAAGTGGGTACTAGTTGCAGCAATATGCAACTTGGTAGAGCATATATACACTGATACTTAGAAGTGTAAACTCAAGTGAGCAAGTGCGATAGAGATAGCAGCAATGCTCACGAATAAGCGTTAGGAATTCATTCCTAACAATCAAAGATGATCTTAAGACAAAGATGTGAAATAAAACATCGACAAATAGTTGTAACACATGTACTATCTAAGTTATGTTTTATATTTGTTCTAAACCCCAGGCTCCGATACCAAGCTGTGACGCCCCACCTCTATACCCACGCTAGCCAAGAACACTACGGTGTAGTGCTGTCAACTAGCACGGAGAATAAGGCTGTTGAGGAGCGACCATCCGTGTAATTGCTTTGTGCGAACACCGATATGTCAGATAGTAAAAACGTGCAATCTATTTTAGAAGGAAATCCGACATGCCGATGCAAACTCAAAGCTACCACACGGTGGCTATAATAGTCTAGGACAAATATAAACTAATAACACAGATAAATATAAATGCGGAACACAGATAAAACAAAAAATCTCATATATATATATAACTGATGTCAGTTACAATACATTTGACACGGTACATGTGATACAACTACAACAGTCAACTCAGGAAGTTATATATACAAGTACATTAACGTATATAATATACATGAATACATATCTTCCTATACAATAATACAGTCTACTACAAAAGACGACTACTCCAAAAGATATGAAAGAACTTCATAGCTCTAGCAGCAACCCAAAGCAGAATATCTACAACCTGAAATACTCGGTCTGACCCGAGTATTAAATTCGAAAGAAAATAATACTCGGGTCAGTCTAATTCAAACTCAGTTATTTGTGCACAGAAGCAATAATAATCAAATAATGAATAGACGACAGTAACTAAACCAAATCAGAATGCAATTCAGAATATTGAATTGAAATAAACAGAACAGTTCGAACCATTGAAATATCAATTAAAATATTAAGATGAGTAGGGCTACAGTACACGCACGCGTGTACTGCCTCGCCACTACAGCACATGAACTACGCAAAAGATTAATAAATCAAAACAAAATAGAATATCACAAAACCATACCGTGTGGCTGCAGTTCACGCTTGCGTGCACTGCCTTGCCACTATCGTGATGATGTACACGAAAGCTCAATGGAAATTTCACAAACGAGCACAAGGTCAAACCCGAGCGACAGACTGGATTCAACACAAGTGATTTGAAAAAAAAACATAATGCAAAGGTCAAGTCACTGCTGTCCTGACTCAACTCAATGCAACAGTATAAAGAAATACACTCGGCGAAGCTCAGAGACCAATGCACAAAAATTCACAGTGCACTAATGCACTAAGCAAGTGACATCAGTATAAAGCATCAACCAAATGAATATGCAATATGTACCAAGGGAAAGATATGAAAAGTGCACAGCAAGTATGCAGCTGCCAAACTGGGTCAAGCAAGTGCAACACAGTGACAAGCTACCCAGATGTACTCATGTACAACACGACTGCGAAATCAAGAAGGCGCCAAACCATAATCAAAATGCAAACGTCAAGTCATTGACTCAACAAATGCATATATATGACAATGTGCACATATGTACACACTGCTACAACAAAATGAACAACAGCTTCAGACCAAAGTATATATGTACATGAACAATGCACAGCAGGTATGAACTGTGAAATTCAATGCCTAAGAACAAAACATAATGAGCAGAGGTTGCTACAGAGATGAACAAGAGTGAACCAAAGTAACTGCAGTAACTCAAAGCAGTAATTAATAAGCAAACAACTACAGTTCGATGCCAACCCCAAAGGTGATGACCAAAATGGCATGTCAGGGTATAACATACACAAATACAAGAATGCATGTATGCATATATCTGAATACACATACATATCTATACTAATTGAAACAGCACTAGCATAAGCAAGTGACAAAGGTAGTTCGAACTAAGTCATCAAGAAAGTGTCGAATCCCAATTTATTTTCACAAAATCACTTTTATCAAGTCCCAATCCAAAATATCAGATGAATACCAGCATCAAGTAGCGTTTCCAAACTGATGATATACAACAAGTAGTACAAGTCAAAGACTACAGTACAACGGCTGGAACAAAATACACTGACAAATTCCAACAAATCGTGGATCAACAATTTCACAACCAAGATGAAGACCGAAGTCAACACTGGAAGCAATACAAAGAAATCATCAAAGATCAGGGCATAACCGAGATGAACAATCATGGTGTAAATTCATGTTCAGGGCATAATGCATATCAACCCGGAGTCATGCTCAAAGAAAAATCCAACCCAAGTTCAAGTTATACGAATAAAACTCAAACCGGAGGCAATAATTTAAATGAAAAGGGACAGCAAGTTCCATATGGGTATTGCGAGTACAGACTCGAGTGAATCGAAGTAAACAAATTTAACAAGTACTCAAATCAGTAAAAGTGAAAAGCAACAATCTCAGTGAAGCTCAGAGCCACATTACAATGCAGACTCAACGAAGTATGGTAGAAACTAAAACTGTGTTATTCAAGTAAATTGAAAAGTCAAAAATCAATCTCCAGCAAAAATCAATTCGAGACCGTGGTGACTAAGTACAATAACCAAGTCGCGAATCAACACCAAGGGTATCAGGTGTCATTTTATATAAATTGAAACTAGTCATTGAAATCATCAATACCCAAACGAAATTGAACGACCGAGCAGATTAATTAACATATTCAAACAAATACACCCGAGCGCAAATAAAGGAGGTCGAACATAACCAAAAATCATCAAGCCATGGTTAAACAGAAATCGAGCCATGCCAGAAAACATCAACTCAAAACCAAATCAAACCGCCAAACATTATACTAAGCACGAATTAGATGTGAGTAGGGATTACTCACCTTGTCAACGAATTGAAGCATCACAGAGACGAGCAAAGCCAAGAACCACCGAGGGAAGACGAACGAAGATCGAACCCTAATTTGGATCGAAAGAAAGCAACGGCCGCCATATTCGATCGTCTTCGTTTGCTTTTGTTTTAGGTTTGCAAACGAACAAAAAATAAAAATAAAAAGGGAATGGGTTTAAGTCGAAGGGAAAAAAAAAGAAAGGGTATTGGGTTTTTAAAATTCTCACGGCCCAAAAACAAGTGAACCATTATTTAAAAATTAAAGCCCCTCAACTTTATAACCATTTGTAATTTAAAATTTTAATTTAAATTTTAAAAACTTCAAAATGGCAATTGACAAAAATATAAATCGTTTTAACGTCGATTATGAATTGACGCGAATATCGGGTTGTTACATTGGGTATTTCCTGTTGTTTGAATAGTACAGGTAGCAGTTCTTCATGATTTTTTTTTTTTGAAATCTGAACGAAGTTAAGTCAATAAACTTACAATACTTATTCATATAATTGTTTGAACTTGGTATTGAGCTAATTCAAGTTTGATTAGCTTAAACAAAAGCCTGCAAACATGCTGTAAAGTTTAAACAGTATGTTATAAATACTGTATTTCAACTTACAGGTAAAAAGAAATCAAGGACCAAAATTCAAATGTTTAAATTGTGAATTCAGTAGCATATTTAGATTCCATACACCTAATTATGATTTTTAACATAAGAATTATGATTTTTAAACAAAGGTATGAAGAGCGGTTTTTAAATGAAACTAAAATGGATTTTCGTCAAATTTGGAAGATTGGGTTGATTTTAATCTCTGTAAATCGATAGGAAGCAAGTTTGTAAACCATTTAATTTAAGAAAAATGTCGAAATAATTTTCGAATACAAGGAGTTTGGGTTTGGATTGAAGATAGGGTTTACTGCTTACATTATCAATGCTCTGCAAAACAATTGTTTTCGGCATCATGGAGAGACCGAGTTGAATGCCATTACAGGAGGGGTGAGGGGTGAGTGTGGTCGAGGTATTGGTGGAGTTTCATCACCTCCGGTGATGGGTGGTGGCCGCGCGAGGAAATTTACGGTGTGGCGTTCTTGGTTCGTGTTTGAGCATCAGGTCATTTTTTGATCTGGAAATTTTCGAAGGGTTTTGGGTTTGGATTTTGGAAGTCGTGACGTTTTTTGGTTTGTGGGGGTTGGTGCGAGTCGCCGATGGCAACGCGAACCACCGTGCACGTGCACGGTGGTGATCAGTGCCGTGGTTTTTTTTTTTGGTTATCGCGTGTGGGTTGCTCGGGGTTTGGTGAGGTCGCTTCGAGTTTTCCTTTGGTTGCCTCCGAGTCGGATACGTGAGTGGCTACAGCAGTTTGATTTACAACTTTATAAAAAAGATGAAAAGGAAGGAATCAGGGAGAGGGAGAAGAAGATAGAGAGTGAGAGAGGGGAAACGCACGGGAAGAAACTCGTGTATGTCACGAGTTGAAATGGAGGGGTCTCGGGTATCTTACTGGATAAACGTAAATAAAATTCTAGTTTTAGTATGTGTTATAACCAAGTCAAGTTAGCAATAGTAGTTTAGGTTAATTTTTGTTTTAAAGGATTAGTAAGGTAATTGATGTAAAGTTAGTTGATTTATATAAAGTAATTAGAATGTAAATTAATTTCTATTTGAAATTTAATTGATAACTTTAAATTAAATTTGTAATTGAAAGTAAATCATATGTTAAATCAATTTAAAACTTAATAACGTTAGCTAATTACTTGAAGTTAATTAATGGTAATTAACTTAAATGATTAGTTAGGAATTATACTGTTAAATTGATAATAATTGATTTATTAAAGTAATTTGTGGTAATAAGTATTACTTTTAATAAGTAGGTTATCAATTAACAATTAAAAATAAATTAATTGACTGAGTAATTAAGTAATCAGTTAATGAATAGAAGTGAATTAATTAAATAAGTAATTAAAGATTAGATAATTAATAAATTAATAATTAATGATAACTAATTAATTAATTATTCATTAATAAGCTAATTAATCAGTGATTAATTAAATAAAATAAAGTAGTTTATTCTTAAGCAAATAATTTAGTTAAGTAAAACCAAACTGTTTGGTATGCATAGATAATTTTGATTGACTTTGATATCTGTTGATAATTTTTCTGTGATATGTTGTGATATATTATGGATATCTGTGATAATTGTGTATGATTTATCTGTTATATCTGTTATGTGAATTCTGATATTAAATTGAACTGTTAAGTTAATTAGACAACTTGGCCCTTAAAATGGCGTTTGGATTCGATGAGACTGGGATCGGAAGAATCAAATTTGATTCTTCGAAAACCACATCGATCCAATTTAAACGATAGGTCGTGAATCCTGAAATGAAGATCGAGATGGTGCTTTCAGAATGCAAGGGTTATCGTCGTTGACTCTGAGGGTGATTCCAAAACGAGTGTAACGAGATAATGCCTTCGGTTTCGTTCGAACCCGGAACGAACTTGTATGGATTGAATGCTTTCAGCACATTGTCAGGCGGACGATGAGCATTCTAAGTGATATGTTCTTTAAAGGTAATCGCAGCCTCAAGCCTCATCAACCGGGAATGGCTAAAACAGGGGAGATGCAGCAAGGTTAGGTGGGTCATGCCCAAGCAGTACAAGATATTTCCCTGTCTAGATGTCCCTTTTTATTTCGGCTTTGTGGGCGGTTGCTAGCTACAACCACCGGGTTTATCTTGTTCGGGATTGTTCAGTAAGGAATGGTTCCGGCCTTGTGTAGCAGGGGGTCGGGAGTGATCCTCGGTATGGTGATCTAGGCCTCGTACTGTGATGGGCGGTACCCCAATAACCCTGCCATCGTTGGAAATCCATTTTCCCTACGAGACCCTACGGTTTTGATTTGTATTACCCACTTTTGTGGCTAGGAGCTGGAATTTAATAGATGTAACAATTTCGGCTATTTTCTATTTACTTGAAAACCCTAGACACTATTATAATATCACTGGATTTCCTATGAAATGTTTTGGTTAGCGTAAGGTGAAAACTTACCCGTATTTATTTGTGGGGAGTCTTACGTGATACCTTTATTTTCAATTGTTTTCAAAGTTAAACAACTTTAACCGTTTACTCATACCAGACCCATGTCTGACCGGGAGTTTATATTTTGTGTTTTCATAAACTCTTGGGTACTCAAATTTTTATAAGTAGCCAAGTGATAGGTTTTGAACTTTGATTTCTGAAGGAGCTTGAAGCAGGAGATTCCAGACGTATATAGCTATTTATGTAGTTCCGCTGTGTTTGTTGATATGGACTGTACCTTTGATGTATATAGTGATAGATGTATGTATATGACTGTCATGTGCATTGATATTGTATAACTCTGATATATGTAAAAACTATGTAATATTTATGTGATATATATTATATTTTGTTCCATTCCGCTATGAGATTCTGATGTTGTTGTCCTTTCTTTCTCTTTCTTTTCTATTTCTATCCCTTTCTTTCTTAATAATGATACGTCTTTCTGGTAGTAGAAGGGCGGGTTGTCACGGTTGGTATCAGAGCATAGGTTGGTGATAACCGTGGCTCTGGTAGAAATCACTCATTAAATAGAGTCAGTAGAACTCTAAAATGAGTTTGATTGTATTAATAGATATGAGCGCGTATTTGTTAGTGAATATAAAATGGTTTTATATTGCGTTGATTGATTTATTGAGTGGTATATGAACCTTCGTCGGCACAGCCTCGAAAACTGTATCGAAGGGGTTTCTAAACACTTAAATAGAGCAATTCGACACAGTATTGTTTTTAAAAGTAGGGTAAATCAAATAATTTTACCCAAAATTATATTTTGATATAAAAGAAATATTTTTTTGAAATTATTATATATGTTTGGATGATTGGTTGTTAATACTATAATTGAATAAATTTTAAAATTCGAGTGGTTTATAACCAAATAAAATTGTCTAAGTATGATTTAAGTAAAAGAGGAATATAACTAAAATTAGATTAAATCAGAATTTAAGTCCCGGAAATTTGAAGGTGTTTAAATGAATTTAAACAAAAGAATTTGGGAATTTAAAAATCTTGGCAATGTTTGAAATGTTTTTCCAAAGATTTGAAGGCAATAATGGAGTATTGTTTTGGAAAATTATTGAATGGAAATCATTTTGGGAAAATTTGTGAAAGTAAGGAAGCACTGAACTCACTTCAGTCGCTGGAAAATAATCCTGATGATGATGGCCACATCATCAGTATTCATTTTCGAGTTTCTAAAGTGATGGATTGTTGCCAGGATAGTTGACCATGATATTGTTTGGGCTTGTTGGATATACAAGTTGTTTTAGAGATTTTCAAAATAGAGAAAATTTGTTTTGGTGAAAACAAGTGTTTGGAAGTTGAAAATTTGATTTGATATACCAAGTAGGTATGTGTAGTTATCATTTTAAAATGGTTTTGGAAATGAAAACCGGGCAATTGAATTCTAAGAATTCTGTTTAATAATATGAAAGGTTTGAATAAATCAACTATTGAACTTATAAAGTAAAGTTGATATTAATAAGAAGAAATCACGAAATTTAATCCCGGAATTAAAATTTAACTTAAGTAAATGGAAATAAGAAAATATACCTGAGTTTAACCTGAGATAAGCTAAATGGAATTGGAGTTCAAAATGAACTTATTTGGATGTAAAATTTGAAGGTAAAATGATTGTAATTGTGAGGTGGAAATTTATACCTTAAAACAGTAAGTGCTATATATATATATAATCTGAAATTGTGGTTATAAGGTGAAATGACTTAAATGAGCAATATAAGCTTTTAAACAAATAAGTTTTGAGCTCATATATTGAGAAATAAATTTAAAGTATGGTAAGTAGCTAAATTTAACTGAAGTTGAGTTAAAATAAAACTGAATTTAAATAAATTCAATCGAGTTATAGATAATATTGAATGAAATAAAATTGTTAAGTAAATAAGTAAGTCTTGAATTTGGTTAAAACAGAATTGGTGTGAGTGTAAACAAATCTAATTCAAGCATAAATTAAATGTCTTTATAATAAATTCAATAATAATTGTTCATGTAAATCTAAGAATGGATAAAAGAATAAACTAATCAGAAAATAGTTGGGATTTGATTAAAGGAGAATCAAATCAAAGATTTAAATGGAAATTGGTGAAATAGAATAAACCTAAGTTGTTAGGTGAAACGGTTTGAAGAAAATAAATGAATTAAGTAAATAGTGAAATGATTATTTAAAACATTGGTTGTCAAGTTTAATAAAATGGTTTGGAATCAAACTTGTTGAAATGAAAGAAATGCAATGAAAAGGTTGTGAATAATTTAATTGGGATGGAATCAAGTGTAAATTGAATTGGAATCAATTTAGAATTGTTATAAATCTTAAGTAATTATTTATTCACAATAATATGGTCAAACTGCATATAGAAATGAGTTGTTTTGAAGTAAACAAGATTAGATAAAATTCTATGAATCGTTGGAAGCAAAATAGGATGATTTTGAATATGAGTTTATTTTGCTTAAGCAAGTAAGTTGTAAATCACTTAAACTAAAGGGAATGATTTGGAAATGGGTTGGAAATACTTGTAATAAGTGTTGAACCCTTACATATGTGCTTATAGAAATATGTAATGGAGACTCTGTCAAAACTTTTCAGAATTTGAAAACTATAAAAAAAAATATTAGCGATAGAAAGATTTTCAAATTGGAAATTGAAAATAAATTAGTGGATGAAATTAATTTAAAATAATGATAGAAATCAGTTATGAATAAAAGATAGTCAATAAAATTTAATATTCAGAGTTGAAGAAAATTTGAATTCACATGGAATTAAAAATTTAAATTGAAAATAAGTGAATATAAGAGGATATAAAGGCTTTAGTGATAGAGTAATAATATAAGAATATATATAATGCTTATAATAATCTTAAGACATGAGTGTGAAATTCTTAAGTAAAGATTGATATTGAGAAACTTATTCCAAGTGAATAGAATCAGGATAATGTGAATAAAAGAAAATTGATATGGTTGATAATCAATGGATATAAATACGTAGGATGTACGTATATTATTTTATTCGCATAACAATTTGATCCGGATTCGAGCACAGAATTTCGAGATAGTTATATCGATCCGAGTTAGGATTTTTTTCACTCGATTTTCGACGACGAACCATGGATATGGATTTTGATTGATCCTGGAAATTCTCTATCATAGTTATGACTATGCAAGGAGAATGACAGTTTCTGATCAAGAAACCAGTTCTGAGTCCGCACTAGGAAGTCGGGTGGATGATACTAGTTCGGAAATGAAATTGTGTGATCGAGTGAGTGATCGGATTTGATATTGCGTACGAATGGCATATGTACATCGTACAGGCCTGATTAAAATAAATATTGAGATTCTGTAAACAAGTCAATAAATTTGGAAAGAGTTAATATTGTAGATTTCAAAATGAAATTGCTAGAGTCAATATCTAGAATTTATTGTGTATTCCATATATCTCATCTAAGGAAATTTGTTCATGATTCACCATTAGTTGTCAAACTAGTAATTCAGGAATTTGGAAATTTGAATCCAAATTAACTATGGTCAGGAATCCAGTTTGGATTGTTGATCATTGAGAAACAAACTCTCGATAGTTTTAGAAAAGCTTATCCATATTTTTGTCTGCATAGCTAATACTGTTGTTAGAGGAGACTGTTGGATTTTGTTTTTGTATGAATGATATGTATGTTTGGATTGTTAATATAAAAGCTTTTGAATTAACTGTTGTTTTAAATTTCGGGGACGAAATTCTTTTAAGGGGGGAGGAATGTAACGACCCTGGATTTTGGCCCTATTTATCTTAATAAATATTTAATCCAATTAAATAAAATGTAAACTGATCATTCTAAAATGAATAAATCCTTTGGATTGATTGCCATTTGTTTATATAAATTTGTATTTTGAAAGGGAAAGTTTGTTTTGAAAACTTAAAATAAATCTCTTAATAATATTATATATAGAATGTATCTTATGGAATTAAAATACATTACTTTGTTTACATTTGATAAATATTATATAAATTGGTTATACTGTTGAAATAAAATCAAAGTCTGTCAATATAAAATAATAAATGTAAAATATAAGTAAACTTATGAAATGTAGTTTAAATATTGTTAGTTAACATACAAAGGGAAATATAAAAATGAAAATAAAAGACAAATGAAGAAGTTTATAAACAAAATATGAAAATAAGCAATTAAGTAAAGGAATAAACACCTAGTAATGTAATATGAAATTAACAAAGTTATATATATAGATGTACTTACCCTAAAATCAAAGTCAGGCTGTACTAAAAATAACAAAGATATATAAATGTGAATAAGCCTCTTAAACAAGACAAGCTTTGTATGAACATTTTCACCAAACTAATCAGGCTGAAAATTTTAAGTGACAAAAATATTATAAGTACAAGTGTGATAATATAAACAAGACAAAATCAATTAATGAAGCTACAAACTAATTATATTACTGCATAATATATTTACATATGTACAATTCTAAGAAGATGAATTATTACTATAACCTGCATATACACATGAATAATGAAAAGAAGACAAAACATTTACATCAAGTACAAAATATCTTTGCACTAAGAACATGTAGCCGAGATAAGTAAACTTTCAACTAATATTAATTACATGTAAACGAACTAAGAAACAAATTAAACATATATGCTGCAGTAAAGATTTTTATAGGCATAAGAAACAAAAGATTTCACTTCAAATTAATAAAAACGGATCATTGTCTAGTACAAAAATAAGCAAGTATCAACAAAAATTAATTACTTGTTATCATAATTAAAAGCATAAATATTTAATAGCATAACATCTTGTATAAATAAAGTACATGCAGCCGAAATCCATATATCATTCCATACTGCAGAATATTACTTAGCCAATAAGAAGAAAGAATGGTAATGCAAACATATAAACTGTCCAGTTATCACCTGTTTTGTTCAAGCATCTATATATATCCACCTATAAACTTTCAGTTCATTTATACGAACTTAAACTAAAAGCAAAACTGAGAAAAAAAACATTTATTTGCTTTGCAAACACATATTAACTCAAAACAGGAAAACAAAAGAAGGCTTCAGGGAATTCCACTGCAATTTCTTCAATACACCTTGTTTTCTGTTCAAGCTAGTGACTTGGTGAGAAAACTTACCTATTTTAAAAACTAAACTTGTATCTTTAGTTTATGAATGGAAAGTGCTTTGATATTTGTTTGGATAACTGGCCTTGGGTATTTCCTGTTGTTTGAATAGTACAGGTGGCAGTTCTTCATGATTTTTTTTGAAATCTGAACGAAGTTAAGTCAATAAACTTACAATACTTATTCATATAATTGTTTGAACTTGGTATTGAGCTAATTCAAGTTTGATTAGCTTAAACAAAAGCCTGCAAACATGCTGTAAAGTTTAAACAGTATGTTATAAATACTGTATTTCAACTTACAGGTAAAAAGAAATCAAGGACCAAAATTCAAATGTTTAAATTGTGAATTCAGTAGCATATTTAGATTCCATACACCTAATTATGATTTTTAACATAAGAATTATGATTTTTAAACAAAGGTATGAAGAGCAGATTTTAAATGAAACTAAAATGGATTTTCGTCAAATTTGGAAGATTGGGTTGATTTTAATCTCTGTAAATCGATAGGAAGCAAGTTTGTAAACCATTTAATTTAAGAAAAATGTCGAAATAATTTTCGAATACAAGGAGTTTGGGTTTGGATTGAAGATAGGGTTTACTGCTTACATTATCAATGCTCTGCAAAACAATTGTTTTCGGCATCATGGAGAGACCGAGTTGAATGCCATTACAGGAGGGGTGAGGGGTGAGTGTGGTCGAGGTATTGGTGGAGTTTCATCACCTCCGGTGATGGGTGGTGGCCGCGCGAGGAAATTTACGGTGTGGCGTTCTTGGTTCGTGTTTGAGCATCAGGTCATTTTTTGATCTGGAAATTTTCGAAGGGTTTTGGGTTTGGATTTTGGAAGTCGTGACGTTTTTTGGTTTGTGGGGGTTGGTGCGAGTCGCCGATGGCAACGCGAACCACCGTGCACGTGCACGGTGGTGATCAGTGCCGTGGTTTTTTTTTTTGGTTATCGCGTGTGGGTTGCTCGGGGTTTGGTGAGGTCGCTTCGAGTTTTCCTTTGGTTGCCTCCGAGTCGGATACGTGAGTGGCTACAGCAGTTTGATTTACAACTTTATAAAAAAGATGAAAAGGAAGGAATCAGGGAGAGGGAGAAGAAGATAGAGAGTGAGAGAGGGGAAATGCACGGGAAGAAACTCGTGTATGTCACGAGTTGAAATGGAGGGGTCTCGGGTATCTTACTGGATAAACGTGAATAAAATTCTAGTTTTAGTATGTGTTATAACCAAGTCAAGTTAGCAATAGTAGTTTAGGTTAATTTTTGTTTTAAAGGATTAGTAAGGTAATTGATGTAAAGTTAGTTGATTTATATAAAGTAATTAGAATGTAAATTAATTTCTATTTGAAATTTAATTGATAACTTAAATTAAATTTGTAATTGAAAATAAATCATATGTTAAATCAATTTAAAACTTAATAACGTTAGCTAATTACTTGAAGTTAATTAATGGTAATTAACTTAAATGATTAGTTAGGAATTATACTGTAATTAAATTGATAATAATTGATTTATTAAAGTAATTTGTGGTAATAAGTATTACTTTTAATAAGTAAGTTATCAATTAACAATTAAAAATAAATTAATTGACTGAGTAATTAAGTAATCAGTTAATGAATAGAAGTGAATTAATTAAATAAGTAATTAAAGATTAGATAATTAATAAATTAATAATTAATGATAACTAATTTATTAATTATTCATTAATAAGCTAATTAATCAGTGATTAATTAAATAAAATAAAGGAGTTTATTCTTAAGCAAATAATTTAGTTAAGTAAAACCAAACTGTTTGGTATGCATAGATAATTTTGATTGACTTTGATATTTGTTGATGATTTTTCTGTGATATGTTGTGATATATTATGGATATCTGTGATAATTGTGTATGATTTATTTGTTATATCTGTTCTGTGAATTCTGATATTAAATTGAACTGTTAAGTTAATTAGACAACTTGGCCCTTAAAATGGCGTTTGGATTCGATGAGACCGGGATCGGAAGAATCAAATTTGATTCTCCGAAAACCACATCGATCCAATTTAAACGATAGGTCATGAATCCTGAAATGAAGATCGAGATTGTGCTTTCAGAATGCAAGGGTTATCGTCGTTGACTCTGAGGGTGATTCCAAAACGAGTGTAACGAGATAATGCCTTCGGTTTCGTTCGAACCCGGAACGAACTTGTATGGATTGAATGCTTTCAGCACATTGTCAGGCGGACGATGAGCATTCTAAGTGATATGTTCTTTAAAGGTAATCGCAGCCTCAAGCCTCATCAACCGGGAATGGCTAAAACAGGGGAGATGCAGCAAGGTTAGGTGGGTCATGCCCAAGCAGGACAAGATATTTCCCTGTCTAGATGTCCCTTTTTATTTCGGCTGTGTGGGCGGTTGCTAGCTACAACCGCGGGGTTTATCTTGTTCGGGACTGTTCAGTAAGGAATGGTTCCGGCCTTGTGTAGCAGGGGGTCGGGAGTGATCCTCGGTACGGTGATCTAGGCCCCGTACTGTGATGGGCGGTACCCCAGTAGCCCTGCCATCGTTGGAAATCCATTTTCCCTACGAGACCCTACGGTTTTGATTTGTATTACCCACTTTTGTGGCTAGTAGCTGGAATTTAATAGATGTAACAATTTCGGCTATTTTCTATTTACTTGAAAACCCTAGACACTATTATAATATCACTGGATTTCCTAAGAAATGTTTTGGTTAGCGTAAGGTAAAAACTTACCCGTATTTATTTGTGGGGAGTCTTACGTGATACCTTTATTTTCAAATATTTTCAAAGTTAAACAACTTTAACCGTTTACTCAAAGCAGACTCATGTCTGACCCGGAGTTTATATTTTTGTTTTCATAAACTCTTGGGTACTCAAATTTTTATGAGTAGCCAAGTGATAGGTTTTGGACTTTGATTTCTGGAGGAGCTTGAAGCAGGAGATTCCAGACGTATATAGCTATTTATGTAGTTCCGCTGTGTTAGTTGATATGGACTGTACCTCTGATGTATATAATGATAGATGTATGTATATGACTGTCATGTGCATTGATATTGTATAACTCTGATACACGTAAAAACTATGTAATATTTATATGATATATATTATATTTTGTTCCATTCCACTGTGAGATTCTGATGTTGTTGTTCTTTCTTTCTCTTTCTTTTCTATTTCTATCCCTTTCTTTCTTAATGATGATACGTCTTTCTGGTAGTAGACGGTCGGGTTGTCACAGAATCCATCACGATGCCTCGGCTAAGCTCAATCTCGTACAAATCTATTGACAAAGCATGCGTTTCGTATCGATTGGCTCTAGCCTACTTCGTATTCATCAAGTGTCTACTTGGCTCGTATCCATCAAGAGAAGTCATGTTCTTAACCATCAGTCTCCATTGGTTCGTATCCATCAATGTTATTGCTGTTCGAATCCAACAAAGTATCAATACCTATATCTATAGTTGAGCTTCTGATCGAATCTATCATCTTCGCATCGGTCAGGGGTCCAAAGCCATCGCATCCATCTATCTCGAATCCATCAGGCAACTAACCTTCGTATCCATCAGATGACCTTGCTTCGCATCCATCAGATGGTGACTATTTTGTATCCATCAGGGGCTCTTGTTCGAATCCATATCCAATAGCTTGTTCGTGTCCAGCAAGTCAACAGAGCCTAGATTGACGCAACGGTCATCGATAGAAATGAGGTGAGATCCATGGATGCGACGCAGTCAAACCGAAGCAAAAGGTGGATCGATGCGAGGAGTGCACGTCATGGCGCCGCAGAATCACGTGCTTCATCGAGTCGAAGTAGATCAATTCAAAATCATGGTTTCAAATCAGACAGCCACCGAGAAATCCAATTCGACCATAACTCAAAATCCACTGATCCAAATGCTATGAAATTTTCATAGGAGATTACATACAAGCCAAAGATTACTTCCACCAAGTTTCACCTCCATTGGACACGATCTTGATCGATACGAATTGATTTCGTATCGATCACGGATCGAGTCGAAACTATCCAGGATCGATCGCGTGGCCCCCCTTATGTGCCAGAACGAGCCTCTCGAAGTTTGAGCGCGATATCAACCTCCTACGCCTATAAACAGAGCCCCAGAGCCTATAGAAGAGGGATCTTTTGATTCTCAAGCACCCAGACTCTGGCGGATCGAGATTTGCACCATACTCTTACTGTTGAATTCGAATTCCAAGTTGTATTTTGCTGTTGTTCGCTGTAATCACTTATAATTGTTCAAAAAGAATCAATAAAGACACAAAAACTTCATAGTGGATGTAGGCAACACGCCGAACCACTCTAAATCGATTGTTTGTGCATTTACATTCCTTTTAGTTAGAGTTTTTATTAGATAATCTTCATTTTAAATTTATATTCTTTACTGTTATCTCTTCAAAAACTTTCAAAGAGTGTTGTGCCTAATTTTGGTACAAACACTTTGGTGCTTTCACTGAGAAAACCCAGATTTCTCCTGCTCGTTGGATCTGTCGTCGATATCGGATTGCATAAATCTAAGAGAGAGATCCAGATCACTAATTCGAGTTCCTTCCATTCTATTCAGATTTGCATAAAGTCTAAGAAAGGAATTCAACCCCCAAGATGGTTAGCATAAGGACCACCTCCAACGTTGGCGATCAGGAAGGCTGGGATAGGAAAAATCCCACGCAGTTGCCACCAACCAACCAGAACACAGCCAGACCTTCAGAGTCACAAGGCCCATGTTCGTCGACGGAAATTCTATCGGATTAGAAAACCGTCGAACAAATTTAGAATTAAAATTTTATACCGCAAGCGCACGGTGTACGAATGTAGCACGCGGCGAATACGGGTCGATCCGCAGGGAATTGATGATTTTAAAATTCTATTCAATCAAATTAAACCTATCTTGAAGAGAATGTTAAACTAGAAAATAAGAAAAACAAGCAAAAGAAAATTGATAAAAATATGAGTGTTAAGACAATTTAGAGGCAATTTCCACTCTCTAGATCACATAAATCAATAAAATGAAGTTATGATATCTCTTTTCTTGTCATTAGTGAATTAGTTGATGTGCTTATCATAAGTATGGTATATTTATGCTATTAATTAGCTCAATATAAACCATCAAACTATAACACAACCACTAATACACTTTTAAATTTCATAAAATATGACAACAAAGTTGAAAGCAAAATCTATTTTAAGCATGGCCTATTAACTATTAATTAGAAATATAAGCCATCAAATTTTAATTTCAACAATCACTTCCTTGCCATAATCATATGTAAATGAAGAGGCAATTTGTATTTTGTTTTTTTAAGTATAGCCTATTTGTTATGAACAACATAGACTATCAAATTCAAAGCTAAACAACATCATTAAACCACTTCAATCATTCTCATTAAGCACAAAAAGAGAGCATAAACATCAAAATGTTGGATCTACATACTAGAGAGCTTCATTAGCCCTAAATTGAAGGGATTAAGCTCTCATATTTGTTATCATATGAACAAATGTAGAAAACAACATTAAACAAGAAGAGAGAAAGAGAGCAAAATGAAAAGAAAAATTATTCTACTTGCATAAAATAAAAGAGATCTATACTAGAACATGAAAGAAAATAAACAAGAAAAGAAAATTGTAACATCCCGCCTTTTCGCACACTTTAAACCGACACACGTGCCAATTCAAAGCATACGCAAGGGCAGATTGTTATAGGGTAAATAAGAAAACAGAGAAGAAATAAAACAAAACAGAATCTCACAGCGGAAGGATAAAATATAATAATAAATATACAGTTCAAAACAGTTTACAAACACTTGATTTGCTTTATACAATAAATTTCAGAGTTACACCTACCAATACAATCAATGCAGCGGAACAGTATGAGTGTGGTGCAATACTATAGATAATAATAATACGACTCCTTCGTCTTCGTCCTTCAAAGCTAAAGTCTTCGATCCTGAAACGCTCGGACTGACCCGAGCGAATTTGAAAAGACAAAAACACTCGAGTCAGAACTAAAAGATCTTATGTGAGTTAAATTAACAGAAATAAATATGAGTACAGTAACTTAAGAGATGCTCGGGATTTACATCTCCTAAGGATCCGTTAAACTATTTACTATGTAGTATATTGCGCTATTATAATAGTGTCTATTTATAAAATAAACTTACTTTTTAATAGCGTTAAGGGGTTACCCATATAGCCCTTAACACAAATAATGCCAATAGTCTATACAGTACCGTAATACCTCCTGATCGGGAAGCTACCAGAGGATACTCCATAGGTACGACACAAATAGAAACTCGTAGTAAAGGGTCGGTATGGTAGGTGACACGGCACAACTAGGCAACGCCAGGGTAGATATACCAATTGCTATCCAGGCTGGTGGAAACGCGTAGCCGCAGTTACCGCCCACCTCGGACTAACTCCCTAAAATCAAAATATAGAAGTGGCCACTGAATCAATCCAAAATCAAAGTATAATATCGAAGAGGAGGGTCCGATCAGAGGAATGACCTCATTGGCCTGAGAATCGCTCCTGTTTTAGCCACCTTATGCCAACTCACGGGAGTCGGGTCCACGTATTTACCTTACAGGAAACGTCACCACCACCTACTTCATTCTGGAATCTCCACCGCGTACACGGTTAGTCAAAGTGGTTTTCGGTATCGACAGAGAGTATGTCAGATATCCGATCCCGGTCTCTTTGCCAACCCATCGTTATTATAACACCGCGGTCATTTAAAAATAGGTTATACTTTAAAAATCAGAATAAACATTCCATTTCATAACCATGAATACGATATCATTTCAAAACCCAAAACCATATTTTATCACTTATCCCAAATATAATTCTTTTCCAAAATCAAAATGCTTTAACTTCATATCGTCTGAAAATCAAATATTTTCAAAGCATAGTATTTTGAAAATCATAATTTAAAACCATAACTTCTAAAACTTGAATGGTTTGGATATTCAACGGTATATGAATTAAAAGGTTTAACTTAAATGTTACTTTGTAAAGAAAATAGTTCTCATGGCTTTACAAATACATTTCTTTATTAAAGTCTAAACCAAAATTTGTATTAACTCTCTCAAGTTCCAAAACCACTTCAATTTATATATATATATATATATATATATATATATATATATATATCCATTTGGAGTATTAATATTTCAAAACTAAAGTTGGAATTTATTCCTTCAACCAAATTAAATGTTCTATTATTTAGTCTTGAATATTCACATAAAATCCATAAATAAATAAGAACTCCAATTTCTAGTAATAAAATATATATTTTTTTCAATTCAAATTATACTAGAATATTCATTTCAATTTATCTTGGAAAAAAATCCAATTATAAATATCATATCTTAAAATTTCCAAACTTAACATTTAAACATATGATATAAATTATCAAACTCCATTTTCTTAAAATTTTTCCATTTTTAATAAAGAGATTTATACACCTTTTAATTTCAAAATTTTCAACTTCATATGTATATATATGGAAGAATAATATTTATACAATATAAAATTTAAGATTATTATAAACCGTATTCCATCCAAACCATAGAAATCACCTTTAAATAGTTATATATATACCGCGGTGCCTGTATATAATTTTCTATCCTATGGTCAAGTGATACGGATATTTATCATTTCAATCCCCAATTTAAAAGATATAAAATTTTGCGGTTGTATATCATTTCAAACCACAATCCCGAATGAAATGAAATATGCATGATAATTTGCAATTTAATGATATACAATAAACATCCATTCATCAACATCATCCATCATCCAAATCGCAATCATCAATCAGTATCAATCAATAACAATATTATTTTTGGTACTACATAACAGGTAATACTGGCAATTTTATTCAAATTAAATTTAACAGCTATTAATCTACAGTCTATATTCAGTAATAAATTATATAACTGTTAACCAGCAGTTCATATACAAACAAATAAATTTTAACTGTAAATTTATACGCAATAAATTAATTAAATTAACAGTTAAATTAAATAAATGCAATTCAACAGATATGAATAAAATAAACATGCCAAATACTCATAAATAAATTTCTATTCATTTCTAAAATTAGTTTAACAAACATAAAAGCTTCTAGTAGTTGTGAGTGGGTTTAAACACTCACCTTTGGAATTTAAATCGAATTTAAATTCGATTTAAACCCAAAAATTCGCCCTTCTCGGAATTCGTCCAAACCAGCGTCATCAAATCCGGAATTAAATTACGACCTAACAAAAGAAATTACGTGTGAATCCGACTTCGTATGAGAAAGTTATGGCGAAAAATGATGATTGAATTCAAAATTGAAAATAAATAAAACGACACACAAACCATATAGATGCGATCCCCATCGTCCACTCTACAAAACCCAGAAAAGGTTTGACGATCCGACGAAGTTTGCGACGACGATGATGAATGGTCACGGACTGTTTGAATTAATTCTGGTCAAACGAATGTTCAAAACAGAAAACGAATTGCACCAGTAGATTACGTGCCTCGAGAACATTAACATATATTTTTTTGTGGAATTTTTCTGAAGTGTTTGCATTTTCATTGAAATTTGGATTGAAGTAGATCTAGGTTTTGCAACCATTTGAGGAGGAGAAGGAGATGAAAAAATGAATATACAGCAAATGACAATAGGATGGAGCTAGGGTTTATAACTGCATATATATATTAAATTTCCAAAATTTAATTAAATTTACTTTCCATTATTTATTGTCAATTAGATTGATTTATCATTGGATTCATATTTCAATATGTAAATATCCCCAATTTCATCTGCACTTATATTTACATAGTTTCTAAATATTAAATTTCAAATATTACTTCATTTAACGTTACGTATTTATTATTTATTACTTGCTGCAGTTGATTATCAATTATACTTAATATACTAAATAGATGGTAAATTTTGAATACTTGTTATCATTAACGTTTTATTTCCACTTACAAAATAAATGAAATTATTACATAAACTCCCTTAATTAAGTCAACCATTATCTTATATAACTTAACTGGTAATATATATATACCCAATTGCCCTAATTGGTTTATAGTTATCAGCTAAATACATACTAACTTGTAAATAAATTCGTTTAATTGCAAATGGATCTGATCAAATTTAATAGATTGAATAGATGGGTAAGCAAATAATAAATTTTCCTTTTTGTCAAATTCAAACCCATTCCTACTTAATTATCAATTACAATTTATTACGAAACATTGATTTTATGCAGTTACCTTTTATTTGCGTAGTATTACATCAATTCCTATAACCTTGGATTCATTCCCAATTCACCAAATTCAATTAATTACACTTTACAAATGTGTTTCCAATATATAGGTATTTCCCAAGTTAAATTTATTAGCTAACTCATATTAATAAACAAATGAATTATATGAATGATTAAAATTTTCAATTATCTCACTTTACTCCTAAACTTCTGTTATTTAATAATTATTGCTTAGAACCTGATTTTAATCTTCCAATTATCTATTTAATTCCTTCTAGAATCATAGCTAATATTTGTCATCCCTTCATTACCCAAATGTTCTTATCCCATCAAATTTTAAGTTATCGAAATATTAAATGTCAATTTCTTTAATTGCACTAAATTTATCTATTAAAGGTTGCACTTAACCCAAATACATAAAACTTGCCCAATTTCTCCTTAAATCAATAACCTTCATATACAAATATGTTTATCATAAATTTTATCTACTCTTCCTTTTTAGGTAATGTCCTATATATTAGATTTCCATGTAATTTGCAATAAATCATACTCGTAGTTATATCACATTAAATGAATAAATAAGTGTTGACTCTATTCTTTTGATTCAACATTGGTTTACGTTATATTTCATAAATATTTCTACATACATCAGGATTTTTTAAAAATGGTTGTAACGTGAAATCTCGTCTACTTCCCATTTTATATTTAAGGCTTCTAAAACCGATTCATATCATTTCTCTAGTCCAAATTTTATTAATATAACCTTAAATTTATGTAACAACCCTAGTTTTTAGCTATTTATTTCTTTTAATTTTTTTGTTTTTAGAAATATAATTTATATAAATTGTGTTTACCAATATTGTTTAAATATTTAATTTAGAGAATTAAACTCGTTAATTTAATATGATTTTTGTAACTAAATTTAAGAAGAAGAAAAAAAAGGAAATTTTTTATAATGTATAATGAAGTGAGTGGTAACTAAATGTTTTGGATATTATCATAATATCTGTTGTTATACCCATTCCCTAAAAATAATGAAAAGGAGAAAATTTGTAACATATTAAAGTAGTTAATTAATTATGTTAATTTGGTAGGTTATGACATGCAAATCATGTTGGTGGAATATTCTCAATTTTGACATATTAATTATGTTAGCAGTGAACATTGTTAAGCAATTTAAAACAATGAAACTTACAATCAATTTATTTGATAAATCTACCTTATTCCTAGTTAGCAATTCAAAACTTGAATAAAGGCACATACGGATATTTTAAAATGGAGTTAATGACAATTAATAGATATTTCAAAAAGAAATTTATGACAATTAATAGAGAAATTAATTGTAAAATTTCAGTAGTTGACCAGAATTAATTTATTGAATAATTAATGCAAATTAATAAAATTGATGAAAGATAAATAAGTTAATTCTTTTGGTTAATGGCATGAGGACACGAGGTTAATCCCCATTTTGTAGGAGAAATCTGCCCGTGTAACCAGTCCGGCTACCAGTGCCTACAAAGCGGACGGATTAATGTGAGACGTCGCAGGATTGATAATTAACAAAAAGGGTTAATTAACTAATTAAGTTAGTAACCAAATTTGAGTATGTAATTAAAGGAGGATAATTAATTGGTAATATGGTAATTAATTGAAATCAATTAAGGAGGGTAATTAAAAGGGATAAGGTAATCAATTGAAATCAATTAAAGGCAATTAAAGGGGAATTAATTGATTAGAAGAATATGGAAATCAAATTTGCCTTCCTTTGCGCGTGACACAAAATTTTATTCTTTTAACATTTTGACATTTGCCTCTTACCATTTGTTTCTTGAGCATGTCACTGTATTCATTTATTCACGCAGCCTTATCCACAAAAATATCAACTCTTCCAATTGCCATTTTTCCTCTCACCTAAATTAAATGCATTCAAAATTTAATCTTGCCTATCTTTGCAAATTTTCGCATACCCATTATATCTCTCTGTTTCCACTGCGTTTGTTTTGCAATAAATAAATTTTTCGAACCATTGATCAAGTAAATATTTATGTAAGCATTTATTACTTTTGCCTTTTCAGTTAAAAGCTTTTTCATTGCTTACCATAAATCACGCAAGATCTCAAGTTTTGCTTCCTCAATCAAATCTGTTCAAATTTGCAGTAACGCATGCTTTAAATTTAGATTATAACTGGTATAAATCACGCAAGCTATCTAAAAAAAAAAAAATCCAAAAGAGTGATATCGTTCAAACATAAAACTGGAAAGAGAAATCAACGCATGCATTTATCACAATTTTCGTGTAGCGTTCAAACAAGAAGAACTGGAAATAAATCTCTTGCCTAAACGCATGCACTCAAAAATCAACGCTTGCATTTATTTCTTACGTTTTCAAACCTGCCTATTTATCTCCCCTTTTTATTTCGCAAGTTTATCTATAAATACTTTGCCTCATTCACATAAGTTTTCATATCTCCTTGTTTGTCCCTCTCTGGTACAAGCTTCTATCAGGTAAATAATTTGCATTGTTTATTTCTTTGCTTCTTCCAATTTTCCTTCCTCCTTCTTGTGTTCTCTGATTTCCTTGCTCGGCTACTTCCCCATCATGCCGTGCCATTTATAAATACATATAGAACTTTGTTAGTAGTAGGCTGGAAGAAATGATATAAATTGATTGTAGGAAGCTAGACTATGGAATTAGTGTAGTTATGATGTAGTTAGTGGTATTGTGGATTTGGATAAGTGCAGTTTGAAGAGGAAGGCATAGAAAAAAAAAAAAAAAGAATTACAATTTAATAATGGAGAAGATAAATTGATAAGGAGAAAATGATATGAAATGTTGTTTAATTCAAATAAACAATATTGTATGAATAAATCTTGGGTGAATATAATAAAATGACATTTATTTCAATTTTTAATGGTTGAAATAAATTTAAGATGGTTAAAAATAAATTTAACTACTTATTTGAGAATTTGGGTGGATAAATATCAATGGATTGTATTTATTATGGTTAATAAAAGGATATTGGTGATGTATACCAATAATCACCTTTTAATGTTTAATAATAAAAGTAAAAGAAGAAATAATTTGCCTAAACATGATGAACATGTATGTGAAATAAAGTATTATTTAATGAATTCGAATGTAGTTAGTGGCTACATTTGATTAAATCGAATAATTTGAACAGTATTGTGTTTGTTGCCAATATTGTCATTTTATTTAAATAAATACATATGAGAATGAAAATAATTGATCATGATAAATATGATTAAAAATGTGAGAAATAATTTAATAATGTCTAAACATGTATTTGTTTTGTTTGGGTGCATAACATCTTTTTATTCAATCAATTGTATTAAATTTGCAATTTATTTTGCAATTTATTCAATTTATTTTATGCATGCGTACGGTTGAAGTATGGGCCTAGGATATGTTGAGACGGTTAACGGGTTGTAGTAGTCGAGCAAGTTGAACTAAATTTCTTTTATTCTATTCGTTCCAGTTGTTCTGAAATTTTGCTTTGACCGTAATTTTTAAATTCGCATACTTGGTATTTGGATCTTATAGATTTAAGTCAAGGCTTTGCATCCGCCGAAGTTTGATCGTGCTTTCCGTTTTTTTTTCCGAAGTAGATACCGTGTTTGATTTAGATCCACTGCAGCGTTTAAGGTGAGTATTTCTCACCAGACATATGTACATATATTTTGTGAATTATCGCAAGTGTATGTGTAAAAATTTTATTTAAATATTATCTGTCTGTAGTATAACGTAGAATGATGAATCCCATTTAAATTGACACCTCATCAGTTATTATCTGTTGTATTATTTCTGCAGTTATATTATATTATTGTTTATTTACTGCTTAAATCACCACTGCAAGTTCCCTGTTAAATTTAGATTGTTGTGGGCTGAAATGATAGGCCTAAATGATGATTACTGTGCTATTATTATGTTAACTGTTTAACTGTTAACTTGGGATTGCGGGTTTGAAATGATAGAACCCGGGGTTTGTAAATTACGGATTGAAATGATATAAATCCGTATCACTTGACCTAGGCTAGAAAACTATATACAGGCCCGTGGTCCTTATAATATTTTCTGAAATATTTAAAATTATTTTGGAAGTTAAATATTTGATTTAATATCTTTAAAGGATTTTTATATTGATTTTGAATGAGTTATAAATGTTAATAAATAAATAAATAAATATTTGAATAAAATTTTGGAATATAACTTATTTTGGAAATTCTGGATTTTTGAAAGGATAAGATTTCAGTTAAGAAATATATATATAAGTTATATTTGGAAATATTTATTAAGTTAAACAATCTACTAAAGCATTTAAATGCTGTCTTTTGAAATTGGACTAGTTTTACCCGTAACTTTAGGTAGCATTTCCTAAGTGCTATAGAATCTGGAATTTGATTGTTTTGAAATTTAAGGAATTTGATAAATTATATTTATGTTTAAGTTTTGGAGACCTTTAAGATATGAGATTTATAACTGGATTTTTCTTAATAAATTTAAGATGAACATTCTAGTGTTAAGTAAATTTTGAAATTATTTAATGGCATAATTTTGGAGTTTTATCTATGGAATTTATGGGAATATTCAAGACGAAATAATAAACACTAATTTGTTGAAAGAAAAAATTATCCAACCTTAGTTTTGAATATTAATACTCCAATTGGATATATATATAGGAATTGAAATGGTCTTGGGAACATGAAGTGATATTTAAATTATGGTTTAAAATAAAGAAATATATTTGTAAAGCTATGTAAATTATCTTCTTTACAAAGTAACCATAAAGTTAAACCATTTATTCTATATACCGTTGAATGTCCAGACCATTGTGTTTGGGAGTTATGGTTTTAAAGTAAAATTTCCAAAATATTATGTTTTGAAGATATAATTTAAATATTTGGTTTCCAGATATTATAAATTTTAAGCAGTATGGTTTTTGGAAAAGAATTATACTTGAATATAACGGTATCATATTGTTTTGGGTTTTGAATGATATCGTGTTTATAGTTTGAAATAGAAATGTTTATTTTGGTTTTAAAGTATAAACTGTTTTAAAAGACCACGGTGTTATAATAACGATGGGTTGGCAAAGAGACCGGGATCGGATATGGACATATTCTCTGTCGATACCGAAAACCACTTTGACTAACCGTGTACGCGGTGGAGATTCCAGAATGAAGTAGGTTGGTGGCGACGTTTCCTGTAAGGTAAATACGTGGACCCGACTCCCGTGAGTTGGCATAAGGTGGCTAAAACAGGAGCGATCGACGGGTTAATGAGGTCATTCCTCTGATCGGACACTCCTCTTCGATATTATACTATGACTTTGGATTGATTCAGTGGCCACTTCTATTTTGATTTGGGGAGTTGTTTCGAGGTGGGCGGTTGCTGCGGCTTCGCGTTACCATCGGCCCGGATGCGTAATTGGTATATCTACCCTGGCATTGCCTAGTTGTGCCGTGTCACCTACCATACCGCGCCTTGTACGAGTTTAGATTTCTCCCGTAGCCCGTGTGGTATCCTCTAGTTGCTTCCCGATCAGGAGGAGCTATGATATTGGATGGACTACTGGGACTATTACGTGTTAAGGTGGAAAATGTAAAGCCTTAACGCTACTTAAAAGTAAGTTTATTTTATAAATAGACACTAGTATAATAGCGCAATATACTACATAGTAAATAGTTTGACGGATCCTTAGAGGATGGGCGGTCCCAAGCATCCTTTAAGTTACTTGCTCTATATTACAGTACACTTGAATTAGCTTACATTATATAAGTATGTATGTCCTGACTCGAGTGTTATGTTTTATTTTTACGCTCGGGTCAGCCTGAGTTGCAGTTTCAGTTTCTCTCCGGAGTTATGTCATCCCGTAGATCATTCATACTGCCGGAAGCCTTTCAGTCTTTATCTTATTTGCAATCAATCAAATTGGAAGACTCTGTTTCTATTTATGTCTACAGCTGTATTGCAGATTTTAAACTATGTAAATTCTATTTGGTTAAAGTTTTATAGTGGCTTCATGAACCACTGTATATTTTATTTCCGCTGTGAGTTCTGATATATGTATGTGATTCTGTGATTTATTTACTACATATTCTGAGTTTTGCCAAATTTATTTTACAACGCAGTATTTTGAACAATTCAAGTCCGACATGTGCGGATGCGAAGGGTTGAAAATATTGGGTCGTTACATTTGGTATCAGAGCCAGGTTCTAGGCAAAACTTAGAATGTATGGTAAATTTGATTTACAGAATCACGTTCATTCGAGATTGAACCACTCTCTTTTCGAATTTTGGAACATTCCCTACGGTTCCAAAGCTCATTCGTATCCCTCACTTTTTCATCTGCTTTAGATTCTGGAGTATCTCATAACTCCACTTCGGATGATCTTTATTGTAAATTGGCGGTCTCGCCATTATTCTAATAAAGGGGTGAAACTCCTTTACCATTAGCATTGATTCACCGATGATTTATATTTATCCTCGGTTTATATGCTAGTATCTTTGGTTATTCCAAATTCTATCTCTTCGGATCAAATGTAGATTTACCCCAACCACATCGATATGGCTCTTTAAGTCACGGATGACTAGGTCAAGGTTGTCCACGACTTATATAGACTTACCCAGTTTCCTTATTCTGATCTTCTGATTTCAATTTATCTTGAATTCTATTTGATTTGAGTTCATCAAATTTGAGTCTCTATCCTGGTTTGAGAAGTTTATTCCTATATTTGAAATTAAAATCTAATATTATATATATGAGTATAATTTTCAAAATTTTATAATTAATTTAACTAGTTGTCAAGAGATAATAGTTTTGATTTTATTTATGGTGTTGTAAGCCATGTGTTTGTCTAATAAATAAGTGAATATAAAACAATGGTTATAAATTAATTTGGAAACAGAAATGAATTTAAAACTAAAACTTGAGAATTAAATTTCTGATGATTTCAAACCTTGTGTTTAAATTTTAAAAGGATGTAATAAGTATTTTTGTATAGAAATTTGTTTCCAAAGAAATTTTAAAATTAGTGCTTTTCTCTTTGTCGCTGGAAAATAATTTCGGTGATGACTGCAGCATCATCGACATTCATTTTCGAGTTTCGAAGTGAAAAGACCATTCTGTAGTCTGGCTACAGTGTTTCCTTGAGATTTTAATTGATTTGAATTTCTAAAGTATGACTTAATATATATAGATATATAATTTAAATTTGATTTGACATATTAGGTATATATATTTAGTTATCTCTAAATGGTTTGAAGGGAATCAGGAATTTAATTCTTAAAGTTTATCTTGAGGAAGGAAAATAAATATAATAACAAAAATTTGAATAAAAAGGTTCCAATTGGAGATAATTAAATTGAAAGTTTTATTTGTATAACACCCAATTTCATTTAATATAACTTACCTTGATTTTCAAAAGTTAACATGTAATTGGATAATATACAATATAAAAGGATTTTATGAATAAAATTTGAGTGGTTATAATAAATATTATACACTTAAATTTTAGTTATAAAAGATTAATGGGGATAAATAAGGAAAAGGAATTTAAGGAATTTTATTCAAATGTCTTAATAATCAAATTAATTTAATATGGAGCCGTAAATCTAACCAAGAGATTTTAATAAAAGGTTATTTCCTGAAATGAATATGTTTGTGTAATAAACAAGGTATCTTTGAATAAGGAAAATATATTTGAAAGGGATATTTTTGGAGTAAGGATTATATATCTTCAAATCATAGTTTAATTGATGTCTAAATAAATAGTTAAGACGTATTCTAATATCACTAAATTTTGATAATTGAGAATTGGTTTTCAAATGGAAATTCAAGGGTAACTTATTGAAGGAATATCTTATTTATAATATAAGTATTTTTAATAAAGTGTTAGGTTATTTGTTAAAATTCAGAGTTAAGTACATAATAAACTGATTAGGAATACTATTATATCTACTATAGCATATTATGAGTGCTGCTGTTTCTAAAAATAAAATGTTTTGGAATTTTTTTTTTATAAATGAACTTAGGAATATTTCAACCTTGAAATGAATATTGTTTGGCATTGAATTTAAAAGGTATAAATGAAGATTATTTTAAAGGTATTATGATTTTAGTAGCATGATTTCCAAATTTATAAATTTAATGATTTCAAAGCATTATGATTGCAAATTTATTATCTTATTTGTCTTCAAACTATCTTTAAGTGTCCTTGGTTTCCCTATCTGCTACAGAATGAGGAGGCTATTGCTTATACCAGTCTATTTAGAAATCTTTTCTATAATCTTTAAAAATCTTTGTTACTCATCGGGGCCTGAGCACCGCTTACCACCCATAGACCGACGGTCGAACTGAAAAGAGTAAAACCGATTCTAGAAGATCTTCTTCGTGCTTCAAATCCGGAACTATTCGTTTAAAGTTCTTGTTTATCTAGCTTATCTTCCTTTGTTTCTTTTCTTTTGTTCCTTTTCGAGGACGAAAAGTTCTTAAGTGGGGGAGAGTGTAACAGCCCTAGTTTTTAGCTATTTATTTCTTTTAATTTTTTTGTTTTTAGAAATATAATTTATATAAATTGTGTTTACCAATATTGTTTAAATATTTAATTTAGAGAATTAAACTCGTTAATTTAATATGATTTTTGTAACTAAATTTAAGAAGAAGAAAAAAAAAGGAAATTTTTTATAATGTATAATGAAGTGAGTGGTAACTAAATGTTTTGGATATTATCATAATATCTGTTGTTATACCCATTCCCTAAAAATAATGAAAAGGAGAAAATTTGTAACATATTAAAGTAGTTAATTAATTATGTTAATTTGGTAGGTTATGACATGCAAATCATGTTGGTGGAATATTCTCAATTTTGACATATTAATTATGTTAGCAGTGAACATTGTTAAGCAATTTAAAACAATGAAACTTACAATCAATTTATTTGATAAATCTACCTTATTCCTAGTTAGCAATTCAAAACTTGAATAAAGGCACATACGGATATTTTAAAATGGAGTTAATGACAATTAATAGATATTTCAAAAAGAAATTTATGACAATTAATAGAGAAATTAATTGTAAAATTTCAGTAGTTGACCAGAATTAATTTATTGAATAATTAATGCAAATTAATAAAATTGATGAAAGATAAATAAGTTAATTCTTTTGGCTAATGGCATGAGGACACGAGGTTAATCCCCATTTTGTAGGAGAAATCTGCCCGTGTAACCAGTCCGGCTACCAGTGCCTACAAAGCGGACGGATTAATGTGAGACGTCGCAGGATTGATAATTAACAAAAAGGGTTAATTAACTAATTAAGTTAGTAACCAAATTTGAGTATGTAATTAAAGGAGGATAATTAATTGGTAATATGGTAATTAATTGAAATCAATTAAGGAGGGTAATTAAAAGGGATAAGGTAATCAATTGAAATCAGTTAAAGGCAATTAAAGGGGAATTAATTGATTAGAAGAATATGGAAATCAAATTTGCCTTCCTTTGCGCGTGACACAAAATTTTATTCTTTTAACATTTTGACATTTGCCTCTTACCATTTGTTTCTTGAGCATGTCACTGTATTCATTTATTCACGCAGCCTTATCCACAAAAATATCAACTCTTCCAATTGCCATTTTTCCTCTCACCTAAATTAAATGCATTCAAAATTTAATCTTGCCTATCTTTGCAAATTTTCGCATACCCATTATATCTCTCTGTTTCCACTGCGTTTGTTTTGCAATAAATAAATTTTTCGAACCATTGATCAAGTAAATATTTATGTAAGCATTTATTACTTTTGCCTTTTCAGTTAAAAGCTTTTTCATTGCTTACCATAAATCACGCAAGAGCTCAAGTTTTGCTTCCTCAATCAAATCTGTTCAAATTTGCAGTAACGCATGCTTTAAATTTAGATTATAACTGGTATAAATCACGCAAGCTATCTAAAAAAAAAAATCCAAAAGAGTGATATCGTTCAAACATAAAACTGGAAAGAGAAATCAACGCATGCATTTATCACAATTTTCGTGTAGCGTTCAAACAAGAAGAACTGGAAATAAATCTCTTGCCTAAACGCATGCACTCAAAAATCAACGCTTGCATTTATTTCTTACGTTTTCAAACCTGCCTATTTATCTCCCCTTTTTATTTCGCAAGTTTATCTATAAATACTTTGCCTCATTCACATAAGTTTTCATATCTCCTTGTTTGTCCCTCTCTGGTACAAGCTTCTATCAGGTAAATAATTTGCATTGTTTATTTCTTTGCTTCTTCCAATTTTCCTTCCTCCTTCTTGTGTTCTCTGATTTCCTTGCTCGGCTACTTCCCCATCATGCCGTGCCATTTATAAATACATATAGAACTTTGTTAGTAGTAGGTTGGAAGAAATGATATAAATTGATTGTAGGAAGCTAGACTATGGAATTAGTGTAGTTATGATGTAGTTAGTGGTATTGTGGATTTGGATAAGTGCAGTTTGAAGAGGAAGGCATAGAAAAAAAAAAAAAGAATTACAATTTAATAATGGAGAAGATAAATTGATAAGGAGAAAATGATATGAAATGTTGTTTAATTCAAATAAACAATATTGTATGAATAAATCTTGGGTGAATATAATAAAATGACATTTATTTCAATTTTTAATGGTTGAAATAAATTTAAGATGGTTAAAAATAAATTTAACTACTTATTTGAGAATTTGGGTGGATAAATATCAATGGATTGTATTTATTATGGTTAATAAAAGGATATTGGTGATGTATACCAATAATCACCTTTTAATGTTTAATAATAAAAGTAAAAGAAGAAATAATTTGCCTAAACATGATGAACATGTATGTGAAATAAAGTATTATTTAATGAATTCGAATGTAGTTAGTGGCTACATTTGATTAAATCGAATAATTTGAACAGTATTGTGTTTGTTGCCAATATTGTCATTTTATTTAAATAAATATATATGAGAATGAAAATAATTGATCATGATAAATATGATTAAAAATGTGAGAAATAATTTAATAATGTCTAAACATGTATTTGTTTTGTTTGGGTGCATAACATCTTTTTATTCAATCAATTGTATTAAATTTGCAATTTATTTTGCAATTTATTCAATTTATTTTATGCATGCGTACGGTTGAAGTATGGGCCTAGGATATGTTGAGACGGTTAACGGGTTGTAGTAGTCGAGCAAGTTGAACTAAATTTCTTTTATTCTATTCGTTCCAGTTGTTCTGAAATTTTTCTTTGACCGTAATTTTTAAATTCGCATACTTGGTATTTGGATCTTATAGATTTAAGTCAAGGCTTTGCATCCGCCGAAGTTTGATCGTGCTTTCCGTTTTTTTTTCCGAAGTAGATACCGTGTTTGATTTAGATCCACTGCAGCGTTTAAGGTGAGTATTTCTCACCAGACATATGTACATATATTTTGTGAATTATCGCAAGTGTATGTGTAAAAATTTTATTTAAATATTATCTGTCTGTAGTATAACGTAGAATGATGAATCCCATTTAAATTGACACCTCATCAGTTATTATCTGTTGTATTATTTCTGCAGTTATATTATATTATTGTTTATTTACTGCTTAAATCACCACTGCAAGTTCCCTGTTAAATTTAGATTGTTGTGGGCTGAAATGATAGGCCTAAATGATGATTACTGTGCTATTATTATGTTAACTGTTTAACTGTTAACTTGAGATTGCGGGTTTGAAATGATAGAACCCGGGGTTTGTAAATTACGGATTGAAATGATATAAATCCGTATCACTTGACCTAGGCTAGAAAACTATATACAGGCCCGTGGTCCTTATAATATTTTCTGAAATATTTAAAATTATTTTGGAAGTTAAATATTTGATTTAATATCTTTAAAGGATTTTTATATTGATTTTGAATGAGTTATAAATGTTAATAAATAAATAAATAAATAAATATTTGAATAAAATTTTGGAATATAACTTATTTTGGAAATTCTGGATTTTTGAAAGGATAAGATTTCAGTTAAGAAATATATATATATAAGTTATATTTGGAAATATTTATTAAGTTAAACAATCTACTAAAGCATTTAAATGCTGTCTTTTGAAATTGGACTAGTTTTACCCGTAACTTTAGGTAGCATTTCCTAAGTGCTATAGAATCTGGAATTTGATTGTTTTGAAATTTAAGGAATTTGATAAATTATATTTATGTTTAAGTTTTGGAGACCTTTAAGATATGAGATTTATAACTGGATTTTTCTTAATAAATTTAAGATGAACATTCTAGTGTTAAGTAAATTTTGAAATTATTTAATGGCATAATTTTGGAGTTTTATCCATGGAATTTATGGGAATATTCAAGACGAAATAATAAACACTAATTTGTTGAAAGAAAAAATTATCCAACCTTAGTTTTGAATATTAATACTCCAATTGGATATATATATAGGAATTGAAATGGTCTTGGGAACATGAAGTGATATTTAAATTATGGTTTAAAATAAAGAAATATATTTGTAAAGCTATGTAAATTATCTTCTTTACAAAGTAACCATAAAGTTAAACCATTTATTCTATATACTGTTGAATGTCCAAACCATTGTGTTTGGGAGTTATGGTTTTAAAGTAAAATTTCCAAAATATTATGTTTTGAAGATATAATTTAAATATTTGGTTTCCAGATATTATAAATTTTAAGCAGTATGGTTTTTGGAAAAGAATTATACTTGAATATAACGGTATCATATTGTTTTGGGTTTTGAATGATATCGTGTTTATAGTTTGAAATAGAAATGTTTATTTTGGTTTTAAAGTATAAACTGTTTTAAAAGACCACGGTGTTATAATAACGATGGGTTGGCAAAGAGACCGGGATCGGATATGGACATATTCTCTGTCGATACCGAAAACCACTTTGACTAACCGTGTACGCGGTGGAGATTCCAGAATGAAGTAGGTTGGTGGCGACGTTTCCTGTAAGGTAAATACGTGGACCCGACTCCCGTGAGTTGGCATAAGGTGGCTAAAACAGGAGCGATCGACGGGTTAATGAGGTCATTCCTCTGATCGGACACTCCTCTTCGATATTATACTATGACTTTGGATTGATTCAGTGGCCACTTCTATTTTGATTTGGGGAGTTGTTTCGAGGTGGGCGGTTGCTGCGGCTTCGCGTTACCATCGGCCCGGATGCGTAATTGGTATATCTACCCTGGCATTGCCTAGTTGTGCCGTGTCACCTACCATACCGCGCCTTGTACGAGTTTAGATTTCTCCCGTAGCCCGTGTGGTATCCTCTAGTTGCTTCCCGATCAGGAGGAGCTATGATATTGGATGGACTACTGGGACTATTACGTGTTAAGGTGGAAAATGTAAAGCCTTAACGCTACTTAAAAGTAAGTTTATTTTATAAATAGACACTAGTATAATAGCGCAATATACTACATAGTAAATAGTTTGACGGATCCTTAGAGGATGGGCGGTCCCAAGCATCCTTTAAGTTACTTGCTCTATATTACAGTACACTTGAATTAGCTTACATTATATAAGTATGTATGTCCTGACTCGAGTGTTATGTTTTATTTTTACGCTCGGGTCAGCCTGAGTTGCAGTTTCAGTTTCTCTCCGGAGTTATGTCATCCCGTAGATCATTCATACTGCCGGAAGCCTTTCAGTCTTTATCTTATTTGCAATCAATCAAATTGGAAGACTCTGTTTCTATTTATGTCTACAGCTGTATTGCAGATTTTAAACTATGTAAATTCTATTTGGTTAAAGTTTTATAGTGGCTTCATGAACCACTGTATATTTTATTTCCGCTGTGAGTTCTGATATATGTATGTGATTCTGTGATTTATTTACTACATATTCTGAGTTTTGCCAAATTTATTTTACAACGCAGTATTTTGAACAATTCAAGTCCGACATGTGCGGATGCGAAGGGTTGAAAATATTGGGTCGTTACAATTTAATTTATTCCTATCGATGTAATGGTTAAACACAAATTTCACTTATTTGCAATAAATCCACAAATTGGATTTCAAATTTTCAAATAAATAAATAAATTTTAGTTTATCACTTCTTAAATACCCAAACGTCAATGCCTTAATTTAAACTGCATTTATTACATTTTATAAAAATCCTCCATCTTAAGTGACAAATCAAAACTACCCTAACTACACAAATCATCGTATTATAAAGATATTTACACTATCCTCCATTTATTACCTTAATTTATTTAAGGTAACCTTAAATTAGTATATATTGCAATGATTTCAAATTATTATTCCCCCATTCCTTTTTAATTTCAATAACGCCAAATTTAACCGTTATATTCTCTTTATTTATGCGATAAATGCAATTATTGAATCTAATACTCCATTTAATTAATAGATCCTGCTTCCTAGAATCTATATCAACAATAGGTCAAATATATACATAGAATTAGCCTTAACTTCACCTAAAAGAATTAGCTATTTCAACTACCGCACAAAACTACGCTACTGCACTATTTAATCAAATAAATTAATTGAACTTAAATCAGCATAAAGATTATAAAATTATAAATGTAATCTTAATAAATTCATTTATTGATTTAGACTCTTTCTATACAGTAATTAACCTATTTGTGGGTATAAATAACTTTGGAATTATATTACATCTCATTAGTGTGCGTTTTATTTCCTATAACTTCTCCTTATTTAACTATACCCATTAACAACCAAAAAAATTAAATTAGCTTTATTTCAATCTATTTCCCTTCTTAACTAAATAAAATAAATGGTTAACCTAAACACTTGTTATCCTTTGATATATTCAAATTCACTTCCAACATTTATTAACAAAATGTTGCCATAGGTTTAGATTTACATAAATAAATTATATGAATAGGTAGAAAAATTGGTAATCCGCAAATGCCCAATATACACGCATTAATTACTACCTATTGTTAGAATCCATTTATTAATTTACTAGTTAATAACGGTCTTTTTATTTCTATTTACTACCAAACTCTCTATTTTATTATAGTTCCAATATATTAATACTTAGGCACATCAAGTGCTAGCCCTTTTGTTATTTATATTAAATTGGGTATGCACAAATAAGTTGTTAATTAACTATTTCTACAAAATTATATTCATACATTCAGTTCCATATCTATCAATTTAATACTCTATTCAAACATGCATTTAAATTCTTTTTATTCTAAATAAATTTTATTAAGTGTTGACATCCACTAATAGCATTCACCTTTATTACAACCAAAGGTGACATCTTCACTACTGATTTTATATTAATGAATCTCATTTTAGTTAATATTTTTTATTAATATTCTCAATTCAACATTTATTGATTTCTTAAAATTTACTTTTAACAAAAAGTGATAAATTACATTATCCAAATCTATTGTCATAAAATTTTATTGTTACACTAGGTTACAACTACTATACCAAATTTCTACATTTATTCTTAAACAAATTAGAAATTATATTAATTTAATTTATTAAATATTATTAATTTAACGGGTCGTTACAATCTCCCCCATTCAAAACTTTTCGTCCCCGAAAAGGAAAAAGAAGGGAGAAGGAAGAATAAAACAGTACATCTTATTTCAAATATTATTTATTTTAAAGTGAACTATTCAAGTGGATTCAATCATTAATCAACCAAACAATTCAACAACCATCAACCTTACAAACAACATACATACACAAACAAAGCAACCATTTAATCCATCAAACAAATAGTTGTTTGGGTTCAAAACTTGAAATTTGTATGAAATGAAATTAACTATCAAGTGCATCCTTTACTCAACAGTCTTAGATGGAACAAAGATAGATTATTTATTCATCCAACAATTTCAAATTCCTTACCCAACAAACATAAATCAAACAATAACAATTCAAACCAACAACCAAATTACTTATTATACATTTATCTCATGCTTCAATGGTTTGATTTTCTTTCTTTCATTTATGGAGTGATTTCTTTATTTCTTACAAATTTTCATTTTCCATTTATCACAAAATTCATTATATTTGTATTCCAATTTATTTACTGAAGTTTCTATCATCTATTTATACTACTTACCTTTACTTATAGTAAAATTTTCAATTTAACTTAAGTCTATACAATTAATTCTCATTAATAATAGCAAATTAATAGAATACCTTTATTACCTTACTCTTCACTTGTAAGATTTCCCTTTACACTTTCTTACTAGCAATTGCAACTTTTATTTTATGGTAAGTTATATATATTTTAAGAATGTAAGTGAAAATTTACAAGTTTCTTTTCATTCCTTTAATTAATATATATTTGTTTTATAACCTACAATTTCAACTTACCTTTAATCTCATTCATTTATTTAATGTTGAAGTTTCCATTATATTTAATTACAGTAACCCTCTACTTACACTTAATTTATTAACCTTATAACTTGCATTCCTATAAGTGAAAGATTTTACTTATTCATTAACTATGGATTGCAGTCATTTATACTTTTCCTACTTTCCATTATATTAGAATAGGGGGAAATTAAGGCGTACTTAAGTTAATAACCCTACAATCAAACTTTATAAATTAAGGAATTTCATTTTTACTTAAGTTTAAAATCACCTATTTATATTACTTGCCTTAAAATTTTAGTAAAGTTTCTATTATAACTTAAGTTTATACCACTAGATTATTATTTAATATAGCAATTCATTGAATACTTCATTATTTCCAAAAATTCTACTTGCATAATATTCTATTCCACTCTTAATTTACATTTCAACTTTTTATACTTGGTAAGTTATTTATGTTAAAGAAAAAGCAAAAGAACTTATACAAGTTTAATCTCAACCCTTTTAATTCATTGATTACTTAACCTTTATTTTACTAACCTCAAATTTTTTTTTTTTTTTTACAACTAATTAATGGAAATTCAAGAATTAATACCGGGTCAAATTCCAAAATTACTTTAAAATAATAGATAATTAATTTCTTACAACTTATATATCTCTAATTATATTTAAAATAATTAAAATTTTAGATAATTTCAAATAAATCTGCAGTAGAACTTACTACAGTGGCCTTTCCCTTCGAAACTCGAAAATGAAAGTCGATGATGCGGCCGTCATCACCGAAATTATTTTCCAGCGACAGAGAGGAAAGTACAAACTTATTTTCTTCAAAATCCTCTTAAACCAATTCTTTCGAATTATACTAAATATTTATATAAGAAAATATTTATAAACCAAATCATTATATTTCATAAATCCTTTGAAAGAAGATTTCAAAAATCCCGGACTTAAGTTCTAAAATCTCTAATTTGATTTATTAAAATTCAACTTAGCTTTAATTCATTACAAATATTTTTATTTCCTAACACCCAACTATAGCAACCAAAATATATCTTTATAAAAATATTTTTATATATGGAAAATATAATAGGAAAAATTATTTCATTCACCTATATTAAAAACAAATATTATGTCGGTTTGTCCTATTAAGTGTTTAGAAATCCCTATTGATGACATAGCGTCCCATGCATCAACCAGAATTTATAAATACAAAGCGGAACAGATTAACACAATATCAAAATCTTTTATTAATACAAACAAATACGCTCTCTCATATATATATATATATATATATATATACACTCAGCGACTCCCATAGGGTATTACTACCCTATTAATAAAGAGTCAAACCCCACAAAGCCAAGGTTTATCGCTAAACCAAAGCTCTGATACCAACTGTAACATCCCGCCTTTTCGCACACTTTAAACCGACACACGTGCCAATTCAAAGCATACGCAAGGGCGGATTGTTATGGGGTAAATAAGAAAACAGAGAAGAAATAAAATAAAACAGAATCTCACAGCGGAAGGATAAAATATAATAATAAATATACAGTTCAAAACAGTTTACAAACACTTGATTTGCTTTATACAATAAATTTCAGAGTTACACCTACCAATACAATCAATGCAGCGGAACAGTATGGGTGTGGTGCAATACTATAGATAATAATAATACGACTCCTTCGTCTTCGTCCTTCAAAGCTAAAGTCTTCGATCCTGAAACGCTCGGACTGACCCGAGCGAATTTGAAAAGACAAAAACACTCGAGTCAGAACTAAAAGATCTTATGTGAGTTAAATTAACAGAAATAAATATGAGTACAGTAACTCAAGAGATGCTCGGGATTTACATCTCCTAAGGATCCGTTAAACTATTTACTATGTAGTGTATTGCGCTATTATAATAGTGTCTATTTATAAAATAAACTTACTTTTTAATAGCGTTAAGGGGTTACCCATATAGCCCTTAACACAAATAATGCCAATAGCTATACAGTACTGTAATACCTCCTGATCGGGAAGCTACCAGAGGATACTCCATAGGTACGACACAAATAGAAACTCGTAGTAAAGGGTCGGTATGGTAGGTGACACGGCACAACTAGGCAATGCCAGGGTAGATATACCAATTGCTATCCAGGCTGGTGGAAACGCGTAGCCGCAGTTACCGCCCACCTCGGACTAACTCCCCAAAATTAAAATATAGAAGTGGCCACTGAATCAATCCAAAATCAAAGTATAATATCGAAGAGGAGGGTCCGATCAGAGGAATGACCTCATTGGCCTGAGAATCGCTCCTGTTTTAGCCACCTTATGCCAACTCACGGGAGTCGGGTCCACGTATTTACCTTACAGGAAACGTCACCACCACCTACTTCATTCTGGAATCTCCACCGCGTACACGGTTAGTCAAAGTGGTTTTCGGTATCGACAGAGAGTATGTCAGATATCCGATCCCGGTCTCTTTGCCAACCCATCGTTATTATAACACCGCGATCATTTAAAAATAGGTTATACTTTAAAAATCAGAATAAACATTCCATTTCATAACCATGAATACGATATCATTTCAAAACCCAAAACCATATTTTATCACTTATCCCAAATATAATTCTTTTCCAAAATCAAAATGCTTTAACTTCATATCGTCTGAAAATCAAATATTTTCAAAGCATAGTATTTTGAAAATCATAATTTAAAACCATAACTTCTAAAACTTGAATGGTTTGGATATTCAACGGTATATGAATTAAAAGGTTTAACTTAAATGTTGCTTTGTAAAGAAAATAGTTCTCATGGCTTTACAAATACATTTCTTTATTAAAGTCTAAACCAAAATTTGTATTATCTCTCTCAAGTTCCAAAACCACTTCAATTTATATATATATATATATATATATATATATATATATATATATATATATATATCCATTTGGAGTATTAATATTTCAAAACTAAAGTTGGAATTTATTCCTTCAACCAAATTAAATGTTCTATTATTTAGTCTTGAATATTCACATAAAATCCATAAATAAATAAGAACTCCAATTTCTAGTAATAAAATATATATTTTTTTCAATTCAAATTATACTAGAATATTCATTTCAATTTATCTTGGAAAAAAAATCCAATTATAAATATCATATCTTAAAATTTCCAAACTTAACATTTAAACATATGATATAAATTATCAAACTCCATTTTCTTAAATTTTTTCCATTTTTAATAAAGAGATTTATACACCTTTTAATTTCAAAATTTTCAACTTCATATGTATATATATGGAAGAATAATATTTATACAATATAAAATTTAAGATTATTATAAACCGTATTCCATCCAAACCATAGAAATCACCTTTAAATAGTTATATATATACCGCGGTGCCTGTATATAATTTTCTATCCTATGGTCAAGTGATACGGATATTTATCATTTCAATCCGCAATTTAAAAGATATAAAATTTTGCGGTTGTATATCATTTCAAACCACAATCCCGAATGAAATGAAATATGCATGATAATTTGCAATTTAATGATATACAATAAACATCCATTCATCAACATCATCCATCATCCAAATCGCAATCATCAATCAGTATCAATCAATAACAATATTATTTTTGGTACTACATAACAGGTAATACTGGCAATTTTATTCAAATTAAATTTAACAGCTATTAATCTACAGTCTATATTCAGTAATAAATTATATAACTGTTAACCAGCAGTTCATATACAAACAAATAAATTTTAACTGTAAATTTATACGCAATAAATTAATTAAATTAACAGTTAAATTAAATAAATGCAATTCAACAGATATGAATAAAATAAACATGCCAAATACTCATAAATAAATTTCTATTCATTTCTAAAATTAGTTTAACAAACATAAAAGCTTCTAGTAGTTGTGAGTGGGTTTAAACACTCACCTTTGGAATTTAAATCGAATTTAAATTCGATTTAAACCCAAAAATTCGCCCTTCTCGGAATTCGTCCAAACCAGCGTCATCAAATCCGGAATTAAATTACGATCCTAACAAAAGAAATTACGTGTGAATCCGACTTCGTATGAGAAAGTTATGGCGAAAAATGATGATTGAATTCAAAATTGAAAATAAATAAAACGACACACAAACCATATAGATGCGATCCCCATCGTCCACTCTACAAAACCCAGAAAAGGTTTGACGATCCGACGAAGTTTGCGACGACGATGATGAATGGTCACGGACTGTTTGAATTAATTCTGGTCAAACGAATGTTCAAAACAGAAAACGAATTGCACCAGTAGATTACGTGCCTCGAGAACATTAACATATATTTTTTTGTGGAATTTTTCTGAAGTGTTTGCATTTTCATTAAAATTTGGATTTAAGTAGATCTAGGTTTTGCAACCATTTGAGGAGGAGAAGGAGATGAAGAAATGAATATACAGCAAATGACAATAGGATGGAGCTAGGGTTTATAACTGTATATATATATATTAAATTTCCAAAATTTAATTAAATTTACTTTCCATTATTTATTGTCAATTAGATTGATTTATCATTGGATTCATATTTCAATATGTAAATATCCCCAATTTCATCTGCACTTATATTTACATAGTTTCTAAATATTAAATTTCAAATATTACTTCATTTAACGTTACGTATTTATTATTTATTACTTGCTGCAGTTGATTATCAATTATACTTAATATACTAAATAGATGGTAAATTTTGAATACTTGTTATCATTAACGTTTTATTTCCACTTACAAAATAAATGAAATTATTACATAAACTCCCTTAATTAAGTCAACCATTATCTTATATAACTTAACTGGTAATATATATATACCCAATTGCCCTAATTGGTTTATAGTTGTCAGCTAAATACATACTAACTTGTAAATAAATTTGTTTAATTGCAAATGGATCTGATCAAATTTAATAGATTGAATAGATGGGTAAGCAAATAATAAATTTTCCTTTTTGTCAAATTCAAACCCATTCCTACTTAATTATCAATTACAATTTATTACGAAACATTGATTTTATGCAGTTACCTTTTATTTGCGTAGTATTACATCAATTCCTATAACCTTGGATTCATTCCCAATTCACCAAATTCAATTAATTACACTTTACAAATGTGTTTCCAATATATAGGTATTGCCCAAGTTAAATTTATTAGCTAACTCATATTAATAAACAAATGACTTATATGAATGATTAAAATTTTCAATTATCTCACTTTACTCCTAAACTTCTGTTATTTAATAATTATTGCTTAGAACCTGATTTTAATCTTCCCATTATCTATTTAATTCCTTCTAGAATCATAGCTAATATTTGTCATCCCTTCATTACCCAAATGTTCTTATCCCATCAAATTTTACGTTATCGATATATTAAATGTCAATTTCTTTAATTGCACTAAATTTATCTATTAAAGGTTGCACTTAACCCAAATGCATAAAATTTGCCCAATTTCTCCTTAAATCAATAACCTTCATATACAAATATGTTTATCATAAATTTTATCTACTCTTCCTTTTTAGTTAATGTCCTATATATTAGATTTCCATGTAATTTGCAATAAATCATACTCGTAGTTATATCACATTAAATGAATAAATAAGTGTTGACTCTATTCTTTTGATTCAACATTGGTTTACGTTATATTTCATAAATATTTCTACATACATCAGGATTTTTTAAAAATGGTTGTAACGTGAAATCTCGTCTACTTCCCATTTTATATTTAAGGCTTCTAAAACCGATTCATATCATTTCTCTAGTCCAAATTTTATTAATATAACCTTAAATTTAATTTATTCCTATCGATGTAATGGTTAAACACAAATTTCACTTATTTGCAATAAATCCACAAATTGGATTTCAAATTTTCAAATAAATAAATAAATTTTAGTTTATCACTTCTTAAATACCCAAACGTCAATGCCTTAATTTAAACTGCATTTATTACATTTTATAAAAATCCTCCATCTTAAGTGACAAATCAAAACTACCCTAACTACACAAATCATCGTATTATAAAGATATTTACACTATCCTCCATTTATTACCTTAATTTATTTAAGGTAACCTTAAATTAGTATCTATTGCAATGATTTCAAATTATTATTCCCCCATTCCTTTTTAATTTCAATAACGCCAAATTTAACCGTTATATTCTCTTTATTTATGCGATAAATGCAATTATTGAATCTAATACTCCATTTAATTAATAGATCCTGCTTCCTAGAATCTATATCAACAATAGGTCAAATATATACATAGAATTAGCCTTAACTTCACCTAAAAGAATTAGCTATTTCAACTACCGCACAAAACTACGCTACTGCACTATTTAATCAAATAAATTAATTGAACTTAAATCAGCATAAAGATTATAAAATTATAAATGTAATCTTAATAAATTCATTTATTGATTTAGACTCTTTCTATACAGTAATTAACCTATTTGTGGGTATAAATAACTTTGGAATTATATTACATCTCATTAGTGCGCGTTTTATTTCCTATAACTTCTCCTTATTTAACTATACCCATGAACAACCAAAAAAATTAAATTAGCTTTATTTCAATCTATTTCCCTTCTTAACTAAATAAAATAAATGGTTAACCTAAACACTTGTTATCCTTTGATATATTCAAATTCACTTCCAACATTTATTAACAAAATGTTGCCATAGGTTTAGATTTACATAAATAAATTATATGAATAGGTAGAAAAATTGGTAATCCGCAAATGCCCAATATACACGCATTAATTACTACCTATTGTTAGAATCCATTTATTAATTTACTAGTTAATAACGGTCTTTTTATTTCTATTTACTACCAAACTCTCTATTTTATTATAGTTCCAATATATTAATACTTAGGCACATCAAGTGCTAGCCCTTTTGTTATTTATATTAAATTGGGTATGCACAAATAAGTTGTTAATTAACTATTTCTACAAAATTATATTCATACATTCAGTTCCATATCTTATAGGGTTAAATTCTAATTACTTACGCTTAATCTATCAATTTAATACTCTATTCAAACATGCATTTAAATTCTTTTTATTCTAAATAAATTTTATTAAGTGTTGACATCCACTAATAGCATTCACCTTTATTACAACCAAAGGTGACATCTTCACTACTGATTTTATATTAATGAATCTCATTTTAGTTAATATTTTTTATTAATATTCTCAATTCAACATTTATTGATTTCTTAAAATTTACTTTTAACAAAAAGTGACAAATTACATTATCCAAATCTATTGTCATAAAATTTTATTGTTACACTAGGTTACAACTACTATACCAAATTTCTACATTTATTCTTAAACAAATTAGAAATTATATTAATTTAATTTATTAAATATTATTAATTTAACGGGTCGTTACAAAAATGAACATGTAATTAAAAGGAAACACTAAATAACATTGCATAAAAAAAAGAAAAATACATGAAGAAAAATGGCTAAGTAGCCATGAAAAGAGAAAGAGAGCTTTATTTTATTTTCTCAACTAAAACTAAAGAGAAGGAGGCCTAAGAGAGACTAAGAGAAGAGGGAATGTTACATGAAACATAAGGGGTATATATACAAGTTTAAAACCCTAATTCCTATTTTTGGGGAATGCCCAAAATGCCCATGAGAAAATGTGGAGGCCAAGTTATCATTAGCATGTTTTAATCCCCACTTAAATATACATGAAGCAATTAAATCCATAAGCATGTGCATAAGCCTTTAATTTGTACATTAAGGTAGGTGGGTAGGTGGGGTCCTCCATGATCTTCACTTTGAATTATTTCCATCTTCATTCCTTTGTATTGATTTTGTGCATGCATATCTTCATGAAACCACTTGTGAAAGTCACCAAATTTCCTACAAAAAACATAGAAAATTCTAAGTAAATTTTCACAATTTAATAAATGCACAAAAATGAACATTTCACCCTTATATGAAGATGAATGTGTGACAATTTGGAATTAATGTGAATTTTGGTTAAAACAAGTTAAAATACCCAATATGATCATTTATTTAATTTAAATAGATTAAATATGGCGATAAAAATGTGCACATTTACGTGCACATCAAATACCCCCACACTTATCTTTTTATTCGTCCTCGAATAAAGGGAAACTAAGATAAATCCGTATTCGTAGGAAACACGATTGCATTGAGCGTATGCAACAAGCCGTTAAACCTCTGGGTGTCCCCAGTAGGACGAGTGTTATCTCGTGAGGGTTTTCAGCGGATACTACCCACAAAATCCAAATGCATGATGAAAATGCAAGATTTATTTACAGAGAGATGAATGCAAATTTTTTTGAAAATATTTACAAATGAAGGATTTATTTTTAAACTGACACAAATAAGTCAAATATAGGTTTTGGTTATTATCTTGAAAATTTATGTCATTTACTCGTCAAAATTTTCAACAAAAATCAAGTTATCATAACGAATAGATTATAGTTTAACTCGTTGTTTCGGTTGATAACAAAGTGTAATTATAGAATGAATCCTTAGTTGATTATCAAAGTTTATCAAAGTGGTATTTTCATTTCTTTTCAATAACAAATCAAATCAAATAAGTAAAAATAGTGCTAGGATTTCAATTGCTTGCTCTCTCATTATTTGCAAGAAAAATTACACACCTAGCTCAGGTAAACTGAGGCCAGATATACCACCCATGCACTGCCTTTCGGGCTTATGTGAGGGGAGTACAGAGCATGGCGAGTGCACACACTTTCGTGCATACACCTATCGACCGTATGTGGTTTTTATTAAGTCTGTTTTTTTACATGTGTTCCATACATGCATAACCGTGAGGACTTTTAAATGAGTATGAAAGCACATAATCAAAGATTCCAAGTAATTCACCCATGCATAACCGTGAGGATTTTTAAATGAGAGTGAATACTTGGATGTTATTATTTTTTATTTTTTTATTTTTGTATTTTTTTTAAAAGAGAGAGAGAGAGAGTTTTGCAAAATCATCTTAGCACCATTTAACTTAGAAGGCAAAAAAAATGTTATATCCTTTACTTTAAATCAACCACTTTCTAAAACAAAGATTTTCAATAAGGATGTACTTCATAATTAACACGTATGAATCTTCCTATATACCAGTTAAACCATTATTATTTGTAATAAAACTTCATTTTTATTTTTGTTAAGACGACTAAATTTTCAAAAGTTTCCATTTAGTAAACCAAAACCATATATTTATCCTATAGTGTTTCTTTAAAAATAAATCAAAAGAAAAAAAATTTGAGATTTTTTTAGATTTTAAAAGAAAACGAAAAAAATAAACCATAAAAAAAAATGAAGATAAGTCTCCCCCCACACTTGACTTTGACTGTGTCCCAACAGTCAACCCAGATGGAAGGAGAAAAATAAAATAAAAATCTAATATTTACATGAAAGATTATTATTTACAAGAGATGAGAAAGTATACAGTCAAAAAGTAAATGAAACGGTCTTCTAAAGACTGATTCATTTGTCTCGTCAAATGTGCGAGACACAACTTAAGCACAAAAAACCAAATCGTAAAAGATTTCGCAGTTGAATGTGGATTTGGAAAAACGAATGTCATTTTATTGAAAATCATACGAGTTGTTTTATTTTCGATGATTTTTGGGGTAGATAGAAAAATTGGTCGAAGTTCAATTTCTTTCAAAGTATCGATTTCAAAATCAAAATGGTGATCGAAATTTTCCCCTTCAAAATTCAACAACTCGTTTTCAAAAAGTCCATAAAACTCATGTTCGTTAAATTCGACTTCCTTTATTGGATTATCAACAACTTCATCCTGTAAATCGAGTTTCAAAGTTATCGTATTCAAATTTCCAAAAAAAGGAAGATCGAAGTTTAAATCGAGTTTCACACCCTCAAAAGAATTGAAATCCAACTCAATTACCAAATTTTCAACAACATCATTAAGAATGTCATTTTCAGTTTCGAAAGTTGTTATTTGAAAATCGTCGATTTGGGTAAAAGATGGATTATCGCTTGACTCGTCATACTTTGGGATTTGAGTATGTTTATTACATTTATTCAAATATGTTTCAAACACCACATCCATGTGATCGTTGTACATTTCATTCATTTGTTCAACAAAGTCAAATTTGTGATTATTAACTTGAAAACTTTCGATTTGGACTTGTTGAGGACAAGAATCGTTAATTTCAATAAACGGTGGATTTGATTCTTCCGAAGTTGGGATTTGATTATGATTTTCACGAAAAGTTTTGTATTTCTCAAGTAATAAATCCTCGTTATCTTCTTCCATTTGGTCAACAAAGTCAAATCCATGATTATTAGTTTGAAAATTTTCACTCTGAATTTGTTGATAACCAAAGTTTTCAATTATATCGCGGTCGAGATTATTCCTATTGCTAAAATTATATGAAAATTGGTTCACATTTTCGTCTTGATTTTGAAATTTATTTTGAAGCTTGAAATTGAATTGGCATGGGTTATACTCGAAATCATTTGAATTTTGAAGTGAATTATTTTGAAAATTTTGACTTGAGTTATCACACAAATAAGAATTACACAAATCATGTATCTCTTGATTTTGTCGTGTAGAAAGTTCGAGTAAAGATGAAATCATTTCAATGCTATTTTCAAGAGTCGAACGTTGGTCATCGTTTTGAAAATTTTGTTGTTCGAAATTCGAATTATTTACACAAAAGTTGTTAAAATATCCATACGAATTTGGAGTGAACTCATATGGATTATATTGACTTTCGCAGTTAAATTCAAGCGAGTAAGAAAAAGGAAACTCGGACATTTTCAAGATTTTTTTTTTTTGGTTTTTTTTTATAAACAAAAATATTTACAAGTAGAATCTATTTTTCAAAATGGAAAATTGATTTTTGTTTTGTTTTTGGATTTCAATTTTTTTTTCTTTGAAAAGATTTTTTTGGATTTTTGATTTTAATTTTTTTTGGATTTTTTGAATTTTGATTTGAAAAAAAGAAAAGAAAAAAAACTAAGTTAAGAAATATTAACAATTTTTTTAGTTTTGGATTTTGAATTTTTTTTTTTTTAATATGCATGAACTAATGCAACTAAGTGAATGCAAGGGTTAATTACAAATGATTTATCCTAAGTTAACCCAAATTTGTATAATTACAAATTGTCTTAAATCAACAAGATAGTTCTCAGCCAGGTAACGGACAGGATTTATCGGTGCACCACGAATCACCGTAGCAATGCAGCCGAAGGTTTAAGTACCTTCAGAGAAACAATTCAGTATAATATTTACGAATCACCGTAATATTTATAACTGATTATTGCTCTGCCGTAGCCTAGACACCGAGAAATTAAATTGTCGAAAAAGGACAAATTGTCAATATACAATTTAGTGTTATTGATTTCTAACCGTTATTATTAATCAAAATCTAAGATGAAATGCAAAGTAGAAATTAAACGTGTAGTAACAATGCAACTACAAATGATTTTTTTTTGAATTTTTTTATATATATATATTCAAATGCAAGCAATCAACAATGCAACTAATAAAAACAAGAGATATATACAATGCAAGGCAAATAAAACAAAAAAAAACTATTAGCAAGCAGGCAATTTTTTTTGGGCAGCAGTCTTCCTTCTGAAATTCTGCTTTGGCAACCTGAAATATAAAACAAGAATATGTACAATTTTTTTTTGTTTCTTGAAAGGAAACTTAAAAGTAGGGATTTACTTAAAAAAAAAATTGTGAAAGAGAAAGAAATTACAAAGATTAAACCTAAAAAAAATGAGAAGAAGAAATTCTACACTAAATCACACGGCCCAAACTAAAATAGCCCAAAGCCTACACTCACTAAATCTAACAATACACTTAATTACCCACAACACAGTAAATCGAACAACACCCTTAATCACAAACTCCTTTTACCCGAGATTTACTTCAAAACCGAATAACACACTTAAACAAACTTACTTCAAAAGTCATAAAAACAAATACAAAATTAAATTCGTTCGATTTATTGTTCATTCGTCCACCAATGATTACTAGCGATTGATATTGGGTTGGTGATGTTGGAGATGAGAGAATTTGGGATGTTCCTTCGAAACGATTGGGATTGGGGCAGTGAGTTGCTCGAGGCGGAGTTGGTTCGGAGGATGTTCAGGCGAGGTTGAGGTGGATTTGGGGATTGTTGAATTGGAGGCGACTGTTGGAAGTCGCGGTATTCGGCGAGGCAATCGAGTGCAGGTGATTGAACTCGAGGTGAGGGGGTGGTCGTGAGTGTAACTTGCTCGTTAGTGTTGTATGACTTTGAGTGGAAGGTAGGATAGGGTGGTTGTGCACAGTTATGTGGTGGGTTTCTGTGAAGCAGATTGAAGTGTAGGCTGTGGAAGGAAGTGGTTATGTAGGGGGAGGAAGTATTCAGCAGTGATGAAGAAGTTGCAGTCAATGGTTGATGTGTAAGAGCAGAGGAATGTGATGTTTGAGCTGTGGTAGTTGATGGTTGCTGCTGCTGGAAGGGGAAGTGTTTGACAGTGTAATTGAAGTCAATGTTCCGAGTGATTTGATGAGTGGTTTTGAGTGTGTAATAGTGAATAGAAGGCTTTGCAGGGTATTTGATGTGGCTGCTGCAGTTTTTTTTTGGTATGTATTGGTTGAATGTGACCAGAGATGATTGATGTGGTGGGTAAAGTTGGCTTTGATGTGGTTGTTATGGCGAGTTTCTGGGTATGTGCAGCGGTCAGGGTGTTTCGGTGAAGAGTGTTTGTAGCAATTATGGATGGCGGCAGTTTGTAGATGACTGTGGTTCAGGCAAATGATGGTTTATGCTGGGGTGAATGTAAGTTATTTGTTGCCAGGCAATGGGAAGGGGATAATATTGTACAGGGGAAGTGTTTAGTAGTGTGGAGGAGCAGCAAGCAAGGGATGGTCTCGACTGTTTGTGGTGAATAGATGGAGGGGGTATTTGCAGAGAAGGGGTAATGATGTTGTGTGTTGGGGTAGTGAAATGGTAGGCAGTGAGATAGGGTGAAGAATTGTGGTTGAGAAATGTTATTTGAGGGGGACAGTGTGGAAGTTTGCTGCTGAGAATATGGTTACTGCCGAAGTATGTGGTGGCTCTGGTAGTTGTTGTGAAGACAGAAGTTGTAGGATTTGTGAGATATGACGTGACTTGCAGTGAGATGACAATTGTTATATGAAATGTAGGTGGTATGGAAGAAGTGTGTTGTTGTGGTCTGTTGTCTGTTCTGTGGATGGCACAGAGGTTGTATGCACAGACAAGAAAGTTTTGGAATTGAAGTGGTGTGATGATCGATAGTTTTGTAGAGTGGATGTTTTGGTTTACTAGAATGGTGAGTGATGAAGTGAAGGAGGCTGCGGGTAGTTGGAGATGACAATGGGAAGCAGGTAGGGAGATGTTTACGGCAGAGGCCAGTCGATGGACAATGTCTGCACTGTGATGGAACAGTATGAAGAAATGTGTACAGATGCACAGTTTTTTGTTTTTTTATTTTTTATTTTTTTAAAAGCAATGTAAATGAAAAATGTGAATATCTGTCAATGTGAATACAAATGCAATGAATATATGAACAACTTTCACAATTGAACACAGTGAATGTGAGTGTTAACAATGAACAATTTCAACAGTTAATGTGAAGAACAATGAACAGATTTCAAATGCACACTTGAAATGAAAAGTAAATGATTTTTTTTAATATGTCAATGCAGTGCAAACAAAAAGAAAACAAGCAGTCACACAACCAAATGCAAAGAACAAACAAGAAAAACAAACACACAACAAAATAAAAACAAAGATCACACAACAAACACAATTTTTTTTTTGAAATGCAACGCACACAAAACAAACAAACAAAAATCAAACAAAAATAATTCGAAGAATAGAAAATTTAAAATCAAAACAACTCCCCGGCAACGGCGCCAAAAACTTGTTCGTCGACGGAAATTCTATCGGATTAGAAAACCGTCGAACGAATTTAGAATTAAAATTTTATACCGCAAGCGCACGGTGTACGAATGTAGCACGCGGCGAATACGGGTCGATCCGCAGGGAATTGATGATTTTAAAATTCTATTCAATCAAATTAAACCTATCTTGAAGAGAATGTTAAACTAGAAAAGAAGAAAAACGAGCAAAAGAAAATTGATAGAAATATGAGTGTTAAGACAATTTAGAGGCAATTTCCACTCTCTAGATCACATAAATCAATAAAATGAAGTTATGATCTCTCTTTTCTTGTCATTAGTGAATTAGTTGATGTGCTTATCATAAGTATGGTATATTTATGCTATTAATTAGCTCAATATAAACCATCAAACTATAACACAACCACTAATACACTTTTAAATTTCATAAAATATGACAACAAAGTTGGAAGCAAAATCTATTTTAAGCATGGCCTATTAACTATTAATTAGAAATATAAGCCATCAAATTTTAATTTCAACAATCACTTCCTTGCCATAATCATATGTAAATGAAGAGGCAATTTGTATTTTGTTTGTTTAAGTATAGCCTATTTGTTATGAACAACATAGACTATCAAATTCAAAGCTAAACAACATCATTAAATCACTTCAATCATTCTCATTAAGTACAAAAAGAGAGCATAAACATCAAAATGTTGGATCTACATACTAGAGAGCTTCATTACCCCTAAATTGAAGGGATTAAGCTCTCATATTTGTTATCATATGAACAAATGTAGAAAACAACATTAAACAAGAAGAGAGAAAGTGTGCAAAATGAAAAGAAAAATTATTCTACTTGCATAAAATAAAAGAGATCTATACTAGAACATGAAAGAAAATAAACAAGAAAAGAAAATGAACATGTAATTAAAAGGAAACACTAAATAACATTGCATAAAAAAAAAGAAAAATACACGAAGAAAAATGGCTAAGTAGCCATGAAAAGAGAAAGAGTGCTTACTTTTATTTTCTCAACTAAAACTAAAGAGAAGGAGGCCTAAGAGAGACTAAGAGAAGAGGGAATGTTACATAAAACATAAGGGGTATATATACAAGTTTAAAACCCTAATTCCTATTTTTGGGGAATTCCCAAAATGCCCATGAGAAAGTGTGGAGGCCAAGTTATCATTAGCATGTTTTAATCCCCACTTAAATGTACATGAAGCCATTAAATCCATAAGCATGTGCATTAGCCTTTAATTTGTACATTAAGGTAGGTGGGTAGGTGGGGTCCTCCATGATCTTCACTTTGAATTATTTCCATCTTCATTCCTTTGTATTGATTTTGTGCATGCATATCTTCATGAAACCACTTGTGAAAGTCACCAAATTTCCTACAAAAAACATAAAAAATTCTAAGTAAATTTTCACAATTTAATAAATGCACAAAAATGACCATTTCACCCTTATATGAAGATGAATGTGTGACAATATGGAATTAATGTGAATTTTGGTTAAAACAAGTTAAAATGCCCAATATGATCATTTATTTAATTTAAATAGATTAAATATGGCGATAAAAATGTGCACATTTACGTGCACATCAGCCCAGTTACTAGGCAAGAGTTCCAGTTGTTGCTAGAACTGACACAAAGTCGGCAACAGTTGACAGAATAACTGCATGCAAACGCTGAGCTGACCAACCAGCTAAACCGCCAAAAGCGTAGAAGGCATAGAAGAGATCAAGTCTCTCACTCCTCCATGGAAAGTTCTGCCTCGTCTGGCTACAATCAAAGATCCGTTCGTCCTCGACCAGACGAAGGTCATGCACAGACCATCGGACATCAGCCCACCTTGACTGTTGGACAGCTGAGAGTTGGTCCATCGGCTGTTTGCACAAAAAATGGGCAAACACCTCCAAGTCGTATGAATTAGTCGATTTTATGTTGTTTCTAGTGATTCGGCTGATTTATGCAAACATATGAAAAGCAGGGACTAAACTGTAAAAGACACACAGATTTATAGTGGTTCGGCCAGAACGTGCCTACGTCCACTTTATATGTTATTCTCCTTTTTCTTTAGGATTACAAGTACAAAGCTTTGTATACATGTATATGAAAGTTGTTTGAAAGTTCCTTTCGTGCTTGAGCTCTCAAACTTGTCTGCCATTGTTGCACCCCGGCCCCTCTATTTATAGAGTGAGGTTGGGGGCAGGGGTCTTGGATGTATATAGCTGCCGGTGGGCCTGGACTGAAGCAATCTGGCCTGGCACATTTGGTTCGACGGAGCTTGGTTCGGCGAAGCTGGGTGGAGTTTGATTTGGTGATGCTTTGGACCGGTGATAGTAACTCCGTCTCTTGGTCCGGTAGTAGGAGGATGGTCCGGTCCGGTGAGGCCTTAATCTGGTGATGATGGTTCGGCCAGGCTGGTTCGGCAGCGGTTATGTGGGGTTTGGTCCGGTGAATGTTGGTTCGGCCAGGCTGGTTCGGCAGTGGTTATGTGGGGTTTGGTCCGGTGGATGTTGGTTCGGCGTCGGCTGGTCCGGTGTGTGCAGGTCGAGTGTTGGTTCGGCTATGCGTAGGAATGGTCTTGGACCGGTTTTGGTTTTGGAGAGGCTTCTGGGCCGGTGATGCCTTGGTTTGGCGAAAACACGCCCAACATTTGCCCCCCAAAGTGGGGCACGTGCCTGCATGTGTCGCGCTTTGTTTTCCTGCAGTCGAGATAGCTTTGTTCGGTCCTGGGTGTGCCGAACCAGTTAGTCCGGTCGATATGCTTTGCCTATAAATAGGGGTCACAGGTTACTGTTATCCTTTATCGTTTTGAGATAGCCGAATCAATCTGAGTACCGAATCAGCTAAGTGTCGGATCAATCGAATACCGAATCAACCAAGCACCGGATCAATCGAATACCGAATCAACCAAGTACCGGATCAATCGAATACCGAACCAGGTATGTTCTTTTTTGTCGAATGAGATTTACCGAATGATCTTAATACCATATGGACTTGATACCGAATGGACTATTGGTTTACATTTCCATACTCCTTATTCAAACGGTGTGCTTTTGCTTTTGTGTTTGCAGATAAATGTCTCACAAAGTGGAAACCCGATCCGATAAACGGAAGTCCAAGGATAGAGCAGAGTCCTCCATAGTGCCCCCAGTTCGGGCCGAACATCCTGGGCCTGCTCCGAGATCCCTAGTAGATGGGTATGGCCCCCAGGAGCTCTTGAATTCCCCGCCCGATTGTTTTCCTAGCTCCCTTAGGGAGGAGCAGCTTGATGTCATCTCTCGTTCCTTTGGGATTGATAGGGCTCGCATGTTGTTGCCGGGAGAGGGGGTTATGCCATATGACCCTCCTGAAGGATATTTTTCTTACAGCAGATACCATTGTATGTGTGGGGCCATTCCTCCGATCAACGCATGGATAGTCAGCTTCATTACCTATCTGAAGGTGGCCCCTCTCCAGCTCCAGCCCAATTCCTACGCTATTCTGGTGTGCTTATTCGTTATCTTTCAGAGGAGGTATGGGCGCCCTCCTTCTAACCAGGAAATTCGATACTTGTATAATCTGAGAGGCTACAAGAAGGGGTCTCCGTATGTTAGTTTGGAAGCGGCCGTGCCCTTCAAACCGGTCTTGGACTTATACTCAAAGTTCACCATGTTTAAGAAAGAATGGTTTTTTATCAAGGACGATTCTGTCTCCTTCTGCCTCTTCACTTCTGGCTGTAATTTGAACTTTATTTACAATTTCCTTGTCCCGACTGTAGTGCTTCTTCTGATATGCTTCTATTTCTTGCTAGCGATAGGTGGCTTTGCAGTCGTAGAGAGTGATTCCCTGGTCCAGATGGCTGCGGAAATAAAGGCCATTTCGGGACGGGACAGGTCGGCTTCTTTCCTGATCAGGAATGCTACTCTCCTGGAGCACAACTTGATCCTGCCACACCAGTCCGTGGTTAAGCAGAGAGATACGGATGAGGAGAAGGCTGCCAAAGCCAAGGAAGGGGCCACGGTGAAGAGTGGCAAGAGGGAACCTTTTACAAAGCCTCCCGTTGTCGGAGGTAAGAAGCTTAAGAAGTCTGATGGTCCCTCTCCCAGCACTTGCCCAATTGCCCCGGGAGAGGAAGATGTGGAGGAAGATAAAGGTGAGGGTGAAGGAGGAGATGGACAGAGCGGTAGTGGCGTTGGTGCCTTAACCTCCGGGCAAGCGGGAGAGATTCATGAGTGGACGGATGATGCTTTCCGTCAAGCTTTTGGGGAGTCGGAGGAAGGATCGGCTTTGGTTGAAAAGGCAAAGGGGGTTGACAAGACTGGGGCTGGCACCGATCCATTCTCTGAGAGTTCTTCAGCTAAGGCAACTCCAGCGATTCAAGGAGAACTTTTGACTTCTGCAGACTCCATTTACGATAGGGACTTAGGAATATTTTATGGTTCGCTTCCGTCCTGGAATGAGATTCAGGACTTATTGCAGTATCCTACTCCTCCGCAGGGTTTGTATAACAGACGTGCCTTCTCATTCTTTTTAACTTAGCATATTTCTTGAATTATGGATCATTGTATGTTCGTAACACTTGGTTTTTATTCCAGGAGCAGGTAAGGCGGCCAAGTCATCAGATATCCGGCACCGCCTCGAACAGTATAAGCTACTCAAAGCTTCTGCCAAACCAAAGCTGCAAACTAGCCGTCCTGGGGATGTAGTTAGATATCGCCCCCTTCTTGGAGTCATTGAGGAAGATATGCCAAAGAGGAAGAGGGGCCGATCTTCGTTTGAACCTTCTCCTGGCCCTCAGCCTCCAGTCCAGCCCATCCACGATATTACTGAGGAGGATACTGAGTTTATGTCTTCCCCCCATCCGTCCGAAAATCCAACCGTCACTCTGATAGACCGTCCCGATTTGGATCGCAACCCATTTGCCGGCCACCCGGATCTGGACCCAAGCTTTCAGGATATCTCTTTTGACGAGGTCACGGGTGAGCATCTTCTTCCCCGTAATCCCATGGTACGGGTGCTTGATGAGGCTAAGTCGTTAGACCTCGATTTGCTTACTACTCGGATTGTGACCATGGGGAATGAGGCCAAGGCAAGCATCGATCGGGTGGCTGAGGAAACTAAGAGGCTAATGGAGCATCACGCTCGACTGGCCAGGGCTGGGGAGGAAATCGGAAGTGCTAACATCCGGTTGCGGCTATAGGTTTCTGATCAGGCCAAACAGCTTGCCGATCAGGCTATCCAGATATCTCAGCATGAGGTGGCCTCCCGATGACTAAAGAAAACCATGGAGGAGGCTAGCAAGGCTGAGTTGCGAAAGATGGAGGCCGCCTGCAAGGAGCGGATTGACATAGCCATTGCTACGGTGGACGAGGTTCGGAGGGCGGATCTCGAGCAGGTGGAGGAGTTATCTGGGAGGCTTGAGGCCGCAGAGCTTGCTCAGGCCAGGCTAAAGGAAGAGATGGAGGAAATTAGGAGGTCTCTCCAGGCTGACCGCTCGAGATACCGATCGGAGAGGGATACTGCCATTGCTAAGTTGCTGTCCTCCGAGGCCCGGGTGAGGGAGTTTGAGGAGAATGAGGGGATGATGGACGAGATATTGCAGGATATGTACTTCCGTACTTGGAAGCAGGGCAATCTATCCTGGATGGATGACTATCCCCGGATCATGGCTAGGATATATCTCCGGGCTTTGGAGGAGGCCAAGGCCGATGCGGATAAGGAAGGTGGAGCGACATTTAAGATGGATATGGTTACTGCCCAGTTCTCAAAAGAGGAGAAGGTAGCGGTAAAGGAGGGGATGAGGCTACTTGTTGCGGAGGAAGCTGGTGTGCAGTTGGGGGATGAGGACCAAGAAACGAGTGTTGGTGAGTTTTTCCCTTTTTAGCTTGATAGTTCGCTGTTTATCTGATGGATTCTTCTCCTGAATTGGACAGGTGGGACCTCTGGTCAACATGCTGGGAGTTCTGATCCAGCAACCAAGTAGATTCAGAGAGCTGGTTCTGAGGTGTAGTGGTTAGCACTAATGCGGCTGGTTATTTTATTTGGTCTGCTTGACATTCCTGTATATGCTAGTTCAAAACATTAATGTACTTTCGAGCTGTAATTATATCATTGAACGACTTTATGTAAATTTATAACACAATCTGATTCTGTTATATTCTGAATGTTGTTATTATTTTGATGTGCTGCATAAGAAGTATAACTATGCATATGCCTGTGATTTAGTTGTGTTTGATGCTAAGCTCTTGCTTGAAATATAATTTCATGTTTTGCAATGTTAGTGTGATATATGAATAAGTTATAGTTACATGCTTATGTACAAGAGAAGAGAGTACCGCCCTTCATGTTTTAGTTGCAGGGGGTAGCTTTGAGCGTCTTGTGTAACTGGTCATGGATACAGCTGAGTGCCTTGTTATCCAGTTTGCGGGCTTCGATCCTTATGAGCGAATGTCTCCTAGTCGGTGTCCTGTACTTTAGGGACCGTTACACAGGATAGGAGAAAAGTATTTAAATGGAATGGAAATATAGGAAAAATAAAACTTCCAGTCACGGAAGGCCGTCGATGTGCTTAAGTTCGTGGCAAACGGGTTTTGTAGTCACTTTCCCTAGCTATGGGTCTTGGAGACATTTGTCACCCATCTTACGCCTCCGCGGGGAGTTTTCTTTTTTACCACAGCCGCACTTAAGACATATCGGAGCCGAGATCGCGCACAGTAACTACCCGAGCCATTATGGCCCGTAATCGTGGGTATTATTCGATTTACTGTGGCCGGCTAGCGTGGGTGCCGATCGTCAACCGTGAACTACCCCTGGATGGCCACACCTTATGTTGGGGCTTAAAGTAGGTTCACAGTTGCCGGCGAGTCGAACGCCGTAATGAGCTGCCATCGGCTATAGTCGGCCTTCATGATGGCTTATAATCGGCTCATTGCAGTTGGCTTTGAGGGCAGTCACGAGCAATGAGTTAATCCGCAGCAGAGGGATGCTGGAGCAAAAGTGTCTCATTAGCGAGTGCATAGAATCGCATAGTACCTGTTGAGTCTTGTCCAGGTGAAGTTGAGCCATGAAGTTCCAGTATGGAAATGTCGTTGTACACGAAGTTGTTCAACAGAAAAGGATAAAGCTTAACAAGCAGCCAAGATATAAAGGAACAAGTTAAAAAGAGACAAGATTTTTAAAGTGGTTCGGCATGAAAACGCCTACATCCACTGATTCTCTTTGTTAATTCACTTCATATGGGCAGTACAAGTTAAGAAAAGTATCGACGGAGGTGTTGGATGTTCCATGCCCTCTGGAACACCTCTCCGTCCACTGTTGACAAAATATAAGCTCCGTTGTGGAGATCTTTATGAATTACATAAGGTCCGTCCCAGATTGGATCTAGCGCTCCGGGGCGCGGGAAGATCCGCTTGAGGACAAGATCTCCTTCCTGTAAGCTGCGGTGCTTGACTTTAGAGTTGTATTGTGCTGCTACTTTTTGCTTGTGAGCTGCTGCTTTGAGTGCTGCATCGTTTCTTCTCTCCTCAATTAGATCCAAAGACATGAGGAGGAGTTCTTCGTTCTCTTCCGGGTTATAATGGATCCTACGGTGAGAGGGCACTATAGTTTCAACTGGGAGCATGGTCTCCGATCCGTATGCCAAAGAGAAAGGGGCATGCCCTGTTGAAGTTCTGTAAGATGTGTGATAGGCCCAAAATGCCGTAGGAAGTTTGTCAACCCAAGCGCCTTTCGACTTTTCAAGTTTCTTCTTGATTAAGGTTTTGAGAATCTTGTTGACAGCTTCGACTTGTCCGTTTGCTTGAGGATAAGCTACATATGAGAAGCTTTTGTGAATTCCGTGCTCTTGGCACCAATCGGCGAATTCTTCGCTGTCAAACTGAAGTCCGTTGTCTGATATGATCTTGAGTGGGACCCCGTACCTGCACAGAATATTTTTGATCAAGAAGTTGATAACTTTTGCCGAAGATATTTTATTTAGAGGTTCCGCCTCCACCCATTTGGTGAAATAGTCAACTGCCACTATAGCATATTTGGCTCCGCCTCGGCCCGTTGGCAGTTCGCCAATTAAGTCAATTCCCCATACTGCAAAGGGCCAAGGGCTGGTCATTTGAGTAATCTCATTTGTGGGTAGTCGAGGAATCTTGGCAAATTTCTGACATCTGTCACATCTCTTGACGAAGTCCAAGGCCTCTTTGTTTAAAGTAGGCCAGTAATATCCATATCGAAGTACCTTCTTTGCCAGAGTCTGTCCTCTAGTGTGATCTCCGCAACTTCCTTGATGGATGTTGGATAAGACTTCCCTGGCTTCCCTTCCAGCGATACACCTTAATAAGGGATTAGAGAAGCCGCGCCAACAGAGGATGCCTTCTTGTAATGTATAGCGGGAAGCTTTCCTCAAGATTTTCTTGATTTCGTTACGCCTGTCGGGCAGTGTGCCATCTTGTAAATATTTTCGGATAGGAGTCATCCAAGTTTCTTCGTCGATTGCAGCTATCAGATTCACTTGCTCGAAACTTGGTGCCGGCTGTTTTGAGATGGTTAATGCTCCGAAGATAGTGATGTTCTTCATACTAGCTTGCTTTGCTAGTTCGTCGGCCTCTTGGTTCTCTTCTCGAGGAATGTGTTTGATTAGATAGTGATCGAATTGACTGAGCAACAGCTTGGTCTTTTTTAGATATGCTGTGAGTCGTTCTCCTCGAGTCTGGAAGTCTCCCAGTATTTGATTTACAATGAGTTGAGAATCACTATGGAGACATAAAGAGCCGACCCCAATCTCCAAGGCCAGTTCTAATCTAGCTATCACCGCTTCGTATTCTACGTCATTGTCGGTGGCAGCGAATTCCAACCTTAGGGCGTAGTGCAGCTTCTTTCCCCTGAGGGTGATTATCACAACACCTGCCCCCGAGCCTTGTTCGTTCGACGCTCCATCTACCAAGAGATTCCACTTGATATCTTTTGCTATTTCAGATTGGTCCTTACCTTCGCTAGTAGTGAATTCGGCAATGAAATCAGCTATGGCTTGTCCCTTGATAGCGGTGCGAGGATGGCAAGTGATATCATATTGACTTAGTTCGATTCACCACTTATGTAATCGCCCAGAAGTGTCGGGGCGATGGAGCACTTGCCTTAGCGGTTGATCGGTTAAAACTCTGATGGAATGTGACTGGAAATAGTGTCGCAGTTTCCGTGACGTGATAAGCAAATAGTATGCTAGCTTTTCAAGTTTAGGGTATCTGGCTTCTGCCCCTGTGAATCTCTTGCTTACAAAGTATTCGGGTCGCTGCGCGCGGTTGTCTTCTCTCACCAAAGCGGCGCTCAAAGCGTGGGACTATACAGCAAGGTATAGGTATAGTTCCTCGCCTTCATTTGGAGTTGAGAGTACCGGTGGTCTCTGGAGGTGTCCGATTAAGTTAAGGAAGGCTGTCAAGCATTCGTTAGTCCATTCGAACTTTCCTTTGTCTTTCTTTAGAGCTTCGAAGAAAGGGATGCATTTGTCGGTTGCTTTAGAGATGAACCTACTTAGGGCGGCCACTTTCCCGTTTAGGCTTTGCATCTCTCTTCGAGTGGATGGTATTTTGATATCTTGCAAAGCTCGAACTTGTTCGGGGTTTGCTTCAATCCCCTAGCATGAACGATGAATCCCAAGAACTTTCCCGATGATACTCCGAAGGAGCACTTTAGAGGGTTCAGTTTCATTCCATATTGGCGAAGTACTTGAAACATCTCATCCAAATGGTTTTTATGATCGTTGGCCTTCCTCGATTTTACCAGCATGTCATCCACATAAACTTCCATAGTTTGTCTTATTAGTTCCGCAAACATTTTGTTGACAAGGCGCTGATAAGTAGCTCCGGCATTTTTAAGTCCAAAAGGCATTACTTTGTAGCAGTATAATCCTCGGTCAGTGATGAAACTAGTGTGGTCTTGATCGGGGGCGTGCATGGGGATCTGGTTATATCCTGAGTATGCGTCCATAAAGGATAAGAGTTCGTGTCCAGCTGTGCTGTCCACAAGTTGGTCGATTCGGGGGAGTGGGAAGCAGTCTTTCGCGCAAGCGTCATTTAAGTTGGAGAAATCGATGCATGTTCGCCACTTCCCATTAGCTTTCTTTACCAGTACTGGGTTGGCGATCCATTCTGGGTAGATGGCTTCACGTATGAAGTCATTGGCAAGTAAGTTCTTTACTTCTTCCTCGAGGGCTGCTGATCGTTCTGCCCCCATGCTCCTCTTTTTCTGCTTCACTGGCGCTTTGGTGGGATCTATGTTCAGCATGTGGCATGCTACGTCTGGGGAGATTCCCGTCATGTCAGCGTGCGTCCATGCAAATACATCCATGTTGTGGCGAAGAAAATCAATGAGTTGATTCTTTAATTCTCTTTTTAACTGAGACCCGATTCTCAGCAGTCTACTTGGGTCGTGTTTGTCTACAGATACGAATTCCATAGCTTCTGCAGGCTCGGCGGTGGCCTCCTCCTCTTTGTCCCTGGGGTCTAATTCGTTGAAAAGATCACTGGTATATCGAAGAGGAGGGGCTTTCTTTAGTTGCTATGCTTCCAAGCTTTTCATGCAGAGAGTAGTCTCTGCATTTTTCCCTTTGTCTTTTCTGCGGTTATTGCGAAGTTCAGTTACATAGCAGTCTCGGGCAGCGTCTTGACCTTCCTCCACTTCTCCTATTCCGTTATCTGTTGGAAATTTCATCTTCAGGCACCATGGGGCTAGGACAATTTGGAAGTCGGACAAGGCTGGTCTTCCCAAGAAGGCGTTGTAGGCCGAGTGGTTCTCTATTAGCACAAATGGTTGTTTTCGCACAACGGAGCGGGGATGACTTCCTATTTCAAAAAAAAGGTCCAGTTGCCCGAGGGGTATCTTCGCATCTCCAGTGAAACCATGTAGTGGCTTGTTTCAGGGAGACACATCCTTCATCGATAGTTTCATTTTGTCGAAAGCATGCTTGAATAGGATATTCACCGAGCTTCCAGTGTCTATTAAAATTCGGAAAACTTTGGTGGGTCCGAACCATGCAGAGATGACCATAGGATCCATGTGCGGGTATTGTCTTCCCTCTAGATCACGCCTACTGAATGTGATGTCGTAATTCTCTTTCCGTTTCGTGTGGCGTTCTTCCATAACAGAATTAACGCAGCCTTCAGCGTTCCTCAGTGACTTACTGTATCTTTCCATCTCCACCCAGCTTCTGTCGGCGATGTGCGGTCCTCCTGGTATGGTGTGGACCACTATCTTCTCTTGACTAGAGCCGCTGGTGTTGCGATTTCCCCCACCTGCTTCTGGGGGGGGTAGTCCAGGATTCTCATTGGCCGGAGTTGAAGTCCTGTTCTGGCCTTTTACATAGCGCTCCAGTCTCCTCTTTCTGATGTGTTCTTCAATCAAGTCCCGGAGATGGTGGTATTCATTGGTGTCATGTCCGTGGGATTCGTGGAAGCGGCAGAACTTTCCAGATTTGAGTGCGCTATCTGACTCCTTCTTGTGCAGGGGGGACTTGTACCTAACTTCGTCTTGAGTGGCTAGGAAGATGTTTTCGGTCGTTTCATTCAAAGGAGTGTAAGAGTCAAATCTTGGTCCTGGTCGATATAAGCGCTTTTCTCCCTTTTTGCCCCCAGCATTGTCTCTAGAATCATTTCTTCGAACATCCTTTGCTGCAGCGGGGAACCTGTCTGTAGCCGTCTTAGCCTGTTGCCCTGATTGCCTCTCAGTGGCAGCGTCCTCAAGTCTCATATACTTTCCAACTTCATGGAAGAAATCAGGTAAAGTAGCTGGTTTTTCCTTGGTTAGTCTTCTAACAAATTTAGTATCTGGATGTACACCACTGCAAAGGGCCATTAGGATAAGTTTCTCGTCGGCATCTTGGACTGCGGTTGCCGCGGCGTTGAATCGGGTTAGATATTGTTGCAATGTCTCTTCGGGTTTCTGTTTGATATTAGATAAGGAATAAGCGTCCTTGGGTTGCTCCATATGAATGCGGAACTGACTGATGAACTTTTCTTTCAACATTTCCCATGAGCTGACGGACCCTTGGGGTAGGTGGAAGAACCAGGAGGTAGCTAGATCTGCCAAGAATAGTGGGAAGCATTTACACAACACTCCCTCTGTAGCTCTGCTCATGAGCATATGCTGGGTGTACCTCTGTAAGTGTACGATGGGGTCAGAGGTTCCCTTGTAAGGTTCCATCGTTGGCATTTTCCATTCTCGGGGGGTGATGGCAGTTTCAATATTGCGGGTGAAGGGGCTGGTTACCCTAGCACCTATCCCCCGAACCCTTTGCTCCCGTTGGACGCACTCTCTGAACAATCGCGCCATCATTTCATCAGAACTTGGAGCGGACAAAAATGAGCTTGGTTCTTCCCTGCAGGATTGATTCCGTCCAGATGACTTGTAGGGATGGTATCGTCTGTCACTCCTAACATTCTCCAAAGGCTGTCTCTGCTCTTCTGGGGGCATGCTGGGGTCAGCCATAGTTGGCCCTTGCCTTGATCTTCCTCTGCTGGGTTCTGTTCTTAGCGCTTCCTCGGGTCCAACTTCGGGCTGGACTGCAGCTCGGCCCCGTCTACTGGTGTTTTCATGGTTAGGTAGCATGACAGGCTCAGCTACATCCGACCCTTGCCTGGCACCTCCCCCGTTGGGTTCGGTTCCAAGTGTTTCCTCGGGTCGGACTTCGGGCTGAGACCGGGCTCGGCTCCTACCATGGCTGTTTCTGTTGTTAACCTCTTCGAAGAAGAAAGGTCTTTGTCGCCTTCCAGATCCTCCAGATTGGGACTCGCCCCATGATTCGGTGTTGCGGTTGGATTCTTCAGCATCCCTTAGGCGTGACATGAGTTGGTCCACCAAGGCTTCTTGCTGAGATGCGAAGCGGTTAGTTACTTCAGCCAAAACCCTGTCTAGATATACCCTAGTAATTGGTTGTTCCGCGGCGGGGGCTGTTGGATTTGCCTGATTTTCATCTGGTATTGCTGTTAAAACGGGATGATTCTCTTGATTTGGGGCCACTGGATCTGGGATACTGCTAGTTGCGACGTTCTTTCCTTTGTTAACATCTCTCCTCTGCCTGGAAGTCATGTTGTCGGAGCAAGGAACGATGCTGTGAGGAAGAAGGTTGAGTAGGAGAAGCTGTAGCTTCTAGCTTGGTTCTCAGTGAATGCACCAAAAATGTTTGCACAAAAAATGGGCAAACACCTCCAAGTCGTATGAATTAGTCGATTTTATGTTGTTTCTAGCGATTCGGGTGATTTATGCAAATATATGAAAAGCAGGGACTAAACTATAAAAGACACACAGATTTATAGTGATTCGGCCAGAATGTGCCTACGTCCACTTTATATGTTATTCTCCTTTTTCTTTCGGATTACAAGTACAAAGCTTTGTATACAAGTATATGAAAGTTATTTGAAAGTTCCTTTCGTGCTTGAGCTCTCAAACTTGTCTGCCATTGTTGTACCCCGGCACCTCTATTTATAGAGTGAGGTTGGGGGCAGGGGTCTTGGATGTATATAGCTGCCGGTGGGCCTGGACTGAAGCAATCTGGCCTGGCACATTTGGTTCGGCGGAGCTTGGTTCGGCGAAGCTGGGTGGAGTTTGGTTTGATGATGCTTTGGATCGGTGATAGTAACTCCGTCTCTTGGTCAGGTAGTAGGAGGATGGTCCGGTCCGGTGAGGCCTTAATCTGGTGATGATGGTTCAGCCAGGCTGGTTCAGCAGTTGTTATGTGGGGTTTGGTCCGGTGAATGGTAGTTCGGCCAGGCTGGTTCGGCAGTGGTTATGTGGGGTTTGGTCCGGTGGATGTTGGTTCGGCGTGGGCTGGTCCGGTGTGTGCCGGTCGAGTGTTGGTTCGGCTATGCGTAGGAATGGTCTTGGACCGGCTTTGGTTTTGGAGAGGCTTCTGGGCCGGTGATGCCTTGGTTTGGCGAAAACACGCCCAACATCGGCCAGCTTTCATACTGGACCCTCTTCCCGGGGAGGGACTGTTCCTCATTACACTGCAGATAACCGTGCCACCACTGCAGCGGTTGAAACAGAGATTGATGTCCGGAATCAACATGGACGTACTTCTGAACCTTACGTCCCAGAAGACGTCGAACCAAGGAGGCGAGACGTGGACCATCGACAGCGTCCGGTCCGTCCTCGCAATGTGGAACCCGACCATACCTTGGCTCCACGTGCATAGAACATTCAAACTCCAGACCTCCCTGCTATGATTGGTCAAATGATCCGTGAAATTCAGGGTCTTACCAACGACGACTGGGGAATCTCCCTAGTCACACCCCCTTTACGGATGACATACTATATGCCGAACCTCCTCAACGGTTCAGAATGCCTACTTTACCGGTTTATGAAGGAAATTCGGACCCAAACCAGCACATCCTAAAATATGAATGGTTGATGAACGCTACAAGAGCGGATGACGCGGTAAAGTTCTGTAGTTTTCCAATCTCTTTAGGGGGCATTTCCACTATGTGGTTTACGCGATTGCCACCCCGATATGTTTCTTGTTTCGATCAGATGGCCACAAAGTTTGTAGAACAGTTTCGTATGCATATTGCAAGGCTTAAGGATGTTAACACTTTGTCTAGCATCACTCAAGCTCCTGGGGAGACGCTTAGACGCTACTTGGAAAGGTTTCATGCTACATGTACGGAGATTAGTAACCCTAATGACAACTCAATCTTGATGGCGCTAACTAAGGGAATTGACCCTGACTCCGAGTTTGGAAAATGGTTGGCTGCGAAGCCTCCCGCGTCGTTGGACCGTTTCTACTCCAAAGCCGCGTATTTCTTAAGGTGAGAGGACTTGAAACAGTCTAGGAAGCAGGATGACGTGGGACCCAGTAGTGAGGGGTTCAAAGCAATGTAGCAATTAAACAGTCGGGTGAGAGTTATGGAAAGGTACAGCTGAATATACAGAACAACCAATCTCAACCGAGAAACAATGGTAGTCAGAATAAGAAACGGGATCAAAACCGTGGCCCGCGGCGTAGGGCTCCAATGTTTGATAAATACACACCATTGGATATGTCGTTAGAAAACATGTATCTGCAAACCTGTAATTCTATGCAATATAAGAAGCCTACTCCGAAGCCGTCATCGGAAACGGGAAAATTCTGTAGATTCCATGAGAGTTATGGCCACAATACCAATGAGTGTAGACATTTGCAGGACCTCATTGAGAAGTTGATCAGGGAAAGAAAGTTAGATCAGTTCATGCGGGCGCCGCAATCTGGTGGTGCGGGCCCGTCAAACCAAAATCATACTCAGAATCAAGAAAGACGAGAGGAACCCGCTCGTACGGGCAGAAGATTGGTGATAAATACAGTTGGTGGTTGTCCCCATCCAATAGACCGAAGTTGGAGGGATATGGAGTCGTATGCCAGTTCTATCAGGCATGCGGACTTTGAGTGTTGCAATAATTTTGATGAAGGGGCTCCGGCCAAACAACAGAAAACAATGACTGATGAAATCATGTTCAGAAGTCGAGATGCTGACAGGGTTAAGGCCCCCACCATTGACCCACTGGTCATATCTGCCCAGGTTGGTCCTGCTTGGATGAAGAGGATCCTGGTTGACAGTGGGAGTTCAGTAAATATTTTGTTCAAGAGAGCTTACGATCTGATGAAAATGGAAGCCAAGGATTTGAAACATTGCCAATCTCGAATTCATGGCTTCGATGGAAGTGCCATACCCACTGGAGTTACCAGTGGAGCTGGGAGTTGGAGAGTGTCGGAGAGTCTGCATATTGCAATTTGTTGTGTTAGATATTCAATCCCCCTACAACGCATTTTTGAGCTGACCGGCCCTCGCTGAATTCAGGGCAGCAATTGCCCCATGGTGTTTAACTTTGAAATTCCCCACCTATCGTGGGATTGGAATCATTCAAGGAGATCAGGCTGCTGGGAGAGCCTGTTATATTGCTGAACTGCGCGAGGTGCAGCGACGCGAGAAAGGAAAGGGCGTAAAAGAATCTCTCTACGTCCGCTTTGCGAATAATTGACAATTGGTGCCTAGGCCTCGGCCCGGGCACCACAACCAAGTCCAGAGGGATCTTGACCCTAGAGACAATGAAAATAAGGATGAATCTATAGAAAGTCAAGCTTCTCCGGTCAAAATGACGATCGATGTTCCGATCGGTAATGATGATTCGGGAATGTTAAAGATTGGGTCTCAGTTGAGCCAAAAGACACAGCAGGAATTGGTTGAATTTCTCTGGGCGAATCTCGATGTGTTCGCCTGGACACATTCTGTCATGTGTGGGATCTCGCCGGACATCGCGAGCCACACCCTGAATATTGACCTGTGGTGTATCCCGATCAAACAGAAAAGGCGTGGTATGGATCCAGAGAGATCTGTCGCCCTTAAAGAAGAGGTTGATAAGCTCAAATCAAACGGATCGAGATGCTTTATACCCGGAGTGGGTATCCAATCCTGTACTTGTCAAAAACTGAATGGGAAATGGAGGACATGTGTTGATTATTCTGATCTAAATAAAGCTTGCCCAAAAGATCACTAAAGTGCGGGATGAAGCTTAATCCTTCGAAAGTTCAAAATCCTTCGAAAGTACCGGATGAAGCTTAATCCACTAAAGTGCCACTTTGGAGTCGCATCCGAAAAGTTCCTTGGGTTCATTGTCAATGCTCGAGGAATAGAAGCCAATCCAGAAAAGATTTGGGCAATCAGAAACTTGCAGACTCCAAGAACAATAAAGCAAGTTCAGAGTCTCAACGGGAAGGTGGCAGCATTGAGCAGGTTCATATCGAAGTCTACCGACAAATGCATCCCTTTCTTTGATCTGCTCCGAAAAGGAAAGCGAAACTTCGAATGGACTACGGAGTGTGAAGGCGCGTTCCAAGCACTGGTTCAACATCTTTCCACACTGCCAATTTTATCAAAGCCTATCGACCATGAACAGTTGTATATTTACCTGGCGGTATCAGAGAATGCGATTAGTGCTGCCCTGGTTCGGGAGGAAGACCTAGTGCAGAAACCGATCTATTATGTTAGCAAGCGACTAACTTGAGCTGAGAGAAACTACCCAAAGCTAGAGAAGTTGGCCTATTGCCTAGTCATTGCCTCAAGGAAGCTCCGTCCATATTTTTAGGCTCATCATGTCACCGTGTACACCGACCAGCCTTTACGGTAGGTCCTTACGCGGCCTGAGATGTCTGGTAGGTTGCTTAAGTGGAATATCGCACTGAGTCAGTTCGATATCACTTATACCCCAAGAAGAGCAATTCAAAGTCAAGTCTTAGCAGATTTTATAGCCGAATTCACTATCCCAGAGGACTTGCCTGAGACCAGTAAACCTCCCGAATACATCTGGAAGCTACATACCGACGGCGCGTCCAACGATCGGTGTTCAGGTGCTGGGGTAGTACTTGAAACCCCCGAGGGCCGATCCATATGCTATGCTGTGAAATTTGAGTTCCGTGCTACCAATAATGAAGCTGAGTATGAAGCTTTACTTGCTGGGTTGAAGCTAGCCCATGATCTGAGAATTATTGCTGTGGAAGTTTACTACGACTCTCAGTTAGTCGTATGCCAAGTCCGGGGAGAATACCAGGCCAAGGATCGAAGACTAGCGGCTTATCTAGCTCGAGTCCAGGAAATACTTGATCAATTCGATTATTATGCCATTTTCTACATACCCGCGAGCACAACCAGAAGGCTGATTTATTAGCCAAGTTAGCAACTACGGCCGAAGCACAACAGACGGGACTCGTTTCCGTTGAAACTTTATCTTCTCCCAGCATTGGTCAGATGGAAACTGATTTTATATTTGAAATCGCTCTCGAAAAAGAGTCGTGGATGACCCCATATCGAAAATATATCGAGCACGGAACACTTCCCGAGTGTAGGAGTGAAAGAAGACAGATTCTTTGAAAAGCCTCGCGGTTTACCATTCAGGATGGAGTCACGTATAGAAGAGGATATTCTATTCTTCTCCTTCGATGTATCGCACACGATGAAATCAAAAGAGTGTTACATGATGTGCATGAGGGAGAATGTGGCGATCGCACCAGGGGGCAAGCCCTCGCCAAGAAAGTGCTTCGATATGGATACTTCTGGCCAACTGTGAACCGTGACGCCTCAGACTATGCAAGGAAATGTGATAAATGCCATAGATATGCTCAAATTCCGAGAGCCCCACCTACTGAGATAACCCAAATGGTCAGTCCCTGGCCATTTGCAGTATGGGGCATCGATATCATTGGCACTCTACCTCTTGCCAAAGGAGGAGCGAAATATGCCATCTTCGCAGTTGATTACTTTACTAAATGGGCTGAAGCTGAACCTCTTGCGAAAATCATGAAGAAAAAAGTAATCAACTTCGTAATTCGCAATATCATCTATCAATTTGGCCTCCCGCATACCATCATCACTGATAACGGAGCTCAATTCTACAGTGTTGAATTCAAGAATTTCTGCCAACGATTCCACATCCACAAGAAATTCTATGCGGTTGCACACCCTCAGGCGAATGGCCAAGTTGAAGCGGTTAATAAGGTTATTAAATCTATTCTGAAGAAATGACTGGAAATGGCCGGGGGAAAGTGGGTTGATGAATTACCTATGGCTTTACGGGCTTATCGAACGACCCACAAATCCACGACCGGACACACTACCTTCTCTCTATCTTACGGCTCAGAAGCCGTTATCCCAATTGAAATGAAAGTACCTTCTCATCGTGTGACTTATTATAACCCGAAAACTAACGCCATATTACTCGCTGAATCTTTTGACTTACTGGATGAGAAGCGTGAAGTGGCTGATTTGAGGGCAGCCGCATATCAAAATCAAGTCTCCCGATTATACAATGATAAGGTCCGACTACGGACCTTCGAACTTGGCGATCTTGTTTTGAAAAGAATTTATCCGATTCCTTCACACATGAAGCCAAATTGGGAAGGGCCATATGTGATCACTCAAAAGCTCGAGGATGGCACATTCTAGTTATCGACCATTGACGGTCTTACTTTGCCAAGAGCTTGGAATAGTGAAAGCCTCCGTCGCTACTACAAATGACAGGCTTCATTTATCTGATTCATTCTTTCATTTGCAATTTGTTTTCGCATTTAGAAATTTGAATTTGTAATAAGGCAACTGACTTTGCCATGTTTTCTCATTTTAGCACTAAAATGCCATCTCTTCGAGCCAGAGCTGTGATTTATTGAATATGACGTACACATCACGATGCACAGAGAGCTAAGTTCCATCGAACAGTGGAATTTATTCAAATAGCGAGTGACTGTGATATGACCGGTCACTCACTAAATGATACCCGAGCTCGGGGGCAAGCCACTATGCTAATATCAAAAAGGATTGATACACGACAATCCTTAAGACCACTCCAAACTCCCAGAGCGCGAGTTGGAATGTGAAAATTCTAAGAACGGCTTTGGAGAGGGCGGACACGTCTGTCTAACGACTCCAACCGTATCCTAACCAAGTTAGAGGAGGATAGACCCGTCCATCTAACGACCTCACTTGTTAATTTGGGGTGGATGCGATCTGACCATCCACGATCTCGATAAATCTATCGTTCCCAGAGTGTGAACGACCCCCTAAAAAGTCCAAACAGATGTGACTGACCATCTGTCGACTAACTTCAAATTCCCGAAGTACGAATTAGAGTATAAACATCAACTCTAGGTTCCCGGAGTGCGAACCGAAGTGTAAACACTAACTGCAAATTCCCAGAGTGTGAATTGGAGTTTAAACATCAACTCTAGGTTCCTAGAGTGCAAACCGGAGTGTAGACATTAACTCCAAATTCCCAGAGCGCGAATTGAGGTATAAGCATCAAATCTAGGTTCCCAGAGTGCGAACCAGAGTATAAACACTAACTCCAAATTCCCAGAGTGAAAATTGGAGTACAAACGTCGATAACTCTAGAATTCCCAGAGTGTGAAACAGATTATCGATCACAGATTATCCTAAGTCCCCAGAGTATGGACATGTGCTCAAGATTTGTGACAGGTGCGATTGACCACCGAAATATAAATACTGATCCCCGGAGTGTGGATGCGATTATTATCAGTAAACGCACACTATTGAAACCGCTCACCCTTCACTTGCTTCAACATCGATTTGACGATGTCAAGCCGGGAAGGCAGAGATAGAAGTGCGATCATTAGCCAATCATTACAACTGGATCCCCAAGCTGAGGGAAGCGCTTAAGTGTGAAACATTGACCGAAACAATACGACATCGAGTATCCAGCTTAATCTTGTGTCGTGGTTTATGTCCATGATTTTAAAACTTGTGTATGAAACAGATTCAATTCTAGAATTGATACTCCACATGCATACCAAGAAATGATTCAAACGTTACAACACTTAAACGCAAAAGACAGTAAAAACAGTTGAAGCAAAGAAAATAAAGTTTTATTTCAACTAAGTGGAAATAAGAATTTATGCACGAGTTCTTCCAAAAAATGCCTTCTAGCGGGAACCGAATTCGCGCCTATACACGACCTACTAAAGCAAAAGTAAACTCCTATCTACCAAAAAGTGTGCCTAAGGAATTTATTTATTCCTTCTTCTTCCTCGGCTTTTTCTTCAGTGTGGAGCCGCTTGCATCGCTAAGGATCTTTCGTTTTGAACTTTTCTCTTTAGGCGGGGAATCTCCGGACGAAGGCATGATATCGATCTCTTCCTCCGAACTCGAGTCTATGGGGATGCTCTCTTTAGGAGGAGTCGGAGGAACTAGATCTGGAACCAAGGGTGGAGTAGACACTCTAGTACCAACCAATGTCCCCCCGGGCGATATCATCCTAAGTGGAGTCGGACCCAGCGCCGTCACGCCACCCTCATAATCACCGCCATGAGCCGCTGTCTCTATCTCAGCATTAATTTCAGCCAATATCTCTGCTTCTCGAATAGCACGAGCTTCGCTGAGGGCGTAAGTGGACTGTGACGAAGCACTAGAAGCAGGCGGGAACACACCAAGAACGAACGGCATGTCCGCAAAAGGGTCGCTGTGTCGGGCCAGGAGCTCATTCATCATCTTCCCGTCAAAGGAAATTGAGCCCTCCTGTGTCACCTCAATTGGCGCGACTGTAGTTGTGTTGATCGCCTCGGTAATGATGGCCTCCTGCACTTGATGTGATTCTTGGATTGTAGGAGGCACTGTCAATGTAACTTCGCTCAATGGACAAGGAAGAAAAGAAGTTGTTAGAACATGCTTCAAAAAACAAGCCCTTCATTTCAGATACACATGAAATTTGTTCAGAGTACCTTCCTCTATTCGGCTTGCGGTTGGCTGAACAGTTTCGGATGAATGCTCCTTAATAGGAGATAGGCGTGGCTATTCAGGGTCGTATGCCGGGACGGGCTGGGGCTCGATCACTGGAGTGGGCTCAGATCGAGATGAAGTAACCATCTCGGAACTTGTAGCAGGATGCTCAACCCCGGTACCTTCCCCAATTTCTAAGTACTGGGTGCCTAGTCTCTCCCTCTTGCATGAAAGATCATAGAATCATGGAGAACATTCTTTTCATCTTCGCTCAATATGCGGTTTTCCAGCTCAAATTCATCGAGGGCACCACCCAATAACACTGCCTTCTCTTCTTCGACCAGCAAATTCTAGGTGTTGTATAGATGTGTAGAGTAATCGTCGAGCCATACCAAGTTCCTGTATCTAAGTACGTTGGCGTTGTAAGTGACGAAAAGCTCCTCTATGTCCGCCTCAAGCCTGGTCTCTACCAGCCGAACCTTCTCATCAACTTCGGCCTCCACCTCGTGGACCTTTTCCATGGCCGTATCTCTTTCCCTCCGGAGCACCACCGCTTGATGCACGCTTTCTATGCGGCAATGTTAGCAGCATCCTTTTCCTTTATGATTTCAGAAATTTTGACTTAACCTCGTTAAGTTCTTTAAGGACTGCGTCCTGTTCAGCAATAACGATGGTGTTCCTATGGCTCATGTCCTCCACTGTGGCATAATGCTCCCGCTTCATTCTGTCCATCACACTTGGGCCTCGTCGGCTTTCTTAAGGGCCTCAATCTTAGATTGGCAAGAAGACTCGGCCTCGCTATTGAGCGCTTGAATAATACGATCTTTCTCGCTGAGTTCTTTCTCTACCTTTTCAATCATGACTGCCCAGTCGAAGGCCACCTTCGATGCTTTTTTCGTGATTTTCGACCATTCCTGATACTGGAAAAATATGTCCGCGACATAATCATGTACTGTAGTTTTGGCCGACGCCGGGATCCTTTTCAAGCGTGGGGGAAAGACGAATCTATCAAAACATATATCAAGGAAGTCCTTTTTCAGCTGAGCGATCCTCATTACTCCATCCCCAGTGGGCTCGACGAGAGCCTGTGTAGTAGTTGAAGGATCCGCCACTTCAGTTGGACGATGAGAGTCGGGCCGTGAAGAGCGAGAAGATGACTTGTGTCATGGAGTTTCTAGAGGCCTCGAAACATGAACCGGAGGCGGTGCGGGAGATCTAGGAGGGGGTGTGCGAGATCGGGATCAGTGTACATATCCTCTATCCCTATCAGACCGCTCCTGGCTGGAATAGCCTTAACCGTGATCCCTATCTCATTCCTTCCTGTGTGACTCGTAGTAGGACGAAGATTTATGTTTGCTGCGTATACTACCGAGCATTGTGCCTCGACCGAACATGGTATCTGCAAAGAATAACATAAATGAAGTTAGTAATCTTCAGAAAAAGGCAGCTTACGGTCAGAAATCGTGTAGTGTCGTGAAGTGTGTATGTAAGTGCGTCTCCCCGACCAACGGGATGTGTCAACCACACTAGCGGGCAGAGATTCGCTTAAAACTAGGGCGTGTTGGAGTTCATCCAATCCGGCATCATGCTGCATGGACACATCGTCTGGAATTGGAAGATCGGCTAGCCCTTCATAAAGACTTTCTGTTCTTGGGGGAGACACCTCCGAAATTCTAATCTCGGAGGTGGGCCGGGACATGACAACAGATTTCAATCTTACCTTTTTGGATAGCTTGAAAACGGCTGCCTTGCCTTTTCTCTTCTCTTCAGCATCCTGGACTGCATCCACAGGCTCGCCCAACGGTTCCTCGTCGGTGTGGGTTCTTTCAGAGTCAGCCTCTTCGATTATAACAACTCAAGGCTTTTTTCGCTTAACTCGCTCCCTCGAGATAGTTCTTAATGCACCGTCGAGCCTTATACTTTATCTTCGCTCGATCAGACCAAGAATTCTGAGATTCCTATCCGTCAGGACCAAGTCAATATTTCTATCTTCGCTTGGGACCTCTTGAAGAACCCGAACTATTTCCTTGTAATATCCGCATTCGGGGCACTGAATTATTGCTGTAAAGAAAAAGAGAATATGAGTTGGTCTCATTTACAATTATCTTGTCAACAGCTCGAGAAAATAGCAAAGCTCACATCTAAATAGTCATCACCTGGCAAATCCTGGAGAGAATCTAACGTAAAACCACTCCATCTTGAAGTAGCTTAGCCTGGTTCAGGACCCCGTGATTATTTGATAATTTCTCACGGCCTCTAGAAATGTGAAGGATGGACTTCCTGTCCGACTCTTGAAATTGAACAGATATCTTATCTCGGTCAGTCGGGATGGACGATAGAGGTGCTCCATAAATGCAATGAACAAGCTATTGAGCGAAGCATATCCATTTGGGTGTAATTGAGTTGGGGCGATCCCTTTAAAGGACAGCACTTCTCTTTTATACTGATTGAATGGGGGGAGCATCCCAGCTGTGCACGCATGTCGATTGAATGCGGTATACCCTTCTGGTGGATTGTGTGGTCTATCATTTGGTCCTGGCAGTAGCACGTCGTCCATCGACAAACTGTGCCTTAGGCATATTCTCCCTAGCATGTCTTTCGAAATGTTGGATGGGACAGAGTCTGGCGGACTATTGATAAGAGGTGCGTCCGGTACCTCATCAGGGGCTGGATCGATAACTTCGACCTCAATCTCAGGTATTTCAAGCACGGGAGGAATTGAACTCTGAGTTTCCTGTGGTTGCGAGCTTGGAGTTTCCATAACTAACTAACTCATGAGAAATTATCATTAGACGACAAAGAGCCCGTGTGTTCCCCTCGTGTAAAGTGTGTGTTGTGCAGTGCAGTGCTGTGCATTGCTTGAATAAATTTTGTGGAGTTAGAGAAAAATTGGCAAACGACAAAGATAATCGGAATCCAGTTGGAATGACCGTCATCGCTGACCGTCATCACCAAATCATCCAAATGTTAGCAATCGATCCGAATTAAAATCTGTTATTATCATGTTAAGTTGTGGTGCCTTCGTCGAGCTTCGATGGGTAGTCAAGTATGCAGTTTAACGGTCAAGTCCGGATATGCAAAAATGAAGCTCATCGGAATTGTGCTAAAGAGTGTTCAAAATTTCATATCCATCATGGAATAGGTTCGAATCGACCACGGGAAGTTTATTCGTATCCGTCAAGATCTGAATTTCGTATCGATCACCATTGGTAAACTTTGAATTGATCAACAAGGTTTGAGTTTGTATCGATCAATAAAGATGGGTTCGCATCGATCCTTGATAGACAGATTCGTATCGATCAGGAAATTCACGGCTTCACATCGATCACGTTCAAATCGATACTTGTCGTATCGATCATTAAAGTAAGATTCGTATCGATCTAAAGCCGAGGATTTCGAGACGACTGGTTGCTTAATTCTCGCATCGATCATTACTGATCGACACGATCTACCACCATCTCAATCGATACGAGCAACAACATCTCCCTTAGGAAATCCCTGGAATCGATGCAAAATCCAAGAAAAAACGTCATTGCCTGCATCGATTCGAACACAGGTCCCCGGATCGACACCAAACACAGATCGATTTATTTTTTCCACTCTTTCTTCCCCAATCAACAGAGACATCGCCATGGCCATTTTCGACCAAGCTTTGACCTAGATCCGACCTTAAAAGTTGCCAGAATGGATAATTGGTGAAGATGGAGTGGATCTGAGATTCAAGCCTCGTCGTTAGGATTTAGTTGCAACCGGTTCATTACCTAAATTGAAGTTGAAATTAGAAGGATTGGAAGGGTGAATCTGATTGATTCGAAAGCACTATGCGGTTCTTTTTCTTTCTCGAACAACGTGGATCGATGTGAAAGTAGAAAATAGGGGGTGCGGCAATAAAAGTAAAAAAGTGAAAATGGCCGAAATCCTGAGTATTTATATGGAGCCTAGGGAGCGAGTGAGTCACTTCGCCTCCCAATCAACGTGACCGGTCGCAACCGGTCAACCCACGAATCGATTCAGATGCTTTATTCGAACCCATCAGCCCTTGCCTTCATCAAGGCGAAGTTACCACCAGGGTTTATCGGTTCAAAACTACAATTCGTTTCGATTGTTTTAACTCCACCCGCAACGTGTCGATGCCAACTATGCCGTTCGAATCCACCAGGTCACAGCATCCAGAAGCCAACTTTCATCGATACGAATTATGAATCGCCTATTCATATCAAACAACAGAGACCATCGATACGAAATGATGATTCGCACCCATTATTGCCAAACATATCGATGCGAGAACAACTTTTCAAACTCCTATGTAGATCCATGAGAGGATCGATACGAAGGAACGTCCAAAAACAACCATCAAGCGTTGTTACAACTCGAGTTTCACATTGGTTCTGGAGAGGATCGATGGGAAATTCGGTACAAGAAAACTGACAACGACTCGTGAACTTGCAACATTAGCGAGAGTCGGATCAACATATGTACATATATGTCAAACTAATATCCCACTTCAGCATTAACAGGAATTGGATATTCATTTAATAATAATTACAGCGACAAACAGCTAAGCACTGATCATGCAGCAATCGGTTACAACGACGCCGGGTTGCAGCTTCCAACAAAAAGACAATGACTGTTCAGAATGAAGGCTGCAGCTTTTTAAAGCACGTCATGTTTCCACAAGATGTACTTTGGGAGGCAAATGTTATCCCACCTTTTGGCAAGGCCGTGACATCAAGAGCTTGACTAGGAACCAAGGATGAATCGTCCTAGAGATCACTAAAACATAGGTCTACTATGGATGTCGGTAAAAAATTTCCGAGTCCAGACCAAGATACAACTGACAAGACATGATGAACTAAGCCATGGAAGTTAGCATTCCAAATTTCAAGTCAATCTGAGTTCGTATGCATAAGATATGATCGATTCAAATTGGAGGAAACAACCTCGTTTTCGTATCCATCGGTAAGCCATAGTTCGATTCGATCCGGTCTGCATCCATCGCCCACTTCGCATCGATCAGTTCCCCTGGTTCTTATCGATCGAGCTATCAGTATTCGTATCCATCAGCTTCGCATTGATCGAATTCGAATCCATCAAGAAGCCTAGGTTCGACTCAATCTCATTTGAATCCATCAGGACGCCTCGGCTAAGCTCAATCTCGTACAAATCCATTGACAGAGCATGCATTTCGTATCGATTGGCTCTAGCCTACTTCGTATCCATCAAGTGTCTACTTGGCTCGTATCCATCAAGAGAAGTCATGTTCGTAACCATCAGTCTCCATTGGTTTGTATCCATCAATGTTATTGCTGTTCGAATCCATCGAAATATCAATACCTCGTATCCACAGTTGAGCTTTTGATCGAATCCATCGTCTTCGCATCGGTCAGGGGTCCAGTGCCATCGCATCCATCTGTCTCGAATCCATCAGGCAACTAACCTTCGTATCCATCAGATGACCTTGCTTCGCATCCATCAGATGGTGACTATTTTGTATCCATCAGGGGCTCTTGTTCGAATCCATATCCAATAGCTTGTTCGTGTCCAGCAAGTCAACAGAGCCTAGATTGACGCAACGGTCATCGATAGAAATGAGGTGAGATCCATGGATGCGATGCAGTCAAACCGGAGCAAAAGGTGGATCGATTCGAGGAGTGCGCGCCACGTCGCCGTAGAATCACGTGCTTCATCAAGTCGAAGTAGATCGATTCGAAATCATGGTTTCTAATCAGACAGCCACCGAGAAATCCAATTTCGTATCGATCATAACTCAAAATCCACTTATCCAAATGCTATGAAATTTTCACAGGAGATTACATACAAGCCAAAGATAACTTCCACCAAGTTTCAGCTCCATTGTACACGATCTTGATTGATACGAATTGATTAGCAGCATCATTAGTCTTTATCTACCTCTTATATCTTGACGAATCTCTTATAAATCCCTATAATTGTAATATAGCTATTTAATAAGAGAAATTCACAATGAAGTTAGGTAGCACTGCCGAACCATTCTATATCTTGTGTCATTTACCCATTGGATGCTCATTTTAGCTCTTAAACCTTACAATTAGCAAGCAACTTTTGCGTTTTGCGGTGTAAATCCAAGGTTGATGAAAAAATACATTCAACACTTGTATTATAAAATCACAGTGGTAGAGCTCGAGCATGCGTGGGACATCAGCATTGTAACCTACTCATAAAACCATAATATACGTAGCGATCAACCTAGGATAACCAAGGAAGTCTTGTGAGAAGGCGGCTACCAATTTATGGAACTGCATGTGGACCCACATTCCTCCATCCTTCATAGTCCATGACCCCTCGGTCAGGAACTCCAACCATAAAGAGGATTAGCCTAATGTAGCAGACTACTAACCACTAACCAATGATGGGAAAAGAACATATTGTTACATCTGTGTTTCCCAAACCCTATTAGCAAGCTGATGCAAGTGATGAACGAAAGGTACTCCTCCCATGATAGAGGTCGAAAAGCGAAAGGAAGGCAAAGAATAAGGTGAAATCTAGAAAGTACCATATAGGAGCAATGACATAACATAAGGATGGCATTGTTCTCTTGGGGATGGCATTAAGGGTAGGGTGCTGAGCCAAAGAACTTAGGGTTGATATAAGATGTGGGAAACAATATGCAACCTTAACACTCAGAACCGCATCACAACTTTTAAAACTAAGCCATAATTTGAATGAAGTTCTACCCAAAACAAATGAGTTGCATGGAACATGCCCTATCCTCCTAACGATTTCAAACCCATACAAAGAAAACTATGCGATATAATCACTAACACTTGACCAAGATAGGATTATAATGGACTGCACAACCATTGCGCACAACTCCTCACCAATACCTACTCCTAACACATGCCGAACAAAAGTGAATATTGTGCATACCAAAAGGCCTAATATGCCCTAGTAGTATCCCTAGAGCACATATATTACTGACATTTTCAAGTGTGAACCCGTGTTGCACTCATTGGGAACCTCCTAAGCAGTACCATAAGGAATCAAAAACATTCCAAGGGCTATACATAGGGCAACTCAAATAGCACTTCAACATAGTTCTATACTTAGTAGAACACAACAAAGATACAAGCAACCTTTATCGAGTAGATGACGCATATCAACATCAAGAGCAGCTCAGGACAAATTCATACAGATATTGGGCTAACATCACAGATTGGAGGAAAAGCAACTCATCTTCATTTACCCTTAGCATAGTGTCAAACAAATACTGCAGACTGGGCATGAAAAATCACTCCTAACCATTCCTAAGGCAGTGCCATGCAAATAGTGTGCATCAAAAGGCCTAATTCAGCCCTAGAAATATCAATAATGGCAGGGCATAACAAGAGCACAACTCATAACATTTTTAGAAGAAATGCTAAAAATAGCACAACTCGTCCTCTAAAAAAAGGAAAATCCTAAGCCCGCTACTCCTCAGATCAGAAATGCATAAACCTATTCAAATATAAATTTTCCATCTTAATTCTAGGTGTTCCTGCTTAAATTTCAAACTTGCGAAAAATTTAACCGCCTAAATTGTTTCTTTCCACGAAGGACACATCGGCAATCCATACACATTAAAAAAGTGAGATAGATGGATGACACATGAGAGGATCCCAAGGGTGGAAATTAAGACAAAAGAAGAAGATTTATGGCAATCCACATGCATTTCTATACTATAAATAGAAAAGGTACTATAGCAAGAGGGGCACCGTTTTAGGATTTCATATTTTAAAGGATAATAGCTAAATCTTTGTACCCCCTACCATTGATATCTATACTAAGGAATATAAAAAGGAGAAAGTGAAACTTTTCCCGTTGATGCAGGATTCCTTAATATTTGAACCACATAAATTCTTTGTCCCTACTTTTTTTCGTTTTCATTTTACCTGCCATGTTTTCGGTGCTAGATTTACTCTTGTTATTTATCTAAATTAGATGTTAACTAAATTTGACATTTTAACAAATAGTTAAAGTGCAACCACATAATTATGCAAGATTTAAGCAACATAATTACAACTTAAAAAGGGAAATTTAATTTCATATAAATTTGTTGATTCTAAATTGCGGATGTAATCAATGGTATAATTACTTTTGCGTTCAGTTGAGGTATTATGAGATGAAAAATCTCAGCATCTTTTTTGGCACTAGAATGAGTGCTTGAACCTCAGTTTTTCATTCTCAGTAAATCTTTCCCTTGTTTTCCTTTATACACAATGAATCCCATGGATTCCACCGCCCCCTGCACAGGAACAATTACACTAATCCTAAAAAATGAGGCCACTCATTATCTCAAAACCTCAAGCTAAGGCGGAATCTTCTATTGAGGCCCTCATAAATCTAATCCTAGATGTGGTTCATTCCTTCAAAAATTAAATAAGCCACATATGGGGGGCTAGAGAAAAATGGCCCAACATACTATGCACGGGCTAACCTCTACTCTGCAATCCACAGCTAATCACCATCACTCACGAACTGTGCTCACTATGTAGCGGACAACTAAAAACAGCACCCTTTGAAATGGGAGGGGTGATGCTAGCCAGAACAATGATGCCACTTTGAAATTAATCTAGATCAACCCGTGTATCAAATCCAAGTTGGACAACATTAATCTGCTCTTATTGAAAAAGCAGGCCCAATCTTCCCATGATAATGATGACACCACTTCTAAGGGAGATTCATCCTAGATGGACCTAGAGGAAAATGAGATATGACAGTTAAAGGCTCATGTGGAACAACCCGTAAGGCTTTGCCAATAAAACACTAGGGAAAAGTTTAGGGAAGAAGGTTCTTTTCCATTAAGTGAAACCAATATAAAAGAAGATTTTTTGGACAACACTAAAGCCCTATCGGTCAATAAATTCGATGGAGCTACTAACCCATTGACCATACCTGCACTTTTGAGTATTACATGGACATTTTGAAAGTAGGGAATGGCCCAATGTAAACTTTTACCTATTTACTTAGTTGATGCAATCTCCCGATGATTAAGGACGTACGGACTAGGTAAGGTCGATCTTAGAGGCAGCTATCCATAGACTTTCAAAGGTAATTCAATCTGGGAAGAGAATCCTTTCTAGATGTAAACAACCTATCGTGCATGAAGAAGGAAGAGAATGGAAGCTATGCAAATTCATGAAGCGCTTCAAATCTGAGGCACTCTAGACTGGAGTAACCAATGAAGAAGCACTACTAATGGAGGCCTATGCCGGGATAAGAAGAAACATGTCAATATTGTAGAAATAGTAGAAAACCATGTCATAGTGTGAAGGCTTTCTATGAAAAGGCAAGTGGTTATATTAGAATAGAAGAGGCCGGATATGCAGATCCAGTGCTGTTAGCACAAAAATGGTTGCAAACACCCAAGAATAGTTTTTTATGGAGTAGTAGATGAAGAAAAGAAAAATTAAACTGCGTAAATGAATAAGTAAGCAATAGAGAATAAGCAGTAATTAAAGACACGGAGGGTTATAGTGATTTGGTGTTGTATTTCTACGTCCACTTTGAAGGCTATCCATTATTGCTCTCTTGTGAATCTAGTTTCAACAGTAGAATAAAGGCAACACTTGATTACAATGGAGTTAATAGTAAGCGGCAGTGTAATAATCATGAAAATGAACATATAGGCCTATATTTATAGGATGAGATGACGAAATATTTTTGCTAAGATTTTGGCAGAAGGCTTTGCAAGTCCAAGGGGCCCAGCATAACGATCGGCAAACAATACTTATTGTTTTAAAATGATCTGTATAAATTATACTAATCGTTATTTTTATCTCTGATTGCCATAGGATTGTTATGGGGGTCCCACATGCCTTTAAGCCTTGCTCCTAAAATATAAAGTCATTCTAAGTTTAGATTGTGAGATATGGATCAATCTCTGCTGCATTTGGATCCTTCACTGAGCTACCCCAATCGTTACGAAGGATCGACATAAAACGATTGGCATTTCTCGAACCTTCAATTTTTGAAAGTTTCAAGTGAGTTTGCCTTATGTATTTTGAGATAACAACCGATCTTCGCTAATTTGAGCTGTTTTATGGATTGTTCCCAATCAGTCCATGTAAATCTTTGTTTTATCCATAACTCGAGCATATGAACTCTGATCGACTTGAAATTTGGAATATAGCTTCAAGGGGATATGAATGTCACTCCATGCCAATTGCACCTCGATTGGGTCCCGATCCAGATCTGCTCGACCACCATCTACAGTATCATATACAACTGATTCTTAAGGCTGGTAACCATCTGTTTCTTGCTAAGTTGATGATATCTCGACCTTGCCAAAAAGTGGAATAACATTTGCCCCCCAAAGTATGTCTTGTTCGGACATGATATGCTTTGTAAAATTTCATATTTCGATCGTCGAAGAAGGACTCCATTTAGTTCGTTGAATGGTCATTACCCTTTTGTTGAGTCACTTTTTGTTAAGGGTAGTGCCTCCTTTCGTTCATTATGACTATTGGTCGATTCCAAATAGTAAAAATATTAGATCATGGCTTATTGATAATCATCTTGTTATTTTACTGGTGATTATCAGGTGATGATATTTTGATTTTTAATCTTCCTTTGGTTGATTTTAGGTGCGAATTTAATTTCTGTCAATTTCAGAAAAGTTGAACTTTAAAACATATATTGGTTTGTTTACGTGTCCATAACTAATCCCTAATCACGATTGCATGTCCATGGGACATTGTCAAATTTCAGAGTCATTCCTTGTCTTGTGTGAACATCTATGGCCAATCGTTATTTATTAAATGGAAAGTTAGATTGCCTTTGTACGGTTGGTTTTTAAAAGAACTAATGATCAAGGGTGATCATTATTTTTGAATGGTTTTTCATATCCATCTATCTACGATCATTTACACTTTATATACATATATATCTTTCTAATGATTATTACTGATCGTTAGTTCATATATAGGAGTTTCGGATCGTTTTAGGTAGTGGAACGATCAGTAGGGATTCTAACTTGAAAAATCAGCATTTTTGATGGGCCGAATGATCGGTATATGCTATTCCTATAAAACTTTCATCCTTAACCATATATTTTGAATCTAGGTCGATCGTACATCGGTTCGTAGAATCTTGGATCATTTTAAAATGGTCGGTTCTACGTTTGGGCCATAATGGGTCGGCCTTCCTGTTAATGTAAAACCCTTTCTTCTTGTTCACCTCCATCTCCGCTCTTCCACTTTTTACCATTCTGACATCGAATGGAAAAAAGATAAATCATGCTGCTCCACCTCCTTCCTCTTCCCATTTCATCTCGATATATCATTGCTCTAGCTCCCAGTCTCATCTAGAACTGAATTCGAATCTCTCCATTTTCTAATCTCACACTTAGGTAAAAGGACTTGAACTTGTTTTCTGATTCAAGGACGAGACTTCGAGTGCCTTAAATCGCATGTTAGTTCGTTTAATTGGTGGAATCGTTCAATGTAAACCAAGTTTGAGAGAATGGGAATTGGGGAAGATGGATTTGCTGAACATGGGAAATGCACATCGGTGCATGATGATCATTCTTGGATGTTCTAGTAGATCTTTGGACATAGTGAATTTCAAAGCGAATTGATCGATTGGCAGAACGATCTTATGAATGGAGTAGAGAAAACGATCAGTTAGAAGGACAAATTGGAATGAACGGTTAAGACGAAGCTCGAACGGTCGGTAGTGAGGCATGGGTAACGATCGATGATGATAAAGTGAATGATCGATTGTCTGAACATGAACCTAAAAATTGAAACCTAATTAAATAACTTTAAACCCAAGCATGGGCTTTGGCCTTACACATTCAAGTGAATTCATATGACTTGTATAGGACTTGAACCGCATACTTGGTAAATTTGAACTTTGACATGAACTAATGCCACCGAATATTCTCTTGGAGCTCATCAGTGACTTGAATATAAAAATTGGATCTTCATTTGCTGATAATACATTATGAAACTCAAACTACGTCGCCCCCTAATGACACAAAGAAATGGTTAAGATGGTTAGGAATGACGTTCTCTCCGGTCGAACTTCGAAGTCTTGTTGTTTTTTTCTAATTTTAATTTCGTACAACTTACAGCTGTATTGTATAGCACTTCACCACACCACACTAGCGCTCACTTTGCACTGGGGGTTACAGGTTACTTTATCTAATCCTGATTTTTACTAAGTTTAATAGCAATAGGTTCTAGACGTTTTGGACGTATTACAGCTATGCCAGTTGGACCATCTTCTCAATAGGATGATCCTGGTATGGAATAAGTTCTACAACCGATACTGATAGTCCGTCCTCTAGTCATCATTTAGAACAACCAAAATGCCCAAGCCCATAGTCTGATTTTTTAATGCAGTTCCCATTCTTCCACCTAAAGTTGTTGATCCTGCTCTCGATGCTCTAGAGAATCAGTTATTCTGGAGAACCCTACTAATTCCATAGCCTCTAAAGTTAAGGAAGATGCTCTATGCTGAGTCTTCGTAATGCATGGAATTCCCTTCGATGATGTATTGGTTTCGTCATAGGATAATAAGGCTAATAGACCTCCATAAAGATACACAACGTGCAACAAGTTCATGTGCTAGGGCAGATGCGTGCCGCCATTTAACTCATATATCTGGGAAAGTCTCCATTATTTGAGGATAGCTCCAGCATAGCTTCATTCGAACGGCTGCGTTTTCTTAATTGTACTTATATGGTATTCATGGAGTTCTTCAATCATCCTCCAACATTCAGTTCATATTCTCTTCCAAGCGATGGACAGGGAGTCTTTCATTTACATTTCTTGAGTCGACAAAGAAGTGTTAGATTCTAACTGGCGTATAGAATAAATTAAGTGCCTTTAAAAGCGAGTGGTTCTTTTTCCAATGTTCGCCCTATTTCGCTCGACAATGGCTGGAAAGATGTAAGTGTTAACCACCATATTTAAATTAATGTGGAAAACCGACATTCAGGTCATATTCCCGACTAAGCAGTTCCTTTACAGGAACCGTCACTCAACCTAGTGGTAATCTTTATGAGGAGGCGGTCACGACTCTCAAAAGTGCACAATTGGAAAATAGGAACATCAAATATCTTCTTACGGATGAACACCCTGTTACTTTTTGTTTGATAGAAGAGGGCTCTAGAATAGGACTAACAAAGATTGCTCAAACTATAGGATAAGACCACGGACTGCAGTCAGTCAAAGGGGCAATCAAATTGATCCCGTTGTGCCCCCAGCCATAGGTGCTGAGGAATTCGTTGGTATTGATGTCGAAGGAGATAAAGGCGACGTGCCTAGTCGTAATGATGACGAATCTTGTCTTGGAATAGACATCAGATCCTTGCATACCTTACAGCCTTTGGTTCTCGATAAAAGAAAAAATAAAAACCTATTTATACATTTACCAAAAATCATCTTTCTGATCAACTCAAGTCGTCGATGGAACCGAAGATTGTTCAAAATGAACCCTCTTCTCAACCGTCAGAGCTTCAAGTTTGCCATTTGATTCTTTGTCTAGTCTGCTAGTACCGCATGACCTTGATGGTTTCCACTTGACTGATGTGAGGATTGATGGGTCGGACTCTCCCATTAGAACTAGCACTGAAATTCCAACTTCTAAAGGAGAAGTTACTCCAACGAGTAAAGCTCCTGCACCTGGTTTGTCGGTGGGTAACATAAGAACACTTGCACACACTTGCACACACTTGCACCCCTCAACATTGCATTATGCTTGACTTGTGCTTTTTAATGCTTAAATTTAACTGACTTAAATTTTTCTTTGCAAAAGTGATGGTAAATAAAGGGAACATGTTTTATTCCCTCCGTGATATACACCACCAACCCTGTGGTTCATGCTCTAACTCTTACAGTTAAAGTGGTAGTCAAGAGTATTATTATTCCAGTTATTGCTCTAGTCGAGACCGTGGTCATCAAGATAAGGGTGATGGGATAATCCATCTAAAGATAAGCATCGATCGAGATCGAGATCCCTTCCTTTAAAGGGTTTTGATAAGCCAATTGATTGTTGTGACTCACCTATCGATCCCTCTCGTGGTCCCCTTCCCATTTCAATTCCTCCACGGCCTTTAGTTCCTTCTCACTCTCAGTGATCCAGTTATCGTCATCGCCATAGTGAACATGCTACTGCTCATAGGCCCGACAAGGAAAGTACCAATATAAAAATCGCTACCAAAGATCCTATGATCAATCTAGCTGCTTGCACGACACAATTCTGAGAAGAGTTCCTAAATCCATGTTTTGAAGGGTTCTTTTTTCCTCCTAATCTAAAGAGTGTCCCAGAACATGTCCAAAAAATGACTATTGATTGTGTCACTTATATCCACAAGCAGAACCGTAAATGGATAAAGGCAGTGGAGAAAATGTTGAAAGTCTCATTTGAGCGTGCGGTAGAAATTAAAAAGTTAAAATGCCAGGAATCACAAAATAAAAGAATTATCGATACATTGAAAATAAGTTAGAGGCTTCTAGGACTTCCCTAGCAGAGGGCCAAGGGAATAGCTAATGCTACTATCAAATCCATGGAGGAGATGAAATCCAGTCATCTTGATATGGTACAGGTGTTGCATCATTGAAATCAAGAAATAACACTCAAGAAAGATACATATCGAGGTAATGAATTTGTAGCCTTGATGGAGATAGCGGACCTCGAGGCTAAGATCGAGTATGAAAATAAGCAGAAAGATGATGCTTAGAAAATTGCTCAAGATGCTTATGATGAGGTGGTGAATATTTGACTTGAGAGAGATACAACCGTAGAAAGGGCCAAAGATGTTGATGCACTTATTCAACATGAAGTAGAAGCTGCCAAGGATAAGATTAGGGAGGAGATAATGAACTAGCTCCACCCACTTCTTGCTTTACAATGCCAATGTTCTCAAGCATAGAAATTTAACATTGCTTGGTGATAATTATCCCTACCAACTGTGGCATGTGTGGGAATTTCTTATCGCAAAAGAAAAGAGACTCCCTAATACTGAGGAAATCGACATGTGTAGGCCTGAAGGTGAAATGTTATTGGGCGATTAAGCCAAAACATTGCATGATATCTAGCTTTCACTTAAGAAAGAATCTGTTGCCGCTTCTTTACTTAAGAAAGGATCTGGGTTGATACAACTCGATGTTGCAATTGAATTGACTCCAGCATCCCAGGCTATCCCTAGCTCCACATCAGATTCTTAAACCATCCCTAAGTATGATCTAGATAAGCCTCAGCTTTCTCCAATTCCCGAATGCAGTCCTGGGGATATTTAGGCTCAACTTGGGAGCCAACCGAGGTAGGTTTTTCGCCGACATTTTCCGTCTTTCCTAAAGTTGGGATGTCATCTGTTGATATTTCTAATCTTTCCACCTATTTTTTCATAGCTTTAAATCTGTTAGGTGTCGTTCCTTCTCCATCACAAGAGCTACAATTGGATCACAAGCGGCCATGACAGAATCCATTCAAGTTAAAACTTCGGTCACTGCTAAAGGTGCTTAAGAAGAAACTTTCGTTGTTAATGATTAATTCATGGAGACAATTTTCAAGGAAGGATGCGATCCACACCATGAAATTCACTTTAGTGAGGACGTTGTAATCCCAGGTTCTTCCAACCACACTGATGAGCTTAGCATGAAAGAACGCATTGAGAAGGAAAAGTTGTTGAAAAAGAAGGCAAAAATTGAGCCTGTTGATATGGATTTCAATGAGCCCATTCTATCCCACTCCAGATGATCCCTCCTAGCAAGATAATTCCTAGAGATGAAGTCCCCCCAATTTCTGCTATTGAGAGTGTCTTGATCCCTCCTACTTCTAAAGATGATGCCGCCTCGATCGACATAACTGAAGATGTTTCTTCATAGAAAAGATGAGGCAGAAAAGGGTCGAAGAGATGATAAAGTGGTAGTTGGATGGAGCCATTCCCAAGATAAAAAAGAAAGATAGGAAATCAAAGAAATAATCACTGGGTTGGTGTGATGTGTAAATAGCTTGGATGGATCCGTTCTCTTTTTGTTGGTTGTGTTTGTTTAGGAACAACCCCTACTTTTACTTCTCATATTGGATAAACTTGTATTGTGAACAACATGTTTAGTGTGAATAAGAATTTTTTTTTTATTTTTGTGTAGATTTTTCATATCATTTGTTTAAATGATCGAGCTATCACATTTTCCATTTAATGTACTTATGATTCTTTGCTCGTTAAGGTTAGATATTAATTTGACTTATCCATCCCAAGGCCTCCTTGAGGTCGTAGCCTCGAGTCGTATTAAACACTAGGCATGAACCTTAGCGATACGCCATCGAATTCAGCAGTTTTAGTAACTATTCTCCTGCCCTCGGTATCAGGTTAGTGAAGTTAGATGGTGGACGGTGGAATTCTTCCCTTAGCGAATTTATACTCCTATCGGTTTTAGGCTGGAGTTTATGGTATAGTGAGTGGTCGAATCACACTCATCTAATTATTTATACTCATATCCACACTCTAGGGATAAGTCGTTAAAGGGCTGTAGAATCAAACCCATTAGCATCTATACTCAAATTCCCACTTTGGGGACATGAGTTATTTCATAGGTGATCAATCATCTCTACTTAGCATTTATACTCATATCTGCACTCTAGGGACGTGAGTTATTTGTGACCTTCCATTGCTGTACATGTTCGCTCAAAGAGAACTGAACTCAATAGTTTTCCGAGTAACTCACGTCCTTAAAGTGCGAATATGAAAAACGGTCGTTAGCTTGAAAGTTCCCTCTCCAATCCTCTGCTCGATGACATACGGTCCTTCCCAAGTTGGATTCATATGTGACGGGATAGGAAAAACCCATTATAAAACAAGATCGTCGACTTCAAAGGTTCTTGGTAAGAATTTAATGTTGTAGTATCAGGCGACTCGGTGTCGGTGTGCAGCTTCCCTCAGATCAGCTCCCTCACGCTTCCCATCTATAAAGTCTAGAGATTCAAAAGGAGATCTTCGTTTGTTACGAGATCGTAATAAGTTACTCAATGAGAAGGAACTTTGAGCTCAACAAGAATAAAGGCCTGGGAGTCGTAACCGAAGGTGAATGGAGTATGCTAACCGTAGACTTATGGGTGGTTATGTAAGACTATAGTGATGTCGGGAGTTCATCCACCTACATGCCTCTAGCTCTTTCCAAATGCTATTTTAGAATAAATTTTATGATTTTGTTCACGGCTTCAACTTGTCCATTCGCTCGAGGGTGAGGGACTGTCACAAACCTCTTTTCAATACAATACCGACGGCAGAAAGCTTTAAATTCGGTACAATCAATTTAAATCTTATTGACTATTATGATAGTACATAGAGGACCAAAAAAGATGATGTTCTAGACAATGAAGTTGATTACTTTATTAGTCGTGATCATTCCAAGGGTTCCACTTTAGCCCATGTAGTGAAGTAATCAACTGCGACAGTAGCATACTTTGCACCACCTTTAAAGATCGGTAAGGAACCGATAATATATATACCCCACATGGCCTATGGCCATGGGGCTAACCATTTTTTTAATTTCTATCGATGGAGCTCTTGGAACATTTGCATATATATGGCACTGGTCGCATCGCCTTACATAATCATCAACATCTTGATTAACGATCGACCAATAATACCTATAACGGAGTATTTTATTTGCTAGGGTTTGCCTTCCAGTGTGATTGTCGCATTCCCTTTCACAAACTTTCTTTAGGACTAGTTTTATTTCATCATGAGCAATACAGGGAAATAGGAATGGGGAAACCTATTATGTACATAACTACTTCTTGTATAATATATCATGAAACTTTGCGAAGGATCTGTCACTTTTTATTCCTTCTTTCAGGAAGAACTCCATGTAGTAGATAATCTCTAAACGGAGTAATCCACGATTCCTTCTTAGGTTCCGTCTCTAGTACTTGGTCAATTTCCATCAGATCAATGCTCGGGGCATTTAATACCTTGATCAGAACCAAGCCCATATGTTGTGCATCCCAATGCTAGCAAACTTTATCGATGATTTAGCCTCTCTGTTCTAGTCCCTAGGAATGTGTGTAATGTCATAATACTCAAAATCAGTTAGCAACTCTTGGACTATTCTATGATATGGAGCCATCTATTGTCCTTTAGCATGGTATTCTCCCCTGATTTGGTGTACTACCAATTGCGAGTCGCTAAAGATTTCAAGAGACTTAATTCCCAATTCTTTGGCGGGCTTAAATCCAGCTATCAGAGCCTCATGCTTGGCTTCATTGTTTGTTGCAGGAAATCAAGCTTTAAAGTATGGAAAATTGATCGATTTTTGGGAGTTACAAGCACAATCCTAGCTCCAAAACAACGATCGTTGGATGCACCATCTGTATACAACTTCCATCATATGATAGGGATTTCACTACTTTTTGGGAAATCATCTTATGCAATAAACTATGCTATAAAATTTGCTAATGTCTGACCCTGGATAGTCCTCCAAGGAAGATAAGTGGTATCGAATTGGCTAAGTTTGATATTCCACATGGGTAACCTTCCAGACCTCTTAGGTCACTGCAAAACCTATCGTAATAGCTGGTCGGTGTAAACAGTAGTAGGGTGTACCTGAAAGTAGGGGCAATGTTTTCATGATGCAATCAACAAGCAGTATGCTAGTTTCTCTATCTTCGGATAGTTTCTTTTAGCCCCTGTCAGTCGCTTGCTAACATACTAGATCGGTCTCTGAATTTGATTCTCTTCTTGAAGCAACGTGGCACTTATTGTATGTACCAACACGGCTAAGTAAACATATAAATTTTCATGATCTACTAGCTTTGATAAGATGGGAGGTCTCTCCTAGTGGTTCTCCAAAGCTTGAAATTCATCTTTACAATCCTATGTCCATTCAAAATTCTTTTTTCCTCTCCTAAAAGAGTCAAAGAAAGGTATACATTTATTGGTAGCTCTAGAAATGAATCAGCTTAAGGCAGCGACCTTCCCATTCAGGCTCTGTACTTATTTTGTATTCTTTGGTGCTTCGATATTGCGGATAACTTGAATCTTCTTGAGATTAACTTCAATTCTGTGGGCATTAACAATGAAACCCAAGAACTTTCCTAATGCAATGTCAAAGGAACATTTTAGAGGATCGGTCTTCATTTTTATAATGTCGGAGGTTGTCGAAAATTTCTGCCAAGTCTCAAATGTGATTACCAGGTTGCCATGACTTCACGAGCATATCATCCATATATACCGTTATCGATTTTTCAATTTGATATTTAAAATTTTTGTTAACTAGGCGCTTATAGATTGCTCCTATACTTTTTAGCCCAAACGGCATCACCACATAGCAACATAGCCCACCATCGGTAATGAAGCTGGTGTGCTCTTGATCGGGAATGTGCATCGGGATTTGGTTATATCCTAAGCATGCATCCCTGAAAGATAACAATTTGTGCCCCACGGTCGACTCTACCAGCTGGTCAATCTTTCGAGGAGGGAAACTATCTTTTGGGCATGCCTTTTTCAAGTCTGAGTAATCGATATGTATTTTCCATTTCCCGTTTGCCTTTCTCGCAACTACAAGATTTGATACCCACTTAGAGTAGAGGGAATCATGAATTGAATTTGAGTCTATCCACCTCCTCTTTAAGAGTGGCAGATCTCTCCATATCTATGCCATGTCTTTTTTGTTTCCCCGGGATATACCTTTGGTTGATATTCAATACATGGCTCACAATGGCAGTCGAGATCCCACACAAGTCAGAATGAGCCCAAGTGAACACATCAAGATTTTCTTGGAGAAATCTAGTAAGTTCTATCATCATCGGGGGGCTGAGCTGTGATCCGATCTTTAGGACCCATGACTGGTCGTCGTGGCTAACTGGAATGTCAATCGTCAACTGGTGCAGCCTTTGTCTTTTTGGGATCCTTTTCATCGTCTCTCGGATCTATATCTCCATAGAACCAACTGTAGCGCCCGAGCCAAGGCTTAGGCGCTAGTTTTCAATCCTCAGTTTCTTTGATGTGGACTAACTTGTCCACACCTTTACCTTTCTCCCTCCATTGAGCATCCCTCAACTCAGCTACATAACATTCACGTCTAGTCGCTTGATCACCGTTAACAACTCCAGGTCCATTATTTGTTGGGAATTTCAAAGTCAAACACCATGGGCAAGAGATTCCCAGAACTCAACTAAGGTCGATCGGCCCAAAAAAGCATTGTATGAAGAGTCAACATCCAAAGCAACAAAAGACAACATCCGAACTCTCCTGCGGTCACCTTCTCCAAACTCTATAGGTAATTCAACATAACCAACAACTTCAGTTGCAGCACCGTTAAAGCCATGAATGCGCGCTTTAGACGGTTTCAAATCCTTTGCTTACATCCTCATCCAATTATAAGCTTTCTTGAAAATTATGTTTACAGAACTTCCATAGTCAACTAATATCCTTCTTACAAAAGCAGGGCCGATAATGGCCGAAATAACCATTGGATCGATCGTTGGGGCCACCAGCTTATCTGTATCTCTAGTTCTAAACACGATATTATCTGCCATTGTACGTTGCTGTTTTGTCGGAGCTCCATCCTCCGTGTTTGAAAAACATTCGAAATCCACATGCTTAATCGCGCAAGCATAGCGCTCCATCTCATACCAACTTTTATTAGCCAGATGCAGTCCTCCGACTATTGTATTGATCACTAATCTTCCACCAATCCATGCATGTTCCTTAGCCCTATGCGGTGCTTGTCCTTGGTTGGGGTCGAATGCCCCTGCCCACCGTCCTACGGGTTTTTTTACAAACTGTTGTAGCTTCCTTTCTCGAATAAGCTTTTCAGTAATCCCATGGAGATGCCTTTATTATTGGTGTTATTTCCATAACATTCGTGAAAATGAAAATTTACTGGCTTTATTCTACTTCTCCATTGATTCTTTTAAAGGCGGCTTCTTGTAATACATAGTATTGCAAGTAGACAAATAGACATTTTTTAGGGACATATTCAGTGGCGTGCAAGTGTTGTTCATCGGAATCCTAGGTTTTCCACTTCTAGAATCACTCTTTCATTCACGGCTCCAATCTCCGACTTTCTTTTCCTGATTCAGTTTGTTCTAGAAATTCACTTGAACTTTTCCAAAGCTTTCATCAAACTGCTTTATTGTAATATTACTATGTACCACTCTGCACTTGGTCCTGCAACATTCTTCTTCCTAGAGGATCTAGGTTCCTCCTTTTTGAAATGCTGAGCCGCCTTTGGATAAAAGCATTCCAACATTGTGGGTGGCTTACTAGCTAACCAATTGCCAAAATCAGATTTTGGATCAATCCCTCTTGTCACAGCCTTTAATATTACATGGTCATTTGGATTACAGCTTTCTGTAACAGATGTATGGAATCTCTCCGATTGATATTTCAACAATTCTCCTGGAGCTTGGATCACGCTGGATAGGGACATTACATCCTTGGGACGAGTTGCATGCATTCGGAACTACTCCATAAACCTTGCTGCCAAATCATCAGATTAAGATATCGACCGTGTGGGTAATTTTTTGAACCACATTGTTGTTATCCCAGAGAGAGTTATGGGAAAACAAATACACTTAGTGCATCATCCACTCATGCGGAACCCATCAGCCATTCATATCTCATGATGTGTTTCCTGTGGTCAGTTTTTCCCTCATAGGTAGGCATCGATGGCATGTTAAACCTCCTTGGATATTATGCATGCAGAATATTATCAATAAACATGGTATGGCTTCTTGCGATTCCCCAGTCATCATTGGTCAAGCCTTGGCTTTCTCTCACTAGCAGCCTGAACATAGCTGACAAGTCCGATGTTTGGATAGTCGTACTAAGCAGTGGTCGTGTTCCACCTTACGTGAATGGTGCGGTCGATTTTAATGAGCCATTCCATGCCTTCCTAGTTCAATATTTTATCGATGTATATCTCATAAATTCACTTCATCATCATTCCGAGGAAGCATCTGGTCAATATTTAATTGAAATCCATATCCAAATCGGCCGCAGTAGCTCTAGTTTAAATCCCAGCATGCATAGGTAAGTTCCCATCTCTGGTGGAGGGATCAACACTGATCATTATTGGCAGACCATGATGGTCTGTCTGTTGATTTCCTAAAGTTTCTACATGATATCAGTATGTTCTGCGATGCATACGCCTATAATACCCATCCAATGAACTTGAACTCTCTAATGATGAGTAAGTGATAGGGTCCCTCCTAGCTTTCCCTCGCGTTGTTAAGTGAGTTGGTTCATTAGGTTGATGTTAGCGTGAACCTGCTGATTTAACTCTTTACGACTATGCATTAGCTCTCTCATCAGATTTTAGAATTCAACTCTTGTAATTGAATCAGTTGGATTCTGTAACGACCTGGCATTTCAAACCATTCAAATCGACAATCATCCACACATATCAAACTTGAATTGCTCAGAACAACAGATTGTTAATTTATATTTGGAAAAACTTGGCATGTAAATCATAGAATTATAGACATAGAGTAATATAACAATAAGCAGCAGAAGTAAATAAATAGTAGTTCATGAAGCTACTATAAAAATCAAAGTTAAAAAATACAACAGAAATCCCGAATACATAAAAGCCTCAGTACATAAGAAAATGACAAGTCTGAACATAACAATTGGAAATAACTGAAAAGCTGAATAGATAATAGACAGATCTTCAAGCAAAAGTCCAAACTCCGAAGGTGAGTCTCAAATGCTTTGACACTAAATCTGACCTGAGCATAAAGCAAAATACAAAACACTCGAGTCAGGATTAACATTCTAATACTAGTAAATTCAACTCAAGTGAAATGTCCAAGTGAAATGCAAATAACTTAAAGGATGTTTGGGACTTCATCCCTTAAGGATCTATTAAACTATCTACATACATAGTAGAATATGCTACATATATAATGTCTACAGTAAAGTAAAATATTAAAATAGCGTTAAGGCTTTACCCATATCTCCCTTAACACATTTTTATGTGTTCCTGTAGTCTATACAGTACCGTAATTCCTCCATAGACAAGAGGGCGGTCAAAGGGCACTCCATAGGTACGGTACAAACCAAACTTTTAGAAAGCGTGATAAGGCATGTGATAAGACACATGAGGCAATGCCAAGGTAGGATTCTACCGTTTGCACTACCGGCTGGTGGTCACGCATAGCAGCCACTACTTCCCATCTTGAAACACACTCCCAAATCAAAGGTATAACCAATAAAATCATAAAGTAATAGAATGGTATCGAAGAAGCATGCTCGATTGAAGGTGCGGCCCACTTGGCCTGGCATAGCTCCTGTTTTAGCCACATCGAGCTGACTTGCGGGAGTCAGGGCTGTGTTCATACCTCAAATAGACGTTTTCCAAATCATCCTACTTCGTTTTGGAATCTCCATAGCGTATAGAGTTGTTAAAGTGGGTTCTAGTATTGGCAAAGAGTATGACGATATCCGATCCCGGTCTCTTTAACATCCAAACGCTTATTTCGCCCCGTGGTCATTTTATAAAATCACTTTTATAATCATTTCAAACTGTTCATACTTCATATAAAAATAACATATTCCTTTCAAAATCATAGCACTTTCGAAATCATGTTCACTTTCGAAATCTTATTCACTTTCGAAATCATATCACTTTAAATCATATTCATTTTCAAAATCATAACCACAAAATAGTTTAAACTATCATTCAGAATATTCGCATTTAAATCCATTAAACCTAAATCAAAATAGTTCCAACTTAAACAATTTAAATATTGAAAGTAGTTTATATATATTGAAATAGTTATAAAATAAAAATAGTTTATATATTTAAAAATAGGTTATAGATTAAAATATTTTATATAATAAAATAGTATATATATTAAAAATATTGTTAGTGCCAAAATTGGTCACTAACACCCAAACGTAAATGAAAGTACCAACTAACAGTCATAGATAATAGATAGAGTGTATGTAGAGAGTGTAAATATGAAGAGCGGTAAAAATTAAAAGGAAAGCAAAAAAACAGTGGATTTATAGTGGTTCAGCTGACTCTAGCCTACATCCACTCCAAAATTTTCCTTTTTATTGATATGAGAATCAGTTACGGTTACAATCCAGAGTTTTCAAAATAATTATGGCAAAGTAGCCTTAATGAGGAAGAAGAAGGGAAACAGAATGAAGATCCCTTTTTTAAATCCCCGCTTGCTGTATTTATAGGCAAAATTCGAGTTACTGGGCTTCCTGAGTGATCCGGGCTCATTAAGACCATAGTCGAGTCCATATAGTCGACCACTGCTTTCTCGGAATATGTAACATGCCGACCCACTTCAGACTCCAACATGCCGACCCGCTCCAAACTCCAATATGCCGACCCACACCAGACTCCAACATGCCGACCCGCTCCAGACTCCACCATGCTGACCCGCTCCAGACTTCAACATGCCGACCCGCTCGAGACTTCAACATGCCGACCCTCTCGAGACTCAAACCTGCCGACGCACTCGAGACTCCAACATGCCGACCCACTCCAGACTCCAACATGCCGACCCACTCCAGACTCCAACATGCCGAACCACTCGAGACTCCAACATGCCGACCCACTCTAGACTCCAACATGTCGACCCACTCCAGACTCCAACATGCCGACCCAGAGAATTACCGTGGATGACTTGGAGAAACCATCAAGAAAAGCTAAAGCAAGTCCAAAATACCACTCGAAGCAAACTCTAGGCAACCCGCGACAACTCAACTTTTGTCAAAACTCATATTTCGAGTATCCCGCGACTTTTGCCTATCGGATATGCTGAATCCTAGCATCATAATCACGATTACCATCTATGATTGATTGTCTATCCATCCAATTCACTAAAACCCATCATTTTCCAGTCTTGACAACCGAGTAACCGAGTTAGTTAAATCCGCCTACCTACGGCCTTGGCAAAAGGCGGGTTAACAAATATAGTTTATATCGAAAGTAGTTTCAAATTGGAAAATTCTTCCAGTTTCACGAATCAATTCAAATCAACTTTCATTTCAAATTCAATTTAAATCGATAACGGTTTAACCATTTCGATTAAAAAGGTTAAAGGTTTAATTCAAAATTTTTATTAAAACCATTTTAATTTACATAATTACTTCCAATTCAATAGGTTTCAAAGTTTAAATATTCAAGCATTTAAAATAACTTAATTTAACCAATTTCATTAATATTTTAAAATTTCAACTTTTATTTTATTTAAATTTGTAAATGCTCACTTAATCATTTTTAGTAACTTTTAAATAAAATCTCCAATTACAAATTTAAATCAAAAATTAAACATTCAATTTTATTTAAATTTGAAAATATTCATTTGATCACCTTTAATTAAATCATGTTATAAATTTATACCTTTCAAAATCTCAAAATCAATCAGTTCCAAATCAATCCTTATTTAAATTCAATTCTTAATCAATTTGATTATAAATCAAGTCTTATTTAAATTCAATCCTTAATAAATTAAATTATACCAATTCTTATTTAATTTATCTTTCCAACCTCTATTTATTTGATGCTATTACAAAATCTTATTTTAAAATATTAATATAAATTTAAAATAAATATTTAAACATATTATGAATATTTAAAATGTTTGCACAAAAAATGGGCAAACGCCTCCAAGTCGTATGAATTAGTTGATTTTATGTTGTTTCTAGTGATTTGGGGGATTTACACAAATATATGAAAAACAGGGACTAAACTGTAAAAGACACACAGATTTATAGTGGTTCGGCCAGAACGTGCCTACGTCCACTTTATATGTTATTCTCCTTTTTCTTTCAGATTACAAGTACAAAGCTTTGTATACAAGTATATGAAAGTTGTTTGAAAGTTCCTTCCATGCTTGAGCTCTCAAACTTGTCCCCCATTGTTGTACCCCTGCATCTCTATTTATAGAGTGAGGTTGGAGGCAGGGGTCTGGGATGTATATAGCTGCTAGTGGGCCTGGACTGAAGCAATCTGGCTTGGCACATCTGGTTCGGCGGAGCTTGGTCCGGCGAAGCTTGGTTCGGTCGTAGCTTGGTGGAGTTTGATTCGGTGGTGTATAGAGGGTTGGTGCGGTATGGTTGGTTCGGTGGTAGGTGGTTTTGGATTGGTTCGGCATGGCTTGTGTGGAGAGCTGGTTCGGCAGGAGGTTGTTTTGGCAGGAGGTTGTTTCGGCAGGAATGGTTCTCTTTGGTTCGGCAGGCGACTGGTTCGGTAGGAGCTCGGAGAGGCGTGGTTCGGTGGTGAAGGCGTGGAGCAGGTCCGGTGAGAGTTGGTTCGGTGGTAGGGAAGGGGCCGGTCGAAACTCACCCAACACTTGCCCCCTAAAGTAGGGCACGTGCGTGCACGTGTCGTGCTTTGCCTTAAGCTAGGGTGTTCTCATCCGGTCTCTAGCGCTGAACCAATCATGTCCGGCTACTGATATTTGCTTATAAATAGGGGTCAATCGCCTCCGTTTTTTCCTCATCAGCCGAACCATTTCCTTGTTTTTGCCGAATCAAAGCGTTATCTCTGCCGAATCGAAGTCTTTGTCGAATCAGGTGAGGATCTACTCTGCCGAATGAACTTTATTTTCAATTACCGAATGCGCTCCGTGGCCTCGAAGTACTGGATGGACTTTCGTCCTTGGCCTGCCGAATGAGGTTTCATTTTGTTCTACCGAATATGCTTTAGGGCTCTGATTAACGAATGAATTGAAGCGTACGATTGCCGAATGAGATCGAGGGATGGGATGCCGAATGTACCTTTTTATTTGTAATGCCGAATGAGCTCTAGGTTGTGCCTTACTGAATGAATTCGGGGATTTCGAGTGTTGAATGAACTCCTTACCGGACGGACTTTCGTACTTGAATTACCAGCGAAACTCTAGATTACATAGTTTTATGTGTTTTAACGATATGCTTTCTTGTGTCGTAGATAAATGTCTCAAAGAGTGGAAACCCGATCAGATAAAAGGAAGTCCAAGGGCAAAGGGGAGTCCTCCTTAGTGCCCCCAGCTCAGCCAAGACTGGAACGTCATGGACCCACCCCGAGGTCACTAGTAGATGGGTACGGTCCTCGGGAGCTTCTGAACTCTCCGCCCGACTGTTTTCCTAGCTCCCTCAGAGAGGAGCAGCTTGATGTCATTTCTCATTCGTTCGGGATTGATAGGGCGCGCATGCTGTTGCCGGGGGAAGGGGTTATGCCATATGACCCTCCTGAAGGATATTTTGCTTACAGCAGATACCACTATATGTGTGGGACTATTCCTCCGGTCAATGCGTGGATAGTCAGCTTCCTTACCTATCTGAAGGTGGCCCCTCTCCAGCTCCAGCCCAATTCCTACGCTATTCTGGTGTGCTTATTCGTTATCTTCCAAAGGAGGTATGGGCGCCCTCCTTCTAACCGGGAAATTCGATACTTGTATAATCTGAGAGACTACAAGAAGGGGTCTCCGTATGTTAGTTTAGAAGCGGCCGTGCCCTTCAAACCGGTCTTGGACTTATACTCAAAGTTCACCATGTTTAAGAAAGAATGTTTTTTATCAGGGATGATTCTGTCTCCTTCCGCCTCTTCACTTCTGGCTGTAAGTTGAACTTTATTTACAATTTCTTTATTCCGACGGCAGTGCTCCTTCTGATATGCTTCTATTTCTTGCTAGCGACAGGTGGCTTTGCAGTCGTAGAGAGTGAATCCCTGGTCCAGATGGCTGCGGAAATAAAGGCCATTTTGGGACGGGACGGGTTGGCTTCTTTCCTGATAAGGAATGCTACTCTCCTAGAGCACAACTTGATCCTGCCACACCAGTCCGTGGTTAAGCAGAGAGACACGGCTGAGGAGAAGGCTGCCAAAGCCAAGGAAGGGGCCACGGTGAAGAGTGGCAAGAGGGAACCTTTTACAAAGCCTCCCGTTGTTGGAGGTAAGAAACTTAAGAAGTCCGATGGTCCCTCTCCTAGTACTTGCCCAATTGTTCCGGGAGAGGAAGATGCGGAGGAAGATAGAGGTGAGGGTGAAGGAGGAGATGGACAGAGCGGTAGTGGCGTTGGTGCCTTAACCTCCAGGCAAGCGGGAGAGATTCATGAGTGGACGGACGATGCTTTCCGTCAAGCTTTTGGGGAGTCGGAGGAAGGATCGGCTTTGGTTGAGAAGGCAAAGGAGGTTGGCAAGGCTGGGGCTGGCGCCGATTCATTTTCTAAGAGTTCTTCAGCTACGGCGACTCCAGCGATTCAAGGTGAACTTTTGACTTCTGCAGACTCCATTTACGATAGGGACTTAGGATGGTTCGCTTCCGTCCTGGAATGAGATTTAGGACTTATTGCAGTATCCTACTCCTCCGCAGGGTTTGTATAATAGATGTGCCTTCTCACTCTTTTTATCTTAACATATTTCTTGAATTGTGGATCATTGTATGTTCGTAACACTTGGTTTTTATTCCAGGAGCAGGTAAGGCGGCCAAGTCATCAGATATCCGGCACCACCACGAACAGTACAAGCTACTCAAGGCTTCTGCCAAACCAAAGCCGCCAACTAGCCGTCTTGGGGATGCAGTTAGATATCGCCCCCTTCTTGGAGTCATTGAGGAAGATATGCAAAAGAGGAAGAGGGGCCGATCTTCGTTTGAACCTTCTCCTGGCCCTCAGCCTCCAGTCCAGCCCATCCATGATATGACTGAGGAGGATACTGAGTTTATGCCTTCCCCCCTTCCGTCCGAAAATCCAACCGTCACTCCGATAGACCGTCCTGGTTTGGATCGCAACCCATTTGCCGGCCACCCTGATCTGGACCCGAGTTTTCAGGATATCTCTTTTTACGCGGTCACGGGTGAGCATCTTCTTCCCCGCAATCCCATGGTACGGCTGCTTGATGAGGCTAAGTCGTTAGACCTTGATTTGCTTACTACTCGGATTGTGACCGTGGGGAATGACGCCAAGGCAAGCATCGATCAGGTGGCTGAGGAAACCAAGAGGCTAATGGAGCATCACGCTCGACTGGCCAGGGCTGGGGAGGAAATCGGAAGTGCTAACATCCGGTTGCGGCTACAGGTTTCTGATCAGGCCAAACAGCTTACTGATCAGGCTATCCAGATATCCCAGCACGAGGCGGCCTCCCGACGACTAAAGAAAACCATGGAGGAGGCTAGCAAGGCTGAGTTACGAAAGATGGAGGCCGCCTGCAAGGAGCGGATTGACATAGCTATTGCCATGGTGGACGAGGTTCGGAGGGCGGATCTCGAGCAGGTAGAGGAGTTATCAGTGAGGATTGAGGCCGCAGAGCTTGCTCAGGCCAGGCTAAAGGAAGAGATGGAGGAAATGAGGAGGACTCTCCAAGCTGACCGCTTGAGATATCGATCGAGAGGGATGTTGCCGTTGCTAAGTTGCTGTCCTCCGAGGCCCAGGTGAGGGAGTTTGAGGAGAATGAGGGGATGATGGATGAGATATTGCAGGATATGTACTTCCGTACCTGGAAGCAGGGTAATCTATCCTGGATGGATGATTATCCCCGGATCATGGCTAGGATATATCTTCGGGCATTGGAGGAGGCCAAGGCCGATGCGGATAAGGAAGGTGGAGCGGCATTCAGGATGGATATGGTTACCACCCAGTTCTCAAAGGAGGAGAAGGTAGCGGTGAAGGAGGGAATGCGGCTACTTGCTACAGAGGAAGCCGGTGTGCAGTTGGGGGATGAGGACCAAGAAGCGGGTGTTGGTGAGTTTTCTCTTTTTAGCTTTTCATAACTTGATCCTTCATTGCAGGTTTAATGGACTCTTTTTCTGAATTGGACAGGTGGGGCCTCTGGTCATCATGCTGGGAGCTCCGATCCTGCGGCTAAGTAGATCCGGAGGGCTAGCGGGATGGGGGCAAAGCTCCGATTTTTTGACTTGACTCGCACATATTTTGGTTGCTGTCTATGTTAGTCCGAAACATTAATGCAACTCGTAATTATATTATTTGTAAAGAACGACTTTCTGTAATTTTATAACATAAACAGATTCTGTTATATTTGAGTGCTTTTGTTACTCTGATGTGTTGCATAAGAGACATAGTTGTATATGTGCTAGTGATTCAATTGTGTTTAATGCTAAGTTCTTGCTTAATATATAATTTCATATCTTGCAATGTTTGAATAAGTCCTAGCTACATGATTATGTACAAGAGAAAAGAGTACCGCCCTTTATGTTTTGGTTGCAGGGGGCAGCTTCGGACATCTTGTGTAATTGACCATGGACGCGGCTGAGTGTTCCGTCATTCGGATGTGAGCTCATATTTCCACAAGCGAGAGTTCTCCTATTTGTGACCTGTACTTTAGGGACTGTTATGTAGGATAGGAGAAAAGTTTTTAAATGTAATGGAAATAAGAGAAAATGTAAAACTTCCAATCACGGAAGGCCGTAGATGTGCTTAAGTTCGTGGCAAACGGGTTTTGTAGTCACTTTCCCTAGCTGTGGGTCTTGGAGACATTTGTCACCCATCTTACGCCTCCGCGGGGAGTTTTCTTTTTTACCACAGCCGCACTTAAGACACACCGGAGCCGAGATCGCGCACAGTAACTACCCGGGCCATTATGGCCCGTAATCGTGGGTATTATTCGATTTACTGTGGCCGGCTAGCGTGGGTGCCGTCAACCATGAACTACCCCTGGCTGGCCACACCTTATGTTGGGGCTTAAAGTAGGTTCACAGTTGCCGGCGAGCCGAAGGCCGTAATGAGCTGCCATCGGCTATAGTCGGCCTTTTTTGATGACTTATAATCGGCTCATTACAGTTGGCTTTGAGGGCAGTCGCGAGCAATGAGTTAACCCGCAGCAGAGGGATGCTGGAGCAAAAGTGTCTCATTGGCGAGTGCATAGAATCGCATAGTACCTGTTAGGTCTTGTTCAGGTGAAGCTGTGCTGTGACGCGTCTTGAATAGAAATGCAGGATTTTGTTCAATAGAAAAGGATAAAGCTCAACATGTAACCAAGATATAAAGGAACAAGTTAACAGGAGACAAGTTTTTTAATGTGGTTCGGCACGAAAATGCCTACGTCCACTGATTCTCTTTGTTCATTCACTTTATATGGGTAGTACAAGTTAAGAAAAGTATCGACGAAGGTGTTGGATGTTCCATGCCCTCTGGAACACCTCTCCGTCCACTGTTGACAAAACATAAGCTCCGTTGTGAAGATCTTTATGAATTACATATGGTCCGTCCCAGATGGGGTCTAATGCTCCGGGGAGCGGGAAAATCCGCTTGAGGACAAGATCTCCTTCTTGTAAGTTCCGATGCTTGACTTTGGAGTTGTATTGTGCTGCGACTTTCTGCTTGTGAGCTGCTGCTTTGAGTGCTGCATCGTTTCTTCTCTCCTCAATTAGATCCAAAGACATGAGGAGGAGTTCTTCGTTCTCTTCCGGGTTGTAGTGGATCCTACGGTGAGAGGGCACTATAGTTTCAACTGGGAGCATGGCCTCCGATCCGTATGCCAAAGAGAAAGGAGTATGCCATGTTGAAGTTCTGTAAGATGTGCGATAGGCCCAAAGTACCGTAGGAAGTTCGTCCACCCAGGCGCCTTTCGATTTTTCAAGTTTCTTCTTGATTAAGGTTTTGAGAATCTTGTTGACAGCTTCGACTTGTCCGTTTGCTTGAGGATAAGCTACAGATGAGAAGCTTTTGTGAATTCCATGCTCTTGGCACCAATCGGCGAATTCTTCGCTGTCAAACTGAAGTCCGTTGTCTGATATGATCTTGAGTGGGACCCCGTACCTGCACAGAATATTTTTGATCAAGAAGTTGATAACTTTTGCAGAAGATATTTTATTTAGAGGTTTCGCCTCCACCCATTTGGTGAAATAGTCAACTGCCACTATAGCATATTTGGCTCCGCCTCGGCCCGTTTGCAGTTCGCCAATCAAGTCAATTCCCCATACCGCAAAGGGCCAAGGGCTGGTCATTTGAGTAATCTCCTTCGTGGGTAGTCGAGGAATCTTAGCAAATTTCTGACATCTGTCGCATCTCTTGACGAATTCCAAGGCATCTTTGTTTAAAGTGGGCCAGTAATATCCATATCGAAGTATCTTTTTTGCTAGAGTCTGTCCTCTAGTGTGATCTTCGCAACTTCCTTGATGGATGTTGGATAAGACTTCCCTGGCTTCCCTTCCAGCGATACACCTTAATAAAGGATTAGAGAAGCCGCGCCGATAGAGGATGCCTTCTTGTAATGTATAGCGTGAAGCTTTCCTCAAGATTTTCTTGACTTCGTTACGCCTGTCGGGCAGTGTGCCATCTTGTAAATATTTCCGGATAGGAGTCATCCAAGTTTCTTCGTCGATCGCAGCTATCAGATTCACTTGCTCGAAACTTGGTGCCAGCTGTTTTGAGATGGTTAATGTTCCGAAAATAGTGATGTTCTTCATACTAGCTTGCTTTGCTAGTTTGTCGGCCGCTTGATTCTCTTCTCGAGGAATGTGTTTAATTAGATAGTGATCCAATTGATTGAGCAGCAGCTTGGTCTTTTTTAGATATGCCGTGAGTCGTTCTCCTCGAGTCTGGAAGTCTCCCAGTATTTGATTCACAATGAGTTGAGAATCACTATGGAGACATACAGAACCGACTCCAATCTCCAAGGCCAGTTCTAATCCATCTATCACCGCTTCCTATTCTGCGTCATTGTTGGTGGTAGCGAATTCCAACCTTAGGGCGTAGTGCAGCTTCCTTCCCCTGGGGGTGATTATCACAACACCTGCCCCCGAGCCTTGTTCGTTTGACGCTCCATCTACGAAGAGATTCCACTTGATATCTTCTGCTATTTCAGATTGCTCCTTACCTTCGTTAGTAGTGAATTCGGCAATGAAATCAGCTATGGCTTGCCCCTTGATAGCGGTGCGAGGATAGTAGGTGATATCATATTGACTTAGTTCAATGCACTACTTAAGTAATCGCCCAGAAGTGTCGGGGCGATGGAGCACTTGCCTTAGCGGTTGATCGGTTAAAACTCTGATGGAATGAGATTGGAAATAGTGTCGCAGTTTCCATGACGTGATTAGCAGAAAGTATGCTAGCTTCCCAAGTTTAGGGTATCTGGCTTCTGGCCCTGTGAATCTCTTGCTTACAAAGTATACGGGTTGCTATGCGTGGTTGTCCTCCCTCATCAAAGCGGCGCTTAAAGCATGGGACGATACAGCAAGGTATAGGTATAGTTCCTCGCCTTCATTTGGAGTTGAGAGTACTGGTGGTCTTTGGAGGTGTTTGATTAAGCTAAGGAAGGCTGTCGAGCATTCGTCAGTCCATTCGAACTTTCCTTTGTCTTTCTTAAGAGCTTCGAAGAAAGGGATGCATTTGTCGGTTGCTTTAGAGATGAACCTGCTTAGGGCAGCCACCTTCCCGTTTAGGCTTTGCATCTCTCTTCGAGTGGATGGTATCTTGATGTCTTGCAAGGCCCGGACTTGTTCGGGGTTCGCTTCAATCCCCCTGGCATGGACGATGAATCCCAAGAACTTTCCCGACGATACTCCGAAGGAGCACTTTAGAGGATTCAGTTTCATTCCATATTGGCGAAGTACTTGAAACATCTCGTTCAGGTGGTTTATATGATCGTTGGCTTTCCTCGATTTTACCAGCATGTCATCCACATAAACTTCCATAGTTTGTCCTATTAGTCCCGCAAACATTTTGTTGACAAGGCGCTGATAAGTAGCTCCGGCGTTTTTAAGTCCAAAAGGCATTACTTTGTAGCAGTATAATCCCCGGTCAGTGATGAAACTGGTGTGGTCTTGATCGGGGGCGTGCATAGGGATCTGGTTGTATCCTGAGTATGCGTCCATTGAGGATAAGAGTTCGTGTCCGGCTGTGCTGTCCACGAGTTGGTCGATTCGGGGGAGTGGGAAGCAGTCTTTCGGGCAAGCGTCATTTAAGTTGGAGAAATCGATGCATGTTCGCCACTTCCCATTAGCTTTCTTTACCAGTACCGGGTTGGCGATCCATTCTGGGTAGATGGCTTCTCGTATGAAGTCAATGGCAAGTAAGTTTTTTACTTCTTCCTCGAGGGCTGTCGATCGTTCTGCCCCTATGCTCCTCTTTTTTTGCTTTATCGGCACCTTCGTGGATCGATGTTCAGTACGTGGCATGCTACATCTGGGGAGATTCCTGTCATATCAGCATGCGTCCACGCAAATACATCCATGTTGTGGCGAAGAAAATCAATGAGTTGATTCTTTAATTCCTTTTTTTAACTGAGACCCAAATCTCAGCAGTCTACTTGGGTCGTGTTTGTCTACAGATACGAATTCCATAGCCTCTGCAGGCTCGGCGGTGGCCTCCTCCTCTTTGTCCCTGGGGTCTAATTCGTTGAAAGGATCACTGGTATATCGAAGAGGAGGGGCTTTCTTTAGTTGCTATGCTTCCAAGCTTTTCATGCAGAGAGTAGTCTCTGCATTTTTCTCTTTATCTTTTCTGCGGTTATTGCGAAGTTCAGTTACATAGCAGTCTCGAGCAGCGTCTTGATCTCCCTCCATTTCTCCTATTCCGTTATCGATTGGGAATTTCATCTTCAGGCACCACGGGGCTATGACAATTTGGAAGTCAGACAAGGCTGGTCTTCCCAAAAAGGCGTTGTAGGCCGAGTGGTTCTCTATTAGCACAAATGTTTGTTTCCGCACAGCGGAGCGGGGATGACTTCCTATTTCAACAAAAAGGTCCAGTTGCCCAAGGGGCATCTTCGCATGCCCAATGAAACCATGTAGTGGTTTGTTGCAAGGAGACACATCCTTCATTGATAGCTTCATTTTGTCGAAAGCATGCTTGAAAAGGATATTCACCGAGCTTCCAGTGTCTATTAAAATTCGGAAAACTTTGGCTGGTCCGAACCAGGCAGAGATGACCATAGGATCCATGTGTGGGTACTGTCTTCCCTCCAGATCACGCCCACTGAATGTGATGTTGTCATTCTCTTTCCGTTTCGGGTAGAGTTCTTCTATAACAGAATTAACGCAGCCTTCAGCGTTCCTTAGTGACTTACCGTATTTTTCCATCTCCGCCCAGCTTCTGTCGGCGATGTGCGGTCCTCCTGATATGGTGTGGACCACTATCTTCTCTTGACTAGAGCCGCTGGTGTTGCGATTTCCCCCGACTGCTTCTTGGGGGGGTAGTCCAGGATTCTCATTGGCAGGAGTTGAAGTCCTGTTCTGGCCTTTTACATAGCGCTCCAGTCTCCTCCTTCTGATGTGTTCTTCAATCAAGTCCCGGAGATGGTGGCATTCATTGGTATCATGTCCATGGGATTCGTGGAAGTGGCAGAACTTCCTAGATTTGAGTGCGCTATCTGACTCCTTCTTGTGCGGGGGGCGCTTGTATCTAACTTCGTCTTGAGTGGCTAGGAAGATGTTTTCAATCGTTTCATTCAAAGGAGTGTAAGAGTCAAATCTTGGTCCTGGTCGACATAAACGCTTTTCTCCCTTTTTGGCCCTAGCATTGTCTCTAGAGTCATTTCTTCGAACATCCTTTGCTGCAGCGGGGAACCTGTCTGTAGCCGTCTTAGCCTGTTGCCCTGATTGCCTCTCAATGGAAGCGTCCTCAAGTCTCATATACTTTCCAGCTTCATGGAAGAAATCAGGTAACGTAGCTGGTTTTTCTTTGGTTAGTCTTCTAGCAAATTTAGTATCTTGATGTACACCACTGCAGAGGGCCATTAGGATAAGTTTCTCGTCGGCATCTTGGACTGCGGTTGCCGCGGCGTTGAATCGTGTTAGATATTGTTGCAATGTCTCTCCGTGTTTTTGTTTGATATTAGATAAGGAATAAGCGTCCTTGGGTTTCTCCACATGAATGCGAAATTGTCTAATGAACTTTTCTTTCAACATTTCCCATGAGCTGACGGACCCTTGGGGTAGGTGGCAGAACCAGGAGGTAGCTAGGTCTGCCAAGAATAGTGGGAAGCATTTACACAACACTCCCTCTGTTGCTCCGCTCATGAGCATATGTTGGGTGTACCTCTGTAAGTGTACGATGGGGTCAGAGGTTCCCTTGTAAGGTTCCATCGTTGGCATTTTCCATTCTCGGGGGGTGATGGCAGTTTCAATATTACGGGTGAAGGGGCTGGTTACCCTAGCACCTATCCCCCAATCCCTTTGCTCCTGTTGGACGCACTCTCTGAACAATCGAGCCATCCTTTCATCAGAACTTGGGGCGGACAAAAATAAGCTTGGTTCTTCCCTGCGGGATAGAGTCCGTCCAGACGACTTGTAGGGATGGTATCGTTTGTCACTCCTAACATTCTCCAAAGGCTGCCTCTGCTCTTCTAGGGGCATGCTGGGGTCGGCCACAGTTGGCCATTGCCTTGATCTTCCCCTGCTGGGTTCTGTTCTCAGTGCTTCCTCGGGTCCAACTTCGGGCTGGACTCCAGCTCGGCCCCGTCTACTGGTGTTTTCATGGTTAGGTAGCATGACAGGCTCAGCTACATCCGACCCTTGCCTGGAACCTCCCCCGTTGGGCTCGGTTCCAAGTGCTTCCTTGGGTCGAACTTCGGGCTGAGTCCGGGCTCGGCTCCTACCACGGCTGTTTCTGTTGTTAACCTCTTCGAAGTAGAAAGGTCTTTGTCACCTTCCAGATCCTCCAGATTGGGACTCGCCCCATGATTCGGTGTTGCGGTTGGATTCTTCAGCATCCCTTAGGCGTGACATGAGTTGGTCCACCAAGGTTTCTTGCTGAGATGCGAAGCGGTTAGTTACTTCAGCCACAACCCTGTCTAGATCTGCCCTAGTAATTGGTTGTTCCGTGGCGGGGGCTGTTGGATTTGCCTGATTTTCATCTGGTACTGCTGTTAAAACGGGATGATTCTCTTGATTTGGGGCCACTGGATCTGTGATATTGCTGGTTGCAACGTTCTTTCCTTTGTTAACATCTCTCCTCTGCCTGGAAGTCATGTTGTTAGAGCAAGGAACGATGTTGGGAGGAAGAAGGTTGAGTAGGAGAAGCTGTGGCTTCTAGCTCGGCTCTCAGTGAAAGCACCAAAAATGTTTGCACAAAAAATAGGCAAACACCTCCAAGTCGTATGAATTAGTTGATTTTATGTTGTTTCTAGTGATTTGGGGGATTTACACAAATATATGAAAAACAGGGACTAAACTGTAAAAGACACACAGATTTATAGTGGTTCGGCCAGAACGTGCGTACGTCCACTTCATATGTTATTCTCCTTTTTTTTTCAGATTACAAGTACAAAGCTTTGTGTACAAGTATATGAAAGTTGTTTGAAAGTTCCTTCCGTGCTTGAGCTCTCAAACTTGTCCCCCATTGTTGTACCCCTGCCCCTCTATTTATAGAGTGAGGTTGGGCGCAGGGGTCTTGGATGTATATAGCTGCTGGTGGGCCTGGGCTGAAGCAATCTGGCTTGGCACATCTGGTTCGGCGGAGCTTGGTCCGGCGAAGCTTGGTTCGGTCGTAGCTTGGTGGAGTTTGATTCGGTGGTGTATAGAGGGTTGGTCTGGTATAGTTGGTTCGGTGGTAGGTGGTTTTGGATTGGTTCGGCATGGCTTGTGTGGAGAGCTGGTTCGGCAGGAGGTTGGTTCGGCAGGAATGGATCTCTTTGGTTCGGCAGGCGACTGGTTCGGTAGGAGCTCGGAGAGGCGTGGTTCGGTGGTGAAGGCGTGGAGCAGGTCCGGTGAGAGTTGGTTCGGTGGTAGGGAAGGGGCCGGTCGAAACTCACCCAACATAAAACACTTATTACAAAATCTATATTTAAATATTAACATGAATTCTAAATAAATATATTTTATTATATAAATATTAGTTAAATTAAATTCATATTGAATTTTATTATATTAATTATTATTAAACTAAATCTTATTATTATAAAATCTATTTTAAATCTTATTTTATATATTTAAAGATAATAAAATTATAAGTAAAATCTTAAATTTACATTTTCAAAACTTATATTTAAAATTTTCAAACATATAATTTAAACCTAAAATTTACACTTATATTAAAATAAAATCTTTATATTATATTTAAAAATCAATTTTTATTAAAACCCATTTTATTTCCTTTCAAACTTTGAAAATCATTTTCAAAAATAGACCAACGGTGTCCGTGTATAATTATCTATCATATGGTCAAGTGATACGGATATTTATCATTTCAATCCGCAATAATTTAAATTTACGAGTATATATCATTTGAGCCCACAATCCCAAAATTACGAAATCACTATAATCACTTGGGTTTATCATTTCAACCCATAATGATTTTTCCTCATCTATAATATCGTTTGGGTATGTATCATTTCAACCCAAGGGAATTCCTAAATTATTAGGGAACATGTAGTGTGAGAACAATAGCATAATAATATTATAAAACTATGTACTTATCAATAGCAGGCATATATCATAATTAACAATTTATATAGAATATATATACAATTGTTTATGGTGTCATTTGTTAATTAATATATGCTAACAAATGCAGATAACAACATATCAACTTAACAATTAATTTCCAACCAATTCAAAATTTAACAACATATTTCAATCGTCATTTTATGTGAATTAAATTTACTAAATATAATAATGTTAATCATGAGTGATCGCTCACATTTTGTGGTCATGGAAACAATGACAATGAAGATGACACGGACACGAGCAAAGCAAAGCAAATGCTGTTGAGATTTTCGAAGAGCGATGAACAAAGCAACAACTAGAGATTGATGAACCAAATCAAGGCTAGCTAGAGATTGATGGAAACATTATACATATTTATATGAAATATATATATATATATATATATATATATATATATATATTATATTTTAAAATCAATATTCAATTTAAACACATGTCAAAATAAAATCTATATATATATATATTAAATCAACATTTAATTTAAACACATATTAAAATAAAATCTTTATATTACTATTATCATCATTATTATTATTATTATTATTATTATTATTATATTTAATCAATGTTTATAAAACCCTTATGTTTCTTTCAAAAAATTGCAAATGAATGTTTAAATATAATATATACACACACATATATATTATAGTTGTTACAAAATCTATTTTAAAGATATTAATATAAATTTAAGTAAATACTTTTAAACGTATTATATATATACATATCATATAATAAAAGAGGTGAGAAAGCACAGATTGAAGCATGGAGGCTTGGCTGGAAAAGTGGGGCTCGGTGCAACTGTTGGATGCTGGGCTATAGGGTAGATGGCGTGGAGTGGTCGAAGGAAGATGGGTTACGGGCTGCTAGAGATCGGCAATGGGCTGACAGATCCGTGGTTTAGGCTAGAGCTGGAGGACGGTGTGGTAGGTGAAGGGAAGTGGGATCGGCAATGGAGAGGGATGCTCATATGGGGTTGCCCTTAGGTTATGATGTGATGATGTGATGATGTGATGTGGCTAAAGAGAAGACGGGTGGTCGTTGCGGATGGAGGAGGAGCGACTGTCAGGTGAGGAAGATGAGCGGGCTGCGGTGGCTCTTGGAGTCTAGCCGGCTGTTGGTAGAGTTCAAGGGTTGTTGCTGTCAAGTGTTAGGGTGGCAGATTCGATAGGGTGGTTTGCGCTAGGAAGGAGATGGGTGGCATCACGTGTGCTGAGGAGTTGCGTTACGGTTGTGGTCATGAGGAGTGGAGATGCAGAGGGATGGTCGACTGTGCGTGAAAGAAGTCAAGGTGGGTTGTGAGCAAGCAGTTGTGCATAGGGAAGGAAAGCTGCGTGAACGATAATGAAATGGGTAGAGCTGATGGGTTTTTGTGGAAGGTGTCGATCAGATGAGGGTTATTGGATGGATGATGCGGCTGTTGATTGTGTTTCGAAGGAGTGGAGAGGTTGGAGGGAAACAGGGAACGAGAAGAGTGCTTCTATGATAAACATTGAATTTAGTTTAAAAAATATGAATGCAACAGATTAAATAAATCTATATTTTATTTGCGGAGTGAACAATAGTAGAGGATAGAATGAGAATGGAAGAACATAGAAGAGAAAGGGAAGAGACAAAAGGCAATTAAACGAACCAGCAAAATGGAAATGCACCAGCAATATAAATTGAATATGGGGAATAGTAAAAGTCACACACGTGAATTCTGAAATAGTTAAAAGTAAATGGCTACTTGCTTTCAACCCGTAGATAATTGAATGGTCATAAGGAAGCAAAAGCTCAAAACGAGTACCGATATGGCTAACCGTTTCGTAGATTTCGTCATGTACCAGAAGCCAAAATGCACAAATGAATATACTACAGAGATCAGCATGACGAGTCAAATAGAATGGTATACAGATATGAGTGATACCATCAACCTTTCAAAAGTCATTATTCGCTACCAAAATGCTGTTAAATCATCGAAAATAATATAAACGGAGCTAGAGCAGTCCAAATTTAGCAAAATGAAATATGGCGTCTCTCTCTAAAAATGATTTACTTTTTATTATATAAAAGTATTCTGGTTTCAACAATATTTTATTTTCAACAAATTTAACTGATTTAAATTTAAATTGAAAATTACACAAGAGAACTAACTTTCATATTTTCCGTTAAAAATCTGCCAATTGCTATGTTAAAATAGATGAATTCCAAATATCAAAATTTGATTACTAAATTTTATTGTTTATTTTCCATGAAAAATTAGTTAATTACGTTATAAAAATCATTAAAATATTTGGATCATTGCAAATTCTGAACTTCAACCGGTTCGGCATTCACATCCATTGGTTGACTACTCAGGGCTCATTGCTAGATAGTAGCGTTTTCGTTTCCTTCCATGTTCTAAGAAGTAGATCTAGTATTCCTCACCATTATTGATAGCTTTGCTTAGATTTTTGCAAATCTGAGTAGAACGAGCAAATTTCCTGAAGGTAACTATGGATCTCCTTCGGGGATTTATTCGATCTCCTTCGGGGATTTATTCAATCTAGTAGCAAAAAAGGGATCCTAATAAGTTGAGAATCAAGGTTTCAATGAAAGCACCAAAATGTTTGCACAAAAAATTGTTACAAACACCCAAGAATAGTTTTTGTAGAGAACTAATTGAAGAAAAGCAAAATTAAACTGAGTAAATGAACAAGTAAGCAATAGAGAATAAGCAGTAATCAAAGACACGGAGATTTATAGTGGTTCGGCGTTGTATGCCTACATCCACTTTGAAGACCATCCATTATTGCTCTCTTGTGAATCTGATTTCAACAGTAGAATAAAGCTAACACTTGATTACAATGGAGTCTAGAGTAGCCAGTAGCGACCTAAAAAAGAACCCATAGGCCTATATATAGGGTGAGATGATGAGATATTTCGCTAAAATTTTGAAAAAGGCTCTCCAGGTCCATAGGGGCCCACCATAACGATCGGTGAATGCTACTTAATGTTATAGAACGATCGGTACAAATTATATTGATCGTTATGTCTCCGATTGCCATGCGATCTTTTATGGGGGGTCCTCTATACCTTTATGCCTTGCTCCAAAATTATGAAGTCATTCTGAGTTGTAGATTATGAGATATGGATCAATCTGTTTTGCATTTGGATCATTCACTAAGCTACACCGATCGTTATGAAGGGTTGGCATAAAACAATCGGCATAAGATGATCGTCATTTCTTGAACCTCAAAGTGGTGACCTAGGATCATTTTTGTGGGCTCCATTCTTCAATATACTAACACTCTAAAATTTCCAAGTGAAATAGCCTTGTGAATTTTGAGATACCGACCAATCTTTGCTGATTTGAGCAGTTTTATGGATCGCTCCTGATTAATACATGTAAACCCTTGTTTTGTCCGTAACTCGAGCATATGAACTCCAATCGACTTGAAATTTGGAATATAGCTTCATGGGGCTATGCCTGTCACTCCATTCTGATTGCACCTCGATTGAGTCCTGGTCTAGATCAGCTCCAACATCTTCCATAGTATCGTATACAACTTATTCTCAAGGTTGGTAACAATCCGTTTCTAGCCAAGTTGATGATATCTCGACCTTGCCAAAAGGGGGGATAATAGATGCAATCTTAGAGAACTTACATCAATAGCTACGATAAGAAAAGGGGGTAGAAGGATATCATATACCTACAATATGATAAAAGAAATTGAACCTCACCATAAAAACTCCCCTTACTCACACAACTGGATGGATATATGAAATGGCCAGGACTGAACATGCATACAGCATACCAAAAAAGGGGAAGAAAGCATAATAGAATCTAGGTGGAACATACTAGCACTTCCATAGAGCCAACAACCACCATACTGACAACTGCAGACATTTGAAGAATGAGATAGATAGACTGATCCAAAAAGGATACATGTGCCACTTTTAGAAGGTAAACAACGAGAATGGGACCAAGGACCTCATTCTCGACCCTAATGAAACCTAGGCAAGAAACCCATCCAACCTCATAGCCTTAATTCATGATAGACTACACCTTGTTGGAATAGGTAAGAATACACGAGAGAAGTATGCATAGGAGGCCAAGCCTCAACAAAAGACAATCTTCCATATTAAGTAGAAGCCGATGCAAGAAATAGTTTCGCAGATATCAATGCAGTAGGAGTTGTTTTTCCACACTAGTACATACTCATAGCCGTGATGCAGATTTTGAATTGCACTGTGAAAAAAGCCTTGGTAGATCCTGAAAGCTCAGTCAAATTAATTTTCAAGTTAGCATATGACTAGATGAAGCTTCCATATGAGATTCTAAAACCCAAGCCTGAGCCGATTTACAGCTTCAACAACACAGCAACCGTCCATGTTGAGTCAACATGCCTACTCGTCATAACCAAAACAGTGCCCCTGCACAAATCCTTCTATGCCAGTTTCTTGATTATTGACTAACCATCACTGTACAATGCCTTTCTAGGAAGACCAACGTTGATCGACTTGGGCCAATTTTCTTTCAGAAAGAACTGCTTATGAAATTCAACACACCTTTGGAGATAGGATTGTTAAGGGGAGAATAATTTTTTGCTATGGAACTATACAATGTAAATCTTAACTCTAGCAATAAAATTGTATAAAATTACTATGCTATTTCTTTTTATATTTGCTATAACACAAATAAACAAGAAGTCAAACCAGCTCGAAAAACTATATCGGTAACAAATGCCAGTACTAACTTCGAATAAGCAATCCTGTAGCCACAAAAAAAATTTACGCATATGATCGACACTGATAAATATAATTTAATCTACGCATAACTTTTCCAAAGAGGCTCAGAAACAGGTCTTTATAGTCAACTATCAACCAGAAGAAGAAGCAGAAAGTGAAATAAACCCAAGATTAGGGGAAACAAAGAGAGAGTTAAAGTTAGTGGATGACCTTAAAAATGTGCAAATAGATTTAAAGAATCCCTCAAAGGTTCTGAAGGTAGGGAAGAATCTCAATGCAGAAGCCTAAACTGAACCAATAGACTTCCTAAAGAGATCAGCTGATGTGTTGGGTTGAAAACACTCAAGCATGGTAGGAATAGACCCAATCGTCATATGTCAACCACTCAATATCGATGTTATGCCCACCCAGTCAAGAAAAGTGCAGAACCCTAGATCAAGAAAGGTATGATGCTATACATAAGGAAGTTAAGAAGCTAAAGGAAAACAGATTCATCAAGGAAGTATACTGTTGAAAATGGATTGCTAATCTAGTACTTGTAAAAAAATCCAACAGAAAATGGAGGACCTATATAGATTACACCAACCTCAATAAAGTTTGCCAAAAGGACAGCTTCCTCTTACCTAGAATTGATCGGCTAATGGATGCAACTAGTTGACATAAATTATTCTCATTTATGGACTCATATTCAAGGCACAACTATAGCTATGTTCAAGCTGGATCAAGGGCATACTATTTTTGTGAAGAATAAAGGGTTGTACTCCTACAAAGTCTTTCGGTTAGAGCTCAAAAATGCGGGGAAACTTACCAAAGGCCAGTTAATATGATGTTCTCAGATCAGAAAAATATTGAATTATATGTGGAAGACATGCTTGTTAAGTCAAAAGCAACATCAAGTCACGTCCAAGACCTAGGACAAACATTTAAAGTCTTAAGGTAGTACAATATAAAGTCGAAAACATTGAAATGCACTTTCACCATTGAGTCAGATAAGTTCCTAGGATATATAATCAACGCATTGAAGAAACCGAAAAAAGATTGAAGCCATAAGGAAGATGGGAATCCCATTAAAGAAAAAGGATCTCATGAGCCTAAATGGAAAAGTAGCAACGCTGGATTACATTCTAGCGATATTTAGAGATTATATTGCTTTGATTTATGAATATTTGATAAATTTTAAATATTTAGTTAAAGGTTCTAATGGTCAAATAACCCTTTCTTAATTAATAAATAATGATGATAAACTCAATTTGAAAGTTTGTTTAAAAAATGAGTATTGCGATGAAAAATTGAAAATGTAACCGAAAATTGTTTTTTGGATTCTCGACTTTTTATCAAATGACAATTGTCACAACGTTGTTGCACACATGTGTAAGCTTTAGTAACATTTACTTATACATATTATAAGTAGTTTAATAAAGTAAAAGGGGTTAATTAAAGTAAGCATGAGAAAAGTGTTCAAAAAATAAGTAATTAACATAATAAAGTAAGGAAAAGACACTTCTTTCTTATTTTAAGTTTAAAGAGCTAAAGTAAATTGATTAAAGTGCTTCTTTTTGGCAATTTGATGGAAAGTACACTTGTTCACATGGCATGTAACAGTTTAGTGGGTAAAGTGGTAATTTGGCTAAAGGGTAAACGAAGTAGTTTTACATTTTTACAAATTCTTTAAATAAGACCACCTTTACTTCATTTCCCTCTTTAATTCATTTCTAACTTTTGCTCTCTTTCTTCATTTCTCCTTCACTATTCCTTCACTAAAATTTTATAAAAGAAGAAAACTCATTTTCTTCTCAAAGTTCAAATACAACCTTATAGTAACATAGAAACCATCTCTACCACCCCAAAGATCCAAAATTTAGCACCTAATCTATTTTCCACCTTGGGCCTTGAGCAAAGTGAGAGAAGGAGGGCCCTAGGGGGTGCGTGAGCATAAAGAGAGTATGGGAGGGCTTTGGTCGAGTTTGAAGCAAGGAAGGTGGCGACTTTGAGTTTGGTTTGAATTAAATTGAGATATCTCACTTTGATGTAGTTTTAACTTGAAAAAATGTTATAATAATTTAGTGCTAGCCTATATTTTTTATCTATATATTTGCGATGTGCATTATTGTTATTGTTGATCCCCGCTTGGAAGCGGATGACATAAATAACTATGTGTTGATGGATCTAAAAGGATTCCTCGCCAATTGTTTCACATTTCATTTGTATACATGTAGATGAAATGATTGTATGCTATGGTTTGGAAATGTTGAATATAACTTGAAAGGTTAAACTCTTTTGAGAATAAAACCAAATGGTAGCCTGCGAAGCCTCTTCCCAAATTTGAAAAGTTAAGGATTTTAAATTAACTTCAACTTTTGGATAATTTAAGGTAAGTGTTTCTATATTTGAAATGGTTTAAAATATATAAAGAAATATGGTTTAAAAGTTATTTGATTTATAAATCAAAGTTTGAAAAGTTACAGGTCCATATAGTGATAGTCGTTATGGATGCACTATGAAAACTCGAGATTGTAGTAAGTAAAGAGGTTATCTACTTCAATATTTCTAAAAATTATTTTTAAATTAGTTTATAAAGGTTATATAAGTATTTTAAAAGGAATTTACAGTTCAAAAAATAACTTTTAACAAGTTATTTATTTTAAAGAATTTCCTTTAATTTTCAAAACTGGATTCGCCCTAAAAAGTGATGATTTTAGTTATAAATTCGATGAGGGTTTGTAATTTATTTAAATGTATTTAAAAGAGGTTTGGAATGTATATAAATGATTTTTTTAGGATTTATATTCGAAGTATTTAAGTAAATGGCTCACTGTGACGCCCCACCTCTATACTCACAATAGCAAAGAGTATTAAAAGAAATCTTGTCTGTTATTACGAGGAATAAGGCTGGATAGGAGCGGCCATCCGTAGTTAGGCCTTACACTAGTATTGGTTACCTCGATAGGAGTGGTGTATATTTTTAATTTTTCATCTCTTATTTATTTACTCCCATTGACATATCCAATTCCAGTATAAAACGAACTACGATGGTTCATAATAGTTTAGGACAATATATATAATAACAATACAGATAAACTAAATGCGGAATACATATAACAAAAGTCGCATATATATATAACTGATGTCGGTTACAATACATGTGATACAGTACATATGATACAACTATAACCGTCGACACTAGAAATTATATATACAAGTACATTATTGACAATAATATACATAAATACATATCATCCTATACTATGACAACGACTACTCCAAAAAGTATGAAAAGACTTCATAGCTCTAGCAGCAACCCAAAGCAAGATATCTACAACCTGTAATAACTCGGTCTGACCCGAGTATTAAATTCAAAAGAAAATAATACACGGGTAAGTCTAATTCAAACTCAGTTATTAATACACGGAAGCAATAATAGTTAAATAACAATTAGACGACGGTCAAAATAAATCTCGTCTATCAGATTCTTTAATAAGGAAAGGGATAACGGTGGATATAACACGTAACAGTGTTAAACAACAAATCAGCAAATTCAAATTATCAACGAAGATAAATGAAAGGATTATCAATGAAGATAATTTAGAAAACAACAGAATTGCCTAATCGGCAATTAACAACAAAATCCAATTATTAAATAAATAATTAGAAACTCATAATCTAATTATCAAATAGATAATTAGACAACAGAAAAATGATCAAATCAAACCATTTCAATATACAATTTCAAAATATTGAATTGGACACACAAAACAATTCAGCAATTGAAATAACAATTAAAACGTCAATTCGGGTAGGGCTGCAGTACATGCACGCGTGTACTGCCTCGCCACTACAGCATATGGATACGCAAAAGATCAATAAATCAAAAGCAAATAGAATATCAATAAAAGCAATACCGTGTGGCTGCAGTACACGCTTGCGTGCACTGCCTTGCCACTACAGTGATGATGTACGCAAAAGATCAACGAACCAAAATCAATGAAGATTCAAATATCAATGCCACAGCCTCAATGGTCAAAGCAGACAGACATGGACAATGTGCACATATGTACACAATGAAAATTCACAAATGAACACAAGGTCAAACCCAAATTACCGGATTCAACTCAAGTGCAATTAGAAAAACAAATCCAATTGCATCAATGCAATGCAAAACCACAAGGGCAAGACTGCATACAAATGAAACTGCAGTCACCACATGAATGCGACATTACCTAAAACAGTAATGGGTCGGGTACAACAACAAGAAAGAACCATACCACAAGGGCAATCAAAGTGGTCAGGCAATTTGAATCCAAAGCAATGCTCAGTGCACTGCATAAGTATGAATCAAACTCATATATATATTACTATAGTACCAAGGGAAGGATATGAAAAGTGCACAGCAAGTATGCAACTACCAAACTGAGTCAAGCAAGTGCAACACAGTGACAAGCTACCCAGATTCCAAGATGCAATCATGTACAACACGACTGCAAAATTCAAGAAGGCACCCAACCACAAAAAAATGCAGGAAACTACTACGGATACAATTGCATCACTGAGACACGAGAAGACCAACAATGCAACTTAATGCAACTGTCTCGAAGCAAGTAGCATTATTAGGAGTATGCAATTGCACAACTGGAAATATGGATAAAGACTTCAAGTATTCAGTCAATCCAAATGCTCCAACAAGTTCAAGTCTCACGAAAACAACTCAATGCAGCCTCGACCCAAAAATCGAAATGAAACAAATGTAACATGAGTCCGGAGTGTGCAGTAACAATATACAAGACTACAAAAACAAAGACTGCATATGAAAATGAAACCAGAGCTCAATATATGAACTCGGGAACATATATATGAAGTGCAACATGACAGCAAGAAGTGCCACCAAAACCATCAAGTTGTAGGGTTCAATATTACAACTCAAAACAGTAATTTAACAAGTAAACAACTACAGATCGATGCCAACCCAAGGTGATGACCAAAGATGGCATGTCAGGGTATAGCATACACAAATACAAGAATGCATGTATGCATATATATGAATACACATACATATCTATATTAATTGAAACAGCACTAGCATAAGCAAGTGACAAAGGTAGTTCGAACAAAGCCATCAAGACCGTGTCGAATCCCAATTTATTTTTACAAAATCACTTTTATCAAGTCCCAATCCAAAACAAAACAAGCCAAAATATCAGAGGAATACCAGCATCAAGTAGCGGTTCCAACTGATAATATACAACAACTAGTGCAAGTTGAAGATTACAATACTACGGCTGGAACAAAATACACTGACGAATTCCAACAAATCGTGGATCAACAATTTCACAACCAAGATAAAGACCGAAGTCAACTAAGAATCGGCAATTTCACAAATAAATGATGACCAAGAAACATCGTCAAAGCATTTTAACAAAATCAAATGGCCGAGAATACTTAAGTGAAACACTGCAACGTGCAACAGTAAGAAATCAAGTGCACAGCACTATCAAATGAAGACACGAATATCACTTGCACTGCCTCAACATTCAAAGTATCGTGGTCAAAGTGAAACTACACGTATACATAAGACAATGCAAACTTCAGCTACACAATGTCAAAGCATATCCAAGCGTGGTTGCAAGGTCGAACGAAGAAACTACTATTAACAGTAGTTACTAAAATAGTGTAACCAATTCTAATGAAGTCACAATCATGAATCGAACACAGTCAGAGACGTGGCGACCAGAAAAAGTTCGAATAGTTCAGAGCCGAAGTCAAAAGGAACATCAAGTAAAAATCAACAAGTCAAGTACGCTACAGCAAGAATTTCAATCAAAATCGAAGTCAACATCGAACCAAGTCAAAGTCGTGATCCAATAACAGGTCGGAGACGAGGTTACCAAAAATCAAACAATTCAAAACCACATGTATCAAGCTAAAAGCACAAAGTATTCAAGTGCAATTAGAAAAACAAATCCAATTGCATCAATGCAATGCAAAACCACAAGGGCAAGACTGCATACAAATGAAACTGCAGTCACCACATGAATGCGACATTACCTAAAATAGTAATGGGTCGGGTACAACAACAAGAAAGAACCAGACCACAAGGGCAATCAAAGTGGTCAGGCAATTTGAATCCAAAGCAATGCTCAGTGCACTGCATAAGTATGAATCAAACTCATATATATATTACTATAGTACCAAGGGAGGGATATGAAAAGTGCACAGCAAGTATGCAACTACCAAACTGAGTCAAGAAAGTGCAACACAGTGACAAGCTACCCAGATTCCAAGATGCAATCATGTACAACACGACTGCAAAATTCAAGAAGGCACCCAACCACAAAAAAATGCAGGAAACTACTGCGGATACAATTGCATCACTGAGACACGAGAAGACCAACAATGCAACTTAATGCAACTGTCTCGAAGCAAGTAGCATTATTAGGAGTATGCAATTGCACAACTGGAAATATGGATAAAGACTTCAAGTATTCAGTCAATCCAAATGCTCCAACAAGTTCAAGTCTCACGAAAACAACTCAATGCAGCCTCGACCCAAAAATCGAAATGAAACAAATGTAACATGAGTCCGGAGTGTGCAGTAACAATATACAAGACTACAAAAACAAAGACTGCATATGAAAATGAAACCAGAGCTCAATATATGAACTCGGGAACATATATATGAAGTGCAACATGACAGCAAGAAATGCCACCAAAACCATCAAGTTGTAGGGTTCAATATTACAACTCAAAACAGTAATTTAACAAGTAAACAACTACAGATCGATGCCAACCCAAGGTGATGACCAAAGATGGCATGTCAGGGTATAGCATACACAAATACAAGAATGCATGTATGCATATATATGAATACACATACATATCTATATTAATTGAAACAGCACTAGCATAAGCAAGTGACAAAGGTAGTTCGAACAAAGCCATCAAGACAGTGTCGAATCCCAATTTATTTTTACAAAATCACTTTTATCAAGTCCCAATCCAAAACAAAACAAGCCAAAATATCAGAGGAATACCAGCATCAAGTAGCGGTTCCAACTGATAATATACAACAACTAGTGCAAGTTGAAGATTACAGTACTACGGCTGGAACAAAATACACTGACGAATTCCAACAAATCGTGGATCAACAATTTCACAACCAAGATAAAGACCGAAGTCAACTAAGAATCGGCAATTTCACAAATAAATGATGACCAAGAAACATCGTCAAAGCATTTTAACAAAATCAAATGGCCGAGAATACTTAAGTGAAACACTGCAACGTGCAACAGTAAGAAATCAAGTGCACAGCACTATCAAATGAAGACACGAATATCACTTGCACTGCCTCAACATTCAAAGTATCGTGGTCAAAGTGAAACTACACGTATACATAAGACAATGCAAACTTCAGCTACACAATGTCAAAGCATATCCAAGCGTGGTTGCAAGGTCGAACGAAGAAACTACTATTAACAGTAGTTACTAAAATAGTGTAACCAATTCTAATGAAGTCACAATCATGAATCGAACACAGTCAGAGACGTGGCGACCAGAAAAAGTTCGAATAGTTCAGAGCCGAAGTCAAAAGGAACATCAAGTAAAAATCAACAAGTCAAGTACGCTACAGCAAGAATTTCAATCAAAATCGAAGTCAACATCGAACCAAGTCAAAGTCGTGATCCAATAACAGGTCGGAGACGAGGTTACCAAAAGTCAAACAATTCAAAACCACATGTATCAAGCTAAAATCACAAAGTATTCAAGGCAATAATTATACGATTTGATAAAATCAGAGATCAATCTCAACATCTAAACAAATAACAACTGCCAGAGCAAAATCAACTGACGAATTCCACAAAATATCAGAGAATTCAAAGCCGAGAAAAATCACGAAATCATTAAACTATGAATTAGATGTGAGAGAAATAAATCACTCACCTTAGAACGAAGCAAAGACGAACTCGACAAAGAAGAAGCGCCGAAGCAACTCAGAGATAGTCGATCGGCAAAGCGTGATCGAGCAACCATCGGCAACCACTGATTGCACGAAAACCGTAATTGGAAGAAAGGAGAACGAGCCGCCACCATTTCAATTCTTTCGTATGTTGTTTACGGTTTGAACGAATCAAAATGAAAGGGGGACGGGTCTGCTTCAATATAAACGACACCCATAAAAACATGGACCAAAAATTGATTTTAAAGCCCACTAACACTTGACAAATTTAATACGAAGAATTTTAACCTGATTTAAAAATTCCAACAGCAATTAACAACCATCTAATCGTCATTTGACGATAATTAATTGTTATAAAATCCCAGGTTGTTACAGACTCCCCTCCTTATAAAAATTGTGTCCCCGCAATTTTCATAATTAAAGGCGTCAATAACAATTATTTTTTTAACATAAACTGGTTAAGCTAGAAAATAAAGGTCAAGAATATAAACACCAAAGAAATCTTTTAATTCCAATAAAAGAAATTCACAAATTCTCAACAAAATCTAATTATCAAGAACGATACTCAAAAATCTCAAATCAACAAATATTTAATTATCAAAAACGATAATCAAATCTCAAATCAACAAATATTTAATTATCACAAACGATAATCAAATCTCAAATCAACAAATATTTAATTATCACAAAGGATAATCAAATCTCAAATCGTCAAATATTTAATTATCAAAAATGATAATCAAATTTCAAATCAACAAATATCCAATTATCAAAAACGATAATCAGAAATCTCAAATCATCAAATATCCAATTATAAAAAACGATAATCGGAAATCTCAAATCAACAAATATCTAATTATCACAAATGAAAATCAGAAATATCAAATCAACAAATATCTAATTATCACAAACGATAATCAGAAATCTCAAATCAACAAATATCTAATTATCAAAAACGATAATCAGAAATCTCAAATCAACAAATAACTAATTATCAAAAACGATAATCAGAAATCTCAAATCAACAAATATCTAATTATCAAAAACGATAATCAGAAATCTCAAATCAACAAATATCTAATTATCAAAAACGATAATCAGAAACAACAAATATCTAATTATCAAAAACGATAATCAGAAATCTCAAATCATCAAATATCCAATTATCAAAAACGATAATCAGAAATCTCAAATCATCAAATATCCAATTATCAAAAACGATAATCATAATTCTCAAATCAACAAATATCTAATTATCAAAAACGATAATCAAATCTCAAATCAACAAATATTCAATTATCAAAAACGATAATCAAATCTCAAATCAACAAATATTTAATTATCAAAAACGATAATCAAATCTCAAATCAACAAATATTTATCAAAAACGATAATCAAATCTCAAATCAACAAATATTCAATTATCAAAAACGATAATCAAATCTCAAATCAACAAATATTTAATTATCAAAACGATAATCAGAATCAACAAATATCCGATTCTCAAAAACGATAATCAGAATCAACAAATATCCAATTATCAAAAACGATAATCAGAATCAACAAATATCTAATTATCAAAAACGATAATTAGAATCAATAAATATCCGAGTATCAAAAACGATAATCAAAATCAATAAATATTTGATTATCAAAAACGACAATCAGAACTCATATCAACAAATATCCAATTACCTGTAGATAATTGAAAACAACAAATATCTAGAAATCAATTAAGATAATCTAAAAAATCAACATAAAAGGTTGGATCGATCCCATCAGATGGCAAGTTTTTAAGCTATGCCGCACGCGCATCAACAAATGGCCGAAGCCTACCAAGTACTATCAACATAATTTTGGCGCCCAACAAATGACCCGAAGGTCTAGTACTGGTATTGACCCGAAGGTCCAACAAATGACCCGAAGGTCCAACATATGAACCGGAGGTCCAACATATGACCCGAAGGTCCAACATAGTGGCTTGAAAGCACACGAAAATCATCAAAACAGCAAAAATTTCAATTAACGAGTCGGAAATTAACCAAAATAGCAAACGCACATGTCCCATAACCATGAGTTTTACTAAAGCGTTTAATTCTCTTCATCGTTTCCTTGAAAGTGCAAAATTATGTATTCCAAAAATAACATTTCACATTCTCAAACGGACAAGTCCGGAATTAAGCGAATCAGTAAAAGAAAGGGGTCATAGTTCTCGATTTTGCTGAAACGTTTAAATCGCTTCCTCATTCTTTTGAAAGCGCAGACTATAAAACTTCTAAAAACAATTTCATTTATTTTATAAAAGTAATAATTTACATTCTCAAACGGACAATTCCGGAATTAAGCGAATCAGTAAAAGAAAGGGGTCATAGTCCTCGATTTTGTGAAATGTTTAAATCGCTTCCTCGTTCTTTTGAAAGCGTAAACTGTAAAAAATTTGAAAACAATTTTTATTTTTGAAACAATTTTTTTTTTAAAACACGTAATTAAAACAGCAACATTAGTAGCAACTTCGACAAGGAAATTGCACTTCTCAAAATACCGTAAAAACGGACAACAAAATCAGCATTGCGGGATAATTGCTTGAAAATCTACTTTAAAACTTGACGGTTACTGAAGTCAAAGTGACAGTAATTTTAAACGTCAAAATCTCATCAAAATAATTTGCATCAAAATATACTACCTGTGAATTTCCATTCAATAAAAATATCAACAAAACACCGTGCTTCAAAAACTTAGCACCAGTGTGAAAATCCCGTTATAAAAATAACGGCAAGAAAATACGTTTAAACCAAACACCGGTTCAATGTAAAATTAATGCAGTAACGTGCAACTTAAATTTGAACGTATACTACAAAATGAACAAAGAAATCATTCGAATATATCTTCAATGAAGATAATTCAAAACAGCAAAAATCTCAACAAATTCACATAACTGCAAGCGCTTCGAATCCTCAAATCGGATTCGAAATTTCCAAAGAAATAAAATAAACACAGCTATGAAAACAACAAATGAAAATTATTTCAATTTCATATTTTGATTTTTAAATAAAAAAGGTTATCAGTTGTACGCAGCGAAGACAGTCTCACTGTTTCCGCTGCACACTCTGATAAACAAAACACAAATTAATCAATTACCAAAACACAAATTCACTTTTATTTTTAAATAAAGATATTTAAAAATTTCATCAAAATTCCAAAACTTTAGTTTCGACTCAAAGCACAATAAAACATCGACAAATAGTGGTAACACATGTTCCATCTAAGTTATGTTTTATATTATGTCCATAAACCTCAAGCTCTGATACCAACTGTGACGCCCCACCTTTATGCTCACAATAACAAAGAGTATTAAAAGAAATACTGTTTGTTATTATGAAGAATAAGGCTGGATAGGAGCAGCCATCCGTAGTTAGGCCTTACACTAGTATTGGTTACCTCGATGGAGTGGTGTATATTTTTAATTTTTCATCTCTTATTTATTTACTCCCATCGACGTATCCAATTCCAGTATAAAACGACCTACGATGGTTCATAATAGTTTAGGAGAATATATATAATAACAACAAAGATAAACTAAATGCGGAATACAGATAGCAAAAGTCGCATATATATATATATATATATATATATATATATATATATATATATATATATATATATATAACTGATATCAGTTGCAATACATGTGAGACAATACATATGATACAACTACAACTGTCGACACTGGAAGTTATATATACAAGTACATTATTGACAATAATATACATGAATACATATCATCATATACTATGACAACGACTACTCCAAAAAGTATGAAAAGACTTCATAGCTCTAGCAGCAACCCAAAGCAAGATATCTACAACCTATAATAACTCGGTCTGACCCGAGTATTAAATTCAAAAGAAAATAATACATGGGTAAGTCTAATTCAAACTCAGTTATTAATACACGGAAGCAATAATAGTTAAATAACAATTAGACGACGGTCAAAATAGATCTCGTCTATCCATTTCTTTAATAAGGAATCGGATAACGGTGGATATAACATGTAACAGTGTTAAACAACAAATCAGCAAATTCAAATTATCAATGAAGATAAATGAAAGGATTATCAATGAAGATAATTTAGAAAACAACAGAATTGCCTAATCGGCAATTAACAACAAAATCCAATTATTAAATAAATAATTAGAAACTCATAATCTAATTATCAAATGGATAATTAGACAACAGCAAAATGATCGAATCAAACCAAATTAATATACAATTTCAAAATATTGAATTGGACACATAAAACAATTCAGCAATTGAAATAACAATTAAAACATCAATTCGGGTAGGGCTGCAGTACACGCACGTGTGTACGGCCTCGCCACTACAGCATATGGAATACCCAAAAGATCAATAAATCAAAAGCAATTAGTATATCAATAAAAGCAATACCGTGTGGTTGCAGTACACGCTTGCGTGCACTACCTTGCCACTACAGTGATGATGTACACAAAAGATCAACGAACCAAAATCAATGAAGATTCAAATATCAATGCCACAGCCTCAATGGTCAAAGTAGACAGATATGGCCAATGTGCACATATGTACACAATGAAGATTCACAAACGAACACAAGGTCAAACCCAAATTACCGGATTCAACTCAAGTGCAATTAGAAAAACAAATTCAATTGCATCAATGCAATGCAAAACAACAAGGGCAAGACTGCATACAAATGAAACTGCAGTCACCACATGAATGCGAGATTACCTAAAACAGTAATGAGTCCGGTACAACAACAAGAAAGAACTAGACCACAAGGGCAATCAAAGTGGCCAGCCAATTTAAATCCAAAGCAATGCTCAGTGCACTGCATAAGTATGAATCAAACTCATATATATATATATATATATATTACTATAGTACTAAGTGAAGGATATGAAAAGTGCACAACAAGTATGCAACTACCAAACTGGGTCAAGCAAGTGCAACATAGTGACAAGCTACCTAGATTCCAAGATGCAATCATGTACAACACGACTGCAAAATTCAAGAAGGTACCCAAACACAACAAAATGCAGGAAACAGCTGCGGATACAATTGCATCACTGAGACACGAGAAGACCAACAATGCAACTGTCTCGAAGCAAGTAGCATTATTAGGAGTATGAAATTGCACAACTGGAAATATAGATAAAGACTTCAAGTATTCAGTCAATCCAAATGCTCCAACAAGTTCAAGTCTCATGAAAAAACTCAATGTAGCCTCGACCCAAAAATCAAAATGAAACAAATGTAACATGAGGCCGGAGTGTGCAGTAACAACATACAAGACTACCAAAACAAAGACTGCACATGAAAATGAAACCAGAGCTCAATATATGAACTCGGTAACATATATATGAAGTGCAACATGACAGCAAGAAGTGCCACCAAAACCATCAAGTTGCAGGGTTCAATATTACAACTCAAAACAGTAATTTAACAAGTAAACAACTACAGATCGATGCCAACCCAAGGTGATGACCAAAGATGGCATGTCAGGGAATAGCATACACAAATACAAGAATGCATGTATGCATATATATGAATACACATACATATCTATATTAATTGAAACAGCACCAGCATAAGCAAGTGACAAAGTTAGTTCGAACAAAGCCATCAAGACAGTGTCGAATCCCAATTTATTTTTACAAAATCACTTTTACCAAATCCCAATCCAAAACAAAACAACCCAAAATATCAGATGAATACCAACAACAAGTAGCGGTTCCAACTGATAATATACAACAAGTAGTGCAAATTGAAGACTACAGTACTACGGCTGGAACAAAATACACTGAAGAATTCCAACAAATCGTGGATCAACAATTTCACAACCAAGATAAAGACCGAAGTCAACTAAGAATCGGCAATTTCACAAATAAATGATGACCAAGAAACATCGTCAAAGCATTTTAACAAAATCAAATGGCCGAGAATACTCAAGTGAAACACTGCAACGTGCAACAGTAAGAAATCAAGTGCACAGCACTATCAAATGAAGACTCGAATATCACTTACACTGCCTCAACATTCAGAGTATCATGGACAAAGTGAAACTACACGTATACATGAGACAATGCAAACTTCAGCTACACAATGTCAAAGCATATCCGAGCGTGGTTGCAAGCTCGAACGAAGAAACTACTATTAACAGCAGTTACTAAAATAGTGTAACCAATTCTAATGAAGTCACAATCATGAATCAAACACAGTCAGAGACGTGGCGACCAAAAAAAGGTCGAACAGTTCAAAGCCGAAGTCAAAAGGAACATCATGTAAAAATCAACAAGTCAAGTATGCTACCGCAAGAATTTCAATCAAAATCGAAGTCAACAACGAACCAAGTCAAAGCCGTGATCCAATAACAAGTCAGAGACGAGGTTATCAAAAATCAAACAGTTCAAAACCACATGTATCAAGCTAAAAGCACAAAGTATTCAAAGCAATAATTATACGATTTGATAAAGTCAGAGATCAATCTCAACATCTAAACGAATATCAACTGCCAGAGCAAAATCAACTGACGATTCCACAAAATATCAGAGAATTCAAAGCCGAGAAAAATCACGAAATCATTAAACTTTGAATTAGATGTGAGCGAAATAAATCACTCACCTTAGAATGAAGCAAAGACGAACTCGACAAAGAAGAAGCGGCCGAAGCAACTCAGAGATAGTCGATCGGCAAAGCATGATCGAGCAACCATCGTTGACCACTGATTGCGAGAAAACCCTAATTGAAAGAAAGGAGAACGAGCCGCCACCATTTCAATTCTTTCGCATGTTGTTTAGGGTTTGAACGAATCAAAATGAAAGGGGGACGGGTCTGCTTCAATATAAATGGCACCCATAAAAACATGGACCAAAAATTGATTTTAAACCCACTAACACACGACAAATTTAATACGAAGAATTTTCATCTGATTTAAAAATTCCAACAGCAATTAACAACCAATCTAATCTTCATTTGACGATAATTAATTGTTATAAAATCCCAAGGTTGTTACACTCACTCTTACATAAAGGGAAATCTTATCTTTTTAAATCAACTTTAGTTCAACAATGGTCTTCAAGCGAGGTTTTGGATAAGAATTTTGAATTATGATTTGAGTCATTTAATTTGTATAGAAGAAAGTTTAAAAATGATTTAAGTTTCAAAAGGATCTAATAAGAGGCCTTTAAACAATGGGTTTATTTAAAGGAAATCCATTTGTTTTCTAAACTTGAATTCTCTTTTAAAAGTGGTCGCTTTAAGTTACGTTTCGAATTGAAGTTTGAACTTTGCTTAAAGTGTTCTAAAAGGACTTGAAATTTATGTAAGTATATTTAGGGATTATTTGATATGATAAAAAAGTAGTATTTTATAAAAGGAATCTTAGTTTTCTAATTAACTTTGGTTTAGAAAAAATTTCAAGTAAGATTTACATGGAGGTTTAAACTTTTTTTAAAGAAGATTTTTTAAAATGGTATTTTTTAAAAGAGGAAGAAAACATGGATTACAACACTCTTGTTATGATAAATAGTTTCAACAAAAAGAAAGGGATTATGGACTATAACATTTTTGTTATAGTAAACAATTTCGGGAAGGATAAAAAGAAGTCTTGTTTTATAATAATTTGTTTATTGTAAATAGCATACGGAATTTATGAATCTTATACTTGATATTAAAGTTTGAGGTATGTAGACTTCTACTTATCCTTAAAGTTAAGAATGTTGTTAAGTCAATGTTTGAGTGGTAGTAATACCCAACATGGATGGCTTTATTGCCAACCAAAGGATTGTTTAAGTTTAAAATCGAAGATCGATGTTGATTGCATGAAGTATTAGTTTAATTCGAATTTGATTTCCATATTTGATCTTCTTAACTTATGGTGGTATGGAAAATATCTTGTTCATACCTAAACACCGAATTCCGTGGTATGGAAACTCGTCACTGTATTGAGCATTAAGAATGTGTGTCGATGCAAGGATAGTTTTCTAACTTGTCTGATTTCATTGTTGGTCGAGGAATAATACTGTTTGAAAAAGAAAAGTGGTGGTTAAATATATTTAGTCTGATTTCTATATGATCCATTTACTTACACTAGAAAGAAATTACTTTTATTAATGAAAGGATTACTTTAAGATGATTAGTGGTTGCTTATGTACTTAATCATGTGGAGTTTTCATGTGAAACTAAATCTCTGATTGGTTTGTGTGTTTATTTGATAGTTAAATAATAAACTATCAAATCTTAGCTAATTTTAAACTTTTGATTGTCAGTTTGGAGAGACTAGGATCAGATAAGCATAATTATCTAAAAACCACTTCAAGCTGGCATAAGCATTCAAATTGAAGACATCTTAAGGATAATGAAATTAAAGAAGAATTTCTTTGAAGTAAAAAGGCTACTTTCTACTAATCCAGAGAGTGATTCAAAAAGAATGTAGAAGAAGTAGTGCCTTCGGTTTGTTCATATCCTGAACAACTTGTACGGATGAGTGCTGACATTGTGTTGCTGCCTAAAGGGAAACATTAGCATTCCAAGAGGGATTTTATAAGAGGCCTCACACTCGAGAATGACTAAAATCAAAGGATATACAGCAAGGCTATGTGGGTCGCACCCATTAGGGTATGGACACCACCCTTCTAGATCACTATGTATGGATTTGGTATGTACATGAGAGCTCTCAAGGAAAAAGTTGCAAAGAAATCAGGATAATGACATATTCGGTACTATTTAGGAAGGAGTGGGCAAGTCCTGTCTTAAACAGGGTCCCGGTGAGGCCTTTTGTACTTTTTCTAGAGGTGCACCATGACAGGTGGTACCTCAGTGCCTTATCATTATATAAAATCCAATTTCCACTACATTCTTTACGGACTTAGTTTTATACCAAATATGCTAGAACGTGAGATGTAAGCATTTCAGTTATGTTATATATTTATTTTAAACCCTAGACATTATTAAAATATCACTAGATTTTCTATTTGAAAAGGTTGATTATCATAAGGTAAAAACCCATTCATGTTTATATGTGGCGTGGTCTTCGAGATGCCTTTATTTTTGAAAGGGTTTTATAAATATAACATTCTGTATGATTTGAGTTTCTCAAGTTGTTTATCAAACTGATTTGGGTGTTATTTTCTTCTAATACCCAAGTCAAACCCGAGTATTTTTTCAAATTAGCTTTGTACATTTTGGTGCATTAGGAGACGAGCTGGATGCCTCCAAGATGTAACCTCGTACTTTTATTTTCACTATATTTCTTGTTTTTTATAAATCATCATTTGTACGGGAAAACTATTATAACTGTCCAGTTTATATGTAAGTCGTTACCTTGGACAGTTAAAATAGCACGTCCTTACAAATGCTCATTCATTACAAAAAAATAAATACAGGTAAAATAAATGTACGAGAATACATCTCTGAGGCATCCAGCTCATCTTCTGAAGCTCCAAAGCGTCCAGAGCTAAATATAGAAACATATTCGAGTTTGACCCAAGTATTATAAGAAAATAACCCGGATCAGTTTGGTAAACTAAAGTGAGAAACTGAAATCATATGGATTTCTATATTTACAAAACCCTCCAAAAATAAAGGTATATTGTAAGACCACATAGAAAATAAATAAAAATGAGTTTTTACCTTACAATAGCTAAACCATTTCCATTAGAATATCTAGTTATTCTATAATAATACCGTAAGGTGTGAAATATAGATAATCAAGTAGCTACGATGCGTGTGAGTGTACATCACAACAATAATAAGCATATAATCACAACCGCTAAGGTGCATTTGCTAATTATGCAGGATTCCATGGACATGCCCTTCATACTTTGGGAATGGTCCTCCTGCACAAGGATTAGAGATACCCATCCATAGCAGCTTACATTTCTAGAGAATGTACAATAGGAAAAACATAGCTGGTCTTACTAAGACTTGATGCATCGCCTCCGCATGCATATCCGTATAAGTATCTATAAAATGGGGTCGCATGCACCCTATGAGTTTACCAACCCTACTAGTTATTTCTCCTATTTATGGTAGTCATCACTACTAGTGATGCCATGCCCTACTTTCTGGCACACGATTCATCACTCGAACAGGTCTCGATACACGAGCCCCTAACTCGAAGTGATCTTAGTACCACACTTTGATTTCCATATCTCAATAGATCATGGATTATATACGAATTCCCATATCCTGAATAGATTACAAACAAGTACATGTGTTCGAGCATCTTAAACAGATCTCAAATCTCCACATAGATTTTAGCATCTCGAACCAATCACTAACCTCTTCTAAAGAATATAACACATATGTGGCTTCGGAGTGATTACGGTTTCAATTCATCTGATATAAGTGCACTCCACCATTCATCAGATGCTCCAAAACTATTGGACGGATTTCTAGTAAACTCGGGTTCTTTTCAAAATAAATAGAAAATACGTAAGAATAGAGATCACCTCCTAATCATCTAAGCGGACGGATTTCCTTGTCATTTTTCCTAGAAGAACACAACAAGTTATACGTATAATATAGCATCCCCGAAGATAATTGTACCATGTAATTCTGATGTTTCTTTTAGATATTTCCAGAGTTATATTTGGTCAATTTCAATAATAATGAGAATAATCGTATGAGGGAAACTAAGTCTGGTATACTATCCATAAGCAAGTAGCATATAAAACATGATTGACAAACATAAGCACAATCAAGTCATATAAATGACTTCCAACCCCCCTTTTCCTATACTAATTAAAAACCCTTTCCATTATTAAATCTCATTTTTAATCAATATACCTCTTTATTAATAAAGCTTCACATAATAATTAAACTTCACTTTTTAATTAAGACTTCCCCATTCATTTCTAAACATTTCAATACTCTCAAAAGTATTCATATACTTATCTCAATGGTATGAGTATATTCACAGATCGATAATAAGTTTTACTTACTTAAACACAATCAAAGAGCTTAGAAAAAGGACTCAGACATTGTTACTATTAACCTCTTCTCTCTTTTATACTTTCAAACTTATAGTTATCTATCTTTTCGCAAAGTTTCCATACTTATTGTTATCTTTAAAATTCCATTATTAAAGTTCTAAGTATTTTCCAAAATCATTTAGCAACCTTTTACCATTTTAAAATATTATTCAAGGGTTTGAAAATAAATGTTATAAAATATTGTTTACAACAAACCAAAAACCCTTCCCATTGAATCATTATATTTAAAACTATCTTTTACACATATAATTATATTTCAAAAGTATAGTCAAATGGATAAAACAAATGTTGCCCAAACATCGTTACTATAAAACCAAAATCACATTTATACTTGACATTAACTTTGAAACATTCATTTAAAGCAATAAGTACATCTTTACTTATTAAATAAGGTAATATACCTTTTTAATAAATTTTACAAAACCATCCATTATAACATAAGTTTATAATCCAAAAACTCCTTTATATTCTTTTACAAAACACCAAACTTCTTTTCCACGCTTCTAAGTATACTAAAATACCATTAAAAAGAAAGACATACACACACACACACTCATTTATTTATAAAATTAAGATATTTAATAAAATGTTATAAACAATTTTGAAGATGGCATTATATAAAAGCCTTTTATTTTTTAAATCAAATATTGAACTAATTTTCAAAAACTATATTTACTTAAAATGTACTTGAAGAGTACTTTAAAATATTTATACTATGGCTTAAAAAATATTTTAAAATGCCATTTAAAATTACTTATTTTCTAATTTAATAAAAACCATAAAAAGCTAGTATTATAATTTAAAAGCATTTAGTAGAAAATCCATAAATAATTATCAGCAACATATTCAGTCTTGACATTTTTTTCGAAAATAAGTCCGCGTATATCACTTATTAAATATAGAAGAATCCCTAGGATGTTTGTCAAATTTAACTTTAAAAATCGCTGAAAACACCAATTCTAAAGTGCACCCATAATAACCTTTTTTCTTAAACTATCATGACTTTCATTCACAATTTCTATAACTTTCCAGACTAATTCCCATTTGTCAAACACACCAAAATGTGTTTAGAAAAACCCAATATATATTTCCATAATATATCACAATTAAATCAATTTAACAAGTGTTGAATACAGGGGATTTACAAAGTACATTTATAGCGACAAATTTGCTACAATCATTCATAATACACTATCAAACATGTAAATAATAAGTCTGGGCCAAGAATGATATTGTAGAGAATTTACATGAGAGATTATACTATAGATATTGTTGTCATTTGATTTCAAAAGCAGCGATGGGTTCAAAAGTAATATCTTGCATTGTTCGTTATACTATTTATATTTTAACACCACAACAATTATATCACAACAATATACAAATCAATTGGTGAGTAAACTCATCAAAATTCCAACTAATGCTTTCGCCTGTTTGATCCAAAATCGAATTGTGTTCAATTTTAGCTTGAAATTCCACTATCTCCAAACATGATGAAATCTACTTCAATGGTAGAGAATTCGATATGAGTGCAATATCAAAAACAGCGTCTCGATTGGACCTCGTATGAGTGAGATGTGACTTAAAAAATAAACAAGAATTAATTAATTAATTTAATTTTAGTTCTCACCCAAAGCCCAAAGTCCATCCAAACCGTATTGCACAGTGCAGCCCGCATCCCCTTCTTCACCAAAAATCAATTCATGCACACTAATACTCACGAACCCAACCAAGCAATGCACCAATACCTAGTGACACGGAGCTAGAGTGGACAAAATCAAACGGTGTTTTCTCCATTGACCTTCTCTTCACAAGCTTAACTTGCTCAACTCAACAAGTCGAACTCTACTACATCCTCATGATTCAATCCTATAGTCATGCCTTACAGCTCCAATTGACGCACTTTGCCATAGCCCATGCTAGCTCCTCTAACCAACTCTGTTCAACTTCTCATGCAACCCCGAGTTAAACGCTACACTCGAATCATCTCCGGCACCTCAAATCAAAATATGATCGGCATATCTCATCACAACAAAGCACAGTCGCTTTCCACCACCCATGATCGATGCCTCTGCCACTACCTCCATCGTACACGTCTTCGCTTAAGCAATTTAATGCAACCAACGTCTTGGCCTCTTGCATCGTCAATCACCAGAAAAAGTGAACCCTAATTAATATCAACCCAAATTGAGCTCATCCCACCATCACCGCACCCAAAACAATACACAAAGATATGGAACACATAGTCATACGAAGCAATTGTATCTAAAATCATTAAATTTCATTGATCCTAGCTCATGAAACAATTGGCAGAAGAAAATTTTAAGCAGCTGCTGATTTTTGAAGAGGGAAAGGACAATGAGGAGTTAAGGCGTATTTATAGAAAAATTTATACTATATCTGATTCTCTTTTTTAATTGATATACGTTTCGAGCTCGCACGATCACACAACACATCCGATCGTCATGAAACTCATCTGTGTGCATTGCCACTTTATTCTGGTTTCTATGGCACTAGTTTTGATAAAATCCGAGACAGTGCCTTAGAATGATAATTTCGTGCGTTGATTAAAATGGAATATTATTAAAACGAGTTTAATCCCATTAATTATAAATTAAAAGTTTACGATCACTATTTATTATAATGAATTTAAAGAAGCTTTTAAAATCTTTTTTATTCACATTAAATTCAAGAGTTAAATCTTTAAACAATTTTGATATTTAATTATAACACGTTCAAAAATCCAGAACATTGCATGTTTTAACATCTAAGTTTATAAACTATTAGATGTTATTGGATCGGCTAATAAACATCTTTACATTAGAGATGTCTAAGCAAAAGTAGACTATAAGACCGAGTTTAGATACCATCATCCTACTCTTATTAGCTACTTTCCCGACTGAATGGGTAAAAGAAATTGAAGAACCAACTCAGTTTTAAGACCAAGATTTATTTTAGGCATGCGTCAGAATTTAAGAAAAGATAAAAGATTAAACCAGATAGTTGTATTGTAACGACCCACAATTTTCGATCCCGAAGAACCCAGATAGTTAGGGAAAATAAGAAAAGAGATAGAAGAAGAAGAAGAAGAAATAGAAGCACCAAAACACAGAATCTCACATTCACAGCGGATCAAAATATAATATCAAATAAAATAGAAGTTATACAAAGGAAAAACTGTATCAGTTAATTTACATCAATACATCAAAGTTACACCCAATCACAGACAAATTGGACAATAAACAACATGTCCCAGATACAAATCAATAATACTCAGCGGGTTACACTCCATACGTTCCTGCCATCCAGCTCGCCTCCTGAGCTCCAGAAAGTCCTTACCTGTAAATCTATAATACTCGGTCTGACCCGAGCATTACATCAAAGTAACATCCGGTCAGGCTGGAAACCGGCGTGAGTAAACCCATCTAACATGGAATACAAAAGCATAAAACTTATTTAAAACCCGGGGTAACTCGTATCAATTTACAAATTCACAATTTGTTATAGACAACACTTATTTCACACATCAGTTTCTAAGTACCAAACTTAGATTAAATGGTCCAATTCACTTAAATCATTCCATTCTAGCCTATTGATTTCACATATCAAATCTATGTAGAATTATTATAGATTACAAATCGAAGTGGTTTCGGGTATTTACTAATACCCGACTCCGGTCTCATTGAATTCGATACCATCTTATCAAGTGAATACAATTCAATCTTAAATATATGATGTCACTTTCACACAGCAATTCATCATAGATAATCACATTATCACTGTTCAACCCAACATCTCATATTACAAAACATTTCATATCACATAACACCACAATCACATACCAAGGATAACAAATAATCCAAGGCATTCAATATTATTCAATCATCCATAAGCAAGGGTAATTAGTCACACCATTTTTAATTACTTTAAATAGATTTAATTAATTACCTCCATCACTACACATCATGCTTACTTAACCATTAATTAATTTCTATCCAATTAATTAATTATTCCTTAACTATCTACCTTAATCAACCTTCTTTAATTGCATTGTTTTTAATTTAGTCATCCTTGGTTAATTATTCCATAATTACATTTAAGTAACTAACTCTTAATTAATTACACAAATTAATTAACCTTTGCTCATCCATATTAATCACATTGATCTTAATTAATTACTCAAATTAATTATCTTATAATCACTTACATTGATTAATTATCCTTTAATTAATCACACTTATTAATTTACTAACCCTTAATTAATTTCCTTAATTCATAAATCCTTAATTAATCGATCTTTTAATTAATTACGCTAAGTAATTAATCCTTAATTACTTTCGTTAAGTAATTCCCTTTAATTACTTCCTTCAAGTAATTATCATTTAGTGATTACCCATTAATTACCTTCATTAATTATTGATATTATGTAATTATTATTTAATTACCTTCATCAAGTAATTAACCTTAATTAATTTCCATTAAGTAATTAACTTAAAGTGAATCATCTTTTTAACTAATTACCTTAATTAATTAATCATCTTAATAAATCAATCCTTTAAATCATTTACACAAATTGATTAACCCTTTATTAATTATCTTGATAATTAAATTGATTAATTATTCCCTTAACTGATTTCATTAATTGATTAACCCCTCTCCCTTAATAAGCAAAATAATCTATACTTTATTAAATAAAATAACCCTTGAATCATATAGGAATTTTCATATGATAATAATTACCTTTAAACAACAATTTAAAAGCATTTTAAAACTTTGGAAATTTGCTTAAAACTTGCTAAAACTTTGTTTTAAAAACTTAATTTACATTCTCCTTGAAATTTACACATTTTGATAAGTTTTAAACTTGATTACTACAACTCAAAAATAACCAGCCAAACCAATAAAATTTTCGACGTAACCCCGTTAATCCCACGCGTCGTCCCAACTTTGAGTAAAACTACGCTTAACTTCGGGTCTAACTCGAGAAAACCACCCTCTTCCACCAATATCGACAGCAACCCCGAAACACTGATATTTCGATTCATATTGTGCACATGCACCAATGATCGGAGCATCTCCGATCAACATCATCGCCGTTAAACAGTCGACCCTGACCTGCCTACACGATTACGACCACCGATGCTTTAGTTCGATCATAGAAACTCGATCAAGCCTGTGAACCCAAACCTGGATCGCACCACCACCCAAAAACCTTCCCGCGACGCCACCACCAATCACCAGAAATCCCGACACCCTGTTCAGAGATTCGACGTCGACTTATGCTCCTATTCCACTGCCCTGACCACGACCGATGCGCCGACGAACTCGGAATTGCCTCGCAAAAACCCTCGACCGTTCCAAACCTAATACCCTAAATCACAACCATCACACCACCACGACGTTGGAAAATTTGAGCCACCATTTTTGCCGACCTCGACAAACACCCCGCTCACTTTAGCCGAGACCCCGCCCCACAAAGTGCCGCCGATCGCCTGAATTTTCTCGAAACTCATTTTCCCTTTAACATTCGAATTCTCTCGAAATACACACATAAAATTCACCATTTCTATCTTAAAAATCCTAATTTAAAAAGACAATTCAGATCATAATCATGAATTCACCAATTATTCAAGTCGAGATTATGACATTTTTACGTTTCACTGTAATATTTACATTTTGGTTAAAACTGTGTCCAATTCCTATTTAAAAATATTTTTTAACACTTAAATCTTCTTTTAATAAACAATTTTTATTTATACATCATACCATATAACATATCAAGGAATGAACAATTGATTTTTGAAACTTGGTTCAGACTGTTATCATTTAAACAGAGACTCTCCTGTTTATAAATAGACATGCTTATACTTATATATATACATTTAATCATATTAAACCATCATACTCACACTCATCATACTTTACTTCAACAATTCATTGCATGCATTGAGATTTAAAATAGTTTGAAACCTTAAAAATAAACTGTTTACTCACCTCGTTAAAAGAACAGAGGAAGTTTTCTTCCTGAAACCTGGAAATTGCTTGTATATGAACTGCTGCTTTGTTGTTAAGATGACCAGTGCTTTAAAATTATTGAGTTGATCTTGATATTGAGATGTATTTGAACTTGAATTTGCTGCCAGAATATACTGTATGCTTTTGTTTTCATCTCCAGGATTGATTTCCTTTTGATTTAAATTTTTTTCTTTTCAGTTTATAGGTTTATGAGAAAATAAAAGAAATTTAGAAGTGAAGTCTAGTTTCTTAATTCATTCTTATTCATATAATTAAATTTTGAAAGAGAACAAGTATGCCACTTGTAACATCAAATTATACCATGTTAACACTTGTTAATTTTGTTGCAAATTTGCATCCACTTGTAATTTGTGTGTGTAATTAGCTTGAACATGTATTTATATGTTTTCAAATGTTTAGATATGATTTTATAAAATAATAAATTAAATTTTATCTCTTGTTAATTTTAAAAAGAAAATGTATAAAACCCGTTGATAAATTTAAAATTTGTATATGTACAAATTATACTTACACAACTTTTTAAAAGGAAATGATTTACAATATAATTAGATATAAAAAAAATCATATATTCATATACTTTTTAAATCCAATTTATTTCTAAGATATTTATCTCTTGAATTTCAATGTCAAGTTCCAATTCTATTTACAATCATATTTATTTAATTAAACAATCATATTCTATATTAGAAGATTATCAAACATAATATTTATCTCTTTATATTTATATTTTTATTTTTAATAAAATAAGTATCTCAAAGGGTAAAAATCAGTAAATTACCCAATTACCAGATGTTTAGAAATCCAGGTTATCACATTCCTCCCCCCTTAGAATCTTTTCGTCTTCGAAAAGGAATGAAACCAGAATTTATTCGGTACTTAAAACTAGATAAATTAGTCTTGGATCATTTTTAAAACATTTTTAAAATCTATATAATATTACAAAACAGTTTTTAAAAAAATACTTTTTATAACTTGATGTCTCAACCAGTCCATCCTTGTTCTCATAGAAATTCGGTCATATGTTGATCAGGTGTAGGACTGAAAATCTATAAGTACTTGGTAAACCGGTTTTCAACACCCAATGAAAATACTTGGAAAATAATTTTATTGAAACTATAGAAAACATTTTTGAAAATAGAGGAAATATCTTTAGTGAGAATGGCCTAGAAATCATCACCCCATTCATGGTCGCAGTTAACCCGATGGTTAAGTTGCCATCCCAGCAAAATCCATAGATAACTGTAGGCCTCCATGCCCTCGATTACACTATGGAACCCGCTACAGATCACAGCTACAACTGGGGTTACGTTGTTGTCACAGCAAAAACTAATATAACTGCAGGCATTAGCGCCCTTAAATTTCGCTGCCAAAAGATTGAAACTTCTCCACTCCACTCGACCATAGATCGTTGTCAATCGATGTTATGTTGTCTTCCCGGCAAAATCAAGCATAGACCGTTGACACTCACCTTCACACGATTTCCGTATGGTCCACAATAAATCGCAGCGACATCGAGTTACACTGTCATCACAACATAACGCAAATGCCTTTGTAGGCATCAGCGCCCTCGACTTTCGCTACCCAATAATCCTCAAGAACTTCAGTTTATCCGGACTTCCTCACAAGATCCACTTTAGAACCCCCCTAGGGCTCAAGGCAGCACCAACCTATGGTACTCCTAAGAAGTTCATTTCAAGGGAGCGCCTTTTTCTCCAGAGCCATTTTCAAAACACTTTATACTATACACATATAGTATCTTCCAAATCATACACCTATGAATCCTATATAAATCTCCTTTTCTTAAAATCGATTATTAAAAAATCGAAAATTCTCAACTAGGCTTCCCAAATTTCCAAAATTTATTTTTCCCCAAAAATCAAAAGCCTTTCCAAAATCCATAACTTCCAAAACCACTTTCCAAAATCATTCTCATCAGATCCTTCATATATATAGATATATATAACTTTGAAAATCCTTGGATCACTTCATACTTGTATAAATTTCCTTTTTATACTTCAAACACTTTTCAAAAACCCTTTTCTTCCGGCAATAGATTCAACAAGGGGAGATTTGTCTTATATAACAAAGATATATAACTTTGCTTATTCCAAATCAAATATTCAAATTTGATTACTCTTTTATAAAGTTATTAACCATGACCTTTCTATAAAATGAGTTCTAATCATTGAAATATTCAAATCCCATTTTATTCCATATACATATTCTCAAAATATACCTCTATGTTCAAAAATCATCTTTCATTACTTTCGAAATTTCCAATATCAATTTCATTTAAGCACGTACGATGTACAAATACCATTCGTACTCTATATCAATCTGATCGCTGACTCGATCACACAATTTCTCTTCCGAACTAGTACCGTCCACCCAACTTCCTAGTGCGGACTCAGATCTGGTTTCTTGATCAGAAACCGTCATTCTACTTGCATAGTCATAACTATGATAGAGAATTTCCAGAACCAATCAAAAATCCATATCCAAGTTCGCCATCGAAAATCGAGTGAAAAATCCCAACTCGGATCGATATACTATCTCAAAATTCTGGCTCGAGTCTGGATCAAATCGTTATGCGAATAGAATATTATACGTACACCCTACGTATTTATCTCCGTTGATTATTAGCCAAATCAATCTTCTTTCTATTCACCTTTACTTTGATTATATTACTTAATTCACAATTGTCTCAATCCCATTTGGATTATCACCTCAATTCTTATCTCAAATGGATATTTAATCATAAACAGATTGCACTCTGACCAGCATAAATTTAGAAAATAGCTTGAAAAGTTAAAAATAGACAAGTAGTTGAAAAATAATTATTAGCTTGTAAAATAGCTGTAAAATAGTTAAGTAATTGTAAAATAGTTGGAAAATAGTCAAATAGTTATAGAAATTTTAAATAACTGCAAAATAGTTGTAAAATAGTAATTAGTTATAAAGTAGTTGGAAAATGGTAATTAGTTTATAAAACAGTTGAAGAATTGTTAAATAGTTCCAAAAATAATTGTAAAATAAGTATAAAATAGTTTGGCTTAAAAAAAGATTGTATATAGTAAATAGCTTGGAAAAATAGATTTAAGAAAGCTTATATTAAAATAATTTGTTTGAAAATAGTTCAGAGCCAAACTGTTCCACTACCCAATCAATTCAATTTTAAATTTCCACTTCCTCTTAACATTGATTCAATCTCAAACCAAATTAAACAACTTCAATTCCCACTCCAAATCTAACTTTATTCCACTTCGATTCTAATCTCAATTTATTCAAATAATTTTCAAATTGAACCAGTTTTCAATTTCAATTCATTTCAACTCCAGTTTGAATTAATCCCAATTCAAGTTGAATTAACCTCGATTCTTTCCAAATTCAAATCAAATTCCATTTGAATTTGAAACTATTCAACTTTAATCACAATTCCAAATCAGATTTCAATTTGAACTAACTTCGAATTCCATTTTAGTTTAAACCTCTCAAATTATATAAATTCGAGTTAAATTTCAAGTGTTGATTTAATTCCTTTAAATCAAATTAACTTTACTTCTAAAGTCCTTAAGCAATTAATTCTGAGTCCAAATTTCAAAATTCCATTTTAAATTTCCCTTACTTCCATATAAACTTATTTCTAGGTTCAAATATCAATTCAAATCCTTTTTAAACAACTAAATCTTTGGAATTCAATTCATTACCAAATTTCAATTTTGAATCCAATCCTTAATAATTTAAATTTACAAGTTACCCTATAAAAATTTAAATCTTAAATTCAAAGTGATTCTATATCCTTAATTTTAGATTAAATTTTAATTTTTATTTGTCTCTATAATGAATATATTACCACAATCCATTTCTTCATTCATTTAAACAAATCCAATTCACGGTTTAAGGATTATTAATAATAATAGGATAATATTATCCAAAATATTTTAAAACATCCATCCATTTCCAATTTCCAGATCCCAAACCAATTTTGAGATCACACAAACTCCCAATTCAAGTCCACCATTTAACTTCCCAAGTTAAATCTCAATTTCATTTTGAAATTTTCAATTCAGGTTGTTTGTTCTAAACATATTTAATTTCCCCAAAATTAAATTCGCTTCAATTTAATCCAGACAACTTTACCCAATTTGAATTCCCATTTCAAATTTTAAACTTTATATTAATAATCTTCCCACTTAAGTTTAAAAACTTACTCCACTTTGGGTTTCCCATCACATTCGAAGAAAAATTCAAAACTCAACCTTAGAGTTTATTTCAAATTATATTTGATACTATGTATATCCATACATATACATATTTATTTCTTTTACACACCAAGTTAATTTAAATTTTAAACCACCTTTGGGTTTAAATTCAAAACAAATTTATTTAGATTTTCAAACAACTCTTTTTTGAAACAGGACCCTTCATTCAAATAAATAATATTATTTATTATTTCCTTATCACTTTGAAACAAATTTTCAAATTCTGGACCTAGATTTAAAACTTCACAATTTAGATCATCTTCAATTCCAATTTAAAAGTCATACTTTCCTAAATATTTTACTTCCCTAAACCATTTCATTTTGCTTACTCATTAATACACATTTTATCATTAAACACAACAATCATTTATGTTAATAACCAAGATTATCATATTTGGAAACCAATTCATTTATTATCTTATTCTGAAAATACTTCTACAAATTCAGGATTTTAATTTCAGCCCGGATCCATTTCAAACTTGTCTTTATTCAATTTAAATTTGGTTGTATTACTATTACCACTTAATTCTCATTATTTTATTTAATTCCAATAATCAACAACCAATTTCTTTAATATATTTAATAATTAGAAATATTATTTCTTTATATATTAAAAGATAAACTTATATAAAAATTATTTTTAAAATCATTTTATAAGAAAATAACAAGTACGCTCTCATATATTTATATACACTCAACTCATTTTAGGGTATCACTTACCCTATCCTTAATGAGTAAACCCAACAGAGCCAAGGTTCCCGCTTAACCTTCAGCTCTGATACCAAATGTAATGACCCAGAATTTTCGATCCTAAAGATTCCAAATAGTTAAGGAAAAGAAGAAAAGAGATAGAAGAAGAAGAAGAAACAGAAGCACCAAAACACAGAATCTCACATTCGCAGCGGATTAAAATATAATATCAAATAAAATAGATGTTATGCAAAGGAAAAACTGTATCACTTAATTTAAATGAATACATTAGAGTTACAACCAATCACAGACAAACTAGACAGTAAACAACATGTCCCTGATACAAATCAATAATACTCAGCGGGTTACACTCCATACGTTTCTGCCATCCAACTCGCCTCCTGAGCTCTAGAACATCCTTACCAGTAAATCTATAATACTCGGTCTGACCCGAGCATTACATCAAAGTAACACCCGGTCAGGCTGGAAACCAGCATGAGTAAACCCATCTGACATGGAATACCAAAGCATAAAACTTATTTAAAACCCGGCGTAACTCGTATCAATTTACAAATTTACAACTTGTTAGAGACAACACTTATTTCACACATTAATTTTTATGTACCAAACTTAGATTAAATGGTCCAATTCACGTAAAATTGATTTCACATATCAAATCTATATAGAATTATTATAGATTACAAATAGAAGTGGCTTCGGATATTTACTAATACCCGACTCTGGTCTATTCGAATTCAATACCATCTTAACCCACGTTATTCAAGTGAATACAATTCAATCTTAAATATATGATGTCACTTTCACACAGCAATTCATCATAGATAATCACATTATCACTGTTCAACCCAACATCTCATATTACAAAACATTTCATATCACATAGCATCACAATCACATACCAGGGATAACAAATAATACAAGGCATTCAACATTATTCAATCATCCATAAGCAAGGTTAATTAGTCACACCATTTCTCATTAATTTAAATAGATTTAATTAATTACCTCCATCATTACACATCGTGCTTACTTAACCATTAATTAATTTCAATTCAATTAATTTATTCCTTAACTATCCACCTTAATCAACCTTCTTTAATTAATTATTTTTATTTAATCATCCTTGGTTAATTATTCCTTAATTACATTTAAGTAATTAACCCTTAATTAATTACATAAATTAATTAACCTTTACCCATCCGTATTAATTACATTGATCTTAATTAATTACTCAAATTAATTATTTTATAATCACTTACATTGATTAATTATCCTTTAATTAATCACACTTATTAATTTACTAACCCTTAATTAATTTCCTTAATTAATAAATCCTTAATTAATTGATCTTTTAATTAATTAGGCTAAGTATTTAATCCTTAATTACTTCCATTAAGCAATTCCCTTTAATTATTTCCTTCAAGTAATTATCATTTAGTGATTACCCATTAATTACCTTCCTTAATTAATGATATTATGTAATTATTCTTTAACTACCTTCATCAAGTAATCGACCTTAATTAATTTCCATTAAGTAATTAACTTAAAGTGAATTAATCATCTTTTAAATTAATTACCTTAATTAATTAATCATCTTAATAAATTAATCCTTTAAATCGTTTACATAAATTGACTAACCCTTTACTAATTATCTTAATAATTAAATTAATTAATTATTCTCTTAACTGATTACATTAATTGATTAACCCCCCTCCCTTAATACACTAAATAATCTATACTTTATTAAATAAAATCACCCTTGAATCATATGGGAATTTTCCTATGATAATAATTAACTTTAAACAACAATTTAAAAGCATTTTAAAATTTTGGAAATTCGCTTAAAACTTGCTAATACTTTGTTTTAAAAACTTAATTTAGATTTTCCTTGAAATTTACACATTTTGATAAGTTTTAAACTTGATTACAACAACTTAAAAATAACCGAGTCAAACCAATAAAATTTCCGAGGTAACCCCGTGAATCTCACGCGTCATTCCAACTTTGTATAAAACTACGCTTAACTTCGGGTCTAATTCGAGAAAACCACCCTCTTCCACCAATATCCACAGCAACCCCAAAACACTGATATTTCGATTAATATCGTGCACATTCACCAATGATCGAAGCATCTTCGATCAACATCATCTTCGCTAAACAGTCGACCCTGGCCTGCCTACACGATTACGACCACCAATGCTTTAGTTCGATCACAAAAACCCGATTGAGCCTGTGAACCCAAACCTGGATCGCACCATCACCCAAAAACCTTCCCGCGACGCCACCACCGATCACCAGAAATCCCAACACCCTGTCTAAAGATTCGCCAACGACTGATGCTCCTATTCCATCGACCCTGACCACGACCGATGCGTTGACGAACTCGGAATTGCCTCGCAAAAACCCTCAACCATTCCAAACCTAATACCCTAAATCTCAACCGTCACACCACCACGACGTCGGAAAATTTGAGCCACCATTTTTGCCGACCTCGATGAACACCCGGCTCACTTCAGCCGAAACCCCATCCCACTAAGTGCCACCGATCACTTGAATTTGATCAAAACCCATTTTCTCTTTAACACTCGAATTCTCTCGAATTACACACTCAAAATTCATGATTCCTATCTTCAAAATCCTAATTTAAAAAGACGATTTAGATCATAATCATGAATTCACCGTTTATTCAAGTCGAGATTATGACATTTTTGCGTTTCACTGTAATATTTACATTTTGGTTAAAACTGTGTCCAGTTCCTATTTAAAAACATTTTTTAACACTTAAATCTTGTTGTAATAATTTTTTTGTTTATAACAGATCAAGGAATGAACAATTGATTTTTGAAACTTGGTTCAGACTGTTATCATTCAAACAGAGACTCTCCTGTTTATAAACAGGCATGCTTATACTTATATACATATACATTTAATCATATTAAACCATCATACTCACACTCATCATACTTTACTTCAACAATTCATTGCATGCATTGAGATTTAAAACAGTTTGAAACCTTAAAAATAAACTGTTTACTCACCTCGTTAAAAGAACAGAGGAAGTTTTCTTCCTGAAACTTGGAAATTGCTTGTATATGAACTGTTGCTTTGTTGTTAAGATGATCAGTGCTTGATAATTATTGAGTTGATCTTGATATCGAGATGTATTTGAACTTGAATTTGCTACCAGACTATACTGTATGCTTTTGTTTTCATCTTCAGGTTTGATTTTCTTTTGATTTAAATTTTTTTTCTTTTCAGTATATAGGTTTATGAGAAAATAAAAGAAATTTAGAAGTGAAGCCTGGTTTCTTAATTCATTCTTATTCATATAATTAAATCTTTAAAAAGAACAAGTATGCCACTTGTAACATCAAATTATACCATGTTAACACTTGTTAATTTTGTTGCAAATTTGCCTCCACTTGTAATTTGTGTGTGTAATTAGCTTACCATGTATTTATATGTTTTCAAATGTTTAAATATGATTTTATATAATTATAAATTAAATTATATCTCTTGTTAATTTTAAAAAGAAAATGTATAAAATCCTTTGATAAATTTAAAATTTGTATGTGTACAAATTATACTTACATAACATTTTAAAAGGAAATAATTTAAAATATAATTATATATTAAAAAAATCATATATTCATATACTTTTTAAATCCAAATTATTTCTAAGATATTTATCTTTTGAATTTCAATTTCAAGTTCAAATTCTATTTACAATCATATTTATTTAATTAAACAATCATATTTTATATTAGAAGATTGTCAAACTTAATATTTATCTCTATATATTTTTAGTTTTAATAAAATAAGTATCTCAAAGGGTAAAAATCAATAAATTACCCAATTACCAGTTGTTTAAAAAATCCAGGTTATCACATGTATATACTCTCTAAGATATGGTAGGGTATTATACAAGTTTAAAACTTAAGTTGTATTTCTATGAAATATTTTCAAATAAATTTAAAAGTAAAAAGAAATTGTATCAGTAAGAACCAATAAAAATAAGTATATAAGTTATATATAGATTATTTCTTCGCATGGTTCTTGATTCAAGGTTCGAGTACATGACTTTGAGATGATGCACATTGATCCAAATAAACATTTATCACTCGATTCTTAACGGTGAACACTTGGTGAGGGTTTTTGATATGGTGTTAAGGTTTTATATCATATTATATGGTTGTTCAAGGAGAAAAGAGGTTTCTAATCAAGGAGCCTGATCAGAATGCGTATTAGGGAATTCAGTTGACCTATACTTGTTCAAAAGAAAAGCTTAAGTATTCGAGTAATTGATCGAATCAGATATAGCATACAAATGATCTATATACATCATATTGGCTTAGGTATAATTGCCTTTTATGTTTTATGGTTTATGAGGATTTTGGTTGATGACTCTTCGATTTATCATGAGGTATTGTGGATGATTGACTGAGTAAAAACCTAAGGCTGTTAAGAATGAAGTATGCTCGGTAGATTGTTTAACATCCTTGTGTAATGAGAAGGTTCTAAACCTTGAAAAATTTAACTTTAAATTTGTTTGTTTTTCATTTAATAATTTTGGGAAATATTAAGAATTAGTATGGTTTGTTTCTTGGTTGTTTGTTTATGACGAAATTTTAGGGTTGAAATTCTTTTGAGGAAGAATGTAACGATCCAGAATTTTATCGCTTTGATTTGTGAATATTTGATAAATCCTAAATATTTAGTTAATGGTTTTTAATGAAAAGGTAACCCTCTTTTGATTAATAAATAAATATGGTAAACTCATTTTGAAAGTTTGTTTAAAAAATAAGTGGTTCTATGAAAAACTGAAAACGTAACCGAATATCGGTTTTCGGATTTTCAAATTTTTATCGAACGAAAATTGTCACAACGTTGTTGCACTCATGTGTAAACTTTTTTAACATTTACTTATGCATATTATAAGTAATTTAATAAAGTAAAAAGGGTTAATTAACTAAGTGTGTTTAAAGTGTTTAAAAAGTAATTAATTAACATAATAAAGTACGGAAAAGACACTTCTTTCTTATTTTAAGTATAAGTGCTAAAGTACATGGATTTAAGTGTTTCTGTTTGGAGATTTGAATGAAAGTACACTTATTCACATGGCATGTAAGGTTTTGGAGGGTAAAATGGTAATTTTTCTAAAGGTAAATGAAGTAATTTTCCATTTTTACAAATTCTATAAATAAGACCACCTTTACTTTATTTCCTACTTTAATTACTTTTGCTTTCCTTCTTCATTTCTCCTTTACTTTTATTTCATTAAAATTTCGTCAAAGAAAACACTTCCTCTCCTTATTAAATTCAAATATAGTAACATGGTTACCATCACTACCACCCTAAAGATCAAAACTTTAACCACCAAGACCGTTTTCCACCTTGGGCCATGAGTAAAGTAGGAGAAAGTGCGCAGGGTATGCATGAGCATGAAGAGATCGGGGAAGCAATTTGGTCAAGTTTGAAGCAAGGTAGGTGGTGGTTTTGAGTTTGGTTTGAATTAACGTGAGATATCTCACATTTATTCAGTTTAAAATTGACAAAATGTTGTAATAATTTAGAGATAGCCTATAGTGTTGTATATATAATGTATATATTTGTGATGTGTATCTATTATTGTTGATGATTCTCATTTGGAAGTGGATGATATAGGTAACCATTACGTTGTAGGGGGAAAAAGCGATGAATGGAAATCAAAGTGTCTTCTTAGCGAATAGGTCGCTACAGAAGCACTTCGGAAAATAGAAATGTGTGGAAGGACCCAAACGGATCCCTCGTCCATTATTTTATCTTTCAATTTTTTTATGTATAAGAAATGGTTGTATGCTATGGTTTGGAAATGTCGAATATAACTTGAAAATTTAAATTCTTTTGAGTGTAAAAACAAATTATAGCTTAGTTAAGTACCAAAGCGGTCGTGAAGCCACTTTCTGAATTTGAGGAATTACGGATTTTAAATTGACTTCAAATTTTGGATAATTTAAAGTAAGTTTTTCTATATTTAAAATGGTTTAAAATATAAAAATAAATTTGGTTTAAAAGTTGTTTGATTTACAATCAAAGTTTGAAAAGTTATGGGTCCATATAGTGATAGTCGTTGTGGATGCACTTTGAAAATCGAGATTTTAGTAAAGTAAAGAAGTTATCTACTTCAATAATTTTTAAAAGTTTTTTTAAATGTGTCTATGAACATTTTATAAGTACTTGGAAAGGAACTTGAAGTATTAAAAATAATTTTAAACAAGTGGTTTATTTTAAAGAAATTCCTTTACTTTCTCAAAATCGGATTCTTCTTAAAAAGTGATGATATTAATTATTCATCGGATGTGGGTTTATAAATTGTTTAAAAGTGTTTAAAGAGGTTTGGAATTTATATAAATGACTTTTTAGGATTTAATTTGAAGTATCTAAGTAAATGGCTCACTCTTACATAAAGGGAAATCTTATTTTTCTAAATCAACTTTAGTTCAACAATGATCTTCAAGTCATGTTTTGGATAAGAATTTTGAATTTTGATTTGAGTAATTTAAATTTTAAGAAAGAAAATTTAAAAATAATTTAGGTTTCAAAGGGACTTAATGAGAGATTTTAAAAAAAAGGAATTATTTAAAGGAAATCTATCAAAGTTGAATTCTCTTTTAAAAGTTATGGCTTTTAAGTTACGTTTCGAATGGAAATTTTAACTTTGATTTAAGTGTTTTAAAGGGAACTTGAGATTTTTGTAAGTATTTTTAGGGATTACTTGATATGATAAACAAGTAGTATGTTATAAAAGGAAGCTTTGTTTTCAAATTAACTATGGTTTAAACAAATATTTCAAGTAAGATTTATATGGAGATTTAAACTTTGTTTAAAGAAGTTTTTAAAACAAAGAAATTTAAAATAGGAAGAATTCATGGATTATAACACTCTTGTTGTAATAAATGATTTCGGGAAGAAGGAAGAGATTATAGACTATACCGTTTTTGTTATGGTAAATGATTTTAAAAAGGTGAAAAGGAAGTCTTGTTTTATAATAATTTGTTCATTGTAAATAATGTACGAAACATATGAAGCTCATAATCAATATTAAACTTTGAGGTGGGCAGACTTCTACCTATCTTGAAAGTAAAGAATGTTGTATAGTCAAGGTTTGAGAGATATTGGTACCCTAACTTGTGTGCATAAAGTATTATTTCTATATTCAAATCTGATTTCCATATGTAAGGACTCGAAAATTCACCACTTTGAAATTTTATTTAAAATATTAAAAACTAAGATTTTTAAACATAAACAATGGTGTTTTGAACAATAAATAATATTGGTAATCCTATTTCAATGAATATTTACAAAATATATACTCTGGAAGATATATCGATAAATAATCGAAAATTGTGTTATTGATAAACAGCTCTTTGGCCATCTAAAGTCATGCACGAAGTTGGATACATACACTCATTAATATATATAAGTGAGAATATGTAATAAAATTATTCATTCTATTGTTGAAAATAAAATGTCTTTATGACATCATTTGATATCACTATTTTTGAATAATTGATTTTTTGAAATTAAATTGAGTTTAAATGATATAATAATTACTTAAAAAGTCAAATGAACCCATTTTAATTATTATAATGGTAGAAGTATTATTTTTAAACTTTTCAACAAAGATATGTATATTAACTAAAAAGTGAAAATACGATCGAAAATCGAAATCGGATTTCGTAATGATTTATTCTAGAAAGTTGTACAACGTTATGGATCATTGTGACATAGTATGCACATATACAGGTGCACATACATACACAAATACATACATGCATGGGAACACACATATATATACAAACAAAAAAATAAAAGGAAAAATATCATGATATTATTTATAGATATCATGATATTTTCCAACCAAAGCCAACCATCAATTTACTATCATGCACATACACATGAATAGGCACGAGGGGGGATGTACTTTCGACCATGGGTAGCGTTGTAAGGGAGGAGTGTGATGGCGATGAAATAATGATGTGTTTGCACTTAAATATCATGATATTTTATCACTTCCATTTTCTTATAAATACCCACCATCCATCTTCACTTCCATTCACATTTCCACTTTCATTTCATAAGCATCTTCACCTCTTTATACTCCTCATTATTGGCTTCTTAACTTAGGAAATTTATAGAGAAAAATATTGCAAAAGGTAATTAAATTTACATAGTAAATATACATTATCCAAACACCTCAAACCAAAGCAAAACTCCTCCTTTCTCCTTTGAAACCCACGGCCACCACCTCCTACCACCTAAGGCCGAACCTTCCCTTTTTCCAAGATAGGCCGAGGGCATCCAAGCACCAAAGGCCAAGGCCAAACATCTTGGGAAGCATTAGTGCAAGCTTCGTGAGCTTCGAATCCGTAATAGCAAAGTTATAGTCATTTTATAGCTAGTTCGATTAATTCTACTCGAAAACTCCATTTATAATATGATACAGATAGTGATAGGATATTTTGGAATGATTGGTTGCTATGTTTCGATTTCCATCTTATGGTTGTGAAAAATATGGTTCTTTTGATGTATAAAAAATTCACGTTTAATGCATATCAAAATTACACAACGAAAATCACTTTTTGAAATAAATTATAAAACTTTTATGTGATGATTGAACCTCTTTAAATTGGTTTTTAATGATTTATATTCACTTAAACTCAATTTGGTTGTAACATCCCTATTTGGAGGCTCAAAAGTAACGACTACAGATGTTGCAATCATCCATAGATATTAATTTTCAGTGACAAAATACGATAATGTAAGATACATTGATATATCAGAAACACATGAATATGAAAAAAAATTAAAATCATAAAACAGATTTCTCATTCAACTTTAAATCATGTTTCAAATTTAGTACATAATACCAATTCGTAAACCACGTTCATAAAAAATATAATTATTACAAAATACGCCAAGAGCAATGTATGAAGATGTCCTCTCGGATGATCAGAGTCTAAATATAGGCAATTAAAAAACTTTGTCATTACATCCGAAACACAGCGAAAATCAAACAGAAAGAACTCCTAATATTTGGATTTCTTCTTGCATATCTCCGGAAGCTTATTCGTCTAAAGGAGAAGTTGAAAAGCTTAACTCTCAAACTAAGCAAAATCAATTGTGCACTCGAGCGTTTAAGGGGAAAACATAAATTTCGAGTCAGACAAAAAGTCTGACAAGATTGATAACTACCATCTCAAATCATATAGATATCTTGTGAGACCACGCCGCTTAGCGGAATAGTTTTCCTCTCACTAGTACCTTAACTCAAATTTATAATAACCATATACTATGAACCTACATCCACAATGTGTAAAACTTGACACAATAAAATGTATCACGATGATATGAAAACATGCAACGTATTCTAGATTTCACATCCTCGTTCATTTGACTATTTGTCTCAAGTAATGGTTTTTAGGGTCACTATTAACCTATTAGTTTTCATGGGCTTACTAATAACATGTTCAAAGCTTACGGACTATCTGCCAGTTTCATTGTTTTCATAGGTTCACTAAGAACCTATTGGTATTTACGAATAACTTCATCCAATTATAGTTTTCATGTGCTCACTATGAACCTATTAGGTTCTCCAATAAATTCTCTCATATTATAGTTTTCATGGGTTAACTATGAACCTATTAATCCCTGGTAATAACTTAATATAGATATAGTTTTTATGGGATCACTAGAAACATATTGGCCCCTACCAATAACTTTTACTATACATAGTAATCATGGACTTACTAAGGACCAGTATAAACCAACAATCCTTTGATCAATCTTTGGGCATCCTATATTCATGTCTACCTAGCCTCTTGGATGCAATTCTATACACACCGGAGTTAACTCAATATATATTCACTACTGGGTCAACCTAACTGGTTATTCTGCCTTGACGCCGCAAAATGCAGATATGGGTTGATTATAAAGTGAATATATTTACAGAAGAAGCACACATGATAACTGATTAATACATAAAAACATAAATATCTATGGTTCAATTACCTTGTAATCATTTTTAAAATGAAACGTGGTTAACAAATTTAACCTATTAAATTTAGCAAGGAAATCTTCTTCAAACACTCCAAAGCTAAATGCCATTTTAAAAACTCTTTCATATTGCCATGGGTTTATATTAAAAATTGGGATTGGGTTCCTTGTGTTGGAAACTAAGGCATTCGCACCTTAGACCCTCTCTTTTGAAACCATTGAAACACGTCTTTCGAAAGTATTCAAACCTTCTATTCAATACAATTAAAGATGTACCTTTTGAAACATTTAAAAAATTCCTCTCAAAAACATTGAATTCTTTTTTTCGAAACTTTTAAAACATGCCCATCGAAGTATTAAAGCTTATCTTTTGAAACCACTTAGTTCAAGCAGAATTTATAGAAGCATAGTTTCAAAACCATTTGAAAGTATCTCATTCAAATTCATTGGGTTTAGCCTTAAATATAACTGATGTGCACGTAAATGTATATATTTTTACCACCATATTTATTCTATTTAAATTAAATAAATGACCATATTGGGTATTTTAACTTGTTTTAACCAAAATTCATATTAATTCCAAATTGTATCATATCCATCTTCATATAGGGGAAAAACGGTCATCTGTGTGCATATATTTGTTTCAAAAAAATTAATTGGAAATTTATATGTATTTGTGTAGGAATTTGATCTCAGATAAGAGTGGTTTCATGAAGACACATGCATGCACAAAATGAATACAAAGGAATGAAGATGAAAATAATTTAAAGTGAAGAACATGGAGGATCCCACCTACCCACCAACCTTAATCTACAAATTAGAGGCTAATGCACATGTTTATGGAATTAAAGGCTACACGTACACTTAAATGATGATTAGTAGAAGCTAATGATTACTTGGCCTCCACACTTTCTCAAGGGTAGTTTGGGCATTCCCCAAATTATGGATTAGGGTTTCATGCTTATGTAAATAACTCATTATGTTCATGTAACCCTCTTCTTACTTAGTTTCTCTTTTAGGCTCTCTTCTCTTAGTCTCTTCTTTTAGGAAAATAAAAACCAAAGCTCTCTTTCTTTTTTCCATGGAAACTTAGTCATTTTTATATTCATGTAACTTTCATTTTTTATGCAATTAGTGCTCTATTTCTTTTACGTGCTTCTTTTGTTTCTTTTCCTTTCGTATTAGTAGTTAGTTTATTTTATATGCAAGCAGTGTAGATTTTATTTTATGCAAGTAGATTAGTTCTCATTTCCATTAGCTTTCATTTTCCTCTTCTTTTTGTTTTTGTTTATTTCACGTGCTTTCTACTTGTGTTGATATGATAACACAAATAAGAGGCCAATCCCTTCAATTTGGGGGTAATGAAGCTCTTTTGAATCATGTAAATGCAACATAATTTCTCATGTATTTCTCTTTTGTGCTTAATGGAAAGTTAGAAGTTTGTATGATTTTTTGCTTAATATTGAGTTTGATAGCTTATGTTGTTTAAAACAAATAGGCTATGCTTAGTCATATGAATCACTAATTACTTGTTCATCTACATAAGATCTTGGTAATGGAAGTGGAATTAGAATTAAAATTTGATAGTTTATGTTTCTAATTCAATAGTTAATAAATCATGCTTAAAATAGATTCTACTTTTAATTTCATGTCATTTTCATCAAAGTTAGTAAGTGGGTTGGAGGGTTCATTAAAGTTTGATGGTTTAAGTGTGTTAATTAAAAACAAAATTAGGCCATGCTTTTTGTTTTATGTGATCATTAGAGGGGAATTGCCATTAAATAGCTCTTTAATCTCATATTTTTATTCTCTTTAGTTTTAGTTTGTTTTTACTTTCATTTAGTAGTTAACAATCATTCAACTTTGGTTTAATTTGATTGAATAGAATTTTAAAATCTACAATTCCCTATGGATCGATTCTTACTCGTCACATACTACGATAGTACGCCGTACGCTTGCGATTTTTATTTATTTCAAAATTCGTTCGGTTACTTTCTAACTCAATAGACATTTAGCCGTCCGAATAAGTTTTTGGCGCCGTTGCCGGGAAATTGTCTTTAATTTTAATTTTCCATTCTTCGAATTATTTTTCGTTTGATTTTTGCATGTTTTTATTTTGTGTGTGTTTGTATTTTATAAAAAAATATTGTTGTGTGTGATTTGTGTGATTGTGTGCATTTCTTGTTTTCTAGTTTCATTTTGCATTTCTCTTTAAAAAAATATACATACAATTTCATTGCTAATTTCTTTTTCCATTTCAATTTGCAAAACATTTACAACTTTTAATTTACAATAGTTTTCGAATACAAATTTTCAACAGATTTCGGTAAAACTGTTGCCTCCGCCTCCGCAAATAACCACCCTGCACCTCTACATTTTTCTTGACCAAACTTCCACCATTCTCTGCTTCATACAACTACCTCCAACTTCAAACAAACTTGCATAACCAAACTTGCACTCTCTTTCAAACTCTGTCACAAACTGTCAAACTCCTTACTGCAACACAATAGTACATAGTTTTGTGCCCTGCACACAGTCCCCCTGCTTCAACAACCCTGTGCCTTGCACCATCCAATTCCTGCCTTCAACTTCTCCAAACCACTTCACACATCATAATATCAACTGTCCACCTTCAAACACAACTGCCACGCTCTGCAACCCCATACTGCTTCTCCAAGCCTAGCCATTCACTACTACCCAGTTGCCATCAAACAACCAAAGCACGGTGCAAAACTTCAACCATGACCACCGAGAATTCCCTACAACATCTTCCATTCAACATCTTCCGTTCAACATTCAAAACTTCACAAAACCTCAAACAACAACATTTCATCACCACCTACTACACAAAACTACTACACATAACTACACGTTGCAATCATCACCGTATCTCTCCAACCGAACTGCCATCACTTTCTTCCACTATCGTACTTCCACCCATAACTACATAACACTCCTATCCACTACTCAAACATCTACAGCACCAGCACCTCCTTTCACATAAACCTGACTGCATCACTGTCACATAAGTCTGACTATCCTGCTTTGACCCATACAAAACTTTAACCAAACACATACACTACTGCTGTCACCCATACAAACCAAGTAGCCTTCAACAAACTCCTCTGCACGTTCACCACCTCCTATTGTTGTTATATTTCTAGTGTACTAAAACAGATAGCACGCTATAATAAACTCGTCGCACAAGTTTATAAATTAGATTTCCGCTACACTGGAATTCTGTATAAATTATTATAACAGTATGAATGTTGTAAATAGGTTACAACAAAAACGTTATACTATTTTGAACAAATAGTATAACCAGAATAAAGAATAGAATATAGAATAATGTATATAAATATGCAAATAGTCTAGAATTCTAACCGGATTAAGTCTGAGGCTCGTCGTAATGATTTCCTTAAGAATTTTATTTCAAAATTCTCCCAAGATACAACAGACGAATTCTGCTCGAAATTGTAATGAGTATATCACTCTGTAATTTTGATTATAAGAACAGCAGTTATTAGAAGAGAAGAGATAAGAAAATTCAGTGAGAAAAGTGATCAGTTTTCCTCCTTATTTATAGTTTGTTCGTATCCCTTCGAACGGTCGCGTCTGCACCGTTTGTCTAAACGGTCACGCCCATTTCCTTTAATCGCTACTGTTCGGCCGCGTCTCTTCAGTTCGGCCGCACATGTTCGCCTCTAACGGGTCACACCCGCTTCTTTTCAACTCTAACGAGTCGCACCCGCTTCTGTTCGCATCTAACGGGTCGCGGCTCTTCAGTCCGCTTTATGAACAGTCGTGTCCGTCTTCACCCGCCCGCTTCTCTTCAAATTTCAGGCCCAGCTCAGTTTCATCCGAAGCCCAAAACCGTTAAACAATGGCCTAGCAAAAAGAATAGTTATTTTAGACCCGTACCCAAGTTCGGTTCGGTCGGTCGGACGGCCGGCGGCGGCGCGTGTGGTGAAGATGCATGATCTCTCTCCTCATAACAAATCATACATTTGGGAGCCCCAAATCCCAACCTCCACTTGAGAAAGCTATTAATATAGCTGGCTTTCTTAGTATATTAGGCGATGTGGGACTTTGCATATTTCATTCATTTTATTTGTTAAGGAATTCCAACCATTGCAACCTTCATTGCCTACCATTAGCAGCCACAAACATCAAATACCCCTACTTCCTGTTACCAGTCACACATACAATCATCAATCCTACCACTTCAATCTCAATCTCCTCACTGCCACAGTTCAACAATCATCACCAAACTACAATCAAATACCCAGTAAAAAAGGGCTAATTTCATACAACTCCATACCACTGTTGTTTGAACACCACTGCCAATAATCCGCCTCGACATTGCATGCCCACAAACCAAGGCAACCCAATCCCTGAACCACTCACAAAGACCACATCTGCAACTCAAATCGCAACCAATTCCATTTCCTCAAAACCCGAACTTGAACCCGTGACCCTCAATCGCGATTTACATCACGAATTCGACTGCTACACAATCTTTCACCGTCCATTAACAGCCCCATAGCCTGAAACCACTTCACAGATCTCCAATTGCCGAACCCCCAACCAGGAACTCGAATCGACTTCAGGCTTCTTCGTCGCATTCATCCCTTCGACAATCGAAATCCAGAGGAACAAAATTGCAATAATCGAAGTTATGATTCTTTTGATTCACGACTCCTTTCTTTTTTCTATTGTTTGCGATCGTTTGTTTTAATCTTCTGTATATTTTGTTCGAGTAAATTTAACCAGAGGAGATAAATTTTTACGGGTTTTGGGCCAAGAATTCTTGAGTGGGCTAAGTTTGGATTAGTTTTTTTATTTTTAGTTTAAATCCTTTTTTCTTTCTTTTGTTCAAGTATCATTTTATTAAAAGAAAAGCCCAAATAAGTTTTGTTTTGCTTTGTTTTAAAATCTTTTGTTTTGTTTCCATTGATTTCAATAGTTTTTTTTAATTTTCCTTTGTTTAGTTTCTCCTTTAATATATCATTAAAATAAAATAAAAATTGTATATATATCTTGGTTTTATTTCAGGTTGCCAAAGCATAAATTTAGCAGAAGAAGACTTGCTTTAAAAAAAAATTGCTGCTTTGAAATAAATGCTTAATAATTCTGCACACTCTAGTGTTATGCTTTCATCTCTAGTTTTAATCTGCACTGTTGGCTGCTTGCATTTTATAAAGAAAAAATTCAAAAATTCAAAAACAAAAACAAATTTCATTTGTAATTGCATTGTTAATACACGTTTAATTTCAATTGCATTTCATCCTAGATTTTGATTAATAATAATGATTAGAAATCGATAGCTCTTAATTATATATTGACAAGTTGTCTTCTTTGAACAATTTAATTTCTCGGTGTCTCGACCACGACAGAGCAATAATCAGTTATAAATATTATGATGATTCATAAATATTATACCGAATTGTTTCTATAAGGTACTTAAACCTTCGGCTGCATTACTACTGTGATTCGTGGTGCACCGATAAATCATGTCCATTACCTGACTAAAAACTATCTTATTGATTTAAGACAGAGTGTGATTATACAATTTTGAGTTAACTTAAGATAAATAATTTGCAATTAGATCCTTGCATTCATTTAGTTGCATTAGTTCATGCATATTTAAAAAAAATTCAAATTCCAAAACTAAAAAAATTGTAAATATTCCTTTTCCTATGAAATTTTTAAATCCTTTTTCTTTGAAATTTCAAAAATCCAAAACCAACTTACAAAAACCTAAATCCAAAAAAAATTGTAATACCTTTTCAAAAACAAAACAAAAATCAATTTTCCATTTTGAAAAATAAATTCTATATGTAAATATTTTTAATAAAAAACCAAAAAAAAATTGAAAATGTCAGAGTTTCCCCATTCACATGAATTTTACGATAGCTGTGAAAATCAGTATAATCCATATAATTTCACTTCAAATTTTTACGGATATTTCAACAACAACTATTGTTTAAACGATTCAAGTTTTGAACCACAAAATTTTCAAAATTACGAATAACCATCGAATCTCGAAAATAGCATTTTATCTCTACTTGAAATCTCTACACAATAAAATCAAGAGATAAATGATTTGTGTAATTCTTATTTGTGTGATAACTCAAGTCAAAATTTACAAAATAATCAAAATGTGAATTCACTTCAAAATTCGAATGACTTCGAGTATAGCCCATGCCAATTCAATTTTGAAGTCCAAAATGAATTTGAAAATCCAAACGAAAATGCGATCCACTTTTCAAATAATTTTGGCAATGATAATAATCTCGACTATGATACGAATGAAATTTTTTGTTCCCGACAAATCCAAATCGAAAATTCTCAAGTCAATAATTATAAATTGGATTTTGTTGAGCAAATGAATGAAATTTACGATGATCATGTGGATTTGTTGTTCGAAAGATATATGAAACAATGTGAGAAACAAAATCAAATCCCAAAATGTGACGAATCAAACGATAATCCATCTTTTACCCAAATCGTCGATTATCAAATAACAACTTTTGAAATTGAAAACGAAAATCTTAACGAAGTTGTTGAAAATTTGGTAATCGAGTTGGATTTCAATTCTTTTGAGGATGTGGAACAAAACTTAAAATTTCTTCCTTTTCTCGATTTCGAAAATTTGAATACAACAACTTTGGATTTTGAACTTGAGATACGCAATGAAGTTGTTGATAATCCAACAAAGGAAGATGAATTTAATGAACATAATTTTTTTGGACTTTTGGATGACAAGTTGTTAAACTCGGACGAGAAAGATTTAAATCACCACTTAGATTTTGAAATCAATAATTTTGAAGAATTTTTCAATGACAAACTTGAATTTCAATTTGGTGAAAAATAAACTATAATTTCAATCAATCGTTATATCTACCCCAAAAATCATCGAAAATAAATCAACTCGTACGATTTTCAATAAAATGACATTTTTTTTCAAACCAACATTCAATTTTGAACTCTTTTATGATTTGGTTTTCTACACTTAAGCTGTGTCTCGATACTTGGCCAGACAAATGAATCGATTTTTGGAAGACCGGTTCATTTACTCTTTAACGACATACTTTCTAATGTAATGTAAATAATCATCTTTTCATTTTCATTTAAATAAAGGTTATGTTTTTATTTTTCTCCTTCCACTTGGGTTGACTGTGGGGACACAGTCAAAATCAAATGTGGGGGGATTCATCACCATTTTCGACTATTTATGGTTTATTTTTTATTTTTCTTTCCAAAATTAAAAAAAACCTAAAAAAACAAAAAAAACAATTTATTGTTTTTTTAAAGCATTTTGATTTATTTTTGAAGAAACACTATAAAATAAATATATGGTTTTGGTTTATTAAATTGAAATTTTTGAAAATTTATTCGTCTTAACAAAAATAAAAATGAAGTTGGATTACAAATAACGATGGTTTAACCAGTATATTGGAAGGTTCATATGTCTTAATTATGAAATATCCTAATTGAAAATCTTTGTTTTAAAAAGTGGTGAATTCAAATAAAAGGATATAACACTTTTTTTCTTCTAAGTTAAATGGTGCTAAGATGATTTTGCAAAACACTCTCTTTTTGTAATAAAAACATATAAAAAAACAAAACATTTGTGTGTGTGTGTGTGTGTGTATTCTATTAACACCTACGGTCGACAGGTGTACACACGTGTACACTCGCCATGCTCTATACCTTTCTCACGTAAGCCCGAAAGGCAGTGCATGATCGGTATATCTGGCCTCAGTTTGTCTGTGCTAGGTGTATGTATATAAAAATTATTTTATTAATAATGCCTACATTCGATAGGTGTTCATACTCGTGTGTTCACTCGCCACGCTCTGTATTCCCCTCACATAAGTCCACAAGGCAGCGCATGGGTAATATATCTGGCCTCGGTTTACCTGAGTTAGGCATACAAATATTGTAAGTATCAATAAAATTTTCAAAAATACAAGAGAGAGTAAGCCATTGAAATCCTTGCACTATTTTTAACTTATTTGATTTGACTTGTTATTGAAAAGAAATAAATATACCACTTTGATAAACCTTGATAATCAACTAAGTATCCATTTTATAATTACACTTTGTTATCAACCGAAACAACAAGTTAAACTATAGTCTATTTGTTATGATAACATAATTTTTGTTTGAAATTTTGACGAGTAAATGACTTAAATTTTCAAGATAATGACCGAAACCTATATTTATCTTATTTGTGTCGATTTAAAACTGAATCTTCGTTGTAAATATTTTCAAAAACTTGCATTCATCTCTTTGTAAATAAATCTTTCATTTTGTAAATATTTTCATCCTACATTTGGATTTTGTGCGTAGTATTCGCTGAAAACCCTCATCAGACAATACTCGTCCTACTCGGGACACCCAGAGGTTTAACGGCTTGTTGCATATGCTCAATACAATCGTGCTTCCTACGAAAATGGATTTATCTTAGTTTTAGTTTATTCGAGGACGAATAAAAAGATAAGTGTGGGGGTATTTGACGTGCACGTAAATGTGCATATTTTTACCACCATATTTATTTTGTTTAAATTAAATAAATGATCATATTAGGCATTTTAACTTGTTTTAACCAAAACCCATATTAATTCCAAATTGTCATATATCCATCTCCATATAGGGGCAAAACGATCATTTGTGCGCATATATTTCTTTAAGAAAAATTAATTGGAAATTTATGTATATTTATGTAGGAATTTGATCTCAAATAGAAGTAGTTTCATGAAGACACATGCATGCACAAAATGAATATAAAGGAATGAAGATGGAAATAAATCAAAGTGAAGAACAGGGAGGACCCCACCTACCCACCTACCTTAATCTACAAATTAGAGGCTAATGCACATGCTTATGGAATTAATGGCTACATGTACACTTAAATGATGATTAGTAGAAGCTAATAATTACTTGGCCTCCACACTTTCTCAAGGGTAGTTTGGGCATTCCCAAATTATGGATTAGGATTTCATGCTTGTATAAATAACCCATTATGTTCATTTAACCCTCTTCTTACTTAGTCTCTCTTTTAGGCTCTCTTCTCTTAGTCTCTTCTCTTAGGAAAATAAAGACCAAAGCGCTCTTTCTTTTTTCCATGTCTACTTAGCCATTTTTATGTTCATGTTACTTTAATTTTTATGCGATTAGTGCTCTCTTTCTTTTACATGATTTTTTTGTTTCCTTTACTTTCTTGTTAGTAGTTAGTTTATTTTTATGCAAGTAGAGTGGATTTTATTTTATGCAAGTAGATTAGTTCTCATTTCCATTAGCTTTCATTTTCCTCTTCTTTTTGTTTTTGTTTATTTCATGCGCTTTCTACTTGTGTTGATATGATAACACAAATGAGGGGCTAATTCCTACAATTTAGGGGTAATGTAGCTCTCTTGAATCATGTAAATGCAACATAATTTCTCATTTATGTCTCTTTTGTTCTAAATGGAAAGTTAGATGTTTGTGTGATTTTGTGTTTAATGTTGAGTTTGATAGCTTATATTGTTCAAAACAAATAGGCTATGCTTAGTCATATGAATCACTAATTACCTTTTCATATACATATGATCATGGTAATGGAAGTGGAATTAGAATCAAAATTTGATGGTTTATGTTTCTAATTCAATAGTTAATAAGCCATGTTTAAAATAGATTCTACTTTTAATTTCATGTCATTTTCATCAAAGTTAGTAAGTGGGTTAGAGAGTGCATTAAAGTTTGATGGTTTAAGTGTGTTAATTAATAACACAATTAGGCCATGTTTATGATAAATGCATCAACTAAACTCAGAACTGACCAAAAAGAGATCATAATGTCATTATGTTGATTTATGTGATCATTAGAAGGGATTTGCCTCTAAATTTCTCTTTAATCTCATATTTTTATTCTTTTTAGTTTTAGTTTGTTTTTACTTTCTTTTAGTAGTTAACAATCATTCAACTTTGGTTTAATTTGATTGAACAAAATTTTAAAATCTATAATTCCCTACGGATCGACCCGTACTCGCCACGTACTACGATAGTACGCCGTGCGCTTGCGGTTATTTTTATTTCAAAATTCGTTAGGCTACTTTCTAACTCAATAGATATTTAGCCATCCGAACAATAACTTCTTGGTCAGAGTGAACATAAGAAAAAGTAGTCTTTCAAAAACATTAATCTTCAGGCAAAATAATTTGGGGGAATAGATCGCTTCGAAATCACTATTTCCATAGCATTGGGATTGTGGCTTCAATATTAACAAAACAAAAGCTTCCCTTTCGAACACATTGTTATAAGGCTATCAAGAAAGTGGCCTTTAACCAATTCGAAATGTATGAAGATAGCATCTAGGTTTTGACTAGGTCCAGATGAAACTACCCCTTTCGAAAGCTCCTTTTCAAAACTTAAATCTACAACTCAGTCGAAAGCTGCTTTTGAATGAAAGGCAAGCTGCATTCCATTCGAAATCTATGTAAAAGTAACTTCAACCCTTTCGAAAGCATATTGTAACGACCCAGAATTTCTGTCAATTAAAATTCGTATATTTAATTAATTTTAAATATTAATAAGTGAAATTTATAAGTCAAATAATTTTTATATCGAATATCTGGATTTAATTGAATAATTAAATCGACAAATTAATAGTGGAAATTACAGAAATAATTGTAAATTGGGTTAAATATGATTGAAAATGATTTGTAAAATTTTATTTAATCATATTTGAGTTAGAACAATGTTTGTGAACTTTTAAAATTGAATTAAAAGTTAATTTGTCAAAATTGAATATTTTAATATTTAATTGACGAGCTAAAATAGCCATTTTTCAAACAGTCTCGGATTTTGACGAAACCAGTTTCATCGGATCCGTAATATGATATTATTGTATGGTTGCAAATTTCGTGTCAATCGGATTTACCGTTTGTCCGAGGCAAGCTAAAACGCACATAAATTTAGTTAACCGATTTAATTTTAAATCAATCGTTTATTGTTGTAACTCGCACACATGATCGAATTAGCTTTCGAAACCTATCCCATTGTGTCCGAAACACGGGGTAAACCCTAGAAACGCCAGTCGGAGTTCGGAAAATTGAGTGAATAGTGATTTTCGGTAAATTTTCTATAAAAGCCCCCTTCATCATTCACAATTGCAAACCCTAGAGAGCAACACTTCAGCCACCTCCAACCTGATGAATGGCCGAAATACACTCTTCTTTTCTTCAAATCCGCAAAGTAATTCTAGAAACTTTCAACTAGAAACTTGTAGAGCACAGCATGAACTAGATATCCAACGGTGGATCTGGCGAATTGTCGTCGTTTGGAGGAGATATTGGCCCGCGTCCTCCTGCCGTTCACACGCAATTTCAAGGAGATAGGGGAGGCGGAGCTCCACCATCTTGCAGCCGAAGGTAGCATTCGACGTGAGCTTCAAAACCATGGCCACTGATTAGCTTCTCGATGCTCGTGGTGGCGGTGGTGATAAACCCTACAATCGAGCCTAAGTGGGTTCTTGCATGCAAAACCTGGAGAAAATAGCATGCGCGTTTGGGGAAGAAGCCTAGTCAAGGCCATGATCTGATGCTACGAGATCGAATGGCCCAGAGCTATTAGGGTATAAAAGTTTAAAATAAATTTGTAAAATTAGTTATATTTAAAATTGTATAATCTTTAAACTATCATAACTTTGTCGTACGAGGTCGAAAAATTACGAAACAAGTTGCGTTGGAACCGTATGGATGAATACTACGCTATGGAACTGGATTTGAGTCGTTTGGAGCTAGTGAGAATTTCGGGTAAAATTAAACGCGCGTTTAATTTTATTCGAAATAAAACGCGGAAACTGAATTGAAAGCGAGGTGAGAATTTCTCACTCAATTGAATAGTTTCGATTTAAATTTTAAACAGTTAAATTTAAAATTGCTTGATTGTGTGATTGGATGAAAATTTGTTGGCTATTGTGTTAAATAGACATTATACGCCGTTAGTAAGCGGAGGTTATTTATTAAAAACATATACCGCGAATATTTCACTGCGAAGTGAAATTGGTATTATTTATGTACTTGGAGTTGATTTTTCCGCATTATATAGCGGATGAGACCCTATTGCTCCACATAATAGCGGATAGTATTTTATAAATCCCATATACCGCGATATTTCGTCTTGAAGCGGAATTGGTATTGTGCTAACATCTTTAGATGCAGGGAAACAGGTTGGAGGGATCCAACTGGATTCCTCAACTGTATTGATTTATTTACAGATATTGTGATATTTGTTGATTATCATACACTGATATATGATGTCTTTGTTGTCGTGATTGACTATTTGGTGCTGTTGCATCATCAGATCCATTTTTGAAGTTTTAAAATAATGATTTTGATTTTAAAAAGAATTTTAAAGTGATTTTTGAACGTTTTATTTAATTTTGAATTGTTAAAATAAATAAACATTATAATTTTATTGTTATAAAAGTTATTTTTTTGGAAAATAGTACTTAAGTATAATTTTGGAGTTATATAAGTTTTAAATAACGCTTTGTAAATTATTAAAAGAATTGGCTTATTTAAATTGAGATTTTTGAATTATTGTAAACGGTTTATATAAAAGATTTCTAACATTAATATTTATAAATTAAAATATTGGAATTATAAAAATGAGTTTTTTTATAAGTGTTAAAATGAAATAAAAAAAGGATTTCATAAGTGAATGAAATTTATAGGTTTATAAATTGTGAAATTTTAAAAATGAATAGATTTTTGTAAAATAAAGGACTTATAAGTAATTAACTTGTAAATTAGATTTTTGGTATAAAAATTGAGTTATGAATTGAAGTGGTTAATAAAGGAGATTTATAAACCGAAGTTTTTATAAATAGAAATGGAATTTATAAACAATTGTTTATAAATCAGAAATCAATTGAATTTGGAGAATTAAACAAATAAGTTTATTAAAGGGGATATATTCGCAATTTTGGATAGCGAATTATCTTTTGTATAATATGTGTAATAATAAAGAGTTTGGATCGGGAGTATATACACGATTTTGGATAGTGAATATATTATTATAGAAAATGGATATGTTTTTGGGGAAGTGATATTATAAAATGAAGTTAATTGTTTTAAAGATGTTTTAAAATGGATTAACTATCGAAAACATAGATTTCAACATTTATTGTTGAAATAGATGTTTCAAGAAATAGAAGGAAATGGTGGACTATGACACTGTTGTTATAGTAAATGATTTCCAAAAGGAAATGTTTTATATTGTATTGGGATTTATATATCTATTTTAAGTTTGAATCCCTATACTAGTGATTTTGGGTTGTCGTAACGATGTTTTACGTAACATTCGTTTTGACCCAAATAAATGTGTTTAAGAAGATGTTTTCCGGAAAGAATAAAATATATACTTAATTTGAATTTAAGTATATTGAATATTTTCAAAATGTTGAAAATAAATAGATTGGTGAATTACTTATTATTATATAAGTATGGAAATGTTTTTCCAATATGAAGTGAATGTTTGAGATTTTATCTTTTAAAGATAAATTGAAAATGAATACTAGAAATCGATTTGAAAATCGTATACCAGTAGATATTTTGGAAATATAAATTCACTATGGAATTTATAAAGAAAAGGGGAAATTTGTTTAAAAATAAACATTGATTTATTTTTGAAGTATTGAAATTATATATCTTGTAAAGATATTTTTGGGAAATAAATAATTTGGAAAATTATTTGGAATCTGGTGATGTTGTGCATACCTATTGATAGTTAAATAACCGACTATCAATATTTACCTTTAAATAGGTATTTGTGGTTATTTGTAACGTTTGCGGTTTTTCGTTGCCGAAAAACCGAAATGTTATGGGTTTTAAGAAAGAAGAAAAAGAGGTAGAAGAAGAGAGAAAGAAAACAGAACAGAAAGGAACAACAGAAACAACATTAGAATCTCACAATTCGCAGCGGAACAACATATAATAATAAATGAATAATCTTTAAACAAAGAACTATATCAGTTATTACATTACATCACATTACAATTCATTACATCAGAGTGTACAACAACAAACAATTTTAAACAGCGGAAAAGAAATACTTTATACTAGTAATACGCCATGCCATCCAGCTTGCCTCCAGCAACTCCTGAATATCCAGAATATCCTGACAAACCTAACTCTTAACTGCCCGTGTAGAAATTGGTGGGCACCCAGAGTTTAGGAAGGAAAACAATAAACTCCAAGTCAGTCATGTGACTGGTGTGAGAACTCAAAACAGTTTATTTATCTTTAAAAAACAAAAAGAGGAATATTTTTAAATTCAATTCGCAATGCTTTTTAAAGATGAGACTACCATAAGGCCTCCCGCACACACAAACATGCAAACGCAGAATCGGAGGAGATTTCTCCTTATGATAGCCAAAGATGCTTGATACGCATTTAAAATAACATTTGATATTATTATTAGTGCATAGTGTAGAGGAAAATCATTTCGAAAATAAAGATATAAATCTTAGCCAGTATAGACATTCCGCACTTATGCCTACTATAGCTACTATGTTCAATAGCAGGTTACCGCCACATTCCATAGCAGGTTATACAACTAAAACCGTATAAGTTTCGTATTGTTTCTTTGGATTTCCAACAAATGGTCAGGCCAAGGAACTTCCCATTGCCACATGGAAACGCCTCTGGCTGGACGTCCCCGAGAACTTAACCAGCTCTCTGCCAACACAAGGCCGGGTTACCTTTATCACTAAGTAACTACTACACGAGTATGGCATCCCCCGGTCCTTTGGGACCTTTATCCGAGAGCTCTCTAATAAACATCACACCATAATAAAAAGTGTTTCAACATGAGTAAGCATCTGGGCTCCATACCATGACACCACCCTTTTCCAGAAGGAAATGCACACACCCTAAAGGGAGCTACCCCTCATAACCTTGCCGCATCTTTCCTGTTTTGACCATTCCGGGGTGTGAGGCTCAACGAAGTCACGTCCACAAAAACATACTTTATACAAAAGCCATGCTTTGGGTCAAACAAATGATCATAGAAATGATCACTAGGATAGACGATCAAACAAATGATCCTATCACAAATAATCAACACAATGATCATTTACAGCAACACTCAGCATGTCACATTACCAAATTGGGAATATATCGCTGATAACTTCAACTATATAACCTCTGAGCTCGTACGTCTCAGAGAAGGGTGTTAAGCTAAGAGAATAAATTCTCCGCCACCACAGAAATATATTTGAAAGAAATCAGCTTTATATCTCAATTTGTAATGTCAGACATACAATCCATACAAGTCTGTTCCGGGCTCGAACAGAACCGAAGGCACTTACAAAGAAGTCCTTGCAATCCGAATAATCTCTAATCACGTTCGGATTTCCCATCACATATGGAGATCTCTATACCGGGGATCAGCCAGTGCAGAGACAATCAACAAGAAACCCTTTCGTTTTCGAAAATATCCGGTCTTCAACACCGTTCTTCGAATGCAATTCATAACGACGTATCACATATTCGGAATGGGTTATACGACCCCAAGGTCCTTTCCCGGTTAACCCGAATAGTGAGCGCTTATTTTTAAAAAAAATAAGCGTGGCATTCAAATTCAAGCAATCACAACAAATACCATTCAAAGGTAAATATCCATAGTCGGTTATTGAACTATCGATGGATATGCACAACATCACCAGATTCCAAATAATTTTCCAAATTATTTATTTCACAAAAATATCTTTACAAGATATATACATAATTTCCATACTTAAAAATAAATCGATATTTATTTTTTAACCCATTTTCCAAATTTCATTTATAAATTCCATAATGAATTTATATTCCCAAAATATTTATGAATATATTATTTCAATTATTCATTTCAATTTATCTTCAAGAAGATAAATTCTCTAACATATTCACTTTATATTGGAAAACATTTCCATACTTATTAAATAAGTAATTCACAATCTTTTTATTTTCTACACTTGGAAAATATTCAATATACTCTAATCGAAATTAAGTATATATTTCATTCTTTAAGGAAATCATTCTCTTAACCATATTTATTTGGGCCAAAACGAATGTTGCGTAAAACATCGTTACTACAACCCAAAATCACTAGCATAGGGATTCGAAATTAAAATAGATATATAAATCCCAATACTATACAAAACATTTCCTTTCGGAAATCATCTATTATAACAACAGTGTTAAAATCTACTATTTCCTTTTATTTCTCGAAAACATCTATTTCAACAATAAATTTTTGAAATCTATGATTTCGAATCTCAATACATCTTTAAAACATCTTTAGATCGTTTTAATTCTATTTAAAACATCACATCCAAAATAATTTCTTTAACATAATATTCACTATTCAAAAACGTGAATATACCTTGTTAATAAATTTCATCACTTCTATTCATTTTATTTTAAAGGATTATTCACTAATCAAAAACGTGAATATAACTCCATAAGTAAGTTATAAAAATTAACTTATCAAAATAAGTCGTTGCGAATTTATAAAACAATGTTTAAAAAATTCTATTTCTATTTATTTTATAACAACTTCCTTTTATAAATTTCCTTTATTAACCTATCTCAATTCATATCACAATGATATATTAAAAATTCATATTATAAGTCAAATACTTATAATTTATTTGTTTATAAAATCGTTCCTTTAAACTTCATAAATTTTATAAATCTTATAACTTATAAGATTCATTTATTTATCCAAACCCATCCCTTCAATAACTTTATGAATTTTATTTTATCTTCCTTTGCAAATTTTATAAACCTACTGTTTATAAAATCCTATTTATAACTTCATCGTTATAATCCTATAAATTTCATTCATTTATGAAATTTATTCACAATTCATTCTACCACTTATAAGAGTTCATTTTATAATTCCCATATTTTTAATTCACAAATATCCGTTTGTAAATCCTTTAATATAAATCAATTTATATTACTATCTTTAAAACGTCTTTTACTCTTTTATAATTTCATCTTTTGATTTAGAAATAATCCAATTTCATAAATCCTATTTTTAAACCTTTTTATAATTTATTCAAAAATCCCAATTCAGCTATTTTATAAAATCGTTAATCTCATATTTTCAAAAATCAAATTTTAACTATATTTCTCAAAAATATAATTTTTATAACATTAAGATTATAATGTTTATTTATTTATAATGGATCAATTCCAAAAATATTTTATAAATGTATATTTCCAAAAATCTCTTTAGAAATTAAATCGTTGTTTTTAAACTTCAAAATTGGATCCGATGATGTAACACATCAAATAGTCAATCACGACTTTCAAACATCATATATCATCCACGATAAACAATCAAATATCACAATATATGAAATCAAATAAATATTTGTGAGGAATCCAGTTGGATCCCTCCAACCTGTTTCCCTGCATCCACAGACATTAGCACAATACCAATTCCGTTTCAAGACGGAATATCGCGGTATATGGGATTTTATAAATATATATCCGCTTACTAACGGCGCATAGGGTCTCATCCGCTAAAAGAAAATGCGGGAAATCAATCAACTGCAATATATACATATGCCAATATATATATATATATTGCTATATATATAATATAATACCAATTCCACTTCGAGGTGGGATATCACGGTATATGTGTGTAATAAATAACTTCCGCTTACTAACGGCGTATAGGGTCTATTCACATCCAATATATATATAACATATATAACAATCATCATTCAATCATTCAATCAACAAATTTCAAATCTAACTATTTAAAATTTAAATAAACAACAAAATTCCTTTTGAGTAAGAAGTTCTCACCTTTGCTTTTATTAGCAATCCAATTTCCCTCTTGACTCGATTTTCTTGATTTATACCTAGTATAAATATTTTATACAATTCAATTAATATTCGAATCAATCGAATAAATTAAATTTTCATTTGACAAATTTTAATTCATCAGTTTTCTCCTTTAATAGTTTAAATTAACTGATAGTTTTATTTAAACCAGTTTCCTATTTAATAATTTATTTTAACTAATTATTTTACTTTTAAAATAATTTTAACTAGAAATTTCCAATTGAACAAAATTTCCTTTAATAAATCATTTCACTTAATAAATTAAATTTCCTTTTACTTACCAAAATTATATTTTTAACAAATTTTCCCTTTAAAAATAAATTTGGCCACTAACAATTAAAATAAACTTATTAACCCCATAAGTTATCTTAATAAATTATTTTTAGTAAAAGAAATAATTGAACAAGTTAATTTCTATTTTATAAATTTAATTTAATTAACTCAAAAAATTATTTTAAACTAATTTATAAGTTTCTAAAATCAAATTTTTTCTTTAATCATTTCTAACAATGAATCCTTTTATTTTAATAAATTTGATTAACTAAAAATTATTATTTTTTAAACTAAAATTTTATTCTTAATAAAAAAATTTGACTTAATATTTTTCTTTTAACAACTAATTCTTCAATTTATTAATACTCGAATATAAAACCAAGTAATTAAATTTTATTTCTTAATTCTAGCTGTAAATTAGCTTTAAACCAATTTTTCTTCTTTAAATAAATTTATCAAACTAAAAATTTATTTTTACTTTAAATTAATATCTTTAAATCGATTTCCTTTTTTTTTTAAATTTGTTTGACTAAAATTTTGGTTTTAAAAATTAAAATTTCCTTTTAATATAACTTACTCGTATTTACTTATAATATGATATATTATTCCTTTACTGCAAATATTTTTTTTTTCTTTATTCCAAGCTGCTTTCAGAATCTATCATATATAATTAAATAGATAAATCAACTAATAATTTAGTTAAACAAATCTTTCCTTTTAATAAATTATGTTTACTTATTTATTTCTTTTTAAACTTAAAAACGAAATTTTATATCTTTACTGTAAAATGAATTTTCTGTTTATTTACACATTTTTAATCTATTTTGAACTAATTTCCCTTTTTAACTTTATATATATTAACTACATCTAAATTCTTATAAATCCTTTATTTTCAATTTCTTTAAATAAATTCGTTCAACTAAATTTTTCTAAATAAACAGATTAATTAGAGTAAATAAAATTCAAAATTACCTTACTGTGCAATTGCAGAACCCAGCCTCACCGCCGCCGCGTCCTCTTGCGCGCGCCGCCGTCACGACCAATTGCCAAGCGCCGCCGCTTCTTCTCGCGCGAGCACGCGCGCGTGCTTGCGCCCCAGTCGCTATGCCTTCACGACAGCCCTCATCCACGTTGTCGTTGCTGTCGCCATCAATCCACGCGCCGCTCTCCCCTACGCTCGCGAAACCCCCTCGCCTACGCCTCGTGCCGCGCGCACCATCGAATCGCGCCTTGCTGCCGCGCCTCCGAAGCCCTAATCGTCGTTGCCCTCTCCACGAACAGTCGCGGCCATTTTTCCCTTTTTTTTTTATTTACACGAACAATTGAAGAGGGGGGAAAGCACGAGCAATTTGGATTGAGGGAGAGAGGAAGAGAGACGCGAGAAAAAAAAACTTCGGCCATTAATAACTTCGTGATTTTTCTTTTTCTCGTTCCAATTGAAACTGAAGGATGAGAGGAGTTTTTTTAAAATTGAATGAAGTATGGTTTGCACGATTCAGTATCGTGATCTTAGGCGTGATTCTCTGCGTGAGAAAAGGAAGCATGTTTGACTAAATTTATATTTAAATTTAAATTTAAATCGTTGAAAATTTCGACGCGTTTATGTGTCGTGTGCTCACATAACAGCTCCGAAAAATATGAAATTTGAAATCCGAGAATAATTCAATATTACGGACCCAATGGAACTGGTTTTGTCGAATTCCGAGACTGTGCCTCGGATGGCTATTTTTAAATATTGATTCAAACGATTAAATTTTCAAAAATGAACAAAGCAATTTCTAATTTGATTCTGAAGCTTCTATTATCTTCAATATTATCAATATAAATTTTACAAGCCTTTGAAATATTTTTTTAATTGGCTTAAAATCAAAGATTTAAATTTTTATTCAACTTTCAATAGATTAAATTCTATAATTTAATCGCCAAATTCAAAGTTATATTGAAAATTCAATCCAAACCATCATTCAAATATTTAAAATAAATTAAATATTTTCAAATTAAATTATTCAAAATTCTGGGTCGTTACAATCTTTCCCCCTTAAAAGAATTTTGTCCCGAAATTACAAGTTAAGAAGAATGCCCCTATCCCGTCTATTATTTTTCACAATTCAAATAATTTTATCAACTTACTAACCTAAATCTTTTTACTAGAGATTCACTATCATTTCAACTAGCTTTCCAATTTCAATTATAAGTTCTAAACAATATTGTTTACCTAACAATTCAAACTTAAATTCAAATTTAAACTTTAAACTTTCAAAATTTCTCAAAAAAATTTTCTAACACCCTAAATTTTCGAAAAATTTCGCCAGCGTCTCCTTTGCGCGGCTAGCTCGGTACGACTACAAAATGGCACTACGGCCCCTCAGAATCAAAAAGAAAAGAGAAAAGCCAAGTGGCTAGAGAAGAAAGTCATCAAATCTCATACTGAAATTGAAATACGTACCTTTTTGTCGAGCAATTCAATTTTATCTTTGAAATCAAAATCTCAATTCCTTTATATACCTGTATATCCTGCTAACAGTAGCATCCAATTTCGATATTCAACCCATTTTGCTAATTTCATTACAAAATTTCCAATATATGCTTCTTATACGTTTTTACTTCACTATTGAAGTTGCATATTCATTCTCATTTAATCTTACATTTCAGTTTCATTTACAATTTCAATTTTATTTGAATTCAATTCACAATTTAAATTCCATTCGAATTCAATTCTTAATTCTACTAACTTAAATACCAATATCAACTTCATTCAATATCTCTTAAGTTATATTCCATTTAACATTATTTGGTTTTACATAACTTAAATTCCTACTTGTAAATAAATTCAAATTTCAATTCTAAAGTAAATTTCCATTTAACTTTAAATTCATTTGCTTATTTACAACTCATATTCATAAATATATTCATATAGTTTCACTTCTTATATATATAAGTTTATTTCACAATTGTAAATCACTTTAATTATAATTCAATTCTTATAATTCTTTTGCTTATACAATTATTCTTTTATTTAGATTATTCAAACAACCTAACAATCAACTTATATTCACTTTAATAATTCTGAAAAATTATTTCTTTATATATAAAATATACTCAAGTAAAATTATTTCATTTACCCAATTTTTAAAATCAATATTGTGCCGAATTGTTCTATTTAAGTGTTTAGAAACCCCTTCGGCATAGTCTTGCGGACCAGGCTGACAAAAGTTCATATGCCACTCAATAACCCAATCATCACAATATAAAACAATTTTTATTCACTAACAAATACGCACTCATAGCTATTATTACACTCAAACTCATTCTAGAGTACTACTGACTCTATCTCTAATGAGTAATACCCAACAGAACCATGGTTGTCGCTTAACCATAAGCTCTGATACCAAATGTAACGTTTGCGGTTTTTCGTTGCCGAAAAACCGAAATGTTATGGGTTTTAAGAAAGAAGAAAAAGAGGTAGAAGAAGAGAGAAAGAAAACAGAACAGAAAGGAACAACAGAAACAACATCAGAATCTCACAATTCGCAGCGGAACAACATATAATAATAAATGAATAATCTTTAAACAAAGAACTATATCAGTTATTACATTACATCACATTACAATTCATTACATCAGAGTGTACAACAACAAACAATTTTAAACAGCGGAAAAGAAATACTTTATACTAGTAATACGCCATGCCATCCAGCTTGCCTCCAGCAACTCCTGAATATCCAGAATATCCTGACAAACCTAACTCTTAACTGCCCGTGTAGAAATTGGTGGGCACCCAGAGTTTAGGAAGGAAAACAATAAACTCCAAGTCAGTCATGTGACTGGTGTGAGAACTCAAAACAGTTTATTTATCTTTAAAAAACAAAAAGAGGAATATTTTTAAATTCAATTCGCAATGCTTTTTAAAGATGAGACTACCATAAGGCCTCCCGCACACACACACATGCAAACGCAGAATCGGAGGAGATTTCTCCTTATGATAGCCAAAGATGCTTGATACGCATTTAAAATAACATTTGATATTATTATTAGTGCATAGTGTAGAGGAAAATCATTTCGAAAATAAAGATATAAATCTTAGCCAGCATAGACATTCCGCACTTATGCCTACTATAGCTACTATGTTCAATAGCAGGTTACCGCCACATTCCACAGCAGGTTATACAACTAAAACCGTACAAGTTTCGTATTGTTTCTTTGGATTTCCAACAAATGGTCAGGCCAAGGAACTTCCCATTGCCACATGGAAACGCCTCTGGCTGGACGTCCCCGAGAACTTAACCAGCTCTCTATCAACACAAGGCCGGGTTACCTTTATCACTAGGTAACTACTACACGAGTATGGCATCCCCCGGTCCTTTGGGACCTTTATCCGAGAGCTCTCTAATCAACATCACACCATAATAAAAAGTGTTTCAACATGAGTAAGCATCTGGGCTCCATACCATGACACCACCCTTTTCCAGAAGGAAATGCACACACCCTAAAGGGAGCTACCCCTCATAACCTTGCCGCATCTTTCCTGTTTTGACCATTCCGGGGTGTGAGGCTCAACGAAGTCACGTCCACAAAAACATACTTTATACAAAAGCCATGCTTTGGGTCAAACAAATGATCATAGAAATGATCACTAGGATAGACGATCAAACAAATGATCCTATCACAAATAATCAACACAATGATCATTTACAGCAACACTCAGCATGTCACATTACCAAATTGGGAATATATCGCTGATAACTTCAACTATATAACCTCTGAGCTCGTACGTCTCAGAGAAGGGTGTTAAGCTAAGAGAATAAATTCTCCGCCACCACAGAAATATATTTGAAAGAAATCAGCTTTATATCTCAATTTGTAATGTCAGACATACAATCCATACAAGTCTGTTCCGGGCTCGAACAGAACCGAAGGCACTTACAAAGAAGTCCTTGCAATCCGAATAATCTCTAATCACGTTCGGATTTCCCATCACATATGGAGATCTCTATACCGGGGATCAGCCAGTGCAGAGACAATCAACAAGAAACCCTTTCGTTTTCGAAAATATCCGGTCTTCAACACCGTTCTTCGAATGCAATTCATAATGACATATCACATATTCGGAATGGGTTATACGACCCCAAGGTCCTTTCCCGGTTAACCCGAATAGTGAGCGCTTATTTTTTAAAAAAATAAGCGTGGCATTCAAATTCAAGCAATCACAACAAATGCCATTCAAAGGTAAATATCCATAGTCGGTTATTGAACTATCGATGGATATGCACAACATCACCAGATTCCAAATAATTTTCCAAATTATTTATTTCACAAAAATATCTTTACAAGATATATACATAATTTCCATACTTAAAAATAAATCGATATTTATTTTTTAACCCATTGTCCAAATTTCATTTATAAATTCCATAATGAATTTATATTCCCAAAATATTTATGAATATACTATTTCAATTATTCATTTCAATTTATCTTCAAGAAGATAAATTCTCTAACATATTCACTTTATATTGGAAAACATTTCCATACTTATTAAATAAGTAATTCACAATCTTTTTATTTTCTACACTTGGAAAATATTCAATATACTCTAATCGAAATTAAGTATATATTTCATTCTTTAAGGAAATCATTCTCTTAACCATATTTATTTGGGCCAAAACGAATGTTGCGTAAAACATCGTTACTACAACCCAAAATCACTAGCATAGGGATTCGAAATTAAAATAGATATATAAATCCCAATACTATACAAAACATTTCCTTTTGGAAATCATCTATTATAACAACAGTGTTAAAATCTACTATTTCCTTTTATTTCTCGAAAACATCTATTTCAACAATAAATTTTTGAAATCTATGATTTCGAATCTCAATACATTTTTAAAACATCTTTAGATCGTTTTAATTCTATTTAAAACATCACATCCAAAATAATTTCTTTAACATAATATTCACTATTCAAAAACGTGAATATACCTTGTTAATAAATTTCATCACTTCTATTCATTTTATTTTAAAGGATTATTCACTAATCAAAAACGTGAATATAACTCCATAAGTAAGTTATAAAAATTAACTTATCAAAATAAGTCGTTGCGAATTTATAAAACAATGTTTATAAAATTCTATTTCTATTTATTTTATAACAACTTCCTTTTATAAATTTCCTTTATTAACCTATCTCAATTCATATCACAATGATATATTAAAAATTCATATTATAAGTCAAATACTTATAATTTATTTGTTTATAAAATCGTTCCTTTAAACTTCATAAATTTTATAAATCTTATAACTTATAAGATTCATTTATTTATCCAAACCCATCCCTTCAATAACTTTATGAATTTTATTTTATCTTCCTTTGCAAATTTTATAAACCTACTGTTTATAAAATCCTATTTATAACTTCATCGTTATAATCCTATAAATTTCATTCATTTATGAAATTTATTCACAATTCATTCTAACACTTATAAGAGTTCGTTTTATAATTCCCATATTTTTAATTCACAAATATCCGTTTGTAAATCCTTTAATATAAATCAATTTATATTACTATCTTTAAAACGTCTTTTACTCTTTTATAATTTCATCTTTTGATTTAGAAATAATCCAATTTCATAAATCCTATTTTTAAACCTTTTTATAATTTATTCAAAAATCCCAATTCAGCTATTTTATAAAATCGTTAATCTCATATTTTCAAAAATCAAATTTTAACTATATTTCTCAAAAATATAATTTTTATAACATTAAGATTATAACGTTTATTTATTTATAATGGATCAATTCCAAAAATATTTTATAAACGTATATTTCCAAAAATCTCTTTAGAAATTAGATCGTTGTTTTTAAACTTCAAAATTGGATCCGATGATGTAACACATCAAATAGTCAATCAAGACTTTCAAACATCATATATCATCCACGATAAACAATCAAATATCACAATATATGAAATCAAATAAATATTTGTGAGGAATCCAGTTGGATCCCTCCAACCTGTTTCCCTGCATCCACAGACATTAGCACAATACCAATTCCGTTTCAAGACGGAATATCGCGGTATATGGGATTTTATAAATATATATCCGCTTACTAACGGCGCATAGGGTCTCATCCGCTAAAAGAAAATGCGGAAAATCAATCAACTGCAATATATACATATGCCAATATATATATATATTGCTATATATATAATATAATACCAATTCCACTTCGAGGTGGGATATCACGGTATATGTGTGTAATAAATAACTTCCGCTTACTAACGGCGTATAGGGTCTATTCACATCCAATATATATATATAACATATATAACAATCATCATTCAATCATTCAATCATTCAATCAATAAATTTCAAATCTAACTATTTAAAATTTAAATAAACAACAAAATTCCTTTTGAGTGAGAAGTTCTCACCTTTGCTTTTATTAGCAATCCAATTTCCCTCTTGACTCGATTTTCTTGATTTATACCTAGTATAAATATTTTATACAATTCAATTAATATTCGAATCAATCGAATAAATTAAATTTTCATTTGACAAATTTTAATTCATCAGTTTTCTCCTTTAATAGTTTAAATTAACTGATAGTTTTATTTAAACCAGTTTCCTATTTAATAATTTATTTTAACTAATTATTTTACTTTTAAAATAATTTTAACTAGAAATTTCCAATTGAACAAAATTTCCTTTAATAAATCATTTCACTTAATAAATTAAATTTCCTTTTACTTACCAAAATTATATTTTTAACAAATTTTCCCTTTAAAAATAAATTTGGCCACTAACAATTAAAATAAACTTATTAACCCCATAAGTTATCTTAATAAATTATTTTTAGTAAAAGAAATAATTGAACAAGTTAATTTCTATTTTATAAATTTAATTTAATTAACTCAAAAAATTATTTTAAACTAATTTATAAGTTTCTAAAATCAAATTTTCTCTTTAATCATTTCTAACAATGAATCCTTTTATTTTAATAAATTTGATTAACTAAAAATTATTATTTTTTAAACTAAAATTTTATTCTTAATAAAAAAATTTGACTTGATATTTTTCTTTTAACAACTAATTCTTCAATTTATTAATACTCGAATATAAAACCAAGTAATTAAATTTTATTTCTTAATTCTAGCTGTAAATTAGCTTTAAACCAATTTTTCTTCTTTAAATAAATTTATCAAACTAAAAATTTATTTTTACTTTAAATTAATATCTTTAAATCGATTTCCTTTTTTTTTAAATTTGTTTGACTAAAATTTTGGTTTTAAAAATTAAAATTTCCTTTTAATATAACTTACTCGTATTTACTTATAATATGATATATTATTCCTTTACTGCAAATATATATTTTTTTCTTTATTCCAAGCTGCTTTCAGAATCTATCATATATAATTAAATAGATAAATCAACTAATAATTTAGTTAAACCAATCTTTCCTTTTAATAAATTATGTTTACTTATTTATTTCTTTTTAAACTTAAAAACGAAATTTTATATCTTTACTGTAAAATGAATTTTCTGTTTATTTACACATTTTTAATCTGTTTTGAACTAATTTCCCTTTTTAACTTTATATATATTAACTGCATCTAAATTCTTATAAATCCTTTATTTTCAATTTCTTTAAATAAATTCGTTCAACTAAATTTTTCTAAATAAACAGATTAATTAGAGTAAATAAAATTCAAAATTACCTTACTGTGCAATTGCAGAACCCAGCCTCACTGCCGCCGCGTCCTCTTGCGCGCGCCGCCGTCGCGACCAATTGCCAAGCGCCGCCGCTTCTTCTCGCGCGAGCACGCGCGCGTGCTTGCGCCCCAGTCGCTATGCCTTCACGACAGCCCTCATCCACGTCGTCGTTGCTGTCGCCATCAATCCACGCGCCGCTCTCCCCTACGCTCGCGAAACCCCCTCGCCTACGCCTCGTGCCGCGCGCACCATCGAATCGCGCCTTGCTGCCGCGCCTCCGAAGCCCTAATCGCCGTTGCCCTCTCCACGAACAGTCGCAGCCATTTTTCCCTTTTCTTTTTTTTTTATTTACACGAACAATTGAAGAGGGGGGAAAGCACGAGCAATTTGGATTAAGGGAGAGAGGAAGAGAGACGCGAGAAAAAAAAACTTCGGCCATTAATAACTTCTTGATTTTTCTTTTTCTCGTTCCAATTGAAACTGAAGGATGAGAGGAGTTTTTTTAAAATTGAATGAAGTATGGTTTGCATGATTCAGTATCGTGATCTTAGGCGTGATTCTCTGCGTGAGAAAAGGAAGCATGTTTGACTAAATTTATATTTATATTTAAATTTAAATCGTTGAAAATTTCGACGCGTTTATGTGTCGTGTGCTCACATAACAGCTCCGAAAAATACGAAATTTGAAATCCGAGAATAATTCAATATTACGGACCCAATGGAACTGGTTTCGTCGAATTCCGAGACTGTGCCTCGGACGGCTATTTTTAAATATCGATTCAAACGATTAAATTTTCAAAACTGAACAAAGCAGTTTCTAATTTGATTCTGAAGCTTCTATTATCTTCAATATTATCAATATAAATTTTACAAGCCTTTGAAATATTTTTTTTAATTGGCTTAAAATCAAAGATTTAAATTTTTATTCAACTTTCAATAGATTAAATTCTATAATTTAATCGCCAAATTCAAAGTTATATTGAAAATTCAATCCAAACCATCATTCAAATATTTAAAATAAATTAAATATTTTCAAATTAAATTATTCAAAATTCTGGGTCGTTACAATATTTGCTTGAATTTGAATGCCACACTTATTTTAAAATAAGCGCACATTATTCGGGTTAGCCGGGAAAGGACTTTGGAGTCGTATAACCCATTCCAAATAATGATACGTTGTAATGGATAGCATTTGAAGACCGGTGTTGAAGACCGGGTATTTGTGAAAACAATTGGATGACCTATCGATTATCTCTGCACCGTTAGCTACGGTATGGAGATTTCCTTTGTGATGGGAAGTTTTATCGGGATTGTGAATACCCGGATTGCAAGGGCTTCTTTGGAAGTGCCTTATCTGAGATTACGTGTCTGACGTTACATTTTGAGATATAAAGCTTGTATGGTTACGTGTCTGACATTACAAACTTGTATGGTTACGTGTATGACATTACATTTTGAGATATAAAGCAGATTTCTTTCAAATACATTTCTGTTGGTGGCGAATAATTTATTCTCTAGCTTAACACCCTTCTCTGAGACGTACGCGCTCAGAGGTTATGTAGTTGAAAGTTATCAGTGATATACTCCCAATTTGGTAATGTGGCATGCTTAGTGTTACTATGTGATGATTATTTATTGATCATTTGTTGATAAAAGCGTGGCTTTGTGCCTAGCTTTGTGGACGAGACTTCGTCTGTGACGCCCCACCTCTATACCCACGCTAGCCAAGAACATTACGGTGAATGCTGTCAACTAGCACGGAGAATAAGGCTGTTGAGGAGCGACCATCCGTGTAATTGATTTGCGCGAGCATCGATATGTCAGATAGTATAAATGATGAACATATTTTTCTGCATTTTAAACCGTTTGTTTCATATATTTTTATTTTAATAAAGTGGTATTATACGGGTATTTTTTTTGTGGTTTTGTAGATTATAGATTCCAAAGTGCAGCATTTTGAATACCGTCGAAGAGAAAGTACATATCCTTCATGAAGAAATGCATCTCACGTCACCAACATATGTACTATTCATGCAAGAAATCAATTGCAAATATTGAAAACACACATTCAAAGTTTGACCTGAAAATCTCTCAAAGCAAGGCCACTTGTTAATCAAATAACAAAGCAAAGACCAATTCAAAGTGAGGTGGCCTTATTTTTCTCCTAATATCAAGCACATGGACCTAAATAATAGGGTTATTTGTGGAGGCTGAAGTCTTTAAATAGAGAGAGGAATGCAAATGGAAAATCATCTCTTACCTCATCACTTTTCTTCAAGTTTAGATTTAAATTCAGCACTGTTTTTATTTTTGAAGAGAATACGTAGGATTGTTGATTAGATTTAGCAATTTATTTATTCTTGTTCTTAGTTATTTTCTGCACTCTTTTCAGTTAGTTAATAATTATTTCAGTTGTTTGCTCCGTTATCTTCTTTTCCGCAATTTCAATTTCTATTCTGATTTTTTTTACAATTCTATATTTTGTTTGCAATTTCGATTAGTTTCGAAATCGATTCGAAGTATATTATTGTTTTTATTTTCTGTTCAAAATTCACCGTCGATTTCGTTTAACACACCTAAGATTTAACTATGGATTTTAATTGTTTTAAAATACAATTCCCTGTGTTCGACCTGCATACTACACGCCTGTGCGCTTGCAGAATTTATTAAAATTTGTGCTTTTCTAATCAATAGAAAAGTCGCAATAAGTTTTTGGCGCCATTGCCGGGGAGTTGCTATTTTGAAATTTTCGATTTTTCGTTTTTAAGTCTATTCGTGTTAATTTATTTGTTTTTGTATTAGTTTTCGAAAAAAAAATCAGATAATCTGCATCTCACGCATACCTCACATAATCTGCATATTTTCGCATAATCTTTCACGCATACCTCACATAATCTTCAATCACGAATCACGTTTCTGCATATTTTCACGCATACCTCACATAATCTTGCTTTTACGTTTCTGCATATTTTTTTAAAAAAATCATTCCTTCACAACATCTTGCTTTCACGTTTGCATAATCCCCACGTCTTCACAGTTATTCACGTGTGCCAGTACACATTTTTAGTTGCACTTCCACTTTCACATTTTCACGTCAGTTTGCATAAATTAATTAAAAAAAACATTTTTTTTCACTGCATTGTTTTCACGTACGTTAGTTTGGTTACTTGCAGTTCCACTTTCACATTCTTGCATGCATTAGTTAGTTTAGTTTTCATATTCACGTAACTATCTCCTACACAGGAGCTTGCATACATTCGTTTACTCACGTAACATAGCAGTGTCATAGCAGTTTCGTTTTGCATTCAACACATTCATTCTACTTAACTTTATTTTATTGGGCATGTTTTAAATTTTATGCATGTGACTGTTTTCATATATTTTCTATCAACATCTTAGTTTTGTGCCTTTCACGAGCATTCACCTGCACGGAGAAAACTTCAACTCAGATAGCAAACATTTATTTCAACATAGACAGCTCCAACTCGGTAAATCTCAACCATTCGCTAGAGCTACTCAGCTGCATTGGACGGACTATCATACACCTCTGTAAGTAATTTTCAACTCTACAGGTGCCCAACTGAAAACTGATTTAATTTACTTTTGGCTGTTACACCTTGATTTGTTTATGCGCGTTTGGGCAAGAAATAATTTTAACCGTTTAGAAGGCCAAAATATTTCATTAAACAAATCAACGGAAATTTCAAATCAAACAAATATGAGCAATCACGGTTCACAACACAGTTCACAACACAGTTCACACCACAATTCACCGAAATTATCACCTAAATCACATGTTGGAAATAATGAATTTCATGAGAACCGACCATTATCCCTTAGAGACTGATGTTATCCAACACGGACTGTTCAACCTTCGGTTATTTCATTTCCACCTGCCGAAGGAAATAATTTTGAGCTAAAACATTCTTTTATCCAAGGGGTACCAAAATTCACTGGGTCTGAAAATGCATATGAATTTCTTAGTGAATTTGAGTTATATGCTTCTACAACTAAAATGCAACAACTTTCTAATGAATCCATCAAGCTAAGGCTTATTCCATTCGCCCTTCTAGAAAGCGCGAAAAGATGGCTTAATTCTCTTCCTAAAAATTCAATTAAAAGTTGGGACAATTTCGTTAATATATTTTTGAAAAAGTTTTTTCCTTTCCATAAAACTCTTAAAATTCGAACTGAAATCAATCAATTCTCTCAGAATGAAGGAGAAACTTTTTCGAAATACTTTGAAAGGTTCAATCAACTGTTATATAGTTACCCACATCATGCAATCCCTAAGCACGTTTTGTGCCAAATCGTTTATGAAGGGCTTAACTATCAAACAAGATCCCAACTTGAATCAATGTGCGGAGGAGAATTCATGGCAAAAACAGACGAGGAAGCTTGGAAATTTTTAGAAGAGTATTCGGAAAAGGATATGCAATGGGAAACAATTCGTGTTCCAATTCGTGCTCCAAATAGAGGAGTACATGTCATTGACCCATCACATCTTCCTATAGATGCCCAAATTCCTCAAGAAGGAGAAGGACTACCTCATTACTACACACAAGACCAAATCAATGCTATAGCTCAAAATAGTCCTTATTCATCCACATACAATCCTAACTGGAAGCATCATCCCAATTTTTCATGGTCAAATCCTAACAACGTGGCTAATCCATCACATATGTATCCAATGATACCAAATCCGAATTATCGAGCCCCAACCTCTAATTCTTAAAATTCTCAACCCGCTCCTCCAACAAAACCTTCGAATCAACCATACAGGCATCCTAATTTCAATCCATCAACCCAACCTTCTCAGCCTTCACAAGAAATTGCTCGATTGGAAAAACAAATCTCTAAACAAAATGAACAAATCACCAACCAAGATGCAAGAATTGAGCAAATCACCAAACAAAATGAACAAATGTTGATAATGATGAAGGATCTCATGAAAATCAATGAGAAAGGTAAATTGCCTAGTCAAACCGAAGTGAATCCAAAGTATAACTCTTGAGGAGTAAATCTTTGTGAGGACGAAAATGTAAATCCGGTTAATGCTGTCACCACATTAAGGTACGGAAAGAAGGTAGACTACAACGTCGGCAACCCCGACATCCTTCTTAAATCTTCCCATGTTCCAAATTCTGAAACTCAGTCGACAACCACGGTTGTCAATCAAAACGATTCTAATTCTTCATCTAAGGTTGGCAATCCCGACCACTCTTCACCTTCTGGTGTTGGCAACCCCAACATTCCAGCTCCCTTATCTTCACCCTCTAATATAACACCTTCTTCTTCGAGTGAAAAAACTTCCAAACGAGTCTATAAACCCATAGCTCCATTTCCTCATAGACTCAACAAAAAGAAGAAGCCCGCTAATTTTGACCAAATTCTTGAAATCTTCAAACAAGTTCGAATCAATATTCCACTTCTTGATACCATCGAGCAAATTCCTCAATACGCCAAATGCCTGAAAGAGCTATGTACTCAAAAACGTGCCACTAACGTTCCTAAGACTGCATTTCTAACTGCAAACACTAGCTCTGTTATTTCAAATCCCTCCCCAATCAAGTATAAGGACCCCGGTTGTCCTACGATCGGTTGTAAAATCGGTAACACTCACATTAGTCATGCCTTACTCGATCTTGGAGCGAGTGTGAATCTTTTGCCTTATACTGTGTACTGTCAACTTGGACTAGGGGAATTAAAACCTACAAACATCACAATTCAACTAGCCGATCGATCTGTCAAAAAACCATTGGGCACAGTTGAAGATGTTTTGATACAAATCGAGCAATTCTATTTTCCAGTTGATTTCATAGTCCTAGAAACTGCACCTGTCTCAAATCCTAACGGTCAAATTCTTTTGATATTAGGTCATCCATTTTTAGCAACATCAAATGCTATCATAAATTGCAGGAATGGTCAACTTCGACTTTCCTTTGGGCACCTAACCATTGAACTAAATATCTTCAATCTTAACAAACAACCAAGGGAGCTTGAAACAGAAGAAGTTGACATGATCCAAACAATTGTAGAAAATAACTTTAGTGATACCACGGAGTCTCTTAACATGTGCCTAGATCATTTTAATTCCAATTTCAATGAAGATGAATACATTTCTGAATTAAATGATATGCTCTGCTCTTCTCCTAATTCACTAGAATTCAATCAGTTAATGTCTACTGAAGCCTCAAAAGAAGTACGCCCTAAATTAGACCTCAAACCTCTTCCAAATGATCCTAAGTATGCATACTTAGATTCTTCGAAAAATTTCCCTGTAATCTTGGCCTCCGATCTCATTAAGGACCAAGAAGAACAACTTTTGAAAATTTTAAGGAAAAATAAAGAGGCATTAGGATGGGTAATCACTGACATTAAGGGAATTAGTCCATCAATCATCGAACATCGAATACATTTAGTTGACGAGGCTAAACCCGCTCGCGAAGCTCAAAGGCGATTAAACCCTAATATGAGAGAAGTAGTAAAGGAAGAAATTATCAAATGTTTAGACAATAACATTATCTTCCCAATCTCTGACAGTACTTGGGTAAGTCCAGTACAAGTTGTACCAAAGAAGTCTGGAATCACTGTGGCAACAAATGAGAATAACGAACTTGTTCCGACAAAGGTCAAAACAAAATGGCGCGTTTGCATCGACTATCGAAAACTCAATGCAGCAACAAGAAAAGATCATTTTTCCCTTCCCTTCATTGATCAAATGCTCGAACGCTTAGCCGGTCATGAATACTATTGTTTTCTTGATGGTTACTCCGGCTATAAACAAATTCCCATTGCGTTAGAGGACCAACACAAAACAACGTTCACATGTCCCTTCGGAACTTTCGCTTATCGTCGCATGCCCTTCGGTCTTTGTAATGCTCCCGCTACCTTTCAACGATGTATGATGAGTATATTTTCTGATATGGTGGAAGATTTCTTAGAAATATTCATGGACGATTTTTCAATCTATGGGTCATCTTTTGATCAAAGCCTCCTTCGTTTAGAACGTGTCTTAAAGCGGTGTAAGGAGAAATCTCTTGTTCTTAATTGGGAAAAATGTCATTTTATGGTTAAGCGAGGAATAGTCTTAGGTCATGTCGTCTCTAAAAATGGCCTAGAAGTTGACAAATCTAAAGTTGATCTTATTGTTGGCCTTCCTCCTCCACGGTCCGTAAAGGACATTCGCTCATTTCTCGGCCATGCAGGATTCTATAGGAGGTTCATTAAAGATTTTTCAAAAATTTCAAAACCTCTTTCGAATCTTCTGGCTAAAGACGTTAAATTTGAATTTTCCAATGAATGTGAAACGTCTTTTGAAACCCTCAAATCGATCTTGACCACTACACCTATCATCCAACCTCCAAATTGGACTTTGCCTTTCGAATTAGTTTGCGACGCTTCTGATTATGCCATTGGAGCCATCTTAGGTCAACGAATCGATAAACTTCCTCGAGTCATCTATTATGCTAGCAAAACTCTTAATGAAGCTCAATTGAATTACTCAACCACAGAAAAAGAGTTTTTAGCAGTTATCTTTGCCCTCGATAAGTTTAGATCATATCTCATAGGTTCTAAGGTCATAGTGTACACCGATCATGCCGCCTTGCGGTATTTACTCACGAAAAAGGATACCAAACCCCGCTTAATCCGTTGGATTCTCCTTCTTCAAGAGTTTGACCTAGAAATACGAGATAAAAAGGGTTCTGAAAATGTCGTAGCTGACCATCTTTCTCGTATAGTGCATGAAAACTATGATAACTCTCAAATCAACGATCATTTTCCTGATGAACAAATTCTTTCACTCTCTAGTGCACCATGGTACACGGACATCGTAAATTATCTTGTCACAAATGAAACACCTTCCCATTGGTCAAAACAAGATAAACAAAAATTTATTTCCAACGTTCGAAACTTTTACTGGGACGATCCTTATCTTTTCAAATATTGCATCGATCAAATCATTCGCAGATGTGTCCCAGAACATGAATTCCATAGCATCCTCTCTTTTTCACATAATCAAGCATGTGGAGGACATTTTGGAGCAAAGAAAACTGCTGCCAAGGTGTTACAGTGCGGTTTTTATTGGCCTTCTCTTTTTCGTGATGCCCACGAATTTTGCTCCAAATGCGCTAGATGTCAACAAACAGGTCGTATTTCCAAACGTGACATGATGCCCCTAAATCCGATCCTTGTCATCGAAATTTTTGATGTTTGGGGCATCGATTTCATGGGTCCTTTTCCTAATTCTTTTGGAAAACTCTACATCCTACTTGCAGTAGATAACGTGTCCAAATGGGTTGAGGCCATTCCTACCAAAACGAATGACAATAAAGTTGTTGTCAAATTTTTGAAAGAAAACATATTTTGCCGTTTTGGCACACCTCGAGCCATTATAAGTGATAACGGTTCTCATTTTTGTAATCGTGCTTTTGAATCTCTTCTTAAGAAATATTCTATCACTCATAAACTATCTACTCCATATCATCCACAGACCAACGGTCAAGTCGAGATTTCCAATAGACAAATTAAACAAATTCTTGAAAAGATTGTTAACTCCAACAGAAAAGATTGTTCATCTAAATTGATAGACGCCCTTTGGGCATTTCGCACAGCTTATAAAACCAATCTAGGAATGTCACCATACCGATTAGTCTTTGGAAAAGCATGCCATTTACCCGTTGAGCTCGAGCACCGCGCACTTTGGGCAATCAAATACCTTAATTTTGACATAGAAAAAGCCGGATCGCATCGTAAATTACAATTTTCAGAATTAGAAGAACTAAGAAATGAAGCGTACGAAAATGCAAAGATTTATAAAGAGAAAACCAAATTCTATCATGATAAATCCATACTTCGTAAGACATTCGAAGTAGGTCAGAAAGTTCTCTTATATAATTCCAGACTTCATTTATTTCCGGGAAAATTGAGATCCCGTTGGACAGGTCCATATATTGTGAAAACAGTATACCCATATGGCGTAGTTGAAATTGAAAATCCTAGGGACGGTTCCATTTCAAAGGTCAATGGACAACGCTTGAAGCCATTTCTAGAGTTTGAACAGCACGAGGACGATGAGTTCGTGGATCTTCACGAACCTAGCTATTCGGCATGAGCCGCTCACTATCTTGCACATATCAGGTTGTATTTTTTTTAGTTTTTTTCTTCTATTTTGCATTTGCATTCTATTTGACAGTTGGGACACTGTCTCATTCCAGTGTGGGGGGGACGCATATCTCATTCTATTTGTTCATATTTCATAGTGTAGCATCATTTTTTTTAAAAAAATCATCTCATTATTTGTTTTCAAATTTCTTTTCAATTTTTTTTCATTTCCCAATATTTTTAGGACTTCGATTTATTTTTAATTAGTCAAGACAAAGTAAGTAAGCAGCTGCACTCAATTGATGAAGATTTTTGTGAATCACTAATTTCAAATGTAAAATATAATGAAAAGTTGAATTACAAGCGATAATAGTGAGGTTAGTATATAGGTTAGTATATAGGTGATGGTTATGAAATCTTTTCTAAACTGTAGTCTTTGTTTAAAAAAAATGGCAGATTTAAAGTACATGCGTTGACATCTCAAATCATTAAAGTTAAGTGGTGCTAAGTTGATTTGCATAACACTCTTTAGCTCTTCTCAAAAAAAAAAAAAAAAACTAATAAGAAACACCTACAGTCGATAGGTGTGCACACTTGTGAAAGTGTGTGCACTCGCCACGCTCTATACTCTTCTCACGTAAGCCCGCAAGGCAGTGCATGGATGGTATATCTGGCCTCAGCATTCTGAGTTAGGTGTATAAATAATTAAATAAATAATCACCTAAGGATTACCGACCTTTTCTGACATAGTCAGCGTCGGTTTGCACAATCCGCCAAGCTCTGTCCCAACTCTCACGTAAGCCCGCGAGGCAGTGCATGGGTGGTATACCTTGGTCCAAAGGATAGGTGTAAAAAAAAAAGAGAAGAAAAAAAAAACTAGTAAAGAGAGACTAAGCTTTGAAACCCAAACACTTCTTGACTTTGTTGATTTGGCTTGTTATACAAATGGAAATGAAAAATACCATTTTGAAAAAAACTGTGATCAACAGTGAGGAATTTATTTCATGGCTGCACTATGTTATCGACCGAAACAACTGGCCAAACTAGAATCTAATGTATGAAAACTTGAGTTACATTGAAATTTGTGATTAGTGAGGAACCAAAAATTTCAAGAAGTTGACTAAAACTGACATACATTACTTTGTTGCAATTATTCTGAAGTAAATCGAGTCTCCATTTGTTTAAAAAAATTCATTCATGTAGTACAGTAGAATCATCACATAATGCATTTGGATTTTGTGGGTAGTATCCGCTGAAAACCCTCACGAGACACCACTCGTCCTACTAGGGACACCTAGAGGTTTAACGGCTTGTTGCATACGCTCAATGCAATCGTGTTTCCTACGAAAAAGGATTTAGTTAGTTTTTATTTTCTTCTTTATTCGAGGACGAATAAAGTTCAAGTGTGGGGGTATTTGATGAACATATTTTTCTGCATTTTAAACCGTTTGTTTCATATATTTTTATTTTAAAAAAGTGGTATTATACGGGTATTTTTTTTGTGGTTTTGCAGATTATAGATTCCAAAGTGCAACATTTTGAATACCGTCGAAGAGAAAGTACATATCGTTCATGAAGAAATGCATCTCACGTCACCAACATATGTACTATTCATGCAAGAAATCAATTGCAAATATTGAAAATACACATTCAAAGTTTGACCTGAAAATCTCTCAAAGCAAGGCCACTTGTTAATCAAATAACAAAGCAAAGACCAATTCAAAGTGAGGTGGCCTTATTTTTCTCCTAATATCAAGCACATGGACCTAAATAATAGGGTTATTTGTGGAGGCTGAAGTCTTTAAATAGAGAGAGGAATGCAAATGGAAAATCATCTCTTACCTCATCACTTTTCTTCAAGTTTAGATTTAAATTCAGCACTGTTTTTATTTTCGAAGAGAATACGTAGGATTGTTGATTAGATTTAGAAATTTATTTATTCTTGTTCTTAGTTATTTTCTGCACTCTTTTCAGTTAGTTAATAATTATTTCAGTTGTTTGCTCCGTTATCTTCTTTTCCGCAATTTCAATTTCTATTCTGATTTTTTTACAATTCTATATTTTGTTTGCAATTTCGATTAGTTTCGAAATCGATTCGAAGTATATTATTGTTTTTATTTTCTGTTCAAAATTCACCGTCGAATTCGTTTAACACACCTAAGATTTAACTATGGATTTTAATTGTTTTAAAATACAATTCCCTGTGTTCGACCTGCATACTACACGCCTGTGCGCTTGCAGAATTTATTAAAATTTGTGCTTTTCTAATCAATAGAAAAGTCGCAACAATAACATGCATTTCTTTATCAAGAGGGAAATCCGACATACCGACACAAACTCAAAGCTACTACACAGTGGCTGTAATATCTTCGGAAACAAATATAGAAATAAACATAACATAAATCAGTCACAGACAATTCATATCACAAAGGCGGAAGAAGATATGAATATAACACATGGAAGTGTTCATCAGAGTAGTGGTCAAAAAGATCCACAATAACACAAAATAGTAGCAACATGTGCTATACAAAAGAATACATCAATGAGTCAATATCTCTAGAGTATACAACAAAAACTACTAATCTAAGTAGTAAGAAAAAGGTCAGAGTAATGAATCCCAGGGGAGAAGTCAAGCAGAAGCACCTGTAACATCTCGGTCTGACCCGAGTATTATTTAATAAGAAAATAATAAATGGATCAGTCTAGCTATAAATATCAGATGAAACGATACAGAATAAGAGATATGACAAAACACATAATAATCACAATGTCAAGCTGTGATATATATAAGTAATTGAAAATCAACGAGAGATTAATCAATATCACCAAATCTACACAAGAATCAAAGAAATGTCATACTCCTCATTTCGTTCACCAAACCATAAATATTGACAATTATATCAATGCCAATCACAAAAGTCAGTGACACACAAATTCACCAATGCACAAATATTGATAAAACTTATCAATGTAAATCACGAAAATTGGTGAAGCATAAATTCTAGAAATCATCTCAAGAAATCCAGAAATCACAAAAGGGGGGAAGGCCTATCACAAACGGGAGCATAAAGCCCACCAACACGTGTATCACAAACGGAACGCTAATTCCATGGTTGCTAACCATCACAAATTGAGCCGAAGCTCCACAAATGGCCCGAAGACCATGGGTTGCCACCCCACCAAATTGAGTCGAAACTCCACAAAACGGGGTTTAGTCTCCCTCGTAGACAAAGAGACATCGCACATTGCTAGTCTAAATCACAAAGATGATCGTCATGATCAACGAGAAGTGTCGATTACACTAAGCTAGTAAATATATGAGTTTAGCTTCATGTCCCATAATCACTTGCTTAACTCAAATATTTACGAACAAACTGTAGATCTCCACTAGGAAATTGTCACAAGAGGTTCAATCGAACAAGTCCAAGAATTAACCGACGAAGTAAACGCAAGCGTTTCATACCACTTGTTTTACTAAGCCGTTTAATTAGATTTCTCATACGAGTGAGGTAAAGGTTTGTATATACTAATAGATTAGAAATCGGTTTGAGAAAACGATCTTTGTAATAAAATAGTGTTGAAATCATTTGAAGAAAGAGTTTTGATATTTACAACTAGTATAGAAAACCTTTATATTTTTAAAGTGACAAATCACAAAGAAGATTGTTGGAACAATCAACCACTAAAATTCACATTCGAAGACGTGAATAAAAGTCCAAACAAATCGACAAAGAATCCATCGAAATGGATATTCAAAAATCCCTAAAAAGGAGTCATCAAAGTCATAATAAATGATAACAACAAATAGGATCATCACGAATCGATTTAAATTGGAATTCTCAAGCAAATAGGCAAATAGGCAAAACACTGCAGTTTCAGACGTCTGAAACAAGTGGTTCAGACGTCTGAATCTGGAAATATAAAGATTTCCAGAACACAATTCAGACGTCTGACTCAGGTATTTCAGACGTCTAAAATAGGCATATTTTAGCCTATTTCCTTTCTGGTTCCAAATGAACCAATTCAGACGTCTGAAACCCTATATTCAGACTTCTGAATCTGGGAATAGAAATCTTCCCAGACAATATTCAGACGTCCGAATATTCCGTTTCAGACGTCTGAATCTGGGGTTCAGGGCATTCCCTGAACCTAGGCCAAAAATGGCCAAACGAATATCGAAAACGATCGAACGAGCAAATGGCGATGACTAAGAAATTACGTCGAACGACAATCCAGCCTAAACGGCTCTTCGATACGCCTCAAATATCAATGTCCAAATATCCATAATAGGATTTTCATAAATTAAACCAAAACACCAAAAATTGGAATGTACACGAAATCGATCCAAACCAAAATCAATTGCACACGAATAAATGTTAGGAATTCATACCTAACAATCGAAGATAATTATAGATAAAGATGTGAGATAAAAATCTCACCTTTTTACAAAATCAAACAAGAAGAAGCTTGAAAGCAAATGGAGAATCAACCTCTCTTCAACACAACCCAAATGAGCTTGAACCTATTCTCAAAACAAGAACATTCCCAAAATTAGGTTTAGGAATTTCTGAAATTGGTAAGAGAAAAAGTTGGAGAAGAAGAAGAGAAGGCTTACCAATGGGTTCTCTTGAATTTGGAGCCAGGAATTTGAGGTTGCAAGAGGAACTAGGGTTTTGGAATTTTAATTTCCAATCTCTCCCACCATTATTGCCTTAGAACTGAAAAGAGGAAGAAGTGAGGGTGAATGGGGAAGAGTGGTTCAGTTTTGAGTATAAGTTGTCTAGTGGCTGAACCCAAACTCAAACCCAAAGTGACAAAGGTCAAATTTTTGACTAACTCCAAATTTATCAAAGTTTATACTCAAAAAGGTCGCCAACGGCATTTTGAACTCGATGGAGGTGGTCTCGAGTCCTAATTCGACCGTATGCAAAAAGTAGCTTTTCGGACTAAAATCCGACTAACGATAAAATATTTAAATAAAATATTTAAATATAAAATCGATAAATATGCGGGTTGTTACAGACTCCCCTCCTTAAAGAAATTGCGTCCTCGCAATATTTAAGAAGAAGATATGTAACAACCATAAAAGCATATTCAACGCAAAAGAAATTTGAAATAAGAAGTTCACCTCAAAGAGAGTGAGAAAGTAAGTCCGGATGTGTTCGCTCGATGTACTCTCTAGATTCCCAAGAACAATCCTTAGGATTTGAAGACCATTGAACTTTAACAAGCGGAACATCTTTATTTCGAAGGCGTTTGACCTCCGAAGCAACAATTCGAATAGGATGTTGCTCATAAGTTAAATTAGGCGAAACTTCAATCTCTTCCACAACACCGGGCTCAAGAATAGAATCGGAATCTCGAAGGCATTTCCGTAATTGAGAAACGTGAAACACGTCATGAATAGAAGAAAATTGAGCCGGTAATAAAAGGCGATAAGCCATGGAACCAATACGTTCAGTGATAGGAAATGGCCCAATATATCGAGGCGCCAATTTTCCCGATCGACTGAAACGTACAACACCTTTCATTGGTGAAACATGAATAAAAACAGAGTCTCCAACAGAAAATTCTAATTTCCTTCTCCGGTTATCGGCATAGGATCTTTGTCTACTCTGGGCTTCTTTCATCCTATGACGAATAAGTTCAATCTTTTCTGTGGAATCATGAATAAAGTCTGGACCTAAAACCAGCTTCTCACCGGCCTCATGCCAACAAGAAGGAGATCGGCATGGCCTTCCGTAGAGTGCCTCAAAAGGTGCCATACCAATACTAGATTGGAAGCTATTATTATAGGAAAATTCAACAAGTGAAATATGATCTTCCCAACTTCCACCAAAATCAAGAACACAAGCACGAAGAAGATCTTTAAGTGTTTGATTCACACGCTCGGTTTGTCCATCGGACTGAGGATGATAAGCGGTGCTAAAATTGAGCTTCGTTCCCAAAGCATTTTGAAGACTCTTCCAAAATCCACGAGTAAACAATGGATCTCGATCACTAACAATAGAAGTAGGAACACCATGTAATTTAACAATCTCTTTAACAAAGAGTTTGGCCAAAAGAGGAACTGTTCGGTTAGACCGAACGGGAATAAAATGGGCGGATTTAGTAAGTCTATCAACAATCACCCATAAGCTATCATGACCTGATCGAGAACGGGGAAGGCCATCTATAAAATCCATGGAAATCTGTTCCCACTTCCAAATTGGAATTTCTAAAGGTTGCAATAACCCACCGGGCCTTTGATGTTCGGACTTAACGAGTTGGCAAGTCATGCAACGCTTAACGAAGTTAGCGATGTCAAGTTTCATTCCCTCCCAATAATAAAGTCGCTTCATATCCGCGTACATTTTACTACTACCGGGATGGATGGTGAATTTGGAACGATGAGAATCTTCTAAAATATCTTTTCGAATATCACTAATATTTGGCACGATAAGTCTACCAAATCTTCGAATGCCGCCACGAGAATCGATATCAAAGTCTTTCAAAACTTCAATATCAATTTTATCCTTAATATTTTGGCCAAGAAGAGCCATTTCGGGATCTAGCCTTTGAGCTTTAAGAATGCGGTCTAAAAGAGAAGGATGAGCCTCAAGGCTACATAAAACAAGAGATGAACATAAATCGGAGACACGGTCTCGAATCTCACAAGAGGATAATATCTCGAGATCATTCCATTCGGATATCATCATAGAAACAACCGCTTGTTGCTTGCGACTAAGTGCATCGGCAACACGATTTCCCTTTCCGGGAGTATAAAGGATATCAAGATCATATGGTGCAAGAAATTCGAGCCAACGCTGTTGACGCAAATTAAGTTCCTTTTGAGAGAATAAATACTTTCAGGACTTATGATCGGTATAAAGAACAAATTTCTCTCCTAAAAGATAATGACGCCAAATACGAAGGGCGAAAACAATAGCCGCGAGCTCTAAATCATGAGTGGCATATCTAGTCTCAGCAGGCTTCAATTGCCTAGAAGCATAAGCAATAACACGTTCTCTTTGCATAAGAACGGCATCCAAACCAACGCGACTAGCATCAGTATAAACAATGAAATCTTGATTCCCCTCAGGAATAACGAGAATAAGAGCATCAGAAAGAAGCTCTTTTAATTTCTGAAAAGAAGCTTCACATTTGTCCGACCAAATGTATTTAACACCTTTCTTCGTCAAGCTAGTGAGAGGCACGGCAATCTTAGAAATGTCTTTGATAAAACAACGGTAATAGCCCACCAATCCGAGAAAACTATGAATCTCTGTCACACTCTCCGGTCTCTTCCAATCTTGAATCGCTTCAATCTTTGAAGGATCCACGGAAATTCCGGATTCGGAAATAATATGACCGAGAAACTTCACACGAGATTGCCAAAAATGGCATTTAGAAAATTTTGCCTTTAAACAATTACTCCTAAGAGTTTCCAACACAATCCGAAGATGCTTCTCATGCTCCTCCTCGGTTTTAGAATACACAAGAATATCATCGATAAAGATGAGAACAAACCGGTCGAGAAAATCTTTGAAAACTCTATTCATAAGGTCAACGAAATAAGCCGGAGCATTCGTTAGACCAAATGGCATAACAAGCCATTCATAAGATCCATAACGAGTACAGAATGATGTCAAAGGAATACTATCCTCTGCAATACGAAGCTGATGAAATCTAGTAGCTAAGTCTAATTGTGAAAAGACTCTAGCACCACTATGTTGATCGAATAGATCATCAATCCGAGGTAAAGGATACTTATTTTTGATAGTAAGACCATTAAGCTTGCGGTAGTCAACGCAAAGCCTAAGTGTTCCATCAGATTTCTTCACAAAAATAGCTGAAGCTCCCCAAGGCGAAGAACTAGAGCGAATAAATTGCTTCGTCTCTAATTCGGATAATTGTTTACGCATCTCCTCGTTTTCTTTATTGGACATACGATACGGAGGCGAGTGATAGGTTGAGCTCCAGGAATAAGATTAATTCTGAACTCAATTGCTCGCTTAGGTGGTAATCCTAAAACGGGCTCGAATATGTCGAAAAATTCACGAACGACGTGAATAAGAGAAATAATATCACCCTCATCATCATCATCGTCATCGCGAGGATTTAAAGAATATAAAGATGCAACCGAGCTAGAAACTGAATCTTGAAGATTAATAGAAATCTGCTTAACAGATTGAGGATGTCGAAGATGAATAGTCCGCTCAGGACATAGGATATGAGCTTCATAATGGTTAAGCCAATCCATTCCCAAAATCATTCCAAAGCCTAAATAACGCATGACATGCAAATCGGCTCGGAAAGAAAAATCACACAAAATAATCTCGACATCTTTACACAATAAACTGATGGTCGCGGACCCACCAACCGGATTCGCAATTCTCAAAGAAGTCATTAAACACAAAACATCCAAAGAAAAAGTATAAACAAGTTCTTTTGATATAAAAGAATGGGACGCACCCGTATCAAAAAGAACTCGAATAGGATGATCACGAAATAAAATAATTCCATCCAGAATAGGATGAGAAATACCTTGGCCACGAGATGTGTTGCCAGGGGCTTGAGCCACATTAAGCTTTCCCTCTTTCCTGTCCGGAAGCTTGGGGCATGAGGATATAACATGACCGGGACCTTTGCAGTAGCAACAAGAGAGAGACTTTGGACACTTGTTCGCGTAATGGTCCTTCGAACCACAATTATAGCATTCCCCACGACCAAAGGAAGAAGTCTTTGCCACGGAGGTTGATGCTTCCCTTTCTGATTAGGATAGGGGCCTTTGAATCTGTTTGGCCTCTTCTTGTTGTTGTTGAAGCTTGGTTTGGAACCCACCACTTCAACATCATTCTCCGTATCCGCCTCTTCAAGACGAAGAGAGATATCAACGAGTTGGTCGAAAGAAACTTCTAATTTTAGAAGTAATGGCTTCTTGAGATTTTTGTTTAAGCCATAGACGAACCTCTAGTTCTTCTTTAAAGGGGTGTTGATGTATTCAACCCCATATTTATAAAGCGACTCGAAGGAGGCGACGTAATCAGTCACGGAGGACTCACCTTGAACAAAGTCTATAAATCGTCGAGCCAATGTCACTTTCTCAGCTTCTGGAATGAATTTTAATTCGAAGCATTCTCGGAATTGCTCCCAGGTGAGATCCGCTTTATTAATCTCAGAAATAAGAAGCTCGTACCAGTCTAATGCTCTTTCTCGGAGCATACTAGAGGCCACCTGAACTCGGTGAAGGTCAATAAGATTCATGCGAGAAAAGATTCGATCGCATGACCTTAGCCAAGCCTATACTTCAATAACAGTTTCGGAACCTTTGAATGGCTCCCCACCCAAATTAGTGTAATCGCTGCCCAAGCGTGCAAATCCCGACTTTGGGTGAGTAGGTTCCGAGTTAGCTCCAGCTGCTTGAGCATTAGTTACCAAATCAAGAAGCTGTTGAGCAGTCATGAAAACTCCATCCTGGGGTGGAGCGCTAGATGGCACGGCTCTGGGGCAGCCTGGTCTAGACATTTCTCTTCCTTTAGAAAGAAAGAAGAACAAGAAGAAGATTATTCACTAATGAATATCAAGCAATCTTGATAGATAAAATAAGGAATCATAAAAGAAAATAGGATAGAAAGGTATGAAGACTCGAATTAATCCTAAAGCACGACTCCTAAGGTAGACTTAGGACGATGATCCTTGTTAAGTTATTCTACATTGTGCCGAAGTTTGGCTCTGATACCAAGCTGTGACGCCCCACCTCTATACCCACGCTAGCCAAGAACATTACGGTGAATGTTGTCAACTAGCACGGAGAATAAGGCTGTTGAGAAGCGACCATCCGTGTAATTGCTTTGCGCGAGCATCGATATGTGAGATAGTATAACATGCATTTCTTTATCAAGAGGGAAATCCGACATACTGACACAAACTCAAAGCTATTACACAGTGGCTGTAATATCTTCGGAAACAAATATAGAAATAAACATAACATAAATCAGTCACAGACAATTCATATCACAAAGGCGGAAGAAGATATGAATATAACACATGAAAGTGCAGAGTAGTGGTCAAAAAGATCCACAATAACACAAAATAATAGCAACATGTGCTATACAAAAGAATACATCAATGAGTCAATATCTCAAGAGTATACAACAAAAACTACTAATCTAAGTAGTAAGCAAAAGGTCAGAGTAATGAATCCCAGGGGAGAAGTCAAGCAGAAGCACCTGTAACATCTCGGTCTGACCCGAGTATTATTTAATAAGAAAATAATAAACGGATCAGTCTAGCTATAAATATCAGATGAAACGATACAGAATAAGAGATATGACAAAACACATAATAATCACAATGCCAAGCTGTGATATATATAAGCAATTGAAAATCAACGAGAGATTAATCAATATCACCAAATCTACACAAGAATCAAAGAAATGTCATACTCCTCATTTCGTTCACCAAACCATAAATATTGACAATTATATCAATGCCAATCACAAAAGTCAGTGACACACAAATTCACCAATGCACAAATATTGATAAAACTTATCAATGGAAATCACGAAAATTGGTGAAGCACAAATTCTAGAAATCATCTCAAGAAATCCAGAAATCACAAAAAGGGGGAAGGCCTATCACAAACGGGAGCATAAAGCCCACCAACACGTGTATCACAAACGGAACGCTAATTCCATGGTTGCTAACCATCACAAATTGAGCCGAAGCTCCACAAATGGCCCGAAGACCATGGGTTGCCACCCCACCAAATTGAGTCGAAACTCCACAAAATGGGGTTTAGTCTCCCTCGTAGACAAAGAGTCGTCGCTCATTGCTAGTCTAAATCACAAAGATGATCGTCATGATCAACGAGAAGTGTCGATTACACTAAGCTAGTAAATATATGAGTTTAGCTTCATGTCCCATAACCACTTGCTTAACTCAAATATTTACGAACAAACTGTAGATCTCCACTAGGAAATTGTCACAAGAGGTTCAATCGAACAAGTCCAAGAATTAACCGACGAAGTAAACGCAAGCGTTTCATACCACTTGTTTTACTAAGCCGTTTAATTAGATTTCTCATACGAGCGAGGTAAAGGTTTGTATATACTAATAGATTAGAAATCGGTTTGAGAAAACGATCTTTGTAATAAAATAGTGTTGAAATCATTTGAAGAAAGAGTTTTGATATTTACTACTAGTATAGAAAACCTTTATATTTTTAAAGTGACAAATCACAAAGAAGATTGTTGGAACAATCAACCACTAAAATTCACATTCGAAGACGTGAATAAAAATCCAAACAAATCGATAAAGAATCCATCGAAATGGATATTCAAAAATCCCTAAAAAGGAGTCATCAAAGTCATAATAAATGATAACAACAAATAAGATCATCACGAATCGATTTAAATTGGAATTCTCAAGCAAATAGGCAAATAGGCAAAACACTGCAGTTTCACACGTCTGAAACAAGTGGTTCAGACGTCTGAATCTGGAAATATAAAGATTTCCAGAACAAAATTCAGACGTCTGAATCAAGTATTTCAGACGTCTGAAATAGGCATATTTTAGCCTATTTCCTTTCTGGTTCCAAATGAACCAATTCAGACGTCTGAAACCCTATATTCAGACGTCTGAATCTGGGAATAGAAATCTTCCCAGACAATATTCAGACGTCTGAATATTCCGCTTCAGACGTCTGAATCTGGGGTTCAGGGCATTCCCTGAACCTAGGCCAAAAATGGCCAAACGAATATCGAAAACGATCGAACGAGCAAATGGCGATTACTCAGGAATTACGTCGAACGACAACCCAGCCTAAACGGCTCTTCGATACGCCTCAAATATCAATGTCCAAATATCCATAACAGGATTTTCATAAATTAGACCAAAACACCAAAAATTGGAATGTACACGAAATCGATCCAAACCAAAATCAATTGCACACGAATAAACGTTAGGAATTCATACCTAACAATCGTAGATAATTATAGACAAAGATGTGAGATAAAAATCTCACCATTTTACAAAATCAAACAAGAAGAAGCTTGAAAGCAAATGGAGAATCAATCTCTCTTCAACACAACCCAAATGAGCTTGAATCTATGCTCAAAACAAGAACATTCCCAAAATTAGGTTTAGGAATTTCTGAAATTGGTAAGAGAATAAGTTGGAGAAGAAGAAGAGAAGGCTTACCAATGGGTTCTCTTGAATTAGGAGCCAGGAATTTGAGGTTGCAAGAGGAACTAGGGTTTTGGAGTTTTAATTTCCAATCTCCCCCACCATTATTGCCTTAGAACTGAAAAGAGGAAGAAGTGAGGGTGAATGGGGAAGAGTGGTTCAGTTTTGAGTATAAGTTGGCTACTGGCTGAACCCAAACTCAAACCCAAAGTGACAAAGGTAAAATTTTTGACTAACTCCAAATATATCAAAGTTTATACTCAAAAAGGTCGCCAACGGCATTTTGAACTCGATGGAGGTGGTCTCGAGTCCTAATTCGACCGTATGCAAAAAGTAGCATTTCGGACTAAAATCCGACTAACGATAAAATATTTAAATAAAATATTTAAATATAAAATCGATAAATATGCGGGTTGTTACATCGTCAGACCTCACTCCCCGGAAATGGTCAAAACAGGAATATGCGGCAAGGTTATGAGGGTCGCGCCCTTTAGGGTATGCCATTTCCTTCTGGAAAGAGTGGTATCATGGTATGGAGCCTAGATACTTACTCATGTTGACACACTATATTTATTACTGTGTGATGTTGGTTATCGAGCGCTCTGATAAAGGTCCAAAGGGACAGGGGGATGGCATATTCGTGTAGTAGTTACCTAGTGACAAAGGTAACCTGGCCTTGTGTTGGCAGAGAACTGGTTAAGTTCTCGGGACGTCCCGCCAGAGGCGATCCCATGTAACAGTAGGAAGTTCCTTAGCCTGATCATTTGTTGGAAATCCAAACAAAACAATACGAGCCTTGTACGGTTTTAGGTTTAGAACCTGCAATTTACTTATGGTGGTCACCACTGTTTAGATGGTAGCTATTGTAGGCATACGATAATGGTCGTATGTTGGCTAAGATTTATATCTTTACTTTCGAAATGATTTTTCCTACACTATGCACTAGTAATAATATCAAATGTTTATTTTAATGCGTATCAAGCATCTTTGACTATCATAAGGAGAAATCTCCTCCGATTCTGCGTTTGCATTGTGTGTGTGCGGGAGGCCTTATGGTAGTCTCATTTTCTAAAAAGCATTGCGAATCTATTTTAAAATTATCTTGTACTTTGTTTTAAAAATAAACTGTTTTAGTTCTCACACCAGTCACATGACTGACTCAGAGTTTATTGTTTTCCTTCCTAAACTCTAGGTGCCCGCCAATTTTTACACGGGCAGTAAAGAGTCAGCTTTATCAAGATATTCTGAAATTCAGGAGTTGCTGGAGACAAGCTGGATGGCATGGCGTATTCACTAGTATATAGTATTTATTTTCCGCTGTTTGTTGTTGTTATTGTTATACACTCTGATGATGTAATGTAATGTGATGTAATGTAATAACTGATATAGTTGTTTGTTTTAAGATTATTCATTTATTTATTATATGTTGTTCCGCTGCGATTGTGAGATTCTGATATTGTTCTGTTGTTTCTTTCTGTTCTGTTCTATCTTTTTCTCTCTTCTTCTATCTTTTTCTTCTTTTTTAACCATAACGGTACGGTTTTTCGGCATTCGATTGCTCGGCAGTTGATACAGTGGACGTATTGATGTTGGTTTTCGAGCGTCGAAAAAACGTAAACGTTACACATATTTTAAAACGAAAAGCAATTAACGTATATGAAAGCTTATAGAAATGACCTCTACCCCTTCGAAAGCTTCTTTCATTAGTAGAAGTAAGTAGTGGATAACTTTTACCCCTTCGAAAGCTAGGTTTCGACACTGTACCTTCCGCCTTTCTCTAATGCACTACGTATCAATTGCTTGGTACCATGTGCATTGGTTTCGAATAGGTTCTTTAGTGGAGACATGGTGTTGAAAGTCATATGATGGAAGTGGCGAAGTAGTAAATCCAAAGAAAACTGACTTTTAGTCTTTAAAAAATTTCTTTTCACTTATTTACCTTATTTTTCAAAATATGATTGGTTGTCAAATCCTTTATCAAAATCCTTTTTTATGAAAAAACTTGCCGAATCATCAATTAATAATCAAAAATATTCCAATAATGAAGCTCTTTCCCTTAACAAAATAATTAAGACATTAGGGTCCTCAATCTTAATTAATTTAATTTCCATAGTAAATCACTTGGGAAAAATCTCCAAAATCATCTTAATTCACTTTTAATATGTTTTCTAACACATATAAATTTCGGACGCAAAATCCTTTATATAATAGCCGTAATTAATTTTTAACCCTAATTATCTATTTCTTCCATTCAAAATTCGTAATAAATTATCTGTAGCTTGGAATATTATGAAATTTTAAACTCATCTCCAAAATAAAGCTTTACATAACACACTCAATCCTCATGGCATTCGAAACCCATTTTACACGGTTTAATCTTTAAATCGAATCAAACCTTTTATAACATACTTGTTTAAATCAAACATGGCATATAATCAAAGCATATCATCATTCAAAACATCCAAATGATTTCAAAACCTTAAACCATAAATTAAGATGTTCATAAAAACATATATGTGATGGTTATATTATTATTCGCTTTGTTTTGGATAAGGAACTTGAGATTTGACCTTGCTTAATTTTTCCTTGCTTGAATCCTTAGCCTCTAGTTGACTTTGATCCCCTTTTCTCCTAGGTTATGGTCGGCCTTGATCTCTTTTGTTTTTGTTTTTATGAATGTATGAAAAGAAGAATGAGGTAAAGGTTTAGGGGTTATGGGTTATATACGCCTATTTCCATAGTACCCTTGCCTTATTCTCTTAGGTAGTTAACTTATAAAACCATTTTATAAACTCATTCTTATGATTTCGTTTAGTTAAGGCACGACCTCTATTTAGTTTTAAAATCTCAATCCCCTTATCATTCTAGTCTCTACATTATTCTATTTAACGTATCTGATTAAAAATCTTGAATAATGGAATTTAAAATTAGGTGTGTTGTAGGCTCCTGACTAAATACTAAACATAGCAATCATCTTTAACATCTCTTTACTACCATACTAGCCTACCTAACAAGAAAACAGTCTACACAAAGAAAATATAGAAAATACCCTTATAACAGATTAGGATAAGTGTCTCTAATTCTGTCTTATGTCTTCCAAGTACATTCCTTTTCGTTGTCGCTCCACTAAACTTTCACCAACTCGACTGTCTTATTTCTTAACTTCTTCTCATCTCTCGCTATAACCCGAACTATTTGTCTAACAAAGTTCAAATTATGTTCCACTATTAAATCATCCAACATAGTCAGAGGAATAGTAATCCCTGGATCTTGCGTATACTTAAGAAGATGAGACATATAAAACACATTATGGACGCTTTCCAAACTGCTCAGCAACTCTACTCTATATGCGAGCTTCCGATCCTCTCTATAACTGGGAACGGTCCAACATATCTTGGTGCTAGTTTCCCTGATTTTCTGAATCGTACCACACCTTTCATTGGTGAAACTTAAATGAAAACCTTATCTCCAACTGAGAACTCTTGATCCTTACACCTCTTATCTTTGTAACTCTTCTGTTTAGACTGAACTTCCCGCATCCTACCTTGGATCAACTCAATCTTCTATGTTTCCTCTCTTACCAGATCGGGTCCTAAGAATAATTTGTCTCCAGTTTCCAACCAACATGCTAGTGATTTGGATGGCCTTCCATCAAAGCTTCATAAGCCGCCATTCCTATACTAGTTTTATAATAGTCACTGTAGGAAAACTCAACTAAGTGTAGGTGATCTTCCAAGATGCACCAAAGTCTAGCACATAAGCTCTTAACAAATCCACAAGTACCTCGTTGACTCTCTCTATCTGCCTGTCAGTCTGAGGGTGATAAGCAGTACTCACCTTGAGCTTGGTACATAACAGATCATGTAGAATCTTCCAGAAATTGCTAGTAAACAAAGTATCTCTATCACTTATTATACTACTAGGAGTTCCACGCAGTCTAACTAAGTCCTTCATAAACAATTTAGCTGAAACAGGTACCATCCTGGTTGACTTAACTGGAATGAAATGGGCACTCTTAGTCAACCTATCTACGATGAACCATATACTTTTATTTCCTCAATTCGAGCTTGGCAACCCGTCTATAAAATCCATGGATATCGAATCCCATTTCCAAATTGGTATCTCCAAAGCTTGAAGTAATCCACTCGACTTCTGATGCTCGGCCTTCACTTATTGACAGTTCACACACTACCTTACCCACAAACCAACGTCCTTCCTTATATCTTCTTGGTAGAAACTCCTCTTCATGTCTTGATACATCTTGGTTCCCCAGGATGAATCGTAAATTTGGATCGATGACCGTCTCTAAGGACTTCTCACCTTAAGTCCCTAACATTTGAAACACCCAACCGTCCCTTCCTTCTTAACCATCCCCTCTAACCAAGACTGAAATATTTTATATCATCAATCTCAAATCCAACCTCAAGCCTTTTAATCTTCTCGGTTAATTGTGGATCCTCTTTCTACTTAGAAACATTCCTTTCGATCAGTACTGGTCAAATTCCAAGCAGGATAACATGGCATTTTCCTGACTAGAACTAGCAGTCGATCTTAACTTCACACTACAAGTAGTCAAAGCCTCTAAATCTTTCCATTCTATTAACATAGCTAACACCATATTTTGATTTTTTTAGCTAAGAGCATCTGCTACCTTATTTCCTTTTCCAGGTGTACACTCTATACCAAAATCATAAGCCACTAAAAATTCCAGCGACTCTGCTGTCTCATATTCAACTCCTTTTGAGAGAATAAATACCTTAAGGACTTATGATCTATGTATAACTCAAATCTCTCCCCTAAGAGAAAATGTCTCCATACTTGCAATGCGAAGATCACCGCTTCCAACTCTAAATCATGACTAGGATATCACACTTCATGCGGTCTAAGCTTTCGTGAGGCATTGGCAATAACTTTACATTTCTGCATCAATGTAGCCCTTAATCTGGTTCCACATGCATCGTTATACGCTACCAATCCTTGGTTTTGTTTGGAACTACTAACACAGGTTTGCTAGTTAACGATTTCTTTAACTTAAGGAATGCTTCCTTACATTTGTCTAACCAAATAAACTTCATGTCCTTCATAGTTAGCTTAGCCTAGTCAAAGGCACTGCTGTCTGCGAGAAATCTTTGATGAATCTCCAGTGTAGCCAGCGTGTCTTAGAAATCTTCTAATCTTAGTCACCGTCTCTGATATCTTCCAGTTGTTAGCAGATTCGATCTAATTCAGATCAACTGATAGACCCTTCTCTGAAACCACATCACCAAGAAATTTAACCTCTTTCTTCCAAAAATGACACCTTGAAAACTTCGCTCTCAGTCGATGCTGCCTTAGCGTCTCAAGCACTATTCTAAGATGAACTTCATACTCTTTTTCATCTTCAAAGTACATTAAAATGTCATCTATGAATACGAACATGAACCTATCCAAGTGCTCTCGGAAATCTGGTTCATCAAATCCACGAAGAAAGCTGGCACATTCGTTAACTGAATGGCATTACTAACCAATCTTATTAACTATACCTAGTCCGTAACACCTTTAACGGAATATTGTCCTTTGCCACCCTTAACTGATGGAAACCTGTTGCCAAATCCAATTGGGAAAATACTCCGCCGCCACTCAATTGATCAAATAGATCATCAACTCTCGGCAAAGGATACTTATTCTTGATCGTCTTCTCGTTCAACTTACGATAGTCGATACACATCCTTAACAACTAATCTGGTTTCCTTACGAACACCGTGGCTGCTCCATAAGGTGAACTGCTTGGTCTAATGAAATTATCTCTTCTAGGTCCACTAGCTACACCTTCAATTCCTTCATCTCGGTTAGTGTCATCCTACTAGGTGGTCTACTTACAGGTTCTGCTCCTAGCACAAGATCTATCAGAAACTCAACGGCTTGTTTCAATAGTAGTCCCATGACTGGCTCAAAAACATCTATAAACTATCTTGCTACCAAAACATGATTCAACTTCTTCTATTTCCATTGCATTCAACCAAGCACAAGCACTTGGGTCTAACTTCTCCACCGAGTATATAATTCGGTTATGACTATTAGGATGTCTTACCAATATTTCTCAATCTTGGCAAAATATCCTAGCATCGTATTATGTAACCAATCCATACCCAAGATGATTCGAAGCCTATGGAATCAAAAAGGTATAGAGTACATGCAAAATTATGACCTAACAAATCAAGTACTAACTAGTCACATCTCATCCCCATAGTTGCATACCCTCTTGTCGAATTCGCAGCCCTTAATAAAGTAACAAGGTATGAGGGTTCCAAACATAGCCTATCTACCAAACATTGTGATATAAATGAATGCGATGCACGGGTATCAAACAATACCCTAACTGGTATCCTTTGAATCAAAAGCGTACCTTCTATTACAGTCTTCCCCTTCTAAGCAACAGTCGGCCTAGCAGATGATGGTCGTAAAGAAAAACCTTTCCTTTGTCCGCTTTGACCGGTTCTGGGCATTGATTCTTGTAATGCCCAATCTGGTCATAGTTGAAGCACTACACTCCCTTTTTATCTACAACGTTCTTCCCTTTTTATTTTGACATCCATGAACGTAATGTCCCTTCCTTATCACACTTAAAGAAAAATAAATTAGCCTTTTCTTTTTTGGGGATTCTTCCTTTTGGATTCCTTTCTTCTTAAAGAATTTTCTCTTCTTGCCCTGATAACCCTAGGTCTCAACCTGCTTCTACTTCCCATTAGTAGGAAGCATCTCTTCATTTCGGATTTCGATCTCGACAACAATAGTAATTCAATCACGTGGATATAGCATTATCACCCTAAAAATCTCAAGACTTAACCCTTGAATGAACTTCTCATTTGTTTTGATGATGGTGTCAATGGTAGCATATCCAAATTTGGATAGCTCATCAAACTTCATAGCATGCTCTATCACCGACATCTCACCATGCATTAAGTCCATGAACTTTCTCAGCAATGCTGACTTGGAAACATCATCCAAAATCCTCTCTTCGAATCTCCTTCAAAATTCCGCCCAAGTCAACTCCTTTTTGGGAATTCCCGCGGTAATACTATTCCACCAATGAAGTGATGCTCCTACAACTATCTAGAGGCAAGTCTCTTCTTCTGCTCATTATTTAACCCCAAATCAACGAAGATTCTCTCACAATGCAAAAGCCAATTCTCTACTTCTATAGCATCCTCTATTCCAAAAAATGGTTTCCTACCAAGACTGGTTTAATCCCCGCTCATCTTAGCATAGTTGTTGCCAATTGGGGCCATGGAATTAGCTCCTGCAGCATTCCTAGCATTACCCCCAACTATTCCTGCAGCTGCTCCAGCTTGCACCAAATTGACAAAGAACTGATACATCATCCCTATATCTACTGGTGGAATTCCAGCACCAACATTAGCATTTACATTTGGATTAGCATTTGCATGTCGACCCGGGTTTCTCCTATTGTTGGGTTGAGCATTTCCATTGGTTGTGTTGCTTCCTCCCTTGAGATTTCCTCTTCCGTTTCCGCCTCTGTATCATCCTTTCTCGTTAATCTACATACGAGCCTTATCAAGATGCATAAGAATGGTCTAAGAGAGAGGAGAGTACATACTTATTGATATATACCTAACAAATACAAGTATGTTACTGTAGCATTAACCCAATCCCGATCTTATTTTCTAACTAACTGGATTATGTTTTGAAAACCTTTTAGGTTTAAATTTCTTTTTAAATATACATAAACCTGTGCTTTGATACCAACTTGTAACATACCCTACTTGGAGGCCTAAAACGTACGCCTATAGATGCTACATGCGTCCATAGTTATTAATTTTTAGGACCAAATGCGGTAATATAAGATACATTGGTATAACGGAAACACCTTAATATGAAAAAGAAAATCATAAAATAGCTTTCCAATTCAACTTCAAACCATGTTTCAAATTCATTACATAATCCAAATTCATAAACCACGTTCAGAGAAATATAATTATTACAAAATACATCAAGTGCGACATATGAAGATGCCCCCTTAGATGATCAGAGTCTAAATATAGGAAATAAACAACTTTGTTATTACATCCAAAATACACCAAAATCAAACAGAAAGAACTCCAAATAGCTAGCTTGCCTCATACACGTCTCCGAAAGCTTATTCGTCTAAAGGAGAACCTGAAAACCTTAACTCTCAAACTAGTCAAAATCAATTGAGCACCTGAGAGTTTAAAGGGAAAACATAAACTTTGAGCCAAAAACAATTTCTAGTACGAATAATAATCTACCATCTCGAATCAAATAGATATATAGTGAGACCACGTTGCTTAGTGGAATTGGTTTTCCCCTCACTAGTATCTTAACTCAAATTTATAATAATCATATACTATGCACCTGCGTCTGGAATGGTTAAAATATAACATAATAAGATGTATATGATATGAAAACATGCAATATATTCTGGATTTTCTATCCCCATTCATTTGACTGTTTGTCTCAAGTTAAGGTTTTTAGGATCACTATTAACCTATTAGTTTTCATGGCTAACTAATAACTTCTTCAAAGCGGACTATCTGCCCAGTTTCATAGTTTCATGGGTTCACTAAGAACCTATTGGTATCTACCAGTAACTTCATCAAATTATAGTTTTCATAGGCTCACTATGAACCTGTTGGGTTCTCTAATAACTTCTCTCATATAATAGTTTTCATGGGTTAACTATGAACCTATTGATCTCTGTCAATGAATTAATTCAGATATAGTTTTCATGGGATCATTAAGAGCTTATTGGCCCCCGCCAATTACTTTTTCCATACATAGTTTTCATGGGCTTATTAAGAACCTGTATAATCCTTTGATCAGTCTTTGGACATCTTATATCCTGATATACCCTTCTAGATGCAATTCTACTCACATAGGAGTTAATTCAATATATATTCACTATTGGGTCAACATAACTGGTTATTCTGCCCTTAACACCCCAAAATGCAGATATGGGTAAATTATAAAGTGAATATGTTTATAGAAGAAGCACACATGATAACCGGTCAATACATAAAAACATAAACATATATGGTTCAATTGCCTTGTAATCATTTTTCAAATGAAACATGGTTAATAACTTTAATTTATTATCTTTAGAAAGGAAAGCTTCTTCAAAAACTTCAAAGTTAAATGCCATTTTAAAAACCCTTTCATATTGCCATGGGTTTATCTTAAAAATTGAGATTGGTTTCCTTGTTTTGAAAACTAAGGTTTTAGAAACCTTAGACCTTCTCTTTTGAAACCATTGAAACACACCTTTCGAAAAAATTCAAACCTTCTTTTCAAAACACTTAATGATATACCTTTTGAAACACTTAAAACATTCCTTTCAAAAACATTGAATTCTTTCTTTCAAAACCATTAAAACATACCCATCGATTGAAGCTTATCTTTTGAAACCACTTAGTTCAAGTAGAATTTATAGAAACAGAGCTTCGAAACCATTTGAAAGCCTCTCTTTCAAAATCATTGGGTTTAACCTTAAATATAACTTCTGAGTCAAAGTGAACATAAGCAAAAGTAGCCCTTTTGAAAACATTAATCTCCAAGTAAAAGAATTTGGGGAATAGATGGATTCGAAACCACCCTTTTAAAAGCATTGGGATTGTTGCTTCAATATTAACAAAAAAAAGCTTTCCTTTAGAACTCTTTTTTATAAGGCTATCAAGAAAAGCGGCCTTTAACCATTTCGAAAGGTATGAAGATGGTAGCAAGGTTATGACTAGGTTCAAAAGCAACTACCCTTTCAAATGTTCCTTTTCAAAACTTAATATGCGGCAACTCAATAGAAAGCTACTTTTAAAACAAAGGAAAGCGCAATCCATTAGAAACCTATTTAAAAGTAAATTTAACACTTTTGAAAGCATTTTCTAAAAGCAAAGGCAATTAACATATTCGAAAGCTTATAGAAATGATCTCTACCCCTTCGAAACCTTCTAGAAGTGAGTAGTGGATAGCTTCTACTCCTTTGAAAGCTAGGTTTCGACATTGTACCTTCCACCTTTATCCAATGCACTATGTATCAATTGCTCAATACCATGTGCATTGGCTTGAAATGGGTTATTTGGTGGAGGCATAGTGTCGAAAGCCATCAGATGGAAGTGGCGAAGTAGTAAATCCAAAGAAAACTGATTTTTAGCCTTTAAAATAAATTTCTTTTCACCTACTTGCCTTATTTGTCAAAATATGGTTGGTTTTCAAATCCTTTACCAAAATCTTTTTTTGTAAAAAGGCTGTCGAATTCATCAATTAATAATATAAAAAATTTAGCAATGAAGCCCATCCCCTTAACAAAACAATTAAGACATTTAAGTCCTCAATCTTAATTAATTAATTAATTTTCATAGTAAATCACTTAGGAAAAATCCCCAAAAATCATCTTAGTTCACTTTTACTATGCTTTCTAACATATATAAATTTCGAATCTAAAATCCTTTATATAATAGCCGTAACTAATTTTTAACTCAAACTATCTATTTCTTCCGTTCAAAAGTCATAATAAGTTATCCATGGCTTGGAATATTATGAATATTTAAAAACATCTCCAGAATAATGCTTTACATAACATAGTCAATCCTCATGGCATTCAAAACCCATTTTAAATGGTTTTAACCTTAAAATAGAGTCAAAACTTTTACAAACATACTTGTTTATATTAAGCATGACATATAATCAAAGCATATGGTGATTCAGATCATCCAAACGGTTTTAAAACCTTAAACCCGAAATTAGGATGTTCATAAAAACATATATGAGAGGTTTATATTGTTATTCACCTTGTTTTGAAAAGGGAACTTGAGATTTGATCTTGCTTAATTCTTCCTTGCTTAAATCCTTAGCCTCTACTTGATTTTGATCCTCTTTCCTCTTAAGGTTATGGTCGACTTTGATCTTTTTGTTTTTGTTTTTATGAAAGTATGAAAATGAGAATGAGGTAAAGGTTTAAGGGTTATGGGGTTATATATGGCTATTCCCATTATACCCTTGCATTGTACTCTTAGTAATTAACTTATAAAACCATTTTATAAATCCATTCTTATGATCTCATTTAGTTAAGGTAAAGCCTCTATTTATTTTTCAAATCCCAATCCCCTTTTCATTCTAGCCTCTATATTGTTCGATTAATTTTATCCAATTAAATCTCCTAAATAATGGTATTTAAAATTAGGGGTGTTACACTAGTGAAGTTTTGAAAAGAATTGAAAGTAGATTCAAAAATAGGCGCGCCACGTAACGGCAGTTCACGATTTCGCACTGTAATTGTTTAAACCCATTTATACGATGGATTCGATGTCGGAATTCTTTAAAATGAGAAATTTGTTAACTCTCATAATCATAGTTTTCAAACAAAAAAGTTATCGACATTTCATTTAGTAGATTTTAAAATATGAGCAAAACAAGTTTTCAAAGTAGTCGTCCTTTGGCAGTTCGGAAACAAAAGCGGTAAATTCTTTAATGGAAAATTTTAATTCTTTAAAAATATAAAACAATTTCTATAAATATATTAAAATGTTTTAAAAAAGATTTTAGTTATAAAAATGGACTACAATTGATTAGAAAGTTGATTTGATCAAAGAAGCCTTAAAAACATTATTTCAGCATTTTTTGTAGCATATTCTAATAAATTTTGCAAACAACGGTTTTTAACTTAATTATTATTTTTGAAACCTTTAAGGAACATTTTCAAATAAATAATTAAGTATTTTAAAGATGATTGGAAGTTTTAAAACTACTTTTAAAGGAGTTTAAATAAATGGTTTAATCTTGGCTCTAAATCGATGAGTAGATTGGATTTTCCTATTCATGAGATCTGAATGTAGAGTGCTTAAACAAAGGTGATGTTCAGGAGCAACCACTGCCCTGGCTCACCCAGCCTCTTTCCTGGATGAAAAATGGATACGATCGAAATGTTGGAAACGAGGCAAGTATAAAAGATTCAAATTTACAAATTTATACAACTTGGATTATGTAGAAATAATCTTCTTATACTGGTATTAAATTCCAAGGAGGGAACCCTTACTATACATGCAAATTTAAAAGGTGATTCCACCATTATTCAATGGATAGTAAATGTTGAATATGGAAATTAATATTGAGTAGAATTAGTATAATTTCTATCGGCCCTTTTTACTCAATAAGGTTTTGCAATGTGAATTATGAGAGATGATTTTGATTTTGTACTTCCAAAATTAAAGAGAGAATTAACGATTCTGTATATAGTAGAAAAGAATATGGTTTAAAGATTTATGTGTATAAGAGAGAGATTGTATTTGATAAGAGATATTGATAAATGAAATGATAACCACTCTCAAACTTAACACTTTTATAGATGATTGGTTTGAAGGAACCAGGCTTGAATTTGGGTAATTCCTATTTGAACACCACTTTGAACCAATATATGCATTCGAAGTGATGACATGTAATGATAATAATTTAGAAGGTGGAATGTAGGGCTACTTGTCACTGACCCTCGGGGGAGATTTCCTCTATCATACACACACACATATGGCAGTAGTATCTTCATTAGATCTTTGATGCAAGTGTTGCTTGCTATTAATTCTAAGGGTGATTCCCAACAGGACATAGTAAGAGAGTTCCTTCAGTTTGTTCTATTCCTGGACAACTTGTATGGATGAATGTCTGACACTGCATTTCTAAAATGAACGTACATTGAATTCTACAAATGTACATCTATTTGGTGGTGTAGGAGGTAACTCTCCTATACTTAGCACCCTTCTATAAGATATGAGCTCAGAGGTTGTACATTTAGGAAATCAATATGGTTGGATGGAATTGGTAATGTGACATTCAAGTGAAATGTGTGCTATGAGAAAGATATTCGTTACTTCGAGCTTCATCACCCTAAAATAGCTTAAACAGGGCAACCGCAAGGCTATGGGGTTCGCAACCATTAGGTTATGGTCATCTCCTTTCTAGATTACTCTTTATATGTTGTGTATGCTATAGGATCCAAGATATGTCGGTTATGACTGGGGTGATGTCATACTCGGTTTTATTTCCGACACCAAATGGGTCTTCGGGTAAGCCGGTCTTGCTAGGTGTAGAGGTTTCAAAGTTGTTGATCTTCGATACATCCTTTTGGAGATGTGCTATATAGAAGGTCGTCCCTTACCTGCCATTGTATGGAAATCCATTCTCCAATAAGTGCCTTCGAACTTGATTGTAGAACCCATTATGCTGAAATTTAATCAATGTAATAATTTAAGCTAAGATTATATAAGTTTAATTAAAAGGCATCTTCAAAAGATTGTTGTTAAAAACAATATTCCTAGATTTTGCGTAGCAAATTTTTTAGTTATCATAAGTTAAAAACCTATTCCGTGTTTATGTGTAGTGTGGTCTTATGATATATCCTTAGTTTCAAAATATCCATATTTGAGTTTCCCGCAACAGTCCCTTTTTTCTTTTCTATTAAACTCTGGATGCCTCATTTTTTGGGCAACCATGTAGTAGGTAGTATGGAGCATTTTGGAAAGAAGCAAGGAACATGGAGCTTGGATCATTTTGGGTTCTTTGTAGAAGTTATCTATTAATTCCGCTAAATTTTGTATGATGTATCTACCAGCACTTGTAAAGATAGGTTTATTACTATCCTAGCAGGATAAGTACTTAGTAGAACTTCGATGGAGCAATTTGGAGTAGTTGCATGTACTACTCACATATATAATTAAATGTTAAATGTGATGTGAGATTTTATATTGTTTTGTCTTCTATCTGTAATTTCTTTACCCCGTGATAATCTGCATTTTAGACACATGGATTTGCGGCACGTGAATATGGGGGATGTATTAGTGTCGGTTTTTTAGGGTCGAGGAGTTAGGACATCACATTTGGTGCCAGAGCTTATAGTTGAGCAAATACCCATGCCTTAATAGGGTCAAATCATTAGTGACATGCTCAGTAATGCCTTAGAATAAGTATAGTCATAGAGAGCGCATACTTGAAATTTTATCCAAACAATTTTATTCGAGTTTTATGCCCATTCTTTAGGATAATCTTGTTTATATATTCTAAAGATATTTCCTAACTATATGCAGATAGTAGGAAATGAGTCATTTAAGAGGACGAAGGGGAAAGAGAGGTAGCAGTACTATGGCCACATATGGCCGAACTTCAACTGCTAAAGTAATGGAAGAGGTAATGTCTCTAGTGCAACCTCAAATTAACTTCGCTACTCTATGCAAGAATTACACCATTTTGGGTGGTAAACCATTCAAAGTAACGGAGTCCATTATTGAAGTTCAGGCTTGGATCCGCTCTTGTGAAAGAATTTTTAAGGGATTGAATATTGGGGATGAGAAGAAAAAGTTCTTAACTTCTCGGCAACTACAAGACGGTGCTCTAGCATGGTGGGAATCCATCACTTGGTTAGATTCAGAAGATAATTTCTCATTGGATTGGTTCAAGGAAGTCTTGGAAGAACAATCCATGACAGCAGTTGGAAGATCATGCCTCTATCGTATTTTTATTGATTTAGAACAAGAAGAGATGTCGGTAGAAGAATATTCCAACAAGTTCGGTGAATTTTTCATTTTGGGTCGGGTCTGATAGACACTCCTTAAAAGAAAATTGAAATCTTTATCACTAGGATGAAGGGGCAATATCAGGATAGGATGACCAGGCATGTAAAGGGAACCTTCGTAGATTTGGTAGACACGGATTTCCAATATTGAACTCTAGATAAAAAGAATCTTCCCACAACTCAAAGCAGCAAAAATAACTGGAAGAAGAGGAAGTTCAACCGTACCGGGAAGAAGCCATGGCATGGCAAGCTAGAAGGAGGACCGTAAGAAAACAATTTGAAGGATATTACTTGTTATAATTGCCAAAAAGAAGGGTCACTTTTCCACTACCTGTAAGAATCCTAAGGATTAAGATAGGACCTGCTATAATTTTCACAAACCAGGGCACCAGAAGAAGGATTGCCCTTTGATAAAGAGAGGAAAACAGGTTAGGGTTTTTGCCATCAAAGATGAACGCTCAACTTCGACTGATGTGAAGGGCAAGAGAGTACTGGATGGTAATATCTACATTAATTAAAATCTAGTTAGAGTGTTATTCGATGCCGGGGCTTCCCACAGCTTTATTTCTAAAGAATTGGTTGACAAATTGAAACTTACCACCAAAATTATATATAACCATATCTGTTCTAATCCCATAGGTGGTAAAACTAATCTCAGTATAGTTCGTGAAAAAGTATAAGTTGCCTACCCATCCTAAAAAATTTTATGTAACCTAATCGTCCTCTATTTTATTAGATTTGAGATTATACTCGATATGGATTGGTTGTTTGAATATGAAGCTGTACTTGATTGTGTCAAAACCATAGTACGATTACAAAATAAAAGAGGCGAACCTTTTAAAATAATGTGTGAAGAATTGAGTATAGTAATGGATATTTTTATATACGCCCTAAATTGATTTCAAAAACGTCTAGAAGAAATATCAATTGTTAAGGAATTTTTGGATGTTTTTGATGAAGTTAAAAGCTTAACCCCACATAGGGAAATTGAGTTTTGAATTGACATGATTTAAGTTCAGACAGATGAGCTGCTGAAGAAAGGGTTGATTAGACCATGTCGCTCAAGTTGAAGCGCAGCAGTAGTTTTCGTTACAAACTCAAATGGCTCCCTAAGACTTTGTGTAGACTATTGAGACCTAAATAAGCAAACAATTAAATACAAGTATCCTCTGCTGTATATTGATGACGTGTTTGATCGACTTCATAGTGCTCGAATATTATCCAAAATGAACCTAGCTACATGTTTCCATCAATTAAGGATAGAAGAAGATTGCATTCCTTTAACTGCATTTAGATAACCAAATATTTCTATGAGTGGTTGTTTATGCCTTTTGGGGTAACCAATGCACTTTCTTATCTTGTGGAGTGTAAATAGAGTATTTAGAGATATGCTCCACAAATTCATGTTGGTTTTTATTGATGATATTCTTATATATTCATAGACCGAAGAACACGTAAGGCATTTAGAGATTGTACTAGAAATATTGAGAAGGATTGTCAAGGCTAAGTTCTCAAAGTGCCAATTCTAGGAAGAAAAGATAAGGTTCCTTGGACATATTATGTCAAATGAAGGAATCTCAATTTATCCTGGAAAAATTACAGCCATTCTTGATTGGAATCAACCACAAACTCTGAAGGATGTTCGCAGCTTCTTAGGGTTGGCAGGGTATTACTGGGGATTATTCAGATCTTTTCAAAAAATTCATGTCGCTTAACAAAGTTGACTATGAAGGATGTTGAATTTTAATGGATGCCAAAATGTGAAAAAGTATTCCAGAAGCTCAAGAATAGGTTAACCACGGCTCCAATCGTAACCATTTTTAATGAAAGTGAAGGATTAAGCGTCTCCATTTATGCTTGGGAAGAAGGTGTAGGTGCGGTACTAATGCAGCATAGGAAGGTTATTGCTTATCCTAGTAGGATGTTAAAGACTCAAGAGCGAAATTATGTAACACACGACTTAAAACTATTAGCCATTGTGTTTGGATTAAAGATATGGAGATATTATTTACTAGGTAAGAATTCCCTGTGGTTTATTTTAATAAACTTTAATTGACTCTAGTAAATAATGTTCCTTCTTTAAATAGATGAAAAGTTCGAACTCTTCACAGATCATAAATCTTTGAAGTATCTTTTCACAGATAATGACTTAAATATGAGAGAACAACGTTGGCTAAAATTTCTCACATCATATGATCTAGATATTCTATATACACCCAGAAAATCCAATGTAGTAGCAGATGCTTTAAGTAGAAAGCATGCTATTATGCTTATCTGGTAGTGACTTCGACTCTTCTGGAGAAAATTGCCAGCAAACAAAGACAAGATCGGCATCTAAGGAAGACTATTAAAGATATAAATAGAGGGCAGAGTTCAAGCTTTGAAGTAGATAATCATGGAATTACTGTTAAATAGAAGAAATCACGTTCCCATTATTGACAACTTAAGACAAGAAGTGTTGACTGAATGCCATCAATCCAAGTTAAATATCCACCCTAGAGTTAACAAAATGTACAAATATGTGAAACAAACATTTTGGTGGGAAAGCATGAACAGGGACATCTCTATCCATGTTAGTAGATGTGCAAACTGCCAGCAAATTAAAAGTGATCGGCAAAAGGCTACTAGATTACTTCAACCTATTGAAGTTTCAACTTGGAAATAGGAGCATAAATTGATGGATTTCGTCGATGGCTTACATCATTTAAGAAAGAGAAACGAAGGCATTTGGGTTGTCATAGATTGAATACCAAAAGTGCACACTTTATCCTAGTAAAACCAACAAGAACTACTGCTGTCTTGAAGAGATATACATGAGGTAAATTGTTCGATTGCATGGTATCCCAAATAGCATATGTAGAATACAATAGCTTATGATTTTTGTTTGATGATAATAAACATATATATATATATATATATATATTCGTTTAAATGTATTTGTTATTATACTATTTTATTTTTCATATAATTAAATAAATATTTTTTGAATAAAATAAATAACTCAAAATTCATATTTAAACAAATATATTATTTAAACAAATATTTTATTGCAAAATCGAATGGTATAAATTTAAGCTCTCACTATACAAGTTTCAATTACAACACAATTTTCACTATTCAGTTTTACATACATATTACATCTTGCTACATATTCACTCATTACTCGTATTTGATCTTTAACTTTGTTCCAGCCTATATTCAGCATTTGAAAAATAAACATTGACATGGTAAAATTGAAAAAGAAATATTTTGTAGTTCACAATGAAGTGTGTGTGTTTTAAAAATATTATTTGCCTTAGTTATCACTGTACATGCCACAAGGTCTTGCACACCAATATACGTTTGTTTGTTAAAATAGCAGGGACATGTGAGCACAAGGTCAAACCCAAGCCTAGACTGGATTCAACTCAAGTGCAAATGCAAATAACAACTTGACATCATATCAAGCCAGTCAACTTGAACATGAAAACAAGGCAACATTCAGGCATGAACATATGTACATGGAGCAACATTCAGGCACTAACACAATGAGGCATGGATTCAATAAAAAGGAAACAAAAATAGACCAACATCTTGAGAATCAGTCAAGTACAATGAAAAGTCATATGAACAAGTATACAACTAGACTTATATGAACAGACACCGAACTTCAAGCAAAATGTTCAAGCAGTTCAACATGGATGAATATAAGGAACTGGACATTTAACTCGAAGCAAGTTCAATTACAACATGACACCTGATCATATGGAATCAGTCCCAACCAAATGTACAAAGGCTTTAGACGTGATAAAAAAACTTCAGACATGCTCACAAGTTAAGTAAGAGCATCAAGCCATGCAGACCCATGAAGATACAACATGACAGCAAGTATGCACATGCACAGGGACAATTCAACTCTAAGAAATGCACCAGATCAATGTTCATGCAACCAGATATGTATAGAGTATGATACCAGTCATCATCAACACGAATGCAAAGCAACAACACAATCAGTTTCAATATGTATATAGAATTCATTTGCAAGTGCAACAGGACATCAAAATGAGCCAAACAATTCTCTAAATCAGTGCAGACTTCAATGAGACCACACACCAATTTCAACATGTACAAAGCTCAACTTCAACATAAACCAAGCAAGCAATTCAAAAACAAGCTCAAAACAATTCAAGAATGGTTATATACATACATACATATATACAAAGATATATATATATATATATATATATGTATGTATGTACGTATGTATGTACGTACGTCTGTATGTATGTATGTATCCATGTATGTAAGTTCAGGTGTGAAGGCAACACAGGGTAACCTAGCAAAATAGTGAAAGGAATACAAGGATATGCATATGGAATTCGACAGCAGCTAGCACAAAAATCACAAAGCAACATGTTTAGAAAAAGTCGCAGAGGGTAAGATGATGAACAAGTCAAACTTCATCAAGTCAAGATTATCTCAAAGTCAAATGCCAAAGTCATAGCAGAAAAGAACAGAACAATTCAATTATGTTTAAGAAGATTGGAATTCATCAGAAAAATATGAAATAACTTGTATATGATGAACAAGTCAGCAAATAATAAGACCATACGATCAAAAATCAACGCAAGTGATAAAATCACAAAAGATTCAAACCAAAAATATACGAATGAAATATAGGGTTTCATCCCTATAAATGCCCAGTATCATCATCGGTAAATAATCATCGATTTCGAGCCCAAGCAAATAAACAGAGCAAGGTCAAGCATAAAAAAATCGAAAAGGAGCAAAAATTACAAACAAATTTCATACCATTCGAACTCGATAGTGAATCAGCGAGAAATCGAATTACATTGATTAAAGAAGAACCGAAGATAATTGAGGAACGAAAGCATACCGGTAATCAATTTGAAATTCAAATTCAAAGAGGCGACCTCGATTCAAAATCCTAATTTCTGAAGAGCAAAAAGAATCGGCCGAAGATTTTACAAAAGTGAAAGACAGTGTTCACTTTAATTACTTAATACTTGGGCCAGTTTATTTCTATTGGGCTTAAAATTTTAAATAGCGTTTTGTTTGTTTTTTATTTGTATTTTGTATCTTTCTCTTTTAATTGAGTCAAAACCTAGTTTTAACTAGGTTATGAACTACTTGGCATAGTTCGGAGTATTCGCAACTCAACGACTGAGTTGTGGCAGGGTTTTGAGCTTAGAGTTAGGTTAATCAAGTTAGCGGATGTCGTAAGTTTTCGTGTGTTTGTAAGCGTCTAATTATTTAATTTCTTGTAGAAACCTTGGGGGCAGCACGTAGGCAGGTTTTTGCCGAAGCTGGGTAAATCTGTGTATGATCTTTACTGCATTACTTCCTGTTTATATTTTTATTTCCACATTAATTTCTTAAGTAGACCTTATTCACCCCCTTCCGCTAGGGAGAAAAAGATCCTACAGCATAATCAGTGATAATCTATAGAAAAGGTAGACTTGATCAGAAATAAGATGAAAGAAGCCCAGAGCAATCAGAAGAGTTATGCCAGTCAAAGGTGTAGAAATTTGGATTTTCAGTCGGATATTTTTTATTTTTGAAAGTCTTTCCGATGTGAGAAGTAGAAAGATTTGGAAGGGTAGGAAAGTTAGCACCACGGTTTATTGGACCTTTTCCCATTCTTGAGCAGATCAACCAATTATTTTATCGAGGGGAATTGCCTAAGAGGTTATCTAATGTGCACAATATCTTTCACATATCTCATCTACGGAAAAAATGTGCATGATCTGGAGCAAAGTATAGAAACAGCTGGCCAGGAAGATTTAGAAATAGAACCCAACTTGGTAGTTCCTAAACAACCAATTCAAATCATTGATTGTGAAGAGTAAGGATTGAGAAAAAAAGGTTGTAAGATTGGTTAAAGTTCAGTGGAGTGGTGATGCAAAAGACTGCACTTGGAAAACGGAAGATGGAACGAAGAAAGCATAACTTGTGTTTAGGATGGATGGATAGTCTGTATTGATAGTATACTCACCACCTAAAGTACAGTCAAGTATCATATCTTGTATACATTTCATCTTGTCAAATATGTGTATATATATATATATATATATTCGTTTTTGAGTTATCTTCTTCTTATCCTTAATTTCGAGGACGAAATTCTTTTAAGAGGGGAACTATGTAACGATTTGAAAATTCATCACTTTGAATTTTTTTAAATATTAAAATATACGATTTTTAAACATAAATAGTGATGCTTTGAACAATAAATAATATTGGTAATCATATTTGAATGAGTATTTTAAAAAATATATACTTTGGAAGATATATCGATAAAATAACCGAATATCGTTTTATCGATGGACAACTCTTGGGCCATCCATAGTTATGAACGGAGTAGGAAGCACAAACGTACAAACACACTTATATATATATATATATATATATATATTAGTGATAATATATAATAAAATTATTTATTTTATTTTTGAAAATAAAATGTATTTATGACATCATTAATGATATCGCTATTTTTGGATAATTGATTTTTAAATTTAAATTTAATTTAAATGATTAAATAATTATTTTAAAAGTCTAATTAAGCGCTTTTAGTTATTATATAATGATAGAAATATTATTTTTAAACTTTATTTACAAAGATATGTGTATGAACTAAAAAGTGAAAATATGACCGAAAATCGGAATCGGATTTCGTAACGGTTCAACGTAGAAAAGTTGTATAATGTAATGGATCATTGTGACATACATATACACATACATACATGTATACACATGTTCATGAAAACACACACACACACACACACACACATATATATATACAAATAAAAAAATATAAGATAAAAGAAAATATCATGATATTATTTATAAATACCGTGATATTTTTCAACCAGAGTCAACCATCAACTTACCATCACACCACTTAAGTAGGAACGGCGGGTGGGGGAGAGGGTAATTTCGAACGTGGGTAGCGATGTAATGGAGGAATGTGGTGGTGGTGAAATGATGATGTTTGTGGACTTAAATATCATGTTATTTTATCACTTCCATATGCCTATAAATATTGACCATTCATCTTCACTTCCATTCACGTTTCCCCTTTCATTTTCCTAAGCTTCTTTGCCTCTTTATACTCCTCATTAATGGCTTCTTAACTATGGAAATTTGTAGAGAAAAATATTGCGAAAAGAAATTAAATTTATATAGTAAATATATATTATCCAAGCACCTGAAAACCAACGCAAACCCCCCTCCTTTCTCCCCTTGAAACCCACGGCCACCACCTCCTACCACCCAAGGTCAAGCCTTCCCTCTCTTCCAAGCTAGGTGGAAAGCATCCAAGCACCAAAGGCCAAAGCCGAACCGCCTAGGAAGCATTAGTGCGAGCTTCGTGAGCTTTGAATTCAGAATAGTGAAGTTAGAGCCATTTCAAAATTAGTTCGATTGAATCTAAGATGAGAAAACTCAATTTATATTATGATATGGATGATGATATGATATGTTTGGAATGATTGGTTATTATGTTTTGATCATCATGTTTTGGTTGTGAAAAGTATGGTTGTTTGGATGTGTAAATAATTCACGTTTAATACATGTCGAGTTTACACAAAGGAAATCACTTTCCAAAATAAATTATAAAAGTTTTATGAGATGATTTAAGCTCTTTGAATTGGTTTATAATCATTAAAATTCAATTTGGTGAATTTTTGAAAAGAATTGAAATTGGAGTCAAAAAAGGCGCATTACGTAATGGTAGTTCACGATTTCGCGCCGTAATAGTTTATGCCCATTTATACGATGAATTTGGAGTCGGAACTCTTTGGAATAAGAATTTTCCAAACCGTCATAATCATGGTTTTCTAAAAAATGAAAGAGATCGAGATTTAATTTAGTATATTTTGAAACATGAGCAAAAAATGTTTTCAAAAAATTCACGCTTTGGCAGTTTGTAAATCAAAGCAATAAATTCTTTAAATGGATATGTTTAACTCTTTAAAAATATAAAATAATTTCTACAAGTACATTAAAATATTTTAAAATAGATTTAAGTTATAAAAATGAAATTTCACTTGATAGAAAAGTTATTTTGATTAAAGAAGCCTTAAGGCCCTTAGGGTCAGGTAATTTTGTGCAAGAGGGAGGACCCAAATCTGATGAACACACGCGTGCATCGCCCGTCCATACCATACCGGGCCGGGCCTTGGGTCTACCATGAAATCTTATTTTAATCTGCTCGTGACCTGCGCCAAGGAGACCCTCTTTCCCCCTGCTCTTCGTCCTCGTTGCAGATGTTTTCAACCGTATGATCAAGTTAGCAATACCGAACAATCTCTTTGAAGGCATCAGACTCCCTAGCTCAAATCTGACCATATCCAACCTTCATTTCGTGGATGACACTATCCTCTTTGCATCTCCCAACATTGAACACATCCACTGCCTTAAAGTAGCTCTGTACTCTTTCGAACTCATATCTGGCCTCTCCATTAACTTCAACAAAAGCTCCATCATCATGCTGGGTAATTCCGATCACCTTTGTCCCACAATCTTCGATCTACTCAATTGCAACATCGCGAAATTCCCCATCTCGTATTTAGGTATTCTCCTCCGACCTACCAAACTTCTCAAAGCTGACTGGCTCCCCCTCATTAACAAAATTGAAAACAGACTCCTTTCATGGAAGGCTCACTCTCTATCCTCTGCTGGTCACCTTGTCCTAGTTAAGTCAGTCTTATCGGCTATCCCTTCATATTGGATGTCATTTTACAAGCTTCCAGTATGGGTAATTAAAAGAATTGATAAAATCAGAAGTTCTTTTCTATGGAATGGGGGAAATATACGGAAGCTTGTAAACTGGCGGACCGTCTGCATGCACACTAATAACGGAGGTCTTGGAATCGTTAACTTATATCACTTTAACCTTGCACTCCTCGCAAAGTGGCTCTGGCGCTTTCTCACTCCCGGATCATTCCTCTGGAAATCCTGGATTTCCACTCTTTATTATCAGTCCAATCCCCATCTTGTTCTTCACTCTGCTCCCAGCCTTAAACCATCCACTTTCTGGTCTGGAGTCCTCACCACCCTCCCCCGAGTCAAATCACTTTTTCATGTCAAAGTGGGTAATGGGGCCAACTGCCTCTTCTGGCTAGATACTTGGTATGGCCACCTCCCACTCTCATCCATCCTCCCCAACCTCTTTTCTTTCTCAACCACAAGCCTTGTTACCACCGCCGAATCATCCCGCTTGGGCACTGACCATCTCCTGCCACTATCTTACTTTGACCTTACCACTTTAGCAGAGCTTCATCAAGCCGTCTCAATCCTTCAATCCATTCATTTCACGCCCTTACCTAATATGTTCCTTTGGGCCCCCAATCCCAAAGCTGGTTTCTCCGTTGCCTCTTGCTATGCCCACCTGAACAACCCTGGCCGGCTCTTCAACTTCCCACGACTTTGGAATTGTCGGCTCCAACCTTGTATGGCATTCTTCCAATGGTGCCTTATTCACGGCCGCATCAACACTAGAGAGAGACTCTTTCGTCTTAACATCACGCAAGACCCGCATTGTGCTTTTTGTCCTTTCGCAACTGAAAGTATTCAGCACCTTTTCTTTGATTGTGGCTTTTCCTTTAGGGTCTGGGCTGCAACATCCATCCACCTACTAGGCTATGTCCCAACAATCACTTCCTTCTTCGATTATTGGCAGTACAACCCCCCCAATAACTCTTGGATCCCTTTGTCGCAATCTTCAGTTGGTGCATTTGGGTCGAGCGTAATGCTCATGTGTTTAACCGGACCAAATCACATTTTGGAGGGACATGCAAGCGCATTATTTATTATTATTCTTCTTTAACAGGTGAGAGTTTCTCAGCTCCTTTCCGGCTTAGACTGCCGCCTTCCAGAACTTCGTCTGCTGATTCGGTCGGCAGTTCCTCTGCAGCACCCACCCGTAGGCAACCAAGACTCCATTAGTAGCTCCTATCCTCAAGTTATTTACTACTAAATGTACTATGCTATATTAGACATATACCTCCGCTCTCTGTAATAGACGATCTGTGTGTGACTGGGGTATAGCCTCCCCCTTCTGTTTTTGGTCAGCGATCAGGCTTGTTGATCGCATTATTAACTACTTTTATATGCTATATAACTGGCTGTGTAGTGTCGCGCTACACATCCGTTTCTCTTAAAAAAAAGAAGCCTTAAAAACATTATTTGCCGCATTTTTCTGTAGCACTTTCTAGTAACTTTTGCAGACAATGGTTTTAACTCAGAAAATTTTAGGAACATTTTAAAATAAATAATTAAGTACTTTAAAGATGATTTGAAAATTCTAAAATTACTTTTAAAGAGATTTAAATAAATGTTTAAAAGAAAAGCTGTTATAAATAAATGATTTAATCTTGGCTCTAAAAGCCGATGAGTAGACTGGATTTTTCTTTTCGTGAGATCCAGATGTGGTGTGCTTAAACTAAGGAGATATTCATGATTAACAAATGACCTGGCTCACCTTGCCTCTTTCCTGGGAAAGTAATAGATAAGGTCGAAATGTCAAAAACGAGGCAAGTATAAAAGATTCAAATTTACAAATGTAATACAACTTGGATTGTGTAGAAATAATCTACTTATACTTCATGTTAAATTTCGAAGGGGGAACTCGTACTATCTATGTGGATTTAAAAGGTGATTCCACCGTTATTCGATGGATAGTAAAGGTTGAATACGAAAATTGTTATTGAGTAGAATTGGTATAATTTCTATCGACCCTTTTTACTTATAACGTTTTGTAATGTGATTTATGAGTGATGATTTAATTTGGTATTTCCAAAGTTAAAGAGATATTTAATGATTCTATATATACTGGAGTAGAATATGATTTAAATATTTATATCTCTAAAAGAGATATTTTACTTGATAAAAGATATTAAGATGTGAAATGATAATTACACTCCAACTTAACATCTTTTATCGATGATTGGTTTGAAGGAACTGAATCGGATTTGGGTGATTCCTGTCTGAAAACTACATAGAACCAATATACATGTTCGAAGTGAATATGCGGAATGATAATAAATTAGTAGATGGAATGTATATTAGCTTGGCATTGTTCTTCAGTGGAAGTTTCCCATATCATAAATATGTGGCAGTAGTATCTTCATTTGATCTTCGATGCAAGGTTTGTTCACTACTAAGCTTAGGGGTGATTCTCGATAGGATGTAGTAGGAGAATTCCTTTGGTTTGTCATATTTCTGGATAACTTATATGGATGAATGTATGACATTGCATTTCTAAAATGCACTTGCATTGATTTTTACAAAAGTACATCTGTTTGCCAGTATAGGAGGTAACTCTCCTATACTTATCACCCTTCTATGAGACATACGGGCTCAGAGGTTATACATTTGTGAAAATCAATAGTGTGTGATGGAATTGGCAATGTGACATTCAAGTGAAATGTGTGCTTTGAGAAAGGTAATCTTTACCTTGAGTCTCATCACTTAGAAATTGCTTAAACAAGGCATGCCATAGGCTACATGTTTGGCAACCATTAGGGTATGGTCATCATTTTTCTAGATTACTTTCTATATGTCAAGTATGTTGTGTATGCTATGGGATCCCGGATAGGTTGGTTATGACCAGGGTGATGTCATATTTGGTCCTATTTCCGACACCAGATGGGTTTTCTGGTAGGCCGGTCTTGCTATGTGCAGAGGTTTCAAAGGTGTTGATACATCCCTCTAGAGATATACTATACTGATGATAGTCCGTTACCTGCCATTATATGGAAATCAATTCTCTAATAAATGCTTTCGGAGTTGATTGTAAAACCTATTATGCTGGAATTTCATTAATGTAACAATTTCAGCTAAGATTATACAAGTTTACTTGAAAAGTGTTTTCAAAAGAATGTCATTAAAAATAATATTCTCAGATTTTGCATAGCAAATGTTTTGGTTAGCATAAGGTAAAAACTCATTCTTTGTTATGTGTGGTGTGGTCTTATGAGACGCCTTTTTTTTCAAAATATCTATATTTGAGTTTCTCACACCAGTCTCATGATTGACCAGAAGTTTTTTTTTCTTTAAACTCTAGGTGCCCTATTTTTTGGACAGCCATGTAGTAGGTAGTATGGAGCATTTTGGAAAGGAGCAAGGAGCATGGGGCATGGAGCATTTTGGATTCTTCGTTGAAGTTATCTATTAATTCTACTATGTTATGTATCTGTACCTACTACCACTTGTAAGGGTAGGTAGTTATAACTATCCTGGCTGGAATACTTACTGGAACACTGATGGAGAAATTTAGATTAATTGCATGTACTACTCAAATGTATAATTAAATGTTGACTGCGACGTGAGGTTCTATTTCGTTTTGTCTTCTATCTTTGTTTTATTTACCCCGTGATAATCGACCTCTCTGGCACTTGGATTTGCGGCACATGAATGCAGAGGATGTATTAATGTCGAGTTCTGAGGATCGAGGAGGTGGGTTGTCACACCATAATTGATTATTTTAACTTATGGCAGTTTGGAAAATATTTTTTCGTACTTAAAAAGAAAATTTTGAGGTATGAAAACTCGTCTCTATATTGAGAATTGAGAATGCATGTCGAGGCAAGGATATTTTTCTAACTTATCTGATTTCATTATCAATCAAGGGATAGTATAGTTTGAAATTGGAAAGTGTGGTAAGTATACTTAGTCTAATTTTTGTACGATACATTTACATACATTAGAAAGAAAGTAGCTTAATTAATGAAAGGATTAATTAATGAGGCTTAGTGGTTGCTTACATGCTTAATCATGCGGGATTTCCATGTAAAATTAAGTCTTTGATTGGTTTGTTTGTTTCGATAGTTAAATAACCAAATATCCAATCTTGGCTAGTTTTAAACTTTTTATTGTTGGTCCGAAGAAACTGGGATCAGATAAGCATGAGATATCTAAAAACCACTTCGAACTGGCGCATAAGCGTTCGAATTGAAGACATTTCGAAGATGATGAAATCCAAGATGGGGTTCTTTGAAGTGCAAATGCAAATTGCTACAAATCCCGATGGTATTTCTAAAAGGATGAATAAGAAGTAGTGCCTTCAGTTTGTTCATATCCTGAAAAAAATTATAGATGAATGATGACATTGCATTGTTGCCTAAAGGGCGGTATTAGCATCCCAAGAGGGATTTGCTAAGAGGAAAATGTAAACTAAGCCTCATATTGACTAAAATCAGGGGATATGTAGTAGGGCTATATTGGTCACACCTATTAGGGTATGGACATCACCCTTCAAGATCATTGTTTATGGATTTGGTATGTGCTTGAGAGCTCTCAAGGAAAAGATTGTAAAGAAACTGGGGTGATGACATAATCGGTACTGTCCAGGAAGTGCTAGGTCAGTCCTGTGTTGGCAAGAGGTCCCGATGAGGCCCTCGTACATTTTCTAGAGGTGTACTATGACAAGCGGTACAACGGTGCCTTATCATTGTATGAAATCTATTTTCCACCAGTCCTTTATGGACTTAGTTGTATACCAAATATGCTAGAAATAAAGATATAAGCATTTCAGTTATGTTATATATTTATTTTAAACCCTAGACATTATTATAATATCATTGGATTTTCTATTTGAAATTGTTTGGTTATCGTAAGGTAAAGACCCGTTTGTGTCTATGTGCGGCATGGTCTTACGAGATACCTTTATTTTTGAAATGGTTTAATAAATATAACAATCCATATGATTTGAGTTTCTCATGCTGGTTTACTAGACTGATCTGAGTGTTATTTTCTTATAATACATGGGTCAGACCCGAGTATTTTTCTAGAGTTAGCTTTGGATGCTTTTGTGCTTCAGGGGACGAGTTGGATGCCTCCGAGACTTACTCCCATACTTTTATTTCTATAATATTTCTTTTTTTATAAATCAGCATTTGTAAGGACATGCTATAACTGTCCAGACTGGTGATAGTTTAGACTCTGATGGTTGTATGAATATTAAAGTTTTCATTTGTAAAAATCATTTTGATATTATATATTACTCGTCATGACGTGAGATTCTATTCTATTTTTTTTTTCACCTCGACTATCTATCTTTTTGGCACTTGAATATTCGGCGCGTGAATACCGTGGATGTGTTAGTATCGACTTTTTAGGATCGAAAAGGCAAATCGACACATATTGGAATCGAACTAGAAAGATATAAAAAATAATTAACTAGAGTTAACCATATTTAATTTTCCATTTATTTTAAACCAAAATTTAAATAATAAATATATTTACCATAATTCACCCATGCTGCATATAACAATAAATACATGTTCCCATATGGCACCTTGTATTACATTGTGCAGTAATGAATTTTTTATATGTTTTGATAATTATCAACAAACCAAAGTTAATATGTCATTTATTTCACATTTTCAATTATGGTAAGCATATTTACCATTTTTAAATTTTAGTTAGAATAAAATACAATTAGGTACAGTTAATTATCATTTTAACTATGTAATTTAGTTCCAATTTAAATTAGAGTCAACCAAATAGCATTGTCATGCATATAGAAAAAGAAATTAACTGCTATCAATTCAATATAGAAAATTGCTATTATTTCTAATGTCATGCTTTCAAGTTAGGAATGACTTGTGGTTGATTTTGGTGTTTATTGTAAAAAAAAAATTTGTATCCATAAAATTTAGTTATACTTTTCAAAATTATTTGAGCATATTTATTATTAAATATTTGTTAGTAATTTTTCGAAAAAAAACTAACGTGAAAAAATTACAGTCCAAATGTTTGTGTTCCAACTTCATCTAACTAAATTTTTTTGAAAAACGACCACTTAAAAAGTTATACAAACCCTTGTGAGTAGAATGGTTTGCACTTGTATATATATAGAGAAGAGTTAAAACTTCCATGATTTACTATTATACAATAGGGTTGTATCGCTTTGAAGTTGAAGGAGGTGAAGTCATTTAAATTGTTTTTCTTTAACCTATCAATTGCATTAGTCGGCATTTTAGTCTAAATACTATAATGTCGAACAAACTTCCGTTCTTCTGACTTGTCAGACTATTGAAGAAATAACGTAATAGTTGAGCCTATTATTGATATAGTTATTTTGCTTGTGGTATGGCGTAAAATCATTAGGACGATTTAAAGATCTGGCAGTTATTTGCAATATTATATTATCCATATTATAAGATAGGATGAAAAACAACTGATTGTTGAATGAATGGTCTAAGTTATCTTTTATTCACAACATGTTCTGCATAATTCTTTTTATAGGTCATCAATATAAGAGGAATCGATGGAATGAGAAATAAAACTAACGATACTTTTATTTACAGTAATTTCTTTGTTTGGATAGTGTAAAAGGCTATATGGTTATCACATTTTCATCCATTGCTGCACCTTACGGCTAGATTTCCAACAACTGGAAATTAAATTTAGCAAAATGAATTTTGCACATAGGTGAACGTATAAACAGGGTACACAAGCATAAAAATATGCATGAACTGAAACGGTTTGAAATATTGCTCATAAGAAGCATAAAAATCTGCCATTAAAACCAATATTAAGGGATGATAAGAATGCACTTGAAGAAATGGAGATCATTTGAAAGTATACCATCTATCAGTTGGAAGGTAAATTCATTACTAAAATTAAGTGGTTGCTGACAATTTCTAGATGGTCACAATTTAGGATAACCTTTACCCACGTAGAAAACAAAATATAGGCCTGAGGATTAATAAATTCAGGTGGTTGTGAAGCACATTTTACCTAAGACTAACATATTAAAATATTGAAAGTAAACGAATGTATGTGTGTGTGTATGTATATGTTAACATAATCATGCTTTAGTAATATGATCTTGAATGACCAGGTACATCTAGTTAGGCCCATACACATGTTTCTTGTTTTGATAGTTCACTTCTATGATTATTTTCTTTTTCTCTACTCATAATACATCATTATTAAACAGTAATGTGTAATATTCATTATGATATTTTTCTTTACCCACTCAAAAAGACATGTTTCGTATCCGGTAGAAATATATATAGAGTATAAACAATAAATATTATAATGTATTTCTTATGGTTTTGATCAATATTATAAATGATTGATTTTTTTACATCTGATAATTGATAATATATACCATGAAAATATTATAAATTATTACAAACTACATATTACGTATGTATACTGAAACTAAAAACCAGTTGCTTGTAAATTTTATGTAGATGAATTAAACATAGAAAACAAATTTCAAGCAAGCGAAAATTGAAAGTTATATTATTGGAAACGGATATATGTACCAATAATGGAACTATGCATGCACATATGTCATGCCATTTGTATTTAATAGAATTTAAAATAACACTTAGAAAGAAGATATCAATATAAAGTTACATTGTAATACTTTTATTTTTTAACACAATGACATTGGCAAATTTCACAAGCAGCTTCAGCGAATAAAATATCGACTAAAACCATACTTCATAATTTTTTTTAAACATAGCAAAATCCCCGGTTTGGACATACTTATAATTTGTGAATGTTTAAGACCCAAACATGCCTTAGTCATTAGATATTGATACTTGCTAAAATGAAAGAATTAAAGAGTGTGATCTCTCGAAAGCAAAATAAAAAAGAACTAAAAATAATTGAATTACACCACGGTTAACGCATAATGAACGAGATTTAACATCTGGACATGCTAAAGAAAAAATGTTGCATGCCATTCAATGCCTAGTCTTATATATCTACCTCTTTATAAAATGAATAGAGCTACTACATCATATGGAATATCACATAGCTGCACACGTTATTCAGAGAGTATATTACAAGTGTTCGGGTTTATGGCCCATGTATCAATAGCTCATTACTGTTATGTTATAAATACAAAGCCCTGTACTCAAGAGTCATTGTAATAATCAATAAAGTGTTCAATACAGGTTTTTTTCAATTTTCTTAACTTGGTATAAGAGCCAAATCTATAGCCTAACGGTTAGATTCAACAGTGTCCTGCCTACCCTCATCAGAGCATCATCATCATCATCTGAAGGTGGCTGCACTGGTGGTGATCTTCTTAGAATTTATCATCATCATTGAAGATCTCTGTTCTCTCCCCTCTTGAATACAAGTTTACAATCAAGAACTGCAAACTTGCAATCATTCCTTGTGTATCAGATCTAGGCTGCTCTTCTTTCTGTGCCTCGTCAAGAAAGAATTATCAGAAAAGATTGTCATCAACTGACACTCTTTGGCTGCACAGTGGTGATCAGGAATCAGAATCGCTTGGTTCATCTTTTATCTGATAATCTGTCCATCATCTCACACTTTTTTTTCTTTTCTTGATGACATTCTGTGATCACTAACTCCATGATGGATGAAGACAACAGCAATGTTGGAGGAAATTCACCAAATAATTCAAGAACTGCCACCTCTCAATAGTCAGCAAATCAAGATCTGATCAAAGCAATGATAAATCCCAACAGTCAGATCATTACAATTCAATTAGATGAATCTAATTATCTAATGTGGAAATTTCAAATCGAAACAGCAATAAGAGGATATGACATAGAAAGCTATGTTCTTGGAACAATTGTGGTTCCACCAAAATATGTTGCAGACAATGAAGGAAAATTGAATATCAATAAGGAATTTATGAATCATCAAAGACAGGACAGCCTCATCAGTTCTTGGCTTCTGTCCTCAATTGGATCTAGCATTCTACCACAACTCATAGGGTGCAAATCATCTCATGAAATATGGCATTCTATAGAGCAATCATTTAATACTCAGTCAGCAGCAAAGGTTCTACATTATAAAAGACAATTATAAAATTTAAAGAAAGATGGCATGAACATGAGAGAATATCTAAACAAAATCAAGATCTTATGTGATCAACTTGGAGCAGCAGGACACAAAGTGGTAGAGGCAGAGCAGATATTATCAATCTTAAGTGGTTTAGATGATGAATATGATGCTGTTGTTGCAATAATTTCATCTAAAGAAAGAACTCCCTCTATAGACTATGTACACTCAATTCTTCTTTCTCATGAAGGAAGAATTGAGCAAAAGAAACTTGTCATTAATGATCTTTCTGTCAATTATGCATCCAAGAATCAAGAAAAAGGGTACAATAATAAAAATCAAAGGGGTGGATCCTCAAATAGGTCAAGAGGTAGAGGAGGCAGATGGTGGCCTAATAATAATAATAATAATAGGTTAAGATGTCAAATCTGTGAGAAATATGGGCATAGTGCAAATAAATGCTATTTCAGATTTGATAGCAACTACACACCAAATCAGCAAGGATCAAATAGTCAGAGAAACCATCAAAGTGTCAACATGATCAATTTACAGCAAGATGTAAAGAATCATAAAGAAAGTACTGCAAAAGTAGAGGATATTTCAGATGACAGCTGGTTTCCGACTCAGAGGCAACAAATCATGTGACAAGCAATCTTGGAAATTTAAATCTTGACAATCAAGAATACAAAGGTAAACAAGGTATACATATATGTAATGAAAAATCCATAAATATAACTCATGTTGGTAATGCTTATATTAAAGGTGCTAGAAAGCTTTATTTAAATAACTTACTTAGAGTCCCACTAATCAGAAAAAATTTGCATAGCATATCACGGTTTGTTAAGGACAATAATGTGTATTTTGAGTTCTACCCTGATTACTGTGCTGTCAAAGATCTTCTAACTAATGAAACTCTTTTACAGGGTAGGGAATGTAAGGGGCTTTACATGTTTAATGTCAACAACTCAAGAAATGATAAGCATAGAGAAAAATGGTGTAACAACTCAGAGATAGTTCAAGCAAGTTCATGTAACACCATTGATAAATGGCATTATAGACTGGGTCATGTAAATGCAAAAATAGTAAAGCAAGTACCGAGTAGCAATAATATTTCTGTTGAAAATATTCCTTTACCATATGTCTGCACCTTTTGTCAAATGGGAAAAAGTCATAAGTTGCCTTTCAATCATTCTACAACTATATACACCAAGGCACTAGAATTGGTTGCAATTGATTTGTGAGGTCCTGCACCCATCTGTACAGACTATGGATTTAAGTATTACATATCCTTTATAGATTCATATTCAAGATATACTTGGATTTACTTCTTAAAATCAAAATCTGAAACATGTAATGTTGTTATTCAATTTATTAACACTGCTGAAAAGCAAACTGACAATCAGGTCAAGGTGTTGCAAACAGATGGTGGAACAGAATTCTACCCTCTGAAAACTTATTTGCAAAATAAAGGGATTGTTCACAGAACAACATGCCCTTATACCTCAGAACAAAATGGTTTAATTGAAAGAAAACACAGGCATATAGTTGAAACTGGTTTAACACTACTAGCTCAAGCATCCTTGCCTTTAAAATTCTGGCCTGATGCTTTTTCTACTAGTGTGTATCTAATAAATAGACTACCTTCAAAAGCTTTGGATCTTAAAAGTCCTATGGAGGTTATATTTGATAGAAAACCAGATTATCACAGATTAAAAATATTTGGATGCCTCTGTTTTCCTTGTCTAAGATCTTATAATACTCATAAATTAGATTTCAGATCATCACCATGTACATTTCTAGGATATGCTGCAAATAAGAAAGGATACAAGTGTATGAATGGTAATGGAAAAGTATTTATATCTAAGACATGTTATTTTTAATGAACAAATTTTCCCATACAATGAAATAAACATAAAGACAACACAAAAGATGCAAAATGCAAAATTCTCCATACCTCCATTACCTGAGTTAGATATGCAGAACATCTGTAAGATAGGTAGTAGATTTCATCAAGTCACTTCAGATCCAGAAGCAAGAGATGATCAAAGAAATGGATCTGACAACTCACAACAAAATGTATCCCACAGCAGAAGCATGTCTGAGTCCAGTCAACCAATTGATGAATCAGAACCATCAATTGATCAACAAGAGACCTCAACAGGCAACACTGATCAACCTGTGACTCAACAGATCATCCCTGAAAACATTGGACATCACATGATCACAAGAGCAAAAAGGGGCATATTCAAACCAAAAGTGTACAATACTGTTGCAGAGAATGATGAGCCAAGTACTTATTATCAAGCAATTCAGAATCAAAAGTGGAAAGCAGCCATGAATGAAGAATATGAAGCACTTCAGAGAAACAATACATGGGAACTGGTTCCACTACCAAAAGATAAAAACATTATAGGATGCAAATGGACATACAGACTAAAAAAGGATGCCAATGGTTCAATTTCTAAATACAAGGCAAGATTGGTGGCAAAAGGGTATTCATGACAAAATGGTTTTGATTTTGGTAAAATTTTCACCTGTTGTGAAACCAACATCAATAAGAATAATAATTACAATTGCCTTGCATAGAAATTGGATCATAAGGCAGCTTGATGTTAACAATGCTTTTTTGAATGGTGTACTGCAGGAAGAAGTCTATATGGAATAACCACTTGGATTCAGAAAAAATGACTCTCAACAACTTGTATACAGACTAAAGAAGGCAATATATGGTTTGAAGCAGGCACCAAGGGTTTGGTTTGATAAATTAAAATCAACCTTGATGACAATGGGATATACTTCTACAAAATCTGATAACTCAATATTTACAAAGTTTGATGGTGATAAAACAACTTATATACTAATTTATGTTGATGATATACTTATTACAGAAACAATCAGATTGAAATCAGCAACACCATCAAGCAACTAAATGACATCTTTTCTATTAAGGATCTTGGAAATCTTAACTACTTCTTAGGAATTGAATTCAGCAAAAACTCAAACTCAACAATCCATCTTAGTCAGAGAAAATACATCACAGAGATTCTCATGAGAGCAAAAATGGATAACTCAAATCCTCTACCTACACCAATGATAACCAATTTACATCTATCTAAAGTCAGAAGAGAACCAATTTCAAACATCAAGCAATACAGAAGCATAGTGGGAGCTCTACAATATGCAACAATCACCAGACCAGAAATATCACTCAGTGTAAACAAAGCAAGCCAATTCATGCAGAACCCAAAATGAACACTGGAGAGCTGTAAAGAGAATATTAAGATACTTAAATGGTACACTCAACTATGGTCTAACTCTGCAATCAAGTAAGATACTCAACATAACAGCATATGTAGATGCAGACTGGGCCACAAATATTGATGATCGAAAATCAACAACTGGGTATTGTGTTTATCTGGGTCGGAATCCTATATCATGGTGCTCAAAAAAACAGTCAACCATATCTAGATCAAGCATTGAAGCAGAATACAGAAACGTTTCTAGTACTACAATAGAGATTATATGGATTAAATCTCTACTGAGTGAATTAAAAATAAAAATTCCAAATAAGGCTACAATATGGTGCGATAATATGAGTACAATAGCTTTATCAGCCAATCCAGTATTGCATTCTAGAACAAAGCACATGGAACTCGACATATACTTTGTCAGAGAAGAAGTTGTGAAAGGGAATATTACTGTAAATCATGTACCATCAACCTACCAGAGAGCCGATATTCTCACGAAACCATTATCAAAATTAAACTTTCTTCGTCTAAGACAAGATCTGAAGGTCACTGAAATCAGCAACGCACTCAGAAAGTCTCATTCAACTGATGATAAATCTAAAAGATGCCAAAGCTAGAGCATGTCATCACTTGATCATCCGTAAAGAAGAATCAAGTACAAAATCAAATCAAAGATCTAATTTTGCACTTGATCTTCTTCCTATTTTTCTCGCTTGGTCTCCTGCAACCTCGAGAGAATTAAAGCAGAGCTCATTATCTCAACATCTCTTAGAATTTACTGCACAATTACTTAAAGCATATATTTTTAATATCAATTTGTGAAGAGATTGGAGAGATCTGAAGAGCGGCGACATCAAAGAGGAATATCGCAAACCCTAACCCAAGATGAGTTTGAGGGGGGGTATAAAATGAATAGAGCTATTGCATCATATGGAATATCACATAGCTGCGCACATTATTCAGAGAGTATATTACAAGTGTTCGGGTTTATGGCCCATGTATCAATAGCCCATTACTGTTATGTTATAAATACAAAGTCCTGTACTCAGGAGTCATTGTAATAATCAAGAAAGTGTTCAATACAAGTTTTTTTCAATTTTCTTAACTCTCTTTATTGATATAATTATCTTAATCTAATAATATTTAGTTCATGATCCGCCTCCAATCAAAGCAGTCAAACAACAGATCAGTACTATGCAAATTAACTTGCCAACCATTATGTAATATTTTCATAATTTTAACCTAAAAAAAGTGCAATAAACCTTTACTATGAATCATTAGAGAATCATATAAATCAATAACTTAATTACTATACAGTTAATTAATTTTGTCCACTTATTCTCTGTTTTATTAATTGGTCACAGAGAAACATATAGTTATTTTATGTCTTTCATGCTGAAATATACATTAACCAAATCAAATTGAAGGGTTAAATTAAATAAAGGAAATGAACAAACTACAATAACTTTAGTTAGCATCAAGAAATTAAAGTTTTTATAGTCATGGTAAAACTGTGTAACCACAAGCTAATGAGATCTGTGCAAGTACAGACTAATGAGAGCTGTCGAAGTATTTGAATTAAGAAACGTAACCATTTCTATCCTTATATTAGTTTCACTGTAGCATCTCTATATATTTGAATGACCTTTTGTACAAATTAGTTGAACAACACTAGATGTAAAACAATTCAAAGAAGCTAAGACATCCACTTGATAAAAAAAATTAAGCAATGTTCTGTGTTTGCGCCAAAAATAGTCACAAAAACCTAGTTGTATGTGAAAGCATCAATTTTCAAAAACAATATCCAAATAAAAAGATAATCATGTAGATTACAGAATAAATAGTAGAAAAGATAAAGGAACACACGAGTTTTATAGTGGTTCGACAAACTCCGGTGCACATCCGCTTCAATAATTATTTATTTATACTGTAAAATTATAGTACAACTGTTTTCGCCTTAGAACATTAATGGAGGAAAAGATAAGAAGCGATGAAGGAGAGCCTGCGGAAAAAAAGTCTCTTACAATGAGCCAAGTCCGGTATATTTATAGGTGAAGACATGCATGGATCGAGCTGAAAATGGGCAGAAAAACATCCATGCATGTAACTACCCTTATTTTTAACTATTTTAAATTATTAAATTTAATATGATTATTGAGTAAAATGGTTAGAAATAAAAAATTAATGACTTATTGATGTAATTTATTTAATATGAACTCAAATAAAATTTTGAAATAACCAATTTTAAAGATTTAGGCGATAACAGTGTTGAAATGAATTTTATGTGTTGGATGTGTTTATAATTAATGGTTAGAATTGAATAATAATGTTGAATTACTGTAAAATGGAAATTTTTTTTTTATTATTTGAATACGTTTAAAAGTTAAATTTTATAAGTTAAAAAACTTATATTTAAAATATGGTGATTTATTGAATAATTAAATTATTTAAATTTAATATTGGAATTATTTAAATAATTAAATCCTAAATTAAACGTGAATGAAAATGTTTTCAAAATTTGATTTAAATTTGATTTAAACGAGAATGAAGATTGTTAAATTTTAAATTTAATTTAAAGTGAGTAAATTGATTTTTGGAAATTTTATGTTTTAATTAACGAGTAAAAATAGCCATTTTGGTCACTATCATGAATTTCGACGAAACCAATTTCATCCAATCCGTAGTGGTGAATTATTATAGGATTTCAAGTTTCGTAGCGATCGGACTATCATTTAATCATGTGAACTTGAAACGTGTAGAAATTAATTAAAGGACTTTAATTAAAATAATTTGGTTTTGAAATGCTTTTTTTGAATATGATGGAATTGGCTTTCGAAACTAGTTGCACTGTGTTCGGAATAGAGGTATAACATATAGAACGTCAAGCGGCACGCCTCGTTTGGAGCTCGAGAAATTTTGGACGTCATTAGCCAAATATTTTCTAATTATAATAATATATATCCCCTTCTCCAATATTTCGTACATGCCCGCATACCTTCTTATTCACCACGTACTTTGCTTCTCCCTCATTTTCAAATCTCAACCGATCGAAAGAAGAAAAAAAACATAATGATGATGCGCGACCTAGGAACAGAGTGATGGCGCGCGAGGGAGGCGGCACGGAAGGGGGGTAGGAGCACAGGCGAGGGCGATTCTCGTTCGCAGTTAGGGTTTTCTGGTGCTTGGGTTTGCGTGCGCACGAGATAGTTGCGGTCGTGGCGGAGGCTGCGGGAGAGGCTTTGGTGACGATCAACGTTCGTGCTTTGGTGGCGAATGACGTCAGTTAAAAAAAATTATATACGCACGAGGGAAGGGGGCAGGAGGTGGCACGCGATGGAGGTAGGCGGGGTTGAGGTCGGGTGCAGGTAGTTCTGGTGGAGGCGCGTCTCGATGTCGATTGCGTGATTGGTTTCTGAGCGTGCCTGGACGTGATGATCGAACGAGTAGAAGAAGAGGTCTTGTTTTTTTATATTTTATTTTAGTTAATTTTGGTTAGTTGTTCGTTTTACTAATTTATTCGTATATTGTTCATACGAGGTCGGATTCGAGTGCCGTCTTTCGCATTGCGTTCGTACCGAAGTCGTTTACAACATAGAATCAAATTGGAATTAATTTGAAGCTGAAAATATTTTCAGTTTCAAATAAAAAGGTGAGTGTTTTATAACGCTAACGAAGTAATGAATTATTTTTATGTTAGTTCAATTGAAGTTGTGAAGTAATCTAAATTTATTTATTGTTGTTTGGTAATTTAATTAACTTTTAAATTGATGCCTGAATTAAACTGATATGAATTTAAATTGACAGTTCCATTTGAAATTGAAATGAAATTGCGAGTTAGACCCCCGATGTTGATAGCTAATCAATTGTTGTGATATTTATCTGTTTGTATAATTGATTGTGATGGCTGATATTGGTTGATAGTTTAAATGGTTTGGATGTTTATTTATGTTTATATATTCATGTTATCACCTTGTAAATTATTTGACAGTGTATAAAATTGTTATTTGAATTATTTCGAATAAATAAAAAATAGGTTTAAATGATATATACCTATGACATATAATTTGGATTGAAATTATATATATCCATCTCTGAAATTAAATTGGAATAACTGATCACTTGCCTATAGGATAGAAAATTATATATGAACACCGGATTGGTTAAATTAAATAATTTTAAAACTGTTGATTTTGAAATAATTTAAGTGACTTTGATTTAAAGAAATTAAAATCAAAGTTATAAAGATTGAATTTACTTCGAATCCAAGTTCGAAATGTTGAATATAATTTTTTTAAAATAAATTGTTTTAAAGAATTTAATTTGGAAATTGAAGTTACTATTGAAATATGTTTTGAATTATCAAAACTGAATTGTTTTAAAAAGTTTGAAATTTTACTTAAACTTCGAAGTTATTTAAGTAAAAGTGATATAAATCGATATTAAAAATTTGAGCTTGGAATTGAATTACTTAAAAAAATTGAATTTAAAATTTGAATATTAAATGTTAATTTGAATTAAGTGATTTAAATAGATATTTTGAAATTAAACTCGAAATTCATATAAACTAAAATGGGTTAAATTTGGGAATGGAATTGAAATTTAAGCTTTGAATCAAATCAATGAAAAATCGAAATTGGAATTAATACGAACTGAAATTTTTAAAATTGACATTGATTTGAATTTGAAAATGGAGTCGAAGTTAATTCAAATTGAAAATGAAGATGATTGAATTGAAAGATTTTGATTGAATCAGTTCGACTTTGAAATTATTTTTAAATAAATTATTTTAACACAAAATATTTAAAATCTATCTTTTTAGTATTTAAATTATATTGATTTTCCAAGATATTTCACTATACAAACCATGTTCAATACACAAACCATTTTATATTAAACAATTTTAACCTTTTCTAATTATTTAAAACTATTCAAACTATTTTCTAAAAATTCAAACCGGTCTGAGCGGGAACTATCATATTAAATCATGGATTTAAACACGAATTGGGTTACAATTGAGTTATAACCTAAGTGGAAATTCAAAATGATTTTGAAAGTGAAATCGAGATATTACAGTGGAAACGGTTCAAGTGAAATTAACATGTAATTGAAGTAAGTATGATATTTTGAAACGAAATGATATTTTGAAGCGAATATGTTATTTTGATATCAAGTATAAATCGATTTTCAAATGTAAAAGTACCAACCGGTGTGTAAACCAACTTTTCCTTGTTAAAGAGACCGGGGCCTCTTATTGGCATACTCTCTGTCAATATTGGAACCACTTTAACAACTGTGTACGCGGATGAGACTCTAAAACGAAGTGGTTGGAGATGGCGTACGTGATGGATTTGAAGAAAGAGAACAACGATGGATAGACTCCGATACTTGTGCCAATTTGAAATGACTAAAACATGACTACTTGACAGGACAAGTGGGATCGCTACCCCTAGGGGACATCCATTCTTCAATTTTTTTGGACTCGGTCCTTACTATTATCTTTGTTGTTGAATTCGATTGGTGCAACTTGATTTGGGATGACCTCCCTTTGACTCGATATGGGATGGATGTATGTGGTGGGCGATCGTGGCGACGATGTGTTACCACTAGCCCCACAACTCGAACTGGTAGTATCCTACCTTGGGCATTGACTCACATGCCTTGTCATACTTTTATCCCTATACGAGACCACTTTGATTTTGGTTTGGTTTAGTCGTATCACAGCGCATCCCTATCCCCCGACGTGCTACTGGTTGTTATATGCAAATTGTACGACGATGCTTAAAAACGCATTAAGGGAGATTCATGTAAAGCCCTAATGGTAGGAAAAATATTTATTTTACTGATTAGACATTACAAATATAGTGTATTCTATTATATATAAATATTTTGACGAATCCTTAAGAGATGGAAAATCCTGTAACATCTCTTGAATTATTGCACGCACGTTATGCAATAGATAGGAGATGTGAAACCCCGTAAACATCTCTGACGCTATCACACTCATGTTATCTGTGATATTGATTTTACTTACATAAGAATATTTTAGTCCTGACTCGAGTGTTTTATCTTTTCATTACGTACGGGTCAGCTCCGAGTTTTCAACGCATTGAAGATTATTTTCTGGAGGACGAAAACGAATATTTAGTACATGATATTACTATTATTATTTCACCACTCTAATGTTCTGCTACATTGGTTTATTTTATTCTATTGTATATATAACTCTAATAAATGTTATATAAATTATAATCAAATGTATAGTATAAACAGCTTCATGAACTGTTTATTTGATTATTATATTTTGTCATTCCGCTACAAGATTCTTTTTCTTCTTTCTTCTTTTCTTATTTTTCTTAATTAAGCTAATTGATTATCTATTTTTCGGATTGTTTGGGTTGGACATGTGGGATTATTGTCGACTTAAACCTTTCGAATGCGGATCGTCACAATGCCATATGACCCGACCAACAAAATTTGGGATCGATCAGGCACCAAAAAATAATTTAGCCAGTTGTTCCATACTAACTCCAATGGGGCTGCGATCGTTTCAATGGCGTCCCACATGTCTTTAGTCCATGCTACCAAAGTTTCGTGCCATTTTGACTTACTGTTTGTTAGATATCGATCGATCTTCACTGTTTGGACTAGAAATGGGATCAAAGGAGACATTCCATGCTTCATCCTTTTAAGCTATGATCAATCATGTAGGATGCCCATAATGTTAGGTACTTTCCCTCCAAATTTCATGTAATTTCAATGTACCGTTTGTGAGATATCGCATTTTCCGTAAAACTATGGATCGTTATGCTAATTTGTACGATCGGAATAATAATGATTGGCCTATTTACCATGGTATTGTCCTTTTGATCTGCGATCAATCATGGAGGTGGTCCATTATGTAAGATACTTGCTTTTCAAATTTTGTTCATTTCTGACGTACCGTTTGTGAGATAACGCATTTTCCATAAAACTATTGATCGTTATGCTGATTTGTACGATTGTTCCGATAATGATCGGCCTAATTATCAAGATTTCGTCCTTTTGAGCTACGATTGATCATGGAGACGATCTGTTATGTAAGATACTTGCCCTCCAAATTTTGTGCAATTACAACATACTGTTTGTGAGATATCGCGTTTTCCGTAAAACTAAGGATCGTTATGCTGATTTTACGATCGTTCCAATAACGATCAGCCTAATTCAAAATTTTCATCGCTTTGAGCTATGGTCGATCATGGTGGTGCTCCATGATGTAAGATACTTTTGTCTTCAAATTTTTTGCAATTCCGACGTACTGTTTGCGAGGTAACGCGTTTTCTGTAAAACTATGGATCGTTATGCTCATTTGTACAATCGTTCCAATAATGATCGGTCTAATATTCAAGATTCCATATTTTACACTGTAATCGATCATGGTGGTGCCCCTTAATGTTAGCTACTTGCTTTCCAAATTTCATGCAATTCTTACATACTATTCGTGAGGTGTCGCATTTTCCGTAAAACTATGGATCGGTATGGCTGATTTGTACGATCGTTCCAATAATGATCGGGCTCTTTTTCAAGATTTGGAAGTTTTGTCATACGATCATTTACATGGGCTCCACTCTTCAAAATAGTGATGCTCTGAAAATTTCAAGCGCATTTGCTTCGTAGATTTTGAGATATTGATCGATTTTCGTCGACTTACATTATTTTGTGGATCATTCCTAATCGATCTATATAAATTCTTCTTTTACCCATAATTCGAGCATATGAGCTCCGATTGACTTGAAATTTGGCCTTACAAGGCCTTCCTTGTCACTTCATATTGATTGCACCTTGATTGGGACCCAGCCCAAATCCACCCAACTATTGTCCATAGTTCCTAATATAATTGATTTTCGAGTCCGATAACCATCTCTCATGGCTTCCTACCTTGATAATCACAGAAGCCAATTAGCCAACTTTTATGATATACTGCCCAGCTAAAAGGCGGTACGACATTTTGCCCCCTAAAAGATGCCTTGTGGTAGGATGGCGTATTTTGAATTGCCTTAAGTCTAATGTTCGAAATTCGTCGATGACCTGTAAACAAATCTGTGACCTTTCCTAATTGTTAGTAACGACTGTTCTGTACCATTAATCAAATTCGTAACCATTACAGGCCGATGATGATCGCACAAGATCAAGTGTCTTTTCGAGGCGAAATGCGATCGTTCAAGATCGAATGCCTGTTCGAGGCATAATGTGATTGTTTGAGATCGAGTATAGTTCGAGGCGAAATGTGATCATTCGAGGTGAAATATGATCATTTGAGATCGAGTGTCGTTCGAGATGAAATGTGATCGTTCAAGATTGAGTACCATTCTAGGAGAAATGTGACCGTTTGAGATCAAGTTCCGTTTGAGGAAAAATGGATTGTCCGGATGGGACTCAAAATTATTAATGTCAGATTTCACATTCGAGTGAGTTTTGTAATCAAAATATTCAACTAATAAAATTAAGCCCAAGTACTAAAAAGAAAAAAAGAAAACTAAACACTACAATGCATGCCTCTCCGGGTGTGATGGTCCATCGTCATCTCAGAGCACGCCTAGGGACCATTCTCGATCCCTTACATGTGTAAGTGACTTAGTCATTTTATTATGGAGTTTATTACTTATTCTTTGTCATTCCGATCAATTAATGGCAAGTTGATGCCTTAATCCAGGGAAGCCTCCGTACGATGTGGATGGTTATTGCTCTTGTTCGACTGCCGCTGCCCGAGTTCTTATGTATTGTAACAGCCTGTCGCTCCAGATATGTTCCTCAATCTCATCCTTTAAGTGTCTGTAGTCATTTGTACTATGCCCGTCCAGCTCATGAAATAGACAGTACTTTTTTGATATTTTTTCAATTTGTAGGCTCTCTCCTCATTGGCCTTCCATAAGGGATCTGCCCCTTAGTATCCAGATATGTCCATACTAATTTCTTAATCAATCCCGTGTAATAGGTGAATCTCGGTTCCCTGCGTGGTCACTTCGATCCTTCAGAGCCATCCTCTGCTTTCCATTTTCATTTATCCTCGTTTGAACCTTCCCAAGGCGGACCTCCACCTTTAACCACATAAATTTCCACTTCCTCTCTTCCCTCTCTATCAACTTTCGCATCTTCCTATTGTAGAAACCTTTTTTCTTGATGGTAAAATTCCTCGAGATATATTGGTGGATCTAATTCCAACTATATCTTGAAATCAGAGATATCAGCAATCCCTGACACTTCTACCATCAAAACCATCGCAGATCTGGTCGATCCACCGATGCTACTGCCGTATTGAACTTGGTTAAGAAATCCTTGAATCATTCTCCTTTCCACTACTTCATTGATGTTAAAGTCATCACACTTTTGGTCTCGTGATGCAAACCCGAATTGCCTTATAAAGCTTTTAATCAATTTCATCCATGTGCTAATAGAGCCGCTTTTCAAATGTCTAAACCATAGTGTAGCTATACCCGTTAAGTACAAGAGGAAGCAACGTGCCATGGCTTCCTCTGATGCCCTCGGTACTTCCATGTGTCTCATGTATCTAATCAGATGAGCAACATGATCACTTTTTCCATCATATGTCTCAAGCGTTGGTAGTTTAAACTCCAGTGTATTCTACATCTTCTAGATCCCTATTTACCAACCCTCCTCACATAGCCCGTCTGATCATTTTCGCCAACCTATCGTTGTCATCCAATGGTAGTCTTCGATCATTATCCCCAATCTGTCCCCCGAGTCCTAGAGGAATCCTGAAATCTGCTCTTTTGGACAAGCATACACTTTCTGATCAACACCAAACTATATAGCATAGCCCGGTTCCTTATTGGGATTGAACAATGTAATCGAGGGGAATGCCACCAAATATGGATTGATCTGTACCGATTGTTCTAGAACGATCGACCCTGATTGTTCTTATTTGGTCAGGGGACGCTCTCGGCTATTCTACTCCATCGTACATCATGTTAGCTTCATTTCCTTGGTCCTGATTCTAGTTTTCATCAGCTCCTGCTACTCTAGCTCTGTGATCCATATTTTCAGTGTTTTATACTACACTATTTCCTTGATTTTTCGCTACAGCTAGTCCAATCTGTCGGAGTAGATTCTACATCATCTCCTCCTATCTCTTTAGCATCCTATCATGCATAGCATCCATCATTGTTCCAATTTCATCTTTGGTGATACAAATAGATATCTGATTTGCTCCAGCTTCAAAAGAAGCCTCCCGACTCCCTCCATAATGGCTCCTATCCCCTAATGGTCTCACTGTTGATTGCCAGCAATTGCTTCCTAGATCCAAGTATACAAGCTCCTAAATCCAAGATCCTAGCTTCCAAATCCACGAGTGCAAGTCCCTCTCGGTGAAAGCACCAAAATGATTATGCCAAAAATGGTCACAAACACCCAGTTGTATATAAAATAACAATTTCCAAAAACAATATACAAATAGAAAGATAAGCACGTAGATTATAGAATAAATAATAGAAAAGTAAAGGAACACACAAGTTTTATAGTGGTTCGGCAAACTTCCACCTACTTCCACTCCAATAACCTTTTATTTATATTGTAAGATTACAAGTACAGTTGTTTTTACTTTAGAAATTAGTGGAGGAAGAGATACGAAGAGATGAAGGAGAGCCGCCGAAAAAAAAGTCACTTGCAATGAGCCATGTCCACTGTATTTGTAGGCGAAGATGTGCATGGATTGGGCTGAAATTTCGGTAGAAGAACCTCTAGGCCCATACAACCCGACCCACAAGACTTGGGATCGATCGAATACCGAAAAATAATTTAGCGGTCGTTCCATACTAACTCTAATAGGGCTGCGATCAATTTTCTCGGGTCCTTCATGCCTCTAGTCTATGCTCCCAAGGTTTCACATCTTTTCGACTTATAGTTCGTGAGATATCGATTAATCTTCACTATTTTGACTAGAAATTTGACCATAGGAGATCATTTTATGCTTCATCCTTTTAAGTTGCAATCCATCATGTGGTTTCCACACGATGATAGCTAATTTCTTCCCAAATTTTGTGCAATTCTGACATACCGTTCATGAGATATTATGTTTTCCATAAAACTATGGATCGTTATGCTGTTTTCCACGATCGTTCCAATAACGATAGGTCTAATTTTTGAGATTTCATCCTTTTAAGTAGCAATCGATCATGGGGTGCTCCATGATGTAAGATACTTTCTCTCTAAATTTCGTGCAATTTCGATGTACCGTTTGTGTGATATCGCGTTTTTCGTAAAATTATGGATCGTTATGCTTATTTGTATGATTTTTCCAATAACGATCTGCCTTATTTTTAAAATTTCTTCCTTCTGAGCTATGATTGATCATTAGGGTGATCCATATTGTAAGATAATAGCTCCCAAAATTTCATGCAATTCTGACATACCGTTTGTGAGATACCTTGTTTTTCATAAAACTATGGATCGTTATGCTGATTTGTACGATCGTTCCAATAATGATCGGCTTGTTTTCCAAGATTTCATCTTTTTGAGTTGTGATTAGACTTAAGGGTGCTCCATGATGTATGATACTTGCTCTCCGAATTTCATGCAATTTCAATATATTATTTTTGAGATATCGCATTTTCCGTAAAACTATGGATCGTTATGCTAATTTGTAAGATCGTTCCAATAACGATCAACCTAGCTTCCAATATCTCTTCTTTTTGAGCTACAATCAAAATACAGGCGTGCCCCATGATGTTAGCTATTTTCCCTCTAAATTTCATTCAATTTTGACTTGCCGTTTGTGAGATATCGCTTTTTTGTAAAACTATGGATCGTTATAACTGATTTGTAGGATCGTTCCAATAACGGTCGGCCTCTTTTCCAAGATTCGAGAGTTTTTTCATGCGATTGTTTTTATGGGATCTACTCTTCTATATAGTGATTCTTTAAAACTTTCAAGGGCATTGACTTTGTAAATTTTGAGATATTGATCAATCTTTGTCGATTTACGCTATTTTATAGATCGTTTCCAATCGATCCATATAAATTCTTCCTTTGCCCATAACCCGAGCATACGAACTCCGATTGACTTGAAACTTGAAAGGTGGCCTCACAGGACCTTCCTCGTCGCTTCATATTGATTGCACCTTGATTTTGTCCTTGTCCGAATCCGCCTAACTATTGTCCATAGTTCCTAATATAATTGATTTTCAAGCCTAGTAAATGTCTCACCTGGCTTACTGCCTTGATGATTGCATAAGCCATTTAGGCAACTTTATGATATACTACCTGGTTAGACATTGTACCTTTCCATCCACTCTTTCAAGGACAAAACCTCTGGTGTTATTTCATAATATAAAACTAGATCAACAGTGGAACCAACCATATTACATTCATAGAAAGCAAACATGTGAGTATAAACTATTGTGAAATAACCAATTACAATATAAAAGAAGGCAAGATTAACCTAAAAATCATATATTTTATGATATGTGTTTGGGTTCCAAAGTAGATGTTCAGCATCCAAATCATCCTTCATTGCTAATAAAGGGTAAATTCCAACTTATGAAGCAATGACAAATGTTATTAAAACTTGAAGTTCTACAAACCTATGGCTCGTTGAAACCTTTTTCATTATAGAACAAACCTTGAGGATATAAGAAATTTGCTTAGTTTTCATAATTTCATCCGCTTAATTTGGTAGGGATGCAACTACATATCAAAGGAGTTGGTCGTATCTTATGAAGTGATAACGCCAATGTTTCAAAGACCCAACCTAACCTCGATTCGAGCACGGTTAACCTTCAATCTTGAAGCACTATAGCTCTGAAATTGAAATAACCTTGCGCGTGCATGACCCTCGGTCTAACCTCAAAATCTTGAAGTAACCTCAAAGCCGACCTCTTTGTACCACATAATTCTTCAAATTAGAGGAAAAATTATCGCTTTACTCTTCAATTTTTTACATAATTTATTTAATATATAATTTCATAACCTTAGCTGATAAACTATTAGATTATCTTATTAAATTTAGATGACAAAATACATTATTAATATACATTTTATAAATCATTGTTAAACTGAATGTCTTTTATCTTAAAAATAAGGAAATTTATAGTTTCATGCTAAAATAATCGTTATAGAATTATTCCAATCAATATTTTTATGAAATTTTCAAAAATAATTGTTTAAAATTCAATATATTAATTATAATCGGTTAAATTTTAACAATACTGAAATATTTAACATTTAAATCAGAAAAATGAAAAATATCGATCAATGCAGTTCTTACGGTTTAACTGGTTGAACCATTAGAGCCTTTGACCTAGCAACTACACATTTCAATTCATGATTCGTTTTTTGAATCTATGGATAACACACTACTAAAATTTTTACTAGAATTTCAGTACTTTCGAACTTATTATGTCAATTACAGACTATGAGAAAATGAATTACTAAACTTGCTCATTGAAGGACTTATGCAATTAGGATAACAAAAGCTAAAATACTAGACATGTTGTATTTGACCAAGATTCAATACTCTAATGTGTTGAAAAGATATTTTTTCTAGCAATAGCCATTACTTGACAAAACTAAACTATATATCATGATAAAGTATTGCTATAAATATGTATCTTATTTATCACGATATGCTGCACACACTAGATCTAAGTGATTTATTTTCATGGTCTCCAATTTCCAAAAAAATTAAGGACTTGTTATTAGCTACAAATTATCTTAATACATCTTTTTATAAAGGTGAAGATGACAATGAAATTTATATAGTTATTATAGAAAAAAATTCATCCATATATTAGTAATAATTTATTTATGTGACGATCCTGGTTTGAGAACTACCAGAAATAATATACAAATTAATTCAAATTGGAATTTTTGAATAAAGTTTGGTATTATTCTAAAGAACCGGATTTTATAGAAATTTGGAATTGGGGATTTTTATAAATAAAAAAATTAATAAAAATATTTGGGGAAAAAAATATAATTTCTGATGGAAATAATTCTTATGATTGGTTAAAAATAGAGATGTTGGAGTTGGAAAGAATTATTTAAAATTCTAAAGGAATGAACTTTTGAATTTAAATAATATTTATAATTTAAGATATGGAATTAATTTTATGAAATATTTAAACAAATCTATTTATATTTGAAAAATAGAGATTTTGTTAGGTTTAATTTTTTTGAGTTATTTCAAAAGGGGGTTAAGGAAGTGTTTATCTATAAATAATCATTTTAAAGATATATTAGGACTTTATTTTTAAAAAATTGCATTTAAAATTATAATTCAATGTTAAAAAAAGGGATATAAATGGATGAATTTGTAAACTTATAAGTAGTATTGATTACGGAATATATTATGTAAATTATAATAAAAGGAAAGGATTAGAAAAGAAAGAATAGAAATAAAAAAGAAAAGAAATAACCTTTTTAAATTTGGGTATTGCTTTAATAATTTTCACAACCCTAAAAACCTGTTAGTAACCTTAGCAGGAAGTCCTCCTATCTACTTTTTCATTTGACGTTCAAGTTCATGAAAAGAAAAAAAGAAGGTTGTCCTCCTCTTTTAAAACCCTAGGCAAATGCATCAATTTAAAACCAAAATAAACTCCATAAAACTTAGATTTAGTGGTGTTTTAAATCTCTTTTCTTCTCTTTTTATTGAAATTTCTAGTGCTGGGATGAAATAGGAAAAGTATGGAGAAATTAGGTGTTTGGCAAGCAATTCAAAGTAGTTAAAGTGAGTAATCCTCACAATTCATCTCTCAATGAATGCATGTTGACGTAGAACCATGTAATTGAATTTTTGGTTGTAATCATGTGTGAATTTGGATGTTGTTTCTATATTGCTTGCTAAAATAAAATCTATGTATGAAATTACATGTAGAATCCCATTTAGTGATATGTGATGGATGGTTTGGTTGCTATGAGTGTATGCATGCTTGCGGACGTACATTCAGTCCCCAAAGATGAAGCCGCGTTGCTGGAATCGATGAAATGTCGAACAAACAAGGTCCCCAAATATGATTTTCTCCAGTATTTCTCGACACAAATGTACTGGTAGAGTGCCCACCAGTGGGTCGGTGTAGGCATCTTGGATTCATTTAACACTAGGATAGAGGCCAACTATGTTGAATTTTTATTTTATTTTTGTTATTCTTTTGTTTCTTTGAGGATTTCAGAAACTGGATTTTAGTCTTCTTATAGGGTTTTAGCATTTCCAAAAATTATTTTGAATTATTAATTATAAGCTAGTTTTATTCACTACATAGAAGTATACCTTTGAAAACATCCTTTTGAAGTCTTATAAAATCCAATATGAGTATTCTGGCTTAAAACCATAGATTAGAAACTTCATATATATATATATATATATATATATATATATATATATATATATATATATATATATATAATTAAAAATGGTATTTTTTTGAAAATAGATATAGATATATATATATATATAATCCAAAATGGTTATTTTTTTGAAAATGGATATTTATGTGTGTGTGCCTATATACATACATACATACATACATACATACATACATACATACATACATACATATATATATATATATATATATATATTTGTGTGTGCGCACACGTGTTTGTACCTCTCAAAATCTTTGAGTTTTATGCATGCTAATTAGGTGACCTCACCCTATTTATATTCAATGATAATTTGACCCGTTTATTATTTATAATACTCGGGTAAGCTCAAGACTTGATAGGTGTAGGGACTCAATGTCCATGGACATAGGCTAGCTTTTTTGGCAATAGATGTTATGATGTATGTATATATGTATGCATTTATATATGTATATATCTAGTTGTACTATATTATGTTAGTCCTTGTGTACACTATTACGTTTGTTTGAGATTGTGACTCTTGATGTTGTAGGTATTCTTTTGATGCTCAATGGGAGTTAGTGTATATGTTTATATGGGTCTAGAGCTTTTTTATGTTCGCTCACATGCTATATTATGTGATGGCATCTACTATATTTTATCACTGCGATCGGTGGTTTTGTGTTCTCTATTATGTCATATATATACTGTTTTGTTCTGTAACAACCCAAAATTTGAGCTATAATAATTAATTAATGAATTAATTAAATAATAAAATAAGTCTATGAAATTTTCAGAATCGAAATACGGGAGTTGCACCCTTGTGTCCGTTGTGATTTTCTTATCAATTTCCATATATAACTTGTCAAAATATGAGTCAGTATGGGGAATATATGAGAGAAATAAGAAATTGAAAAAATGAAGAAAAAAACAAGGGGTCAGGTAGACCCAAACCTAGGCCAGGTTAACCATAGGGTCGACCCCAAAAGGCCATAGATTCAGACCGCTTGGAGATAAATTCCTGGAAGTTCTTCATGTATTCTTCTTCTTTTCATTTGATTTTGGATGTACTGGTACTTTATGAGAGGGATGATTTTTGTTGTTTATGTACCTTGATGATGTGATTGGGATTGTATCTTTCATGAGACGTGTATTGGGTTTTTAAGACATATTCTGTTTTGAAACAAAGTTTAATTTTAAATGTCTAGTTATTATTTAAATGTTTTCTCTATTTTTATTTATTTTTCCTGTGAATCTTAGTCTCTTTGACGCTTTAGTTATACCTATAATACACCATATTGTATGCCATTTTTGGGTATACTAAAGGGTGTGGGGTGTTTTAGTTGGTATCGGAGCCTAAGGTTACAGGATTCCTAAAAAATTGTTTCAAAAGTAAAGTATTTTTAAAATGTAACATATCTTCAAACCAAAAGTATTTTTCAGAAAGAAACTCTTATTATAGAAATGGTTTTCAAATATAAGAGGGTTTTTATAAATATCCCCTCAAAGTACAGTTCAATCTTCCTTCGAGTCTAAATTTCTTTTCTTTGCATAGAATAGCGGACGTCCCAAATCTTCCAAAGGGTGTCCAAGCAACTGCCTGGTTTCGTAGATACCACCAAGCTACGACACCAGAGGTGCAAGCGCAAACGTCCAATACAGCACCAGTGGGTGGAGATCCCATTAATCCACCTATAACAGACAATTTTTCTAAGCTATGTAAGAACTTCGCTAATCTAGGAGGCAAAATGTTTTATGGCACAGAGGATTTTATGGAGGCACAAGCTTGGTTAAGGAATACAGAGCGGATAATTGGGATGTTAGGATTGTAGGATCGACAGAGAGTTCAGCTTGCATCTTGGCAGTTGAAGAGAGAAGTTCATTAGTCTGAAGCAAGGGATTCTTTCGGTGAAAGAGTATATATACCAGTTTAATGAGCGATCATGGTTTGGAATGGAGCTTTTTAATACACCGCATAAGAAGGCCATCAAGTTTGCTAAGGATTTAAACTAGCCCCTCCAAGGGTTGGCATTGACACATTTATCTATGGGAGCGATGTATGAGCCACTTGCGGAGACGGCTCTCATGTCATATGTTGCTAAGAAAGAAGAAGTTAAGGAGGTTCCTAAATCCAAAAACTCTAAGAAGCAGTGGTGGAAGAATAAGAGGGATAAAGACAAGAAGAAAGTAGGAGGACCTCAAAAGCAGCTCAAGAAACGTGAGAAATGTCATAGTTGTGGATTGGTTTGGCATTTCACTATGGACTGTAAGAAGGACACAATGAAGGGAGGTGTTACAATTATGGGAAACCTGGGCACCTTAGTAGAGCTTGTCCTCAGACGGTAGAGTAGAGAGTAGGTGCACCTACAGCGCAAGTATAGGATTTTGATGCAGCACCTTCTAGTGGACCGGATCGAGGTAGGAAAGTCATGTAGAAGGTCTGATCTCCATTTCGGATTCTCCTATTCGAACTCTTTTTGAATCCGGTGCATCTCATTCTTTCATTTCTAGTTCCTTGGTTGATTGTTTGTACTTAGATATTTCTCTAGTTGTAGACCCTATAGCTGTTTCAAACCCAATAGGAGGATCAGCACATTTATCTATGATTTGTAGAGGTTTGAAATTTTTTATACTAGGCGTAGAGTTTGATTGTGACGCCTGTGTGCTGGGATTTTCAGGATATGGTATGATTTTGGGGGTGGACTGGTTATCCACTTATGGTGCGATATTGGACTACGGGAGGAGAGTTGTTAGACTAGAGACATGTAACAGACAGACTATCGAGGTTTCTTATGATCTATAAGGGTCAGTCGTGTTGAGCTTCCTTTATTCCCTTGATTTATCACTTAGAGAGTTAGATTCAGTTCCATTTGTTAGAGATTTCCCAGATGTTTTTGAGGAGGTTAGAGGGCTACCACCAAGAGAGAGATCGACTTTAGGATCAATCTGAATGACAATGCTAAGCCATTGGCATTGCCCGTGAGACATATGGCTCCTAGGGAGAGTAAGGAGTTAAGTAAGCGGATTGGTGAACTATTGGAGAAAGGTTTCATTAGATGGAGCATATCTGAGTGAGGAGCGCCAGTCATCTTCGCTACAAAGGCGGATGGTTCCCTTCGACTTTTCGTAGACTATAGAGAGTTGAATAAGCTCAAAAAGAAGAACCGTTGTCCACTTCCTAAGATAGAAGATCTTTTTGATCAGTTGGTTGGCTCTTTAGTATTTTCTCAGCATAATTTAGCTACTGGATTTTATCAGCTTTAGGTCACTGACGATAGCATCGATAAGACGACATTTAGGACACCCAATGGATTCTTTGTGTGGTTGGTTATCCCGTTTGGGCTTACCAATTCCCCAACCTATTTTGTAGATTTAATGAGTCGTGTTTTTCGAGATGTCCTAAATAAGTTCGTTGTAATATTTGTGGATGACTTGGTGTTTTCCAAGAGTATGGAAGAGCATGCTATTCATCTTGATGAGGTTCTTTGTACAACTTCGTTTTCATCAGTTGAAAGCAAATTTCTCGAAATGTCACTTTTGGCGTAAGGAGGTGTGTTTCTTGAGGCATGTAGTCTCAAGAGAGGGTTTAGCTGTGGATCCCGCTAAGATAGTAGCAGTACAGGATTGGAAGGCCCCTAAGAACGTTACTGAAGTTAGAAGCTTCCTAAGTTTGGCTGGCTTTTATAGGAAGTTTATCATAGATTTTGCTTAGATTTCGGCACCACTTACTCGCCTAACTAAGAAGAATATGATATCCGTGTGGGACGTAGATTGTGAGGACTCCTTTACGATGCTGAAGAGGGCCTTTACTAGTGCACCAGCGCTAATTTTACCTGACGGAGTTAAGCCTTTTAAAATATACAATGATGCATGTAGGAAGGGTCTTGGAGCAGTATTGATGCAAGAAGGGAGGATAGTATGTTATGGAAGTAGACAGTTGAGAACTCATGAGAAAAACTACTGACCCAGTGGATAATAACAAATGTAGCAAAATGATGGAACGATACAAAGATAACTTGGTGAATTGATGATACCAAATGCCCAAATCCGTTGATCTCTCGAGATATCAAATTCTAGCTATCTTCAACACGTTGATCGCGCACGATGTCGTGTTAGAAGATCTACGATTATTCGACGTTGATCTCACGCATGAGATTCCATGAATCGGCTTCAAATTCGTTGATTCGAGCGCACTCGAATAACCGAAGATGGAGAAAGGAGCTCACACTCAACTTCCAATTTTTAAAGAGGCACAAAGCTCTCAACAAAATTTTATTCAAAATCAATCCATTTTACAATGACAACATGCCCGTATTTATAGATATTTTACAACACACACAGACCAATACATGCGACACACAAGGTAACAAAATACACGACCTAACAACTCACGTGACCTACGACTTAACGACCTAAGCACCAACGACCTAAGAATTTACAACATCACGTTACAACATCACGCGACATAAGTACAACGACCTACAACTTAAGAAATTACAACATATAAGCGACTTAACATCAGGAGCGACCTACGACATAAGCTTCGGTGACCTAAAAATCAGCGGCTTGATTTTCAGCGACTCAAGGTAGTGTGGCATCATGCGACATAAGAATGGAGCGACCTAACCATGGAGCGATCTACGAATGAGCTTCATGCGACCTAAGTAAATGAGCGACCTAAGGATTCAACGCTGCATAGGTTGAATGGTTAACTCGTTAGGTCGCGGCTCAGGTTGATTCTCGCTAGATCGCTTGGGCGACGTATCATAGGTCGCTGGATCATCTTCCACTGCATAACTCGCATACCTCGCTAGGTCGCTGGTCGGCATACGATTGAAGGTAGCTCGCTGATAGCATGAGCGACTTAAGGCGGCCGACTTAAGGCATGAGCGACCTAACGCATAACTTGCTATGTCGTTCAAGGTATAGTGCGCTGCATCATCCTCCCCTGGTTGAAAAGAATTCGTCCCCGAATTCACACTTTCCTCTTCCTCGACAAGCTTGTGCTCATGACACGGAATCAAATGTTTGACGTTGAAAACGTCAGCAGTATGGATGTGATCCGGCAATCTTAACCGATAAGCATTATAATTGATCTTCTTCAAGATTTCTACTGGACCAATCTTTCGAGCTTTCAATTTGTTGTAAATTCCAACTAGAAAACGATCTTTCGTCAATAATGCGTAAACAAAATCATCCTCTTTGAAGTCCACACTGCTTCGCTTCTTATCTGCCAGTTGCTTATACTTCTCATTTGACTTAAGCAATCGTTCATGAACAATCCTGTGACACTCCTGTAACTCATTCATGAAATCACAAGCTCGTTTAACAACCACTTTCTGATGTGGAACTGTCAGCAAATCTAACGGTCCCTTTGGAATGGTTGAATATACTACTTGAAATGGAATGAATCCAGTACTTCGATTAACGGCATGATTACGTGCGAATTCTGCCTGACACAAGTTCACATCCCAGCTCTTCAAATTATCCTTCACAAGACATCTCAACAAGTTTCCCAAAGATCTGTTCACCACTTCCGTTTGCCCATCCGTTTGTAGATGATAGGCGCTACTAAAATTTAGCTTAGTCCAACCATATTCCACAGACTCAACCAAAAATGACTTAGAAATCAAGTATCCCGGTCAGAAACAATGGTCTCAGGTAGCCCATGTAGTCGATAAACCTCTTTAAAGAACAATTGAGCAACACGGACTGCATCGGCGGTCTTTTTACAAGCTATAAAATGTGCCATCTTCGAAAATCTATCCACCATAACATATTTAGAATCATTCCCTCGTTGAGTTCTTGGAAAACCCAAAACAAAATCCATGTAACATCAATCCATGGTCTAGTAGGCACGGGCAATGGCATATACAATCCTGCATTCATAGCCGTTCTTTTGGAAACTTGGCATATGTGACATCTCTGCACAAATCTTTCAACCTCTTTCCTCATGGAAGGCCAAAAATATGATTGAGAAATCAACTTCAAGGTACGATCTCTTCCCATATGACCTTTTTCATGAATTCCTTCACAATCTTCATTCGCAAACTATACTCTGGCATACACAACCGATTTCCTTTGAATAGAAAACCATCTACCAACACATACTCATCCGTCTTCCCTTTCTCAACTTCATCTACAATCTTAGCAAAGTAAGGGTCCTCAACAAACAATTCTGGAAATACATCAAACCCCGTCACTTCAACTCTCATCGTAGTCAACAAATGATTTCTTCTATTCAATGTGTCTGCCACACGATTTGTAACTCCTGACTTATGCTTTACAACAAATGCAAACTGTTGCAAGTATGCGACCCATGAAGCATGTCTGGCTGCAATTTTATCCTGTCCCTGCAAATGTTTCAATGCTTCATGGTCAGTGTACAACACAAACTCTTTATAAAACAGGTAGTGTCTCCAATGCTTTAAGGCTTGGACAATGGCATAGAACTCCAAGTTATAGGTACTGTATCTTGTCTTGGCTCCAGAAAGTTTCTCACTAAAATAAGCAATTGGACGACCCTTTTGACTTAACACTCCACCATTTCCAACTTTAGACGCATCAGTATTCAGCTCAAAGAGTAACTAAAAGTCCGGGTATCTAAGAATCGGTGTTGTAGTCAAAAGTGTCTTGATCTGTTGGAAAGCAAAATCAGCCTCTTCAGTCCACACAAACTGCTTTCCTTTCATACAATCTGTCACTGGTGTCATCACGCTACTGAAATGTGGAATAAACCTTCGGTAGAATGATGCTAAACCATGGAAACTTCTCACTTCAGCTATAGTCCTGGGTTGTGGCCAATCCTTGATTGCTTCAACTTTACCTTGATCCACATGAATACCTTCCTTGGACAACACATGTCCCAAGTATAAAATATTGTGTGTCATGAACATGCACTTCTTTGTTGCCGCGTAAAATTGCTCCTGACGAAGTATCATCAACACTTCCCGCAAGTGTTGTAGATGTTCTTCTGCGCTTCCACTGTATATCAATATATCATCAAAGTATACCACCACGAACTTTCCAATAAACAGTCGAAAGATCTGATTCATCACTCGCATAAAAGTACTAGGTGCATTCGAAAGACCAAATGGCAAGACCAGCCATTCATACAACCCCTCCCGTGTCCTGAAGGCTGTCTTCCATTCATCCCCTAGTCGAATTCGAATCTGATGATACCCACCCTTCAGATAAATCTTTGAAAAGATAACAGCTCCACTCAACTGATCTAACAAGTCGTCCAATCTTGGCATCGGAAATCTATACCTCACTGTAATCTTGTTTAGTGCTCCACTATCTGTACATATTCTCCAAGTTCCATCCTTCTTTGGTACTAACAAGGCTGGTACTGCACAAGGACTTAAACTTTCTTGTACGCGCCCTTGTTCAAGTAACTCCTCCACCTGCCTTCTCAACTCTTCGTGCTCCTTTGGACTCATTCTATAATGTGGTCTATGTGGTAACACAGCTCCCGGAACAAGATCAATCCGGTGTTGTACGTCTCTCAACGGTGGTAATTCTTTTGGTAATTCTTCAGGAAATACATCTTCAAATTCCTTCAACACTGGCTTAACTTCCTTAGGAATTTCAACCGTTTCACTACTTTCACGTCCAATCAACAGAAATACTTTAGGTCCATCCTCTACTTCTTTGACAAACTCCTTCAAAGATAACAGAGTCTTTAGTTCCTCGATTTCCTTCAACTTGCTTTCACTTTGTTGTCTCTTTTTAGGAACTAAAGTGATTCTAGTGCCATTGAACATGAAATTATAGCAGTTAGTCCTACCATCGTGTTGCACGGCTCTATCAAATTGCCAAGGTCTTCCCAACAACAAATGGCATACATCCATATCCACCACGTCACGCCAAATTTCATCCTTATACTTCTTTCTGATGGAAAAAGTTACACAAGCTCTTCGAATAACCTTCACTTCCCCACCTTTCCTCAGCCAAGACAATTTGTAGGGTTTGGGATGCTTCTCTATCTTTAATGCTAACTTCTTTACAGCTTCTGTAGAGATGATGTTATCACAACTTCCTGCATCGATAACAAACTTACAAACCTTTCCCAAAATAGTGCACGTCGATTGAAAAATATTACTCCTCAACCAGCTAGTCTCCTCTTCCTGCTTTGGCGTCAAGCAAGATATCCTCATCATTAAAGAATATCCCTCGTCTCCCGTCAGTAATTCTTCTTCCTCCTCAACTTGTGGTGAATTGGAACATTCTATTTCTACATCCTCATCCTCAAGCTCAGCAACCATCGCTCGATTCTTAGGCCTCGGGCATTCATTGCTCTTATGACCAAACTCCTGACAGTTATAACACTTGAAATTGTTGTTGACCTTGGTCTTAGCAACTTCATTGACAACCGGTTTACTAACAGCCTTGGAAACATTAGTATTGCTACTAACCCCTTTCACCTGATTGATCGAACTTGTAAGCACACCACCTCCTCTTCTACCTTGCTTCTCCCAAGCTAGAGCCTTCTGGTGTGCTTCAGCAACGGATCTTGGATCAAACATATTTACCATATCCTGAATTTGCATTCTCAATCCTCCAACAAATCTAGATGTCAACTGTTCCTCCGTTTCCATGATATCGTTTCTAGCAATCAGTTGATAAAACTCATCTGCATAATCATTTACTGACTTTGTCCCTTGTCTCAAATTCTGTAAGCGCTGATACATAAGAGACTGATAATTATAAGGCAAGAAAGTAGCCTTCATCAACTTCTTCATCTTTTCCCATGAAACATCTTTGACTTTCCCATTCTTTCCCGTGTAAGTTTAGTTTGTTGCCACCATGTCATAGCTCTTCCCCTCAATCATGTAGCAACCAACTTAACTCTACGATGCTCGGGTACTTCCTTGAAGCCAAAAATTTCTTCAACATTTGATAACCAATATAGAAATTCTTCCGCTATCATTCCCCCTTTGAATTTTGGAATCTCTGTTTTCATCCCCGTCTCCCATCGACGATCATCTTCGAAATCTCTATTTCGACTTCGTCCTTGGCCATGGTTTCGACAAAAGCTACTATCACCATCACTGGATTCCTCCAAATTTGACGTATGTCGATGTCGATTCTGACCATCAACATTTCTTCTACCACACACGTCTCTTTCTCCCGAAACTAAAGGTGAAACTCTGTTTCCACTATGGTGCGAAACTGGAGAAGTTCTCCTTTGACTTTGATTCATGTCTCTCATCAACTTCTCTAACTTTCCAATACCTTCATCGAACTTTTCATTGATACGCTGCTCCATTTGCTCAGGTTCTTGTCTTCTATATACATCTTCAACATTTTAAAATCGATTAGCACGTCTCGGAGGCTTGATTATCAACAAATCTCTTTTCCGATCTAACTTTGATATGGTTCGACTTAACTCTGACTTAGCTCGGCTCGGCCTAACTTGGTTTCGACCTAACTTAGCTCGGCTTCGACTTAGCTCTTCAAGCTTTTCAAGCTCCGATACCAAATTGATGCAGCGGAAAATAACAAGTGAAGCAAAACGATGGAACGATACAAAGATAACTTGGTGAATTGATGATACCAAATGCCCAAATCCGTTGATCTCTCGAGATACCGGATTCTAGCTATCTTCAACACGTTGATCGCGCACGATGCCGCGTTAGAAGATCTACGATTCTTCGACGTTGATCTCGCGCACGAGATTCTGTGAATCGGCTTCAAATTCGTTGATTCGAGCGTACTCGAATAACCGAAGATGGAGAAAGGAGCTCACACTCAACTTCCAATTTTTAAAGAGGCACAAAGCTCTCAACAAAAATTTATTCAAAATCAATCCCTTTTTACAATGACAACACACCCGTATTTATAGAGATTTTACAAAACACACAGACCAATACATGCGACACACGAGATAACAAAATACACGACCTAACAACTCACGCGACCTACGACTTAACGACCTAAGCACCAACGACCAAAGAATTTACAGCATCACGTTACAACATCACGCGACATAAGTACAACGACCTACAACTTAAGAAATTACAACATATAAGCGACTTAACATCAGGAGCGACCTATGACATAAGCTTCGGTGACCTAAAAATCAGCGGCTTAAGCTTCAGCGACTCAAAGTAGTGTGGCATCATGCGACATAAGAATGGAGCGACCTAACCATGGAGCGACCTAAGAACGAGCTTCATGCGACCTAAGTAAATGAGCTTCATGCGACCTAAGTAAATGAGTTTCATGCGACCTAATTAAATGAGCGACCTAAGTAAATAGGCAACCTAAGGATTCAACGCTGCATAGGTTGAATGGTTAACTCGTTAGGTTACGGCTCAGGTTGATTCTCGTTAGACCGCTCGGGCGACGTATCATAGGTCGCCGGATCATCTTCCACTGCATAACTTGCATACCTCTCTAGGTCGCTGGTTGGCATACGATTAAAGGTAGGTCGCTGATAGCATGAGCAACTTAAGGCCGCCGACTTAAGGCATGAGCGACCTAACGCATAACTTGCTATGTCATTCAAGGTATAGTGCACTGCATCAACTACCCCACCCATGATTTAGAATTATCTGCTATTATTTTCATGCTCAAGTTTTGAAGACATTACTTGCTAGGAGAGAGATTCGAGATTTTTATTAATTATAAAACATTAAAGTACCTATTCTCACGGAAGGATTTAAACATGAGGCAGTAGCGTTGGATTGAGTTTCTAGCCTTATATGACTTTGAGATAGCTTACACCCTTGGTAAAGGGAACGTAATTGCGGATGCATTAAGAAGGAAGAGAGCAACCTTTAGTCTTATTTTCATGGAGTGGAAAAGCCTAGAGTTTATTTTCACCTTTGATTTTAAGCCCTCTACGGAAATTAACCCTGGATTATTTGCAGCACTTGAGGTTAAGCCTACCCTCATAGATCAGGTTGGCTCAAGGCAGCGAGAGGATTCAGAGCTTATGGATATTTTTGATAATATTAGCAAAGTAGAGGTCTCGAGATATCTCCAATGTTATTCCATTGATAGTAAAGGGGGGCTAAGGAAAGATGGAAGACTTTGTGTCCCCTGCACTAGTGATTTGACGAGAGCAGTTCCAAAAGAAGCACACCATTCTTGAATGACTATTCATCTTTGTGGTGATAACATGTATGGGGACATAAAGAAAGTGTTTTATTGGAGCGCCATGAAGAATAATTTGGAAGGATTTCTAGCTAAGTACCTTGTGTACCGAAGAGTTAAGACGGGGCAGTAGAAACCCGGCAGATTGCTTCAACCATTGGATGTACCCGAATAGAAGTGAGGTAGTGTTTCAATGGACTTCATAGATGGTTTACGCTGATCTAGGCAGGGGAATACTAGTATTTGGGTGATGGTACATCATTTGACTAAGTGCGCCCACTTCATTCTAGTCAAGAGTAAGAGGACAGCACCTTATTTAGCATCCTTATATGTTCGTGAGATGGTCCGATTTCATGGAGTTCCCTCTAGCATAGTGAGCGATAGAGACCCAATATTTACTGGTGAGTTTTGGAGAAGCTTGCAAGAGGCTTTAGGGATGGACTGGTTATCCACTTATGGTGCAATATTGGACTGCAGGAGGAGAGTTGTTAGACTAGACATGTAGTAGACGAACTCTCAAGGTTTCTTGCGACCTATAGGGGTCAGTCATATTGAGCTTCTTTTATTCCCTTGATTCATCACTTAGAGAGTTAGATTCAGTTCCAGTTGTTAGAGATTTCCCAAATGTTATTGAGGAGGTTAGAGGACTACCTCCAAAAGAGAGATCGACTTTAGAATCTATCTGAATGACAATGCTAAGCCATTGGCATTGCCCGTGAGACATATGGCTCATAGGGAGAGTAAGGAGTTAAGTAAGAAGATTGGTGAACTATTAGAGAAAGGTTTTATTAGACGAAGAATATCTGAGTGAGGAGCGCTAGTCGTCTTCTCTACAAAGGCGTATGGTTCCCTTTGACTTTTCGTAGACTATAGAGAGTTGAATAAGCTCACAAAGAAGAACAGTTATCCACTTCCTAAGATAGACGATCTTTTTGATCAGTTGGTTGGCTCTTTAGTATTTTCTCAGCATGATTTAGATATTGGATTTTATCAGCTCTGGGTCACTGACGATAACATCGATAAGACAACATTTAGGACAACTGATGGATTCTTTGAGTTGTTGGTTATGTCGTTTGGGCTAACCAATGCCCCAACATATTTTGTAGATTTAATGAGCCGTGTTTTTCGAGATATCCTAAATAAGTTCGTTGTAATTTTTGTGGACAACATTTTGGTGTTTTCCAAGAGTGTGGAAGAGCATGTTATTCATCTGAGGAGGTTCTTTGTATAGTTCGTGCTCATCAGTTGAAAGCAAATTTCTCAAAATGTCACTTTTGGCATAAGGAGGTGTGTTCTTGGGGAATGTAGTCTCAAGAGAGGATTTATCTGTGGATCCCGCTAAGATAGTAGCAGTACAGGATTGGAAGGCCCCCAAGAACGCTACCGAAGTTAGAAGCTTCCTAGGTTTGGATGGCTATTATATGAAGTTTATCAGAGATTTTGCTAACATTTTGGCACCGCTTACTCGCCTAACTAAGAACAATACGACATTCATGTGGGATGTAGTTTGTGAGGATTCCTTTGCGATTCTGAAGAGGGCCTTTACTAATGCACCAGTGCTAGTTTTACCTGACGGAGTTAAGCCTTTTACAATATACAATGATGCATGTGGGACGGGTCTTGGAGCAGTATTGATGCAAGAAGGGAGAATAGTATGTTATGGAAGTAGACAGTTGAGAACTCATGAGAAAAACTACCCCACCCATGATTTAGAATTAGCTGCTATTGTTTTCGCACTCAAGTTTTAAAGACATTACTTGCTAGGAGAGAGATTCGAGCTTTTTACTAGTTATAAATCACTAAAGTACCTATTCTCACAGAAGGATTTAAACTTGAGGCGGCAGCGTTGGATGGAGTTTCTAGCTTCATATGATGAGATAGCTTACACCCATGGTAAAGGGAATGTAATTGCAGATGCATTAAGCAGGAAGAGAGCAAACATTAGTCTAATTTTCATGGAGTGGAAAAACCTAGAGTTTATTTTTCACCTTTGATTTTAAGCCCTCTACGGACATTAACCCTGGATTATTTGCAGCACTTGAGGTTAAGCTTACCCTCATAGATCTGATTGGCTCAAGGCAGCAAGAGGATTCAAAGCTTATGGATATTTTTGATAAGATTAGCAAAGGAGAGGTCTCGAGACATCTCCAACGCTAGTCCATTGATAGTAAAGGGGGGCTAAGGAGAGATGGAAGATTTTATGTCCCCTGCACTAGCGATTTGATGAGAGCAGTTCTAGAAGAAGCACACCATTCTCGAATGACTATTCATCTTTGTGGTGATAAAATGTATAGGGACATAAAGAGAGTGTTTTATTGGAGCGCCATGAAGAAGAATGTGGAAGGATTTGTAACTAAGTGCCTTCTGTACCAAAGAGTTAAGACGGGGCAACATAAACCTGGCGGATTGCTTCAACCATTGGATGTACCCGAATGGAAGTGGGGTAGTGTTTCGATGGACTTCATAGATGGTTTACCACGATCAAGGAAGGGGAATACCAATATTTGGGTGATTGTAGATCGTTTGACTAAGTGCGCCCACTTCAATCTAGTCAAGAGTAAGAGGACAACGCCTCATTTGGCATCCTTATATGTTCGTGAGATGGTCCTACTTCATGGAGTTCCCTCTAGCATTATGAGCGATAGAAACCCAATCTTTACTAGAGATTTTTGAAGAAGCTTGCAAGATGATTTAGGGACGCATCTTAGATTGAGTACGACCTATCACCCCAGACGGATGGCTAAACGGAGAGAGTTAACAAAGTTCTTGAGGATTTGTTGAGGATGTGCATTCTTGATTTTGGAGGAACTTGGGAAGAGTAACTTCCTTGAGTGGATTTCACATATAATAATATTTTTCAGGCTAGCATTGAGATGACACCTTTTGAAGCTCTTTATGGAAGACCTTGCAAGTTGCCTTCGTGTTGGTTGGAATCTACAGAGAGATTGTTACTAGGTCTAGATATGGTTAGAGAGACTTTGAAAAAGATTGATTTGATTAAAAGGAGTATGAAGACGGTCCAAGATAGACAGAAATCCTATGCAGATAAGCGGAGAAGGGATATTGAGTTTGAGATAGGAGATTTGGTTTTCTTTAAGGTGTCTTCGCTAAGAAAGGTAGTGAGGTTTGGATCAAGTAAGAAACTTTCTCCCAGATTAGTAGGACCATTCTCCATTGTGGAAAGAGTATGAAAGATGGCATATCAGATAAAGCTACTGGAGAGGCACGCGGAAGATCACGATGTTTTTCATGTTTTGCACTTGAGAAAGTGCTTGAACGATTTAGCAGAGGTAGTAGAACTAGTCAACTTGAGGAAGTTGAAGTGGAGAGAGAAGCATCAGTTCATCGCATTCCTACCAAAATTATTGGTTGTGATATCAAGAAGCTTAGGAATAAGGAAGTACCTTTGGTTAAGGTGCAGTGTGGAGACAGTATTGAGGATGGTACGTGGGAGGCTGAGGAGAAAATACGTACCTCTTATCCGCATCTTTTCAATGGTACGTCTTGAATTTCCTATTTACATCTTTCGTTTTGAATAGGATCTTTCCTTTAGTATCATCTGGGAGGGTGGACCTTAGGATTTAACCTATGGATGTTAGGATTGAATGTAAACATGTTACTAGAACATGTTATGTATGTTGGACGCTAGTGGTTGCAAGTGTTTGCTAATGGATGCTAATGGACGCATATATATACACTAGGCACTATTATCTCTTAGGGATCGGCCTAACTAGGTCACTAAAACATATGCATATGGATTTATGTGCATTTGCATTTTCATTCTATTTCCATGGTTGCTATAAATGGATGATTATCATATGATTGTTGCATTTGGATGATGATTGTAGCACGTATGTAGAACTATCAGTTATCATTAGGGAATTTGCATTCATTTGGATATATGGCACGGACTTGATTGCATTAAAAGGAGGTCGACTGAATAAGTAGACCGCCTAATCTTTTGCATCAGTTAAGGGCATTGACACGACACTGTTGCATATAACATAAATTGCATTAGAAAGCTTAAGGACAATTGATGATGGTTGAACATGTGGTTGTAGAATTTTGATAAAACTATTTATTTCATTCTTCTGTCCTTGGATATTTTGGGGACAAATCCTTTAAGGAGGGGAGAATGTAACAACCCAAAATTTGAGCTATAATAATTAATTAACGAACTAATTAAATAACAAAATAAAATTTTTAAATTGTCAGAATCAAGCTACAGGAGTTACACCATTGTGTCTGTAGCGATTTTCTGATTAATTTCCATATATAACTTGTCGAAATCCGAGTCAGTATGGAGAAGATATGAGAGAAATAAGAAATTGAAAAAAAAAAAATAACAAGGGGTCAGGTCGACCATAACCTAGGCCAAGTCGACCCAAAGGTCGACCCCCGAAGGCCATAGGTCGATCGCCATATGAGATTGGTTGACCCGCTTAATTCTTGAACGTTGTTCCGTTCGTACATGTCATATTTTGATTTTTCTTCAATCCTGTGCATTCATTGTGGTTGCACCAGATTTATTCTTCAAATCCAATGGCCTGAGATTCCTAAGCTACACTATAAATAAGACCCTAGACCTACCTACTTATTTTTTTCATTCATATTTTCTCCCAATTGGCTTCATTACCTGAGGCTGGACCCTAAAAAGAAATTTTTTCTTGGGAGGATATATTTTAATGAAAATATTCTACGCCCTAGTAGTGGATCCGGGAAGGCCAAAATTAATTTAAAATAATAGGGTTCTCAATAGTTGTAGTTTTTCTGCAAATTTGAGACAGTTTTTATATAAGTTATTTACAGTTAGTTTTTAAAGTTCTTTTCAGTCTATTTTATTTAGCTACTTTTATTCAGCTATTTTATTCAGTTATTTACAGTTATTGTATTTATTTACATCTTTTTTACATTAGAATTTAGCCTGTAAATGTTAGTTTCTTTTTATCCCTTTTTACGCGAATATAATATAAGAATATTAAAAAGAGGAGAACTTGCTAATATGGATTAAATAGAAATAAACACGGAATTCATAGAAATTAGATGTAAAATAAGAAAGAACTGTAATAAAAAGAAGATAGATTGAAATAGGAAAATTTAAGGCATTTGCAAGCAAAACTAAAAGGATGGAATAGAAGAGTAACAATTATAACATAGTTTATAATTAAGTAGTAAGAATAGAAAAGGCTTATTTTAAAACTTAGATTAAGTTAATAAGAAAATATAGCAGAAATAACAGAAGAGACTTATTTTAAAACTTACACTAAGTTAATAGGCAAACAAAGAAGAAGGGCCCGTACCAATAGCATTCCCTTTCAGCCAGGTACTAATGGTCTCACAATAGTTAGGTGAGGCAGGTACACGCTTATGCTAATTAGAGTACATAAGTGGCCAATAGATAGAAGCTTAAATCTAGGGATTTGGGCAAGGGGCACAAACTAGAATTTGTTTGTTAGGACCAGTACCAATAGCACTCCTTTTAAGACTATGACTGATGGTCCCACAACACTTAGGTGAGGCTGGGCAGCATTCCCTTTCAGACTAGGACCGATGGTCTCACGACATTTAGGTGAGGCTAGACACGCTTATGTTGATTGGGGGTAAATAAGAGGTCAAAATTGGGGGCAACAGTTAGTGTGTACCGATGATGACCGAACGTGCGGCATCGTTTAAGGTAGATAATTCGCTACTGAATGCCAAGCGCTAAATATGTGTCTTTTGCTGTGACCAATAGGATTGGTTCATAGCGGCACAACAGAGATAGAACGCCGATCAATGGGTAGAATTAGGATTTCAGCCTAATTAAAGTGGGATTAAAGTTTCAACCTAATCACAGCAATCTAAAACAAGCGCAATCACTCATAATCAAAGCAAACAGAATCAGAAACAGTATTTTATCCCAGTTTTATCTTTTTTGCATTTTCCTTTCCATATTAGAACTATTGCTTAGTCTATTATCTTTATCTTGCTTAAGAATGCTAGTAATTACTTTCACTCACCAGACTTATAGTCTGACCCACTCCTCTATTCCCACTTTTCCTCCATAGGCCAGCAGAATCAAGCATAGTAGATTTAGACCGCTTGGAGATATATTCCAAGAAGTTCTTTATGTTTTATTCGTTTTCTTTTCAGATTTCTTTTCATTCGACTTTGCATGCACTGGTAATTTATAAGAGGGATGATTTTTATTGTTTATGTACTCTGATGATGTGACAGAGATTGTATTTTTCACGAGACATGTGTATTTGGTTTTTAAGACATATTCTGTTTTGAAATAAAGTTTAATTTTAAATGTCTTGTTACTATTTAAATGTTTTCACTGTTTTATTTATTTTTCTTGTGAATCTTAGTCTCTGTAATGCTTTAGCTATACCTGTCATGCACCATATTCTTTGGTATGCCCTCTTTGGATATACTAAGGGGTATGGGGTGTTTCACGTTCTATATTAACCAATGTGTTATTAATTTGTGCTGATACCGTACTCATCAGATATGTATATATGAGTCGATGTTAGCTCAAAGAATGGTCGCTCCTAACAAGATTTATTCTCTATATTACTAGACAATATTACAACATAATATTCTTTTGTAGTACGGGTGTAAAGGTAGGGCATTAGAGTTTGGTATCAGAGCAGTTCAGAACATATAAAATATAAAAGGCATGAATCTTGGCCTAAAAAGCCTTAGAGTCTCATCCATTAGGGTGAAGGATAGACTTTAGAGTTTATTTCCTATTAGGAGTAGGTAAATGATTATTTAGGAATAATCATCGAGATGTATTTATGAGATTTTTGTCTTGTTATATGATTTGTTATTACAAACTATAACTAAATTTTAACCTCACTTGTGGTGGGAGTTAGATAGGGCTTATAGTAGGTTACTTATCCTGATACTGAGCCGTTTAGTGGTCCCAATTAAGAGGGAATATTTATGACTACCCAAAAGATCATGGAGCCAGTTAGCAATGTTCGGTTATCTAGTTTATCCCTATAGATCCTCTTACACACAAGGCACATTTTGTTTGCATATGTAGTTACTATCACCATCTAAGATGAAAGAAGTTTAAGGTTACAGATGGCGTTGTAGGAGTTTAGGCATGGTTGTAGACGTGCGAGCATACTTTTACTCATATGGGATTATCTAATATGCATAGGGTGCAGGTAGCTTCGAGTCAATTGTAGGAGAGGGCTCTAGACTAGTATGATTTGTTAGCAGTAAAGATTGATGAGGCAGAGTTGTCTTGGGGGAAGTTCAGAACCTACTTGGAGATGAAGTTCTTTCCTGAAGTGGAGAAAGTGCCACTAGTTTGGAATTTTATTGACCTTAAGCGGCAAGGGTCTTCATTTGTTAAGTATGTGGCGAAGTTTGAAGCGTTGTCGAAGTACAGGGTGGATATTATTAATACAACTCTAGAAAATAAATAGAAAATTGTATATGGGTTGAGAAAGATTTTAAGAAGATGTTCTTGCCTAAGCTTGAAGTCACATTCAAGAAGTTGGTTGATACTGCTCTTGGATTAGAAGAAGCTGAAAGGGATTTTAAATATGGGACCCCTCGGCCGAAAAAGGGTTTCAATTAGAAGAAGAAGCCGTTTTGCAGATTTTAAGCCCAGATTCCAAAAAAGTAGCCAAAGAAGTGAGGTTCCAATTTCAATAATTTTAGTTGTGATTTGCATGAATGTTTCAATTATGGTGATATATGCCATTTTGTCTGAGACTAGTCAAAGCCTAAGGCTTGACAATATTGCAAAAAAGAGGGTCATCTTATTTGTGTAGTACCCCTATTTTTAGTTTAGCATTATTCAGAAAATTTAATTGGATAATTAAATAGAATAATGTAGTAGAATAATAGGAATGAGATTTGATAGTTAAATATGTCGGGGTTTAATTAATCAATAAGTAAGGTTGTATTAAACATATAAAAGAAGAGAATAATTGAGAGGGGAAAATTCAGAATGGAACCTTATGTCACCCCTAAATCCTCCGTCCCTCTCATCCATATATATTCTCATGTCAAAATTCATTAAGTAAAAACACAATACAAGGCTGACCATTAACAAGGATGATTAGAAGAGGGAAACTAAAGAGCTCAAGGGAAAAGGCTAGGGAGAGTTAATCTCAATCAAATCTCAATCTCATCATCAATTTAAAGTGAATAATAATTAACCATATCTATTTTTTGTTTAGATTTGGTTATGATTAATTTCTGAATTGATCTTGATTTTTTTGCCATGTTATGGATAGTTGATCATTGTTTGGATAGAATAACGATTTATAGAAATTTTATGGAATTATCATGATAGGTTTTAAAGGTAAAACTTAAGTTTTTAATCTTCAATTGATTTGATTTTCTGATACGTTATGTAAAACATTATTTTGGAGACGGATTTTTAATTTCATAATTTTCCAAGTTAATATGAATATTTTTAAATTTCTTAAGGAGGAAATGACCTTTATTTTGGGTTTTAATTATTAAAAATAATTAAATAATGATTTTGGTATGGAAATTTTATATGAGAAAGAATATGTTAATTCTGATTTTTAGTGATTTTTGGAATTATGATTTTTCGTGAATTTAATAAGCTAGAAAAGCTTATGATTAAATTAAATGATAATATTATTAATGGGTTCGAAATGGATTTAGAAAGATAATAAAATTTGACTTATAGCAGTTTTCTGAAAAGAAATTTTGTAAATTATTCTTTCATCCAATCAAAAGTTGATAAGGGTTGAGAGTCGGTGAAAGGTAATTACTTTTAATGGAAATAAAACAGTTTTCAGGTTAATTACGACATTGCCATGTCGCCAATATGTACGTCGAAGTCCATGATCGTCGATATCAATGTTATGGCTATGAGTTTCAATGTCAACATAGACAGAAGCATATGGTGACTACCTAAGTAGTTATGAAATGATTTTGTCAATGTTTATGTATGAATAAAGGATTATGGCATCCTATAAGTTTCGAAATTACGATCATGTAACTTACTAGGAGCCAATCAACATCCCTTGTTCTTTTGTTTTTAAAATCCATAACATACGGTATTGATGCCATGAATTTTATGCCGCAAGTCAACGATTCCAATATAAAATTATTTTATGGCACTAATGCCGCTAAAATGTGGTTTCAATAAAATATTGATATCGTGAGTTTTCCATGTTGTCATTCTATGTTTTGCGGCATAATAGCCAAAGTATAATATTTTCAATATACCTATATTGATGCCATAAGTAATTAATTTCGACTCAAAGTATTGATGCCATGGTTTATCAATATTGGCATTTTTTTGTTTCCTTGTTTTCAGCAACCAAGCCATGCGACATTGATGTCGTGTCCTTTCATTTCAAAGAAAATGCCTTATAGGCTGATAAGCCTTACTTTATGTCAACCACAAGTCACGATTTAAAAGGTGGGATAACCTATGTTTGGAATAAGTCGGCAACCTTGTATTTCGACCAGAAACTTTTATACTTGATAAAATCAACATTTTTGTTTTTGAATCCTGGAAAGCGGATCGACGTTGTTTGTAGCGACATGAATGTCACGAGTATTTATTTCATGTGGATATATAATTACTTCAACTTGCCACATCTTTATGAATTTGATATCGATCAAAGGGGTACTAATGCATACTATATCGACGCCTTATAAGTTTAAGGATCTATAGACTAATTGGCGATACCAATAGACATAGGGTGGGGTACTTGAGTGAATAAGATTAATTGTAATTTAAATTGAGAAGTGATGGGTTCATAGTTATACATGAAAAAATATGATATATATGATATGATGGATAGTCCGTATAATGCTAGAGATGGACAGCCTCTATATGGTTCATGATGGATTCATAATCATCCTAAAAAACTATGATATGTGTGATGGATAGTCCATATAATTTTGAATAAATGGAACATATGTGATGGATAATCCATATAATATTAAGATAAATGGAATATGTGAGATAGTAAGTCCATATAAATATAAGATGGACAGTAAGATTAAATTTAGATGAACGGTCGAATGAAATTGAGACAGATAGTCAATTAAGTTAGGATAGGTAATCTATTATATGATTTTGGAGAGGGTAAGGGAGTGGATAACACTATGAAGATAGATTAGCCAAACTTATCTATATTGCATGCCTATAGATGGTTATTTTTGTGTTCTAACCATTATGGTTGCAGGTGCATGAATTTTGATGATCATATTGGTTAAGATACTAGAGAGGGGAAAACGCGTTCCATTCAATGGCATATGATTAATCTTTTGTTTTTAATTAAATCGTAAAACATATATACTATTAAATCGAAAATTATTATTTGATCAATAGTTGAAAACAAAATTATATTTTTTTTGGTAAAAAAGTTCAAATACACCCAAACACATACATATGTATTTTATTTTGAAAAAAATGCAAATTACTTTATTCATACATGGACTAATTAGATACACATATAAACATATACATATAAGTAGATATTAGTTAAAATAAGAACATATATATTAAAATAATTTCAAAAATGAAATTTAATTTTTTTTAATTGTAATAGCGGAAACTAAAAACATAAAGAAGAAGATGGGAAGCAAAATAATAAATATATATATGTTTAAATAAACATGTACTTTTTGATCCTATCGATTATCGACACCTTGGTTGTTAGCAATCTCTTCAAACTCCAAATTCCTTGTCCTTAAATACAGGATGCAAATATTTCTTCTAGGCTTTAATAAAAAAATTCTTTCTTTTGGATACGAAGGCTAGAGTTTTCTATTTATTGTTGTATCTAGAGAAAAGAGAAAGAGGAGTTATAAATACTAAACCATAACTCCATACATGACATAAATCAAAATCTTTCATACAACAAAATCCCTAGCCCACATTTATACATAACATGGTCGCCCCAAGGGTTTTATGGGTTCCAAGCCAATAATTTAATAGTTAAATTAATTATTTAATTAGTTTAATTAATTATTATTTGAATTAAATAATTATACATCGTATAAATTAATTTTCAGGCTTTAGATAAATAATTAAAATGCTAGAAAAATCAATACAACATTTGTATTAATTTTATTACTGGTTAATAACATTTATAACTAAATTTCAATTCTGTGAATAAATAATTAAACTGGGGGAAATTCTATGAATATTGGAGGAACTAATCTCGTGGCCCTAGTTGGCAATAACTATTCCAACCTGAGCAGAGATTATACCAGTCTTGATGGGAAACCATTTTTGTGAACAGAGGATGCAATTGAAGTACAAAAACTAGTTATTGCATTGTGAAAGGATCTTTGCTGACTTGGGATAAATGATGAGTAGAAGAGGAGACTTTCCTCTAGACAGTTACGAGGAGCATCCCTTCATTGGTGGAACAGTATTACCGTTGTATTTCCCGAGGAAGAGTTGACTTGGGTAAAGTTTCGTAGGAGATTCGAAGAGAGGTTATGGTCTAAAATTGCCAAGTCGTTATTTCTGAGAAAGTTCATGAACTTAGTGCAGGGTGAGATATCAATGATTGAGTATGCTACGAAGTTTGATGAGTTGTCCAGATACGAATATGCTACCGTTGACACCATCATCAAAAGAAGCGAAAAGATTATTCGAGGATTAAGACCCGGGATTGCTATAACAACTGTGTCACATCTCCGTGATCCAAGTACAGTTGTAGTGAAGATGGCAATCCGAAATGAAGAGATGCCTTCTATTTATGGAAAGGAGAAGCAGGTTGAAACCCAGGGTTTTCAGGGTAAGAAGAGGAAATTCTTTAAGAAGAAAGGAGTTCAGAAAGGAGGATCTTCCAAGAAGGCAAAAGCTAATCTGGTATGTTTTGAGTGTGATAAGAAGGGACATTATGCCCATGAATGTCGAACTAAAAAAGGAAAAAAGTTTGCAGATAAAAACGAAGTGAAGTGCTTCAAATATGACAAGATTGGGCATTACAAGAATCAGTGTCTGGAACTAATCAAAATGAACAAGGGAAAGGTCATGTTGTAGGACAATCGTTTGCTAGACTAACCCGCAGCTGAGAAGGAAAAGACTGTGATGGAAGTTACGTTTTTGATTCATAGTATACTAATTAGGGTACTATTTGGTAGCGGTGCATAGCATTCATTTATATTTCAGTGTTTCTTAGATAAGTTATGTTTAGAACCCGCATACTTGTTACTTTCTCAAGGGTTGCGAATCTCGTAGGAGGGTATGAAACTCTAGGGATGAGATGTGACCAGTTAGAACTTAAGTTGTTAGGTCATAAGTTTGCATGCAGTTTGTATGTTTTTGATTTTGTAGGCTTCGGGATCATTTTAGGCATGGATTGGTTAGAAAGATATGATGCTAGGATATTTTACCAAGATAGGAAAATATCGCTAAAGTACCCTAATATTCATAACTGAATTATATACTCGATGGAGAAATTAGACTCAAGTGCTTGTGCATTGTTGAGTGCAATGGAAGTAGGAGAAGAGTTGAATCGGGTTTTGGTAGAAAGAGGGTTTGCAGATGTTTTGAGTCGGTCATAGGACTACCACCGAAATGATCCATTGAGTTTCAGATAGATCTTGTGCTGCGAGCAAAACCTGTAAGTAGACTACCTAGCTGGATGACACCGACCTAGATGAAGGAATTGAAGGTGCAGCTTGTGGATTAAGAAGGGAAGAATTTTATCAGACCAAGCAATTCCCCCTTGGGAGCGGCTGCGGTATTCGTGAAGAAACCGGATGGGTCGTTAAGGATGTGTATCGACTATCGTAAGTTGAATGAGAAGATGATCAAGAATAGGTATCATTTGCCGAGAATCCATAATTTATTTGATCAATTGATTGGAGCCAGAGTATTTTCCCAGTTGGATTTGGTTACAGGTTTCCATCCACTAAGAGTGGTAGAGGACAGTATTCCATTGACGGCGTTTCGGACTAGGTATGGTTCGTACGAATGGTTAGTAGTGTCATTCGGGTATACTAATGCGCCAGCTTTCTTATGGATTTGGTGAACCGGATTTTCCGAAAGCACTTGGATAGGTTCATGTTAGTATTCATAGATGACATTTTAATATACTCTAAGGATGATAGAGAGCATGAAGTTAACCTTAGAGTAGTGTTTGAAATGCTGAGGCAGCATTAACTGCAAAGTTTTCAAAGTGTCATTTCTGGAAGAAAGAGGTTAAGTTTTTTGGTCACATGGTCTCAGAGAAGGGTTTGTCGGTAGATCCATATAAGATCGAAGCTGTTAACAACTGAAATAGACCAAAGATGGTAACCGAGATGAGAAGTTTTCTTAGACTTGCTGGCTATTACTGGAGGTTCATTAAGGATTTCTAACGGATAGCGGTGCCTTTAAATAAGTTAACCAGGAAGAATGTAAAGTTTATTTGGTCAGACAAATGTGAGGAAGCCTTTCTTAAGTTAAAGCATATGTTGACCAATGCACATGTACTAGTAGTTCCAAATGGAATCAAGGATTAGTGGTGCATACAGATGTATGTGGAATCGAGTTAGGAGCTGTGTTAATGTGGAATGGTAAAGTTATTGCATATGCTTCACGACAGCTTAGACCAGATGAAGTGAGATATACTACTCATGATTAAGAGTTAGCAGTGATCTTCGCACTGATAGTATGGAGACATTATCTGTTATGGGAGAGATTTGAGTTACACATAGATCATAAGTCAATATTTATTCTCTTAGAAGGATTTGAATATAAGACAGCAGAGATGGCTGGAGTTTTTAGCAGCATATGATTTTGATTTTGATATAGAGTGTATTATGATAGCATTGGAAGATCTACAATCAAGTGCTAGTGGTTTTTTATTTACTATTGAGGTTCAAGACAAAGATGAGATTGCTAAGATACCTGTTGTACAAGAGTTTGTTGATGTCTTTAAACCCATGATTGGTTTGCCACCAAAATGAGTAGTAGAGTTAGAATTGATCTAATACTAGACGATGAACCTATCAGCAGACCAGTATCCAGAATGTGCCCAAAAGAGATAGAAAAGCTAAGAACTCAACTTGAAGATTTGGAGAAAAAACTTCACTCATTCGAATAGCTCACCTTAGGGCACATCTACAATCTTTGTCAAGAAAGCTGAGGGATCGTTGCGACTCTCCGTCGATAACTAAGCTGACCATTAAGACTCGGTATCCATTACCCAGGATTGACTATTTTGATAACCTAAGTGGAGAAAAGATTTTTTCTCCGCTTGATTTAGCAACTGGATTCCATCAGTTGTGTGTGGCTAAAGAGAACATTCCAATGATGGCCTTTAGGATGAGATATGGATCCTATGAATGGCTGGTCATGCCTTTCAGGTTTAAGGAATGCTCTAGCATATTTTGTTGACCAAAAGAACCGAATATTTTGGAATTATTGGATAAATTTGTCATGGTCTTTATCGACGATATCCTTATACATTCTAGAACTGAAGAGGAGCATGCAGTGCATTTGAAGACTATTTTACAAACTGAGGGAACATCAGCTAAAGGCTAAATTTTCCAAATGCCACTTCTGACAACGAGAGGTAAAGTTTCTTGGACATATTATTTCAGAAAAGGGGTTATCCGTTGGTCCAACCAAAACTGAAGCGATTAATAATTAGAAGCGACCTGAGACAGTGACCGATATACGCCTTTTTTAGGTTAGTTGGATATTATATGAGATTTATCAAAGATTTTTCCAAGATAGAAACTTCATTAACTAAACTAACTTGGAAAGGATTGAAGTATGTATGGACAAAGGAGTGTGAAGAAGCTTTTTTGAAGTTGAAAGAGTTGTTAACCAATGCACCTATCCTAATTGTTCCTGTTGGAAATAAAGACCTTGTTGTCCATACAGATGCTTGTGGAGCAGGATTACGAGCTACATTAATGCAACCTGATAGAGTTGTAGCTTATGCTCCGAGATAGCTAAGACCACATGAAGTGAGGTATGCTACACATGACTTGGAGTTAGTAGCAGTGGTGTTTGATTTGAAGATCTGGCACCATTATTTGTTAGGCAAATGATTTGTGCTATATACGGATCACAAGTCATTAAAGTATCTCTTTACTCAAATGGAATTGAATATGCGTTAGTAATGGTGGATGGAATTTCTAGCAGCATATGACTTTGAGATCCATTATACACAAGGAACAAGTAGTAAGGTTGTTGATGCACTAGGCAGAAACCACCAAGCGGTAGTATCCTTGATGTTAGCCGAGCGTCGAGATTTAGAGCTATTGGCACATTGTGATATTCGAGATAGAAGTGCACTAGATGTTTCTAACTATATACTTGCAACTATGGAAGCAAGATCTAGTTTGATTGAAGAGATCGCATTAAGATAGATGGAAGAACCAATCGTTGCTAACCATGTACAACGATTAATGGATGGAATAGATGTCAATGATTTGAAGGAATTCAAATTAGATTCGACTGGTTGTCTTTAGAAGAATGGAAGACTTTGTGTACTAGATAACATTGATCTTCAAAGACAAGTTTTGGATGATTCACATTATTCTAGATATATAATACATCCAGGTGGAACAAAGATGTATGTGGACCTGAAAATGCTTTTCAATTAGGATGGTATGAACCAAGACATTGGAGAGTATGCGAAGAGATATGTAACTTTCTAGTTAGTTAAAGCCGAGCACCAGAAACCCAACGGGCTACTTTTACCTCTGCAAGTACCATTATGCAAATAGGATGGAGTATCGATGGATTTTATCAATGGTTTTTCATGTTCGAAGCAGGGTAATGAGAGTATATGGGTTATTGTGGACATACTCACTAAATCAGCACACTTTATTCCTGTGAAGTCAAAGTGAACAACGAAGTATTTTGCTAAACTTTATGTAAAGCAAATCAATCGACTTCATGGTGTGCCAACTAACATAGTGAGTGATCGTGATCCTCTCTTCACAAGTGCATTTTGGAAGAATTTGTAAGGAGCTTTAGGTACGAAGTTGAATTCTAGTATTGCCTACCATTCGCAAATGGACAGTCGGACTGAAAGGGTAAATAAAGTACTAGAATGCCTTCTTCGTGCATGCATATTAGATTTTGAAGGTACTTGAAAAGATTACCTTCCTTTAGTGAAATTTTCTTATAATAACAGTTTTTAATCTAGCGTAGGCACATCACCTTTCGAAACTCTATTGGGAGACCGTATCGTTTGCTAACATGTTGGTTGGTGACCGAAGATAAGCTTGTTTTGGGTCCAGACATGATTTGAGAAGCCAATGAGCAAATTGAATTTATTAGAGCAAGAATGAAAGAAGCATAGGATCGCTAGAAATCTTATGCCAGTCGAAGACGGAAGCCATTGGAATTTGCTATTGGAGATCTTGTATTTGTCAAAATATCACCATTTAAGGGAGTGATGGGATTAAGCAGGATTAGGAAACTATCTCCAAGATACATTGGTCCTTATCCAATTTTAGAATTAATTGGATATGTAACTTACATAGTCGAGCTATCGGCTCATCTCTTTGGAATACTAATGCATTTAACATTTCAAAGCTAGGGAAATGCGTACATGATCCTAATATGATTTTAGAGCCAAAGCAGATAGAAGAACTACATATTAAACTTGACCCGACTGTTGTCAACAAGCAGATTCGTATTGTTGCTACAGAAGTTAAGAAGTTAAGGAATAAGAATGTACCACTTATTAAAGTTTAGTGGTCGAATAATCCGAAAGACTGCACTTGGGAGACCCAAAAGTGTATGTAGCAACATTACCCAAAACTGTTTAAGGCTCCGACTGAGTCAGATATGACGTATAGTCAATATTACTTTACACACACACACACATACTGCTCTATCGCTTGCTCGTGTGAATTGTATGCAATTGTTGCTTATGAATGATATAGATATTTTTATACTAGAAGTGGTTGTTATAGTCTCCTTGAATGGGAACTGTGAGGATGCAATTCATGTAAGGAAGGGAGTTTTGTAACTGCCCGAACTTTTAGTCCGGAATCAATCAAGAAAATAAGTAAGTAATCGATAATTAAATAAATAATCAAGCGAATTAAAGCGATGTAAGTTGTCGATATGTCCTATGGACTATCAGAGGAAGCATACATGATTATACAGTCGAAAGTTGTATTAAAGAAAATAATATATCATAAAGCACTTTTAAGTAATAATTTGATTAAAAATGATTTAAGGTGTTAAATTGATTTAATTTGATCCTAATGAGTATAATTAGTTAAAATAAGAATGAAAGTCTTATTAATGTGTAAAAAGCAAATAAAAACGAGTTTTGACTAAAAACATCATTTATGACATGTTATGTTAATTTTGACTAAAAGTAAAGTATAAAAAGAAATTTAAGTGAAATAAAAAGAAAATAATTATTTTTTAATATATTAAATTGATTTCAAATGGTTGTATCATGTTAAAACAAAGTTTAGAAGTATAGAAATCACAAACACTAAACATTTACTTGGAAAGGCAAAATTGCGCTTTTGTGCAACATGAGATGATTTTGTGCATGATGTTGCAAATAGAAGTAAAGATAAAGTAAAAATTAAAATATAACTTAATTTTATAAACTAAATAAATTTTGTAAATGTAATAAAAATGTATAATTTACTTATATTTCACAAAATCATTTTTTGTATGCATGTTTTGTCAAAATTTTGTTAAACTACTTTTGTTAATTTGGAGTTAAATTGCTTTGTGAATGAATGATTTGTCCTTAGTTTTGTACAGGAAATTAAAACATAAATGATGGTTTAGGAGAGTATATGTGTATGGGTTCATACAATGAAGGTTTAGACGTAGAAAAAGTTAAGCGAAAGGTAAAAGGAAAAAAAATTATAGCATGGGTTGTCATTATGAGAGGCCCAAGCCCAAATTGGTAGCTTAAGTCTATGAATTAAGTATCTAGAGATTTCTTGACCGAGTGCTTTCTTTTGTATCCAGGAAGCAACTTTGCGTTTCCAACTTCATCATTGTTCTACTTTGTGAAAGAGTGCACAGAAAGCTTGTTCATCCTCCCTCTCTAAAAATAAAAATAAAATAGATATAAAATCCTAAAAATTACAAAATTTAAGTATGTTAGTCTCTATACTATACTAAACCATTAATTATATAGAAGCTTTCATTTTGATCAACAATTGGAGCCAAAGAAATTTTCAAAGGGAGGGAAAGCTAGTGTAAAAGTGTAATAGAAGAAAAGAAAAAAAAAAGTGTTCTGGTTGCTACTTTAAGAGCATCATAGGTGAATGAAACTTTATAATTTTCGTTTTTAATCTTTTTATTTGGAAAGTGGTATGTTGTTCATGAAATGAAAATTTCGTTTGGTGATGTTTGATGTTCAAAATAAATGAAATTTGTAGCTAAACTTTAAAATAAAGATTTTGTTGAATTTTATGAGAGAATGAGAGAGAGTTGGATGTGCTGGAGGGGAAAGGGTGTCCGCCAGAGGGGAGAGGAGGCGCCGGGCAAGCCAGCAGCGGGCGCTGGCCGCTGTCGTTGGGCAGCATCAGATCTATTACGCTTTTGTGCTGCAACAGTTGCTACTGCTGCTCCCAGAGGCCAGGCCTCTGGCAGGTCCGACCTGACTGGACCTGGTCCGGTTAGGTGTAGCTGGGCCAGACCCGCCCAACCGCAGCCCGAATGGGCTATGCATGTGCACAGCCCATGCACATATAAAAAAATAAAAAAATAAAGAAAAGAAAAAGGAGAAAATAAGAAAAAGGAAATGAAGAGAGGGAGAAGCTTTAGTCGGGACGTAGAAGTGTATGTGTGAAGCATGCGTGAAAGTGTGTGCGCAGCACGGCCTTTTGATCCTATAACATGAAAACTGCAATAAAAATAAATGTTTTCAAATACAAGAAACTTTAAAAATAAATTTTCACTATTTTTATTAAACTGCTGATGTAATTAATTGAAAAAAATTAATGTTTAAAAATAATAATAAATAAATAATATAATAATTATAAAAGAGATGTTTGGTCGTTAAGTTAAATTGAAGTGTTTTCTAAAAGATAAAGGTAAGGTTTATATTCCCTTCCAAAAATTAATGTTTCAAAAGATGCTTCATCAAATTAATGTTTCAAAAGATGCTTCATCGTCTACCGTGCCTTCTATTTGGTTTATATTCCATTCCATAAGTGGAGATAGCATATTGTTCCATCTAAGATTTTTTTGGGAGCTTTGGAACATTTAATGTTATTTAATTGGACTAATCGAATATCAGGATGCCCCTTCTGGCATCGTGATCGATCTTAAAATTTGCTCTTGAATTTTTAGCTTCGCAACCTTTAAGGAGACTAATGTTGTTACACTTTAGGTGGGCTTCTACCTCTTAGTCAGTATCTTTAGTTCCGTAGTTCTTCGATATAGTTTTTTGCGATATTAGCATTTCGATTAGCGCATGCATCCTACCAAGTTGTTCTTGCATATTTTTCAATGCCTTGCTCTAATTTTCCATCCCTATAAGTATGGAAGCTTGTCTTACTTCTGCGTTATCCACATTCAAAGCGAAATTCATGTTTTCCTCTTGGTTAGTGGCTTGAATCACATTTTGTTCTTGTGTATTATTCCTTGTCCTTTCCATATTCATTTAAAACCTATTATTAGGATGTGTGGAGATAGATGATCAATTATAGAGAGGCTTAGTTAGCCTTCTCAATGAATCCACCAAAAATATTAGACCAAAATTTTGGCTTAACTTCTTTTAATAAAAGAGAAGTTTAGAAATCTAAACAACAGGATGAACAAAATGGTCATGATATTCATACATGAAAATTCTTCTTAATTTAGTCTTTGAGTACAAATTGCTTATTTGGACTTAACCTAGGTGACCATTGATCTCCAAATCAAGCTTTTCACAAATTTTACTGATGAAATTGAGGAAGGAGAAGATTTAAAAAAAGGCTCCTTCCTTTGTGGTGGCTGAACAATATTTCTGGCATTGTTGGATGCTTGACACATGTCTTAATGTATTGGCCTGAATTCTTTCTTCTTGGATTTTTGACATGTGGTGATTTGGGTGGTTGAGATTCTTTGACAAAATGATGATGTGGTACATCCTAGAGGTGACACTTGGCATTCTTAATGACTTCACCAAGGAGTTGTAAAACCTCCATACTTTCTGCCAACATGGCAAAAGTTGACCAAGAGAATGTTAGTACTTGACATAATTCATATCTTTGATAGCTATAACATGTATTTCATTTGTAGTTTAATTCCATATCTTTGTTACAACTTGTTTTATTCTCCTACTAAATTTTTGCTTCATACTTCTGCTAAGGAATTACATGTACTTTCGTTAAAACTTCAGCTTCACTCTTCCTCTAAGATTTTTGCTTCATACTTTCGCTAAGGCACTTCATATGTAACAACCGTGATTTTATTACCGTCGAAATAAAATTTTAATATAGTAATTTAAAATTTGAAAATAATTCGCAATGCAGAATTGTTGCAAAGTCAACTGATCATCTAAGTGGTAGAATGTTGGAAATGAGTGGCAATATGCCTTCACGCACGTATAGAAGTTTTTATAAGAAAACAAAAAAGAACTAGTACTGTCACCACATAATTTTGTAAAAGCAAACATTTGGACTTGCAGCCATCATCATTTTATACTGTTGTGTACTTCCTCCCCTCTAATGCACGTCTGCATTAATTGTGTACGTACAAGGTGCTAGCCAGCACATCTTCACTCTGTTGACTTATACCAATTAGAAGAGAAAAGTAAAGACTGCTTCAATTCTTTTGTTTTCTTTTTCACTCTTCAAGTTGCTCTGCAGAACATTAATGGCAGCTCCAAGAACTTGAATCTCTGGTACTAGCTGATTTCGAAACAAGTTAAAGTGAGTTCAAAACTCACACTTCTAGTTTACCTTTGGTGGCATTGATTTTACATATTCTTGCGTGCATGTAGTGTGTCCTGACTCTTTCTTTTATTTCGTTCGTGATTTTATAGTTACGAATGGGTAGGTTGCCTTTCACAAGAATTGAGTTCAGAGATATTGTTTTTAGTCACTCTGGCGTGCAAACTGATTTTACCTTCAGCAACTTCATCATTGAATGCAATAGAATTCATGTGGGTACTAGTTCTATCATACGTAACTTATCCAAGTTATATTTTTTTGTATTGTGCCATGCGTGCAGGTTGATAAGGTGAAAAATTAAGTCTAGGTTATTATATTTAATCTGTAACTTATCCACCTCATTGTTTGCATGCACATATGGATAGTAAAGTTCAAATCCATGTTATCTACATCTTGTTTAGATATGTTATTTGCATCCAGGTCTAGGCTATAGGGTTCTTTCTACTTCCATTTCACGCGTGAGTCCAGGCATGTATAAATTGAATTGTGTTTGCATTGATATTTTGCATTGACACGCGTCCCAGTGCCTTTTCTCTGGTATTTGCTAATTTATATTTAGCCTATATAGCAACTTACGTGCATGCAATGCTCGAGAGAATGTAAATACATTGCCTTGGTCATTTCATAATACTGCCCACTTTGTTGCATGAGTGCAAATGCGTTGCTAGATCATTATCTAACCATTGTAATGCGTGACAGTATGCGTGGCACATAACTTCCTAATTGCGTGCAACATTATATATAAGTAGTGTTGATCACTATTTATTAAATTACGTTGTACCGGTGTTTGATTTTAAAATGAATTTTGTCGCCGTTATTTTTATAACGGAAATTTTTACACCGTATTAAATTTTAGAAGCGTATTGTTTTGGCGACATTTTTGACGAATAAAAATTACTGTTGTTTTGACTGCAGTAACCGTTAAATTTAAAGTGAATTTTCAAGCGGTTATTCTGCAACGCTGATTTTGTTATCCGTTTTTACGGTGTTTTATGAAGCGCAATTTCCTTGCTGAAATTGCTACAGATGTTGCTATTTTAATCATGTGTTTTAAAATAAAATTGTTTCCAAAAACTTTACAGTTTGCGCTTTCAAAAGAATGAGGAAGCGATTTAAACGCTTCAGTAAAATTGAGGACTACGAACCCTTACTTTAATGATTCGCTTAATTTCGGACTTGTCCGTTTGAGAATGTAAAATGTTATTTATATAAAATACATAATTTTGCACTTTCAAGGAAACGATGAAGAGATTTAAACGATTTAGCAAAAGTGCAGAGTATGGAACCACACTTTTACTAATTCGGTTAATTCCGGACTCGTTAATTGAAATATTTGCTGTTTAATGATTCTGATGATTTTGTTGGGCTTTCGAGCCACTCTGTTGGACCTTCGGGTCATCTGATGGACCTTCGGGTCAATTACCAGTACTAGACCTTCGGGTCACTCTGCGGACCTTCGGGTCATCTGATGGACGCCAAAAATTTATAGTACTTGGTAGGCTTCGGCCATTTGAGATGAACGTGCGGCGTAGCTAAAACTCGCCATCTGCTGGGATCGATCCACTTTTATGCTGACTTTTCTAGTTATCTTATTCTGATTTCTAGATTTTACGACTGTTGATTTTCTAGTTGTTTGCAAAAAAAAATGGGCAAACACCTCCAAGTCGTATGAATTAGTTGATTTTATGTCGTTTCTAGTGATTTGGGTGATTTACGTAGATATATAAAAAGCAGGGACTAAACTGTAAAAGACACACAGACTTATAGTGGTTCGGCCAGAACGTGCCTACGTCCACTTTATATGTTGTTCTCCTTTTCTCTTCAGATTACAAGTATAAAGCTTTGATTACAAGTAATTGAAAGTTGTTTGAAAGTTCTATCCGTGCTTGAGCTCTCAAACTTATCCGCCATCGTTGCACCTCTTCCCCTCTATTTATAGAGTGAGGCTAAGGGTAGGGGTCCTGGATGTATATAGCTGCTGGTGGGCCTGGGCTGAAGCAATCTGGCCTAGCAAGGTTGGTTCGGTCGTGTCCTCCCTTGCTTCTGGTTCGGTAGTGAATGGCATGTGTGTTGGTCCGGTGGTGAGGGCATAACTTGGACCGGTGATGAGTGGTTCGGGCCCTAGAGGTGAGGTGGTGTCTTGGTTCGGAGGTGGATGGTTCTGTGGTGAGTGGACCGGTAGTGCATGGAGATGGAGTTAGTTCGGCAGGGAGATGGAGAGTGGGTTGGTTCGGTAGGGAGGAGGACGTGGGTTGGTTCGGCTAGGTACCGATCCGGTGATGCTTCGGTCCGGTTGTGGATGGGTGAAGTTGGTTCGGTGGGTTGATGGCTCGGTAGTAGGCTGGTTCGGTGGATGAGGGGGAGTGTCTTTGGTTTGGCATGCATGAGAGGGAGTTGGTTCGGTCGAATCTCATCCAACACTTGCCCCCCAAAGTAGGGCAGGTGTATACACATTGCATGCTTTGTTTTAGCTAGGATATCTTCACTCGGCCCTGCGTGCCGAACCAACTGGTTCGGTCGTTCGTAATTGCCTATAAGTATGGACTTTAGGCCTTCGTTCAACTTCCATCATACGAGACAGCCGAACCACATAAGTGCTGAATCACCTAGTGCCGAATAATCCTAGTGCCGAATCATCTTAGTGCTGAGTAGTCCTAGTGCCGAATCAGGTGCGTTTCTTTCGTCGAATGAGGTTTCTTATGTGCCCATTGAACCTTATACTGAGAATGCCGAATGAAGCCTGGTACTGGGAATACTGAATGAACCCTGGTACTGGGAATGCCGAATGAACCATGGGGAGTTTGATTTGTCGAATGAATTCTTAGGCCTTTCGTACTTTTTAAAACATAAACGAAAACCCCGGACTGTACGTACTTGCTTGTTTGTATCTCTGCACCTCCTTATTCTAATAACGTGCTTTTCTTTTGTGTTTGCAGGTAAATGTCTCACAAAGTGGAAACCCGATCAGAAAAGAAAAAATCTACGGACAGAAGTGAGTCTTCCGCAGTGTCCCCAGTCCAGCCGGGACCAGCGCGACACGGACCTGCCCCGAGGTCATTAGTGGACGGATATGGCCCTCAGGAGCTTCTGAACTCTCCTCCCGATTGCTTTCCGAGCTCCCTCAAAGAAGGGCAACTTGATGTCATCGCTCGCTCTTTTGGGATTGACAGGGCGAGCATGCTGTTGCCGGGAGATGGTGTGATGTCGTATGATCCTCCTAAAGGATATTTCGCTTACAGCCGATACCATTGTATGTGCGGAGCCATTCCCCTAATCAATGCCTAGATAGTTAGCTTTCTTACCTATTTGAAAGTGGCTCCATTCCAACTTCAGTCCCATTCCTATGCTATCCTGGTGCGTTTGTTCATCATTTTCCAGAGGAAGTACAGGCGCCCCCCTCCAACCGGGAGATTCGGTACCTATATAATTTAAGAGGTTACAAGAAGGGGTCCCCACACATCAGTTTGGAATCGGCCGTGTCCTTCAAGCCGGTCTTGGACTTATACTCGAAGTTCACCATGTTTAAGAAGGAATGGTTCTTCTTCAAGGACGACTCTGTTTCTTTTCGCCTTTTCACTTCTGGCTGTAAGTTGAATTTCATTTGTAATTTCTCCGTCCCGACTGCAATGCTTCTTCTTATATGCTTCTGTTTCTTGCTTGCTACAGGTGGCTTTGCGGTCGTGGAGAATGATCACCTGGTACAGATGGCTGCGGAAATAAAGCCCATTTCGGGACGGGATAGGTCGGCTTCTTACCTGATCAGGAACGCCACTCTCCTGGAGTACAACTTAATTCTTCCACGTCAATCTATGGTTAAGCAGAGAGATACAACCGAGGAGAGGGCTGTCAAAGCTAAAGAAGGGGCTACTGCGAAGAGTAGCAAGAGGAGACCTTTCTCGGTACCTCCAGACGTCGGGGGAAAGAAGCTTAAGAAATCTGATGGACCCTCTCCCAGCACATGCCCAGATGTTCCGGAGGAGAAAAGTGGAGAGGAAGAAATAGGCGAGGAGGAGAGTGGAGGTGATGGAGAAGGTGACGGTGGTAACGGCGGCGAAGGGCAAAGTGGTAGTGGTGTTGGTGCCTTGACTTCTGGGCAAGCGGGTGAGATTCAAGAGTGGACGGATGATGCCTTCCGTCAAGCCTTTGAGGGGTTGGAGGAAGGGTCGGCCTTGGTGGATAAACCGGAGAAATCTGATAAGGCCGGGACTGGTGCCAGTCCATCTTCAGAGGACATTTCAGCTAGGGCAACTCCGGCGGTTCAAGGTGAATTCTTAACTTCCGCTAACTCCCTTTATGATAAGGACTTAGTAATATTTTATGGCCAGCTCCCGTCCTGGAATGAGATTCAGGACTTATTGCAGTATCCCACTCCCCCTCAGGGTTTGTAAAATAAACGCGTTTTCCTACTCCTTTTAACTTAACATATTTCTCGGATCATAGTTTCATGCATGCTCGTAACACTAGGTTTTTATTCCAGGAACGGGTAAGGTGGCCAAGACATCAGATATTCGGCACCGCCTTGAACAGTTCAAGCTACTCAAAGCTTCCGCCAAACCGAAGCCGTCAACTAGCCGTCCCGGAGATGTGTGTGACGATCGCGATTTTTCGTCCACGAAAACCGACATCAATACGTCCACTGTATCAACTGTCGAGCAATCGAAAGCCGGAAAACCGTACCGTTAGGGTTAAAGAAGAAGAAAAAGATAGAAGAAGAGAGAAAAAGATAAAACAGAACAGAAACAACAGAACAATATCAGAATCTCACAATTCGCAGCGGAACAATATATAATAGATAAATGAATAATCTTTAAACAAAGAACTATAACAGTTATTACATCACATTACATTTCATTACATCATCAGAGTGTACAACAACAACAACATCGACAGCGGAAAAGAAATACTATATACTAGTTATACGCCATGCCATCCAGCTTGCCTCCTGCAACTCCTGAATTACAGAATATCCTGATAAACCTAACTCTTGACTGCCCGTGTGGAAATTGGTGGGCACGCAGAGTTTAGGAAGGAAAACAATAAACTCTGCGTCAGTCATGAGACTGGTGTGAGAACTCAAAACAGTTTATTTATCTTTAAAATCAAAATAGAGGAATATTTTTAAATTCAATTCGCAATGCTTTTTAAAAAATGAGACTACCATAAGGCCTCCCGCACACACACACAATGCAAACGCAGAATCGGAGGAGATTTCTCCTTATGATAGTCAAAGATGCTTGATACGCATTAAAAAGAAACATTTGATATTATTACTAGTGCATATTGTAGAAAACAATTTTGAAAATAAAGATATAAATCTTAGCCAGCATAGTCATTTCGCACTTGTGCCTACTATAGCTGCTATGTTCAATAGCAGGTTACCGCCATATTCCATAGCAGGTTATACAACTAAATCCGTTCAAGATCGTATTGTTTCTTTGGATTTCCAACAAATGGTCAGGCCAAGGAACTTCCCGTTGCCACATGGAAACGCCTCTGGAATGACGTCTCGAGAACCAAACCGGATCTCTGCCAACACAAGGCCGGGTTACCCCTAACTGGGTAACTACTGACACGAATATGTCATCCCCCGATCGTAACCGATCTATCCGAGGATCCTCGATTTCCAACAACCACAAAATTTGCAGCAACAACATAGGTTAAATATCTGGGCTCCATACCATGATACCACCTCTATCCAGAAGGAATGACATACACTAAAGGGGTGTTACCCCCTAATAACCTTGCTGCATCCTTCCTGTTTTGACCATTTCCGGGGTGTGAGGTCCGACGAAGTCTCGTCCATAAAGCCACGCTTTATACAAAAGATGTGCTTTGGGTCAATCAAATGATCATAGAAATGATCACCAAGATAAATGATCAAATAAATGATCCTATCACAAATGATCAAACAATGATCATTTCACAGCAACACTCAGCATGCCACACTACCAAATTGGAAGTATATCACTAATAACCTTCAACTATATAACCTCTAAGCTCGTACGTCTCAGAGAAGGGTGTTAAGCTAAGAGAATAAATTCTCCACCACCAACAGAAATATATTTGAAAGAAATCAGCTTTATATCTCAATTTGTAATGTCAGACATACAATCCATACAAGTCTGTTCCAGGATCGAACAGAACCGAAGGCACTTACAAAGAAGTCCTTGCAATCCGGATATTCGCTAATCACGACCGGACTTCCCGTCACTAAGGGTGATAAAACCTCTATATCGGAGATCAGCCAATGTAGAGTAACTCGACGGTAATCCTTCCGTTTTCATAAATATATGGTCTTCAACACCGGTCATCAAATGCAATCCATAACGACGTATCACATACACGGAATGGGTTATACGACCCCAATGTCATTTCCCGGATGACCCGAATAGTGAGCGCTTATTTTAAAAAAATAAGTGTGGCATTCAAATTCAAGAAATTCACAACAAATACCTATTTAAAGGTAAATATTGATAGTCGGATTATTTAACTATCAATAGGCATGCTCAACATCACCAAATTTCAAATAATTTCCCAAATTATTTACTTTCCAAAATATCTTTACTAGATATATAATTTCCACACTTTAACCACTTGAAAACAAATTTTCAAATCAATTTTCAATCCTTTATCACTTTTGAAAACAAATTTCAATCATTTCCTTACTCGGAAATACTTTCATTTCAAAATGGTTTATTTAAATCAATGAAATAAATCCTTACCGATTTACTTTATATTTACGTTCCTAATCCGTAAATTTATTCCCATACTTTAAAAATAAATCAACGTTTATTTTTAAACAAATTCCCCTTTCTTTTATAAATTCCATAGTGAATTTATAATCCCAAAATATCTATGATGTACGATTTTCAATCGATTTTCAATATTCACTTTCAATTTATCTTACAAGGATAAATTCTAAAACGTTCATTTCACATTGGAAAAATATTTCCATACTTATTTAATAATAAGTACATCACAAATCTATTTATTTTCAACATTTGAAAATATTCGATATATTTAAATCAAAATTAAGTATATATTTCATTCTTTTAAGGAAACCATTCTCTTAACACATTTATTTGGGTCAAAAACGAATGTTGCGTAAAACATCGTTACGACGACCCAAAATCACTAGTATAGGGATTCAAAGTTTAAATAGATATATAAATCACAATACTATACAAAACATTTCCTTTCGGAAACCATTTACTATAACAACAGTGTTATAGTCCACCATTTCCTTCTTTCTCGAAAACGTCTATTTCAACAACAATGTTGAAATCTATGGTTTCGATTCATAATACATTTTCAAACATCTTTAAAATAATTAACTTCATTTTATAATATTCATTTTGCCAAACATGACCATTTTATCCAATAATGTATTCACTGTCCAAAATCGTGAATATATTTCCTTTAATAAACTTCAATATTCAATTTATCAAATTCAATTGATTTCGAAATTATAAACAATGTTTATAAATCCCATTTCTATTTATAAGCTTCGATTTATAAATCTCATTATTAACAAATTCCATTTATATCTCATTTAAATGCCAAAATCCGATTTATAAGATAATTACTTATAAATCTTCAATTTTACAAAATCTATTCATTTTATAACTTCACAATTTATAAATCTATAAATTCTGTACACTTATGAAATCCATTTTTATTTCATTTTTAACACTTATAAAAAACTCGTTTTAATATTCCAATATTTTTAATTTATAAAATATCAATTTTATAAGTCTTTTATACACATCGTTTTTAATAATTCAAAAATCCCAATTTAAACCAATTTATAAATTAATTAACTATTTATTTCAAAAAATCTCATTTCGGTGATATTTCTCAAAAATCTTAATTTTTATAACATAAAGATTTATAACGTTTTAATTATTTAAAATGAATCAATTCAAAATTAAATAAAAACATATACTTTCGAAAATCACTTTAAAATCCCTTTTAAAACCAAAATCATTATTTTAAAACTTCAGAAATGGATCCGATGATGCAGCAGCACCAAATGGTCAATCACGACATCCAAATATCATATATCAATATGATAATCAACAAATATCACAATATCTGTAAATAAATCAATACAGTTGAGGAATCCAGTTGGATCCCTCCAACCTGTTTCTCTGCATCCAAAGATGTTAGTACAATACCAATTCCGCTCCAGTATGGAATTATCGCGGTATATGGGATTTATAAAATATTATCCGCTTAATAGACGACGCAATAGGGTCTCATCCGCTATATAATGCGGGAAATCAATTCCAAGTACATAAATAATACCAATTTCACTATACTGTGAAATATTCGCGGTATATGTTTTTAATAAATAACCCCCGCTTACTAACGGCGCATAATGTCTATTTTAACAATCAGTAGATAATAATTTATCATCCATGCATACAATCAACAATTTTAAATCTAACTATTTAAAATATAAATCGAACTATTCGATTGAGTGAGAAGTTCTCACCTTGATTTCAATTTCGTTTTAGCGATTTATTTCGAATAAAATTAAACGGACATTTAATTTTACCCGAAATTCTCACTAACTCCAAACGACTCCAATTCAACTCCATAGCATAGTGCTCGTCCATACGAACCCAACGCAACCGGTTTCGCGCGTTTTCGACCTCGTATGAAAATGATATGAATTTTTAAAGTTACACGATTTTTATATACATATTTTACAACATATTTTATATTTTTAAACCCACATCTGTCCAGAGCCGTTGGATTTCTTTATGCAGATCACGGCCACACCCTTTCCTTTCTTCCCCCTATGTTTCATCTACATGCAAGAGCCGAAAGAAACCCATCTAGACTCGAACTAGGGTTGAACTTTGCGACCACCATGACGACTTCCAGGACGATCAAGAGCTTCCATTCCAAAGCCCATTGCCTACTCCACTTTCGGCTGCAAACCCCCTTGAACTCGGCCCCCCTACGGCCTCGAAATGCGTGAAAAACGCAGCTCCTTCTTGCTCGATTTCCCGTTGATTCGAAGCTCCATTTTCGATCATCTCCATATGGATTTGAAGCTTTCATCGTCCTCTACAACTTTGTAGTTGAGAGTTTTTGCTAATTCTTCACGGATTGGAAGAGATTGAGGGAAGAAGTTTCGAATTTTCGTGGCCATTGAAATTAGGGCCGGCTGAAGAAGAAAGAAGGAGGGTTTGGTTTGCAAAAGTGAAAATAAAGGGCCTTATATAGAAAATTCTCAAAACACTATTCATCCGAAATTTTCCGAACTCCAAACGAAGCATGCCGGTTGGCATTTCTAAGGTTTACCTCGCGTTTCGAACGCAATGGAGCATGTTTCGAGAGCTAATTTGGTCATCAGTGCGAGTTATGGCAATAAACGTTCAATTTAAATTAAACCGATTTAAACTAATTTCTTGGCCTTTTTGCTCGCCCCGGACAAACCGTAAATCCGATTGACATGAAATTTGAAACCGTACAATAATATCACATTACGGATCCGATGAAACTGGTTTCGTCGAAATCCGAGACAGTTTGAAAAATGACTATTTTAACTCGCTAAATTAATATTAAAACAATTTTGATGCGTTTCGAGCTGCCACGGTCAAACGATAACTCCAATTGCTACGAAAATTGAAATCCGATAATAACAAACTATTACGGATCAAATGGAACTAGTTTCGTCCAATTGTGAGACTGTTCGAAAATTGGCTATTTTTCAGTCGATAATTAAATATTAAAATATTCGATTTTCACAAATTAACTTTAAATTCAATTTTAAAAGTTCTATAACATTACTATAACTTCAATATGATGAAATAAAATTTTACAAACCATTTTCAATCATATTAAACTCGATTATTCAATTATTTCTGTAAATTCAACTATTAAATAATCGATTTAATTATTTAATTAAATCCAATATTCGAACTTAAATTCATTTGACTTAAAAATTTCACTTATTAATATTTAAAATTAATTAAATATTCAAATTTAAATTATCAAAAATTCTGGGTCGTTACAAACTTCCCCCCTTAAAAGAATTTCGTCCTCGAAATTACCAAGTAAGAAAAAGTTACAAAATCCGTTAACTTTCCAAAATCCATAGTTCAACTTCTTATAATACTTTACTAAGTTTTCAAATCATACTTAGTTATCTTTCAAAACCAAACTATATCGTTTAACTTCCAATTCCAAAACCAAAATTATAGTTTTAAAAAAAAATTCCCAAAATTCCCAAAAATTTTCTAACGCCTTAAATTTTCGGAAAAGTTCACTATAGTCTCCTTTGCGCGGCTCGATCCGAAAAAAAAATGACAGTATATATACATCTCATCAAGTGATGAGGCATCCCGCAGGGAAAAAAGTGTAAAAGTACGGTATGTAATCCGAGATATGTACCTTATATTTTATTAGCGAGCATATACAGCTAATATAGCGCGAAAGCGAGCTCCAAATGCGAAGCAAGCGCAATCCGCACCTACTAAACACTCAACAAACAACATGAGAACATGCATATATGAAAATAATCTCAATATACATCATATAGCAACATAATAACTACATGTGCCAACATAGCAATGCATTCAATAGTAATAAATGCGACTACCAAAACAATATAAATTTATTTCTCATTAACATTTAATGAATTGGATTTCCAATTGATTCATTAACATTGGATTTTAGTAACATTTATTCATCTCCAATTTCAATTAGTTTGCATTTACTAATTTAATTCTCATTAGTTTACTTTCAATCCAAATCAAATTTATTTCTATTCAAGATTCACTTAACTTTCAATTTGATTTCAATGATTCATAGCCTTCCATTTCATTAATTCATTTTCATTTAACACTTAATGAAATATACACAATCAATTAACAATCATATAACAACCAATGTTTATTCAATACAACCAAATTTATTCACTTTCATTCAATTTGGTTCAACACATTTAATTCCAATTGGATCATATTAAATTGACTTCCATTCAATTATTCAATTTCTCATCTTCATTAGCTTATAATGAATTAACACTTATATTCATTGTTTCATACTAATTATTTACATTCAATTGATTAACATTCAATCCATTTATCAATTCAATTGCTAATTCCTTTAACAATATAATGTTGAATTTCATTTATATAACTTGAGTTCAAATTCCTAATGACTTCACTTCATTAATTCACTTATTAATCTACTTCGATACCAAAATTAACTTCATTCAACTTCACTTAAGTTATATTTCATTTCAAGCATCTCATCTAATCCAAATCAATTTATTTAACTTTCCTTTCGTTAAATTTCAAATCACATGTCTTTGATGACAACTCAAATTTATTTCAACTTGGACTTTATTGATTTACTTATACTCTCATTTAATTTAACACCATCCCTTTAAGTTAAATTTATTCTATCAAAATTCAATATGTATAAGTTATCAACTCATTTATTATTCCCATAATATTTAAAAATAGGATTCCAGAGTCTTTTCAACCTTTCAAAACCATTTTTGAAATCAATTCAAATTATCTTTTGAATTTCAAAACCCAAACTCAAAATTTTCCAAACAACTTTCATATAAAATAATCTGGCAGCAATCCCTCTTTTGGAAACCCGAAAATGAACACCAATGATGTCGCGATCATCATCGGAATTATTTTCCAGCGACCTAAAAGAGTTTAGAGCTTTAATTTCTCCAAAACAATTTTCCAAAATATCAAATTCTTTCAAAGCACTTCTTTGGAATTTTATTTTATTTTAAGATTATAAATCACATTTACAAAACCTTTTACTTATATAATTTCACTTCTTATATATAAGATTATTCCATCATTGTAAATCATTTTAATTATAACTTCATACTTATAATTTGATTGCTTATACAATTCATTCTTTTACAATAAGTTTTATTTAACTTATTCAAACAACTTTTATTAACTTGCATATATCTTACATTTTCAACAACCAAACAATCAATTCATATACACTCAATAATTCTGAAAAATTATTCCTTTATATATAAAATATAATCAAGGTAAAATTATTTTATTTACCCAATTTAAAATAATACTATGTCGACATGTCTCGTTTAAGTGTTTAGAAATCCCTATCGATAATATGGCGTCCCACACACCGACCAGAATTCACAAACAGCTCAACGGATAAGCAAACACAATATAAAACAATTTATATTCACTAACAAATATGCACTCGTATCTATTATTACACTCAAACCCATTCTAGAGTACTACTGACTCTATCTCTAATGAGTAATTCCCAACAGAGCCATGGTTGTCGCTTAACCATATGCTCTGATACCAAATGTGACGATCGCGATTTTTCGTCCACGAAAACCGACATCAATACGTCCACTGTATCAACTGTCGAGCAATTGAAAGCCGGAAAACCGTACCGTTAGGGTTAAAGAAGAAGAAAAAGATAGAAGAAGAGAGAAAAAGATAAAACAGAATAGAAACAACAGAACAATATCAGAATCTCACAATTCGCAGCGGAACAATATATAATAGATAAATGAATAATCTTTAAACAAAGAACTATAACAGTTATTACATCACATTACATTTCATTACATCATCAGAGTGTACAACAACAACAACATCAACAGCGGAAAAGAAATACTATATACTAGTAATACGCCATGCCATCCAGCTTGCCTCCTGCAACTCCTGAATTCCAGAATATCCTGATAAACCTAACTCTTGACTGCCCGTGTGGAAATTAGTGGGCTCCCAGAGTTTAGGAAGGAAAACAATAAACTCCGAGTCAGTCATGTGACTGGTGTGAGAACTCAAAACAGTTTATTTATCTTTAACATCAAAATAGAGGAATATTTTTAAATTCAATTCGCAATGCTTTTTAAAAAATGAGACTATCATAAGGCCTCCCGCACACACACACAATGCAAACGCAGAATCGGAGGAGATTTCTCCTTATGATAGTCAAAAATGCTTGATACGCATTAAAAAGAAACATTTGATATTATTACTAGTGCATAGTGTAGAAAACAATTTTGAAAATAAAGATATAAATCTTAGCCAGCATAGGCATTTCGCACTTATGCCTACTATAGCTGCTATGTTCAATAGCAGGTTACCGCCATATTCCATAGCAGGTTATACAACTAAATCCGTACAAGATCGTATTGTTTCTTTGGATTTCCAACAAATGGTCAGACCAAGGAACTTCCCATTGCCACATGGAAACGCCTCTGGAATGACGTCCCGAGAACCAAACCGGATCTCTGCCAACACAAGGCCGGGTTACCCCTAACTGGGTAACTACTGACACGAATATGTCATCCCCCGATCGTAACCGATCTATCCGAGGATCCTCGATTTCCAACAAGCATAAAATTTGCAGCAACAACATAGGTTAAATATCTGGGCTCCAAACCATGATACCACCTCTATCCAGAAGGAATGACATACACTAAAGGGGTGCTACCCCCTAATAACCTTGCTGCATCCTTCCTGTTTTGACCATTTCCGGGGTGTGAGGTCCGACGAAGTCTCGTCCACAAAGCCACGCTTTATACAAAAGCTGTGCTTTGGGTCAATCAAATGATCATAGAAATGATCACCAAGATAAATGATCAAATAAATGATCCTATCACAAATGATCAAACAATGATCATTTCACAACAACACTCAGCATGTCACACTACCAAATTGGGAGTATATCACTAATAACCTTCAACTATATAACCTCTAAGCTCGTACATCTCAGAGAAGGGTGTTAAGCTAAGAGAATAAATTCTCCACCACCAACAGAAATATATTTGAAAGAAATCAGCTTTATATCTCAATTTGTAATGTCAGACATACAATCCATACAAGTCTGTTCCGAGATCGAACAGAACCGAAGGCACTTACAAAGAAGTCCTTGCAATCCGGATATTCGCTAATCACGACCGGACTTCCCGTCACTAAGGGTGATAAAACCTCTATATCGGCGATCAGCCGATGTAGAGTAACTCGACGGTAATTCTTCCGTTTTCACAAATATCTGGTCTTCAACACCGGTCATATGGATTTGAAGCTTTCATCGTCCTCTACAACTTTGTAGTTGAGAGTGTTTGCTAATTCTTCACGGATTGGAAGAGATTGAGGGAAGAAGTTTCGAATTTTCGTGGCCATTGAAATTAGGGCCGGCTGAAGAAGAAAGAAGGAGGGTTTGGTTCGCAAAAGTGAAAATAGAGGGCCTTATATAGAAAAGTCTAAAAACACTATTCATCCGAAATTTTCCGAACTCCAAACGAAGCATGCCGGTTGGCGTTTCTAAGGTTTACCCCACATTTCGAACGCAATGGAACATGTTTCGGGAGCTAATTCGGTCATCTGTGTGAGTTATGTCAATAAACGTTCAATTTAAATTAAACCGATTTAAACTAATTTCTTGGCGTTTTGGCTCGTCCCGGACAAACCGTAAATCCGATTGACATGAAATTTAAAACCTTACAATAATATCACATTACGGATCCGATGAAACTAGTTTCGTCAAAATCCGAGACAGTTTGAAAAATGACTATTTTAACTCGCTAAATTAATATTAAAACAATTTTGATGCGTTTCGAGCTGCCACGGTCAAACGATAACTCCAATTGCTACGAAAATTGAAATCCGATAATAACAACCTATTACGGATCCAATGGAACTAGTTTCGTCGAATTGTGAAACTGTTCGAAAATTGGCTATTTTTCAGTCGATAATTAAATATTAAAATATTCGATTTTCACAAATTAACTTTAAATTCAATTTTAAAAGTTCTATAACATTACTATAACTTCAATATGATGAAATAAAATTTTAAAAACCATTTTCAATCATATTAAACTCGATTATTCAATTGTTTTTGTAAATTCAACTATTAAATAATCGATTTAATTATTCAATTAAATCCAATATTCGAATTTAAATTCATTTGACTTAAAAATTTCACTTATTAATATTTAAAATTAATTAAATATTCAAATTTAAATTATCAAAAATTCTGGGTCGTTACAATGTGGTTGGCTATATCGCCCTCTTCTCGGAGTTATTGAAGAAGATATGCAAAAGAGGAAGAGGGGCCGATCTTTGTTTGAACCTTCACCTGGCCCTCAGCCTCCAGTCCAGCCTATCCATGATATTACCGAGGAAGATACTGAGTTTATGCCTTCCCCACATCCGTCCGAAAATCCAACCGTCACCTCGATAGACCACCCTGGTTTGGTTCGCAACCCATTTGTCGGCCACCCAGATCTGGACCCGAGTTTTCAGGACATTTTTTTTGACGAGGCCACGGGCGAGCATCTTCTTCCCCGCAATCCCATGGTACGGGTGCTTGATGAGGCTAAGTCCTTAGACCTCGATTTGCTTACTACTCGGATTGTGACCATGGGAGATGAGGCCAAGGCAAACATCAATCGGGTGGCTGAAGAGACCCAGAGGCTAATGGAGCATCACGCTCGACTGGCCAAGGCTGGAGAGGAAATCGGACATGCTAACATTCGGTTGCGGCTAAAGGTTTCTGATCAGGCCAAATAGCTTGCCGATCAGGCTATCCAGATATCCCAGCATGAGGCGGCCTCCAGACAACTAAAGAAAACCATGGAAGAGGCTAGCAAGGCTGAGTTGCGAAAAATGAAGGCTGTTTGCAAAGAACGAATTGACATGGCCATCGCAACGGTGGATGAGGTTCGGAGAGCGGATCTTGAGCAGGTAGAGGAGTTATCTGGGAGGCTTGAGACCGCAGAGCTTGCTCAGGCCAAGTTGAGGGAGGAGATGGAAGTGATGCGGAAATCCCTTCAGGCTGACTGCTCGAGACACCGATTGGAGAGAGATGCTGCCGTCGCACGGCTGTCGGCTTCTGAGGCCCGAATGAAAGAGTTTGAGGAGAACGAGGGGATGATGGATGAGATATTCCAGGACATGTATTTCCGTACTTGGAAGCAGGGCAACCTTTCCTAGATGGACGACTATCCCCGGGTCATGGCTAGGATATATCTTCGGGCTTTGGAGGAGGCTAAAGCCGATGCGGATAAGGAAGGTGGTGCGGCTTTCAGGATGGATGTGGTTACAGCCTAATTCACTAAGGAAGAGAAGGTGGCGGTTAAGGAGGGCATGCGGCTGCTCGCTGCGAATGAGGTAGGCGTGCAGCTAGATGATGATGATCAGGGAGCAGATGCTGGTAAGTCTTCCCTCTCAATCTTTCCTTAACTTGGTTGCTTATCAGTTATATGATGGATTCTTTTTCTGAATCGGACAGGTGGGACCCCTGGCCAGCATGCTGGGAGTTCTGACCCTGCGGTCAAGTAGATCCCGGAGGGCGAGCAGGATAGAGGCGGAGCCCTGCTGCAGCTGATTACTTTTTGGCCTACTTGGCATTCCTGTATATACTAGTCCCAAAAGATTAATGTACTTTTGGGTTGTAATTATATCATTTGCAACGAACGTCTTTATGTAACCTTATAACATTAGCAGATTCTGTCATGTTCGAATGTGGTTGTTATTTTGATACCTTGCATAAGAAATACAGCTGCGTGTTTATGCATATGATTTAATCGGGTTTGATGCTATGCTCTTTCTTAAAATGTAATTTCATATCTTGCAATGTTTGTGTGATGTGCGAATGAATTATGGTTACATATTTGTGTATAAGAGAAGAAAGTACCGCCCTTCAAGTTTTAGCTGTAGAGGGTAGCTTTGAATGCCTTGTGTAACTGAGTATGTAATGCAGCTGAGTGTCTTGTCATCCAGTTTGCGAGTCTCCTATTTGGTGTCCTGTACTTTAGGGACCGTTATATAGGATAGGAGAAAAGTTTTCAAATGAAATGGAAATATGAGAAACAGTAAAACTTCCAATCACGGAAGGCCGTCGATATGCTTAAGTTCGTGGCAAACGGGTTTTGTAGTCACTTTCCCTAGCTGTGGGTCTTGGAGACATTTGTCACCCATCTTACGCCTCCGTGGGAAGTTTATCTTTTTTACCACAGCCGCACTTAAGACATATCGGAGCCGAGATCGCGCACATTAACTACCCGAGCCATTATGGCCCGTAATCGTGGGTATTATTCGATTTACTGTGGCCGGCTAGCGTGGGTGCCGATCGTCAACCGTGAACTACCCCTGGCTGGCCACACCTTATGTTGGGGCTTAAAGTAGGTTCACAGTTGCCGACGAGCCGAACGCCGTAATGAGCTGCCATCGGCTATAGTCGGCCTTCTTGATGGCTTATAATCGGCTCATTACAGTTGGCTTTGAGGGTAATCGCGAGCAATGAGTTAACCCGCAGCAGAGGGATGCTGGAGCAAAAGTGTCTCATTAGCGAGTGCATAGATTCGCGTAGTACCTGTTGGGTCTTGTCCAGGTGAGGTTGTACCGTGAAGTGTCCAGAATGGAAATGTCGTTATACAGGATTTTGTTCAACAGAAAATGATAAAGCTTAACAAGCAGCCAAGATATAAAGGAACAAGTTAAAAAGAGACAAGATTTTTAAAGTGGTTCGGCACGAAAATGCCTACGTCCACTGATTCTCTTTGTTAATTCACTTCACATGGGCAGTACAAGTTAAGAAAAGTATCGACGGAGGTGTTGGATGTTCCATGCCCTCTGGAACACCTCTCCGTCCACTGTTGACAAAATATAAGCTCCGTTGTGGAGATCTTTATGAATTACATAAGGTCCGTCCCAGATTGGATCTAGCGCTTCGGGGCGCGGGAAGATCCGCTTGAGGACAAGATCTCCTTCTTGTAAGCTGCGGTGCTTGACTTTGGAGTTGTATTTTGCTGCCACTTTTTGCTTGTGAGCTGCTGCTTTGAGTGCTGCATCGTTTCTTCTCTCCTCAATTAGATCCAAAGACATGTGGAGGAGTTCTTCGTTCTCTTCTGGGTTGTAGTGGATCCTACGGTGGGAAGGCACTACAGTTTCAACTGGGAGCATGGCCTCCAATCCGTATGCCAAAGAGAAAGGAGTATGCCCTGTTGATGTTCTGTAAGATGTGTGGTAGCCCAAAGTGCCGTAGGAAGTTCATCCACCCAAGCGCCTTTTGACTTTTCAAGTTTCTTCTTGATTAGAGTTTTGAGGATTTTGTTGACAGCTTCGACTTGTCCGTTTGCCTGGGGATAAGCCACAGATGAGAAGCTTTTGTGAATTCCGTGCTCTTGGCACCAGTCGGTGAATTCCTCGCTGTCAAATTGAAGTCCATTGTCCGATATGATTTTGAGTGGAACCCCGTATCTGCATAAAACATTTTTAATCAAGAAGTTAATAACTTTTGCCGAAGATATTTATTTAGAGGCTCCGCTTCCACCCATTTGGTGAAATAGTCGACTGCCACTATGGCATATTTGGCTCCGCCTCGGCCCATTGGCAGTTCGCCAATCAAGTCAATTCCCCATATCGCAAAGGGACAAGGGCTGGTCATCTGAGTAATCTCAGTTGTTGGTAGTCGAGGAATCTTAGCAAATTTCTTACATCTGTCACATCTTTTGACGAAGTCTAAGGCGTCTTCATTTAAAGTGGGCCAGTAATACCCGTACCGGAGTATTTTCTTTATTAGAGTCTGCCCTCCGGTGTGATCTCCGTAACTTCCTTGATGGATGTTGGACAAGACTTCCCTGGCTTCCCTTCCAGCGATACACCTTAATAAGGGATTAGAGAAGCCGCGCCGATAGAGGATGCCTTCTCGTAATGTGTAGCGGGAAGCTTTCCTTAAGATTTTCATAGCTTCGTTACGCTCGTTGGGCAGCGTGCCACTTTGTAAGTACTTCCGGATGGGAGCCATCCAAGTTTCCTCTTCGATTGCAGCTATCATATTCATTGGCTCGTAACTCGGGGCCAGTTGCTTTGAGATGGTTATTGTTCGGGAAGCGGTGCCGTCCTTCATGCTAGCTTGCTTTGCCAGTTCGTCGGCCTCCTGATTCTCTTCTCGAGGAATGTGTTTGATTAAATAGTGATCCAATTGAGTGAGCAGCAGCTTGGTCTTCTTTAGATATGCTGTGAGTCGTTCTCATCGAGTCTGGAATTCTCCCAGTATTTGATTTACAATAAGTTGAGAATCGCTATGGAGACATAAAGAACTGATTCCAATTTCTACGGCAAGTTCCAGTCCTGCTATTACTGCTTCATATTCTGCATCGTTGTTGGTGGCAGCGAATTCCAACCTTAGGGCATAGTGAAGCTTCCTTCCCCTAGGGGTGATTATCACAATACCTGCCCCCGAGCCTTGTTCGTTTGATGCTCCATCTACAAAGAAATGCCACTTGATATCTTTTGCTATTTCAGATTGGTCCTTACCTTCGTGGGTAGTGAATACGGCAATAAAATCGGCTATGGCTTGTCCCTTGATGGTGGTGCGAGGATGGTAGGTGATATCATACTGACTCAGTTCAGTACACCATTTAAGTAGTTGCCCAGAAGTGTCGGGGTGATGGAGTACCTGCCTTAACGGTTGATCGGTTAAAACTATGATGGAATGAGATTGAAAATAGTGTCGTAGCTTCCGTGACGTGATTAGCAGGCAGTATGCTAACTTCTCAAGTTTAGGGTATCTGACTTCTTCCCCTATAAATCTCTTGCTTACAAAGTATACGGGCCGCTGCGCGCGGTTGTCTTCTCTCACCAAAGCGGCGCTTAAAGCATGGGACGATACAGCAAGGTATAGGTATAGTTCTTCGCCTTCATTTGGAGTTGAGAGTACTGGTGGTCTCTGAAGGTGCTCGATTAGGTTAAGGAAGGCTGTCGAGCATTCGTTAGTCCACTCGAACTTTCCTTTGTCTTTCTTTAGAGTTTTGAAGAAAGGGATGCATTTGTCGGTTGCTTTAGAGATGAACCTGCTTAGGGCGGTCACTTTCCCGTTTCGGCTTTGCATCTCTCTTCGAGTGGATGGTATCTTGATATCTTGCAAAGCCCGAACTTGTTCGGGGTTTGCTTCAATCCCCCGGGCATGGACGATGAATCCCAAAAACTTTCCCGACGATACTCCGAAGGAGCACTTTAGGGGATTCAGCTTCATTCCATATTGGCGAAGTACCTGAAACATCTCGTCCAGGTGGCTTATATGATCGTTGGATTTTCTCGATTTTACCAGCATGTCATCCACATAAATTTCCACAGTTCGTCCTATTAATTCCGCAAACATCTTGTTGACGAGGCGCTGATAAGTAGCTCCGATGTTTTTAAGTCCAAAAGGCATTACTTTGTAGCTGTACAATCCCCGGTCAGTGATGAAACTAGTGTGGTCTTGATCGGGGACGTGCATAGGGATCTGGTTATATCCTGAGTATGCGTCCATAAAGGATAAGAGTTCGTGCCCGGCTGTGCTGTCCACGAGCTGATCGATTCGGGGGATTAGGAAGCAGTCCTTCAGGCAAGCGTTATTTAAGTTGGAGAAGTCGATGCATGTTCGCCACTTCCCATTAGCCTTCTTTACCAGTACCGGGTTAGCGACCCATTCTGGGTAGATGGCTTCTCGTATGAAGTCATTGGCAAGTAAGTTCTTTACTTCTTCCTCGAGGGTTGCTGATCGTTCTGCCCCCATGCTTCTCTTTTTCTGCTTTACTGGCACCTTGGTGGGATCGATGTTCAACACGTGGCATGCTATGTCTGGGGAGATTCCAGTCATGTCGGCGTGCGTCCATGCAACTACATCCATGTTGTGGCAAAGGAAATCGACGAGTTGATCCTTCAATTCCGCTCTTAACTGAGACCCGACTCTTAGCAGTCTACTTGGGTCGTGTTTGTCTACAGATACAAATTCCATAGCCTCTGCAGGCTCGGCGGTGGCCCCCTCCTCTTTGTCCCTGGGGTCTAATTCATTGAAAGGATCACTGGTATATCGAAGAGGAGGGGCTTTCTTTAGTTACTATGCTTCCAAGCTTTTTATGCAGAGAGTAGTCTCTGCATTTTTTCCTTTATCTTTTCTGCGGTTACTGCGAAGTTCAGTCACATAGCAATCTCGAGCGGCGTCTTAATCCCCTTCTACTTCCCCTATTTCGTTGTCTGTTGGAAATTTCATCTTCAGGCACCATGGGGCTAGGACAATCTGGAAGTCAGACAAGGCTGGCCTTCCCAAAAAGGCGTTGTAGGCGGAGTGGTTCTCTATTAGTACAAATGTTTGTTTTCGCACAACGGAGCGGGGATGACTTCCTATTTCAACAAAGAGGTCCAGTTGCCCGAGGGGCATCTTTGCATCCCCACTGAAGCCATGCAGCGGTTTGCTACAGGGAGACACATCCTTCATTGACAGCTTTATTTTGTCGAAAGCATGCTTGAATAGGATATTTACTGAACTTCCAGTGTCTACTAGAATCCGGAAAACTTTGGCTGGACCGAACCAGGCAGAGATGACCATAGGATCCATGTGTGGGTACTGCCTTCCCTCTAGATCACGCCTACTGAATGTGATGCCGTCATTCTCTTTCCGTTTCAGGTGGCGTTCTTCCATAACAGAATTAACGTAGCCGTCATTGTTTCTAAGTGACTTACCGTATCTTTCCATCTCTGCCCAGCTTCTGTCGGCGATGTATGGTCCTCCTGATACGGTGTGAACCACTATCTTCTCTTGACTAGAGCCGCTGGTGTTGCGATTTCCTCCGCCTACTTCCGGGAGGGGTAGCTCTGGATTCTCATCGGCAGGAGTCGAAGTCCTATTCTGACCTTTCACATAGCGCTCTTGTCTTTTCCTTCTGATGTGTTCTTCAATCAAGTCCCGAAGATGGTGGCATTCATTGGTGTCATGTCCATGGGATTCGTGGAAGCGGCAGAACTTTCCAGACTTGAGTGCGTTATCCGATTCCTTCTTGTGCGGGGGGCGCTTGTATCTAACTTCGTCTTGGGTTGCTAGGAAGATGTTTTCGATTGTTTCGTTCAAATGAGTGTAAGAGTCAAATCTTGGTCCTGGTCGATATAAGCGCTTTTCTCCCTTCTTGCCCCCAGCATTGTCTCTAGAGTCATTTCTCCGAATATCCTTTGCTACAGCGGGAACCCTGTCTGGAGTTGCCTTAGCCTGTTGTCCTGACTGCCTCTCAGTGGCAGCGTCTTCAAGTCTCATATATTTTCCAGCTTCATGGAAGAAATTGGGTAAAGTAGCTGGTTTTTCTTTCGTTAGTCTTCTAGCAAATTTAGTATCCGGGTGCACGCCACTACAGAGGGCCATTAGGATAAGTTTCTCATCGGCATCTTGAACTGCAGCCGCTGCGGTGTTGAATCGGGTTAAATATTGCTGCACTATCTCTCCCGGCTTTTGTTTGATATTAGATAAGGAATAAGCGTCCTTGGGTTGTTCCACATGAATGCGAAACTGGCTGATGAACTTTTCTTTTAACATTTCCCATGAGCTGATGGACCCTTGGGGTAGGTGGCAGAACCAGGAGGTAGCTAGATCTGCCAAGAATAGTGGGAAGTATTTACACAATACTCCCTCTGTTGCTCCGCTCATGAGCATATGTTGTGTGTATCTTTGTAGGTGTATGACGGGGTCAGAGGTTCCCTTGTAAGGTTCCATTGTTGGCATTTTCCATTCTCGGGGGGGGGGGGGGGGGGTGATGGCAATTTCGATATTACGGGTGAAGGGGCTGGTTACCCTAGCGCCTATCCCTCTATCTCTTTGGTCCCGTTGGACGCACTCTCTGAACAATCGCGCCAACCTTTCATCAGAACTTGGAGCGGATATAAATGAGTTTGGTTCTTCCCGGCGGGATTGATTCCGTCCAGATAACCTGTAGGGTTGGTATCGTCTTTCACTTCTAGCATTCTCTAATGGCTTCCTCTGGTCTTCCGGGGGCATGCTGGGGTCGGCCACAGTTGGCCCTTGCCTGGATCTTCCCCTGTTGAGTTCTGCTCTATGCACTTCCTCGGGTCCAACTTCGGGCTGGACTCTAGCTCGACCCCGCTCAGTAGCGTTCCCATGGCTAGGTAGCATGACGGGCTCAGCTACATCCGACCCTTGCCTGGTACCTCCTCTGTTGGGTTCGGTTCCAAGTGCTCCTTCGGGTCGAAATTCGGGCTGAGTCCGGGCTCGGCTCCTACCATTGTTGTTTCTGTTATTAGCCTCTTCGTAGAAAAAAGATCTTTGTCATCTCCCAGATCCTCCAGACTGGGACTCAACCCACGACTCAGTGTTGCGGTTGGAATCTTCAGCATCCCTTAAGCGTGACATGAGTTGATTCGCCATGGCTTCTTGTTGGGATGTGAAGCGGTTAGTTACTTCAGCCACAACTCTGTCCAGATCTGCCCTAGTAATTGGTTGCTCTGCGGCAGGGGCTGTCGGATTTGCCTGATTTCCATTTGCTGTGGGGGCAGGATGATTCTCTTGATCTGTGATCACTGGATCTGGGATACTGTTGGTTGCGACGTTCTTTCCTTTGCTAACATCTTTCCTCGGCCTCGGAGGCATGTTTCTCAAGAAATGAGCGATGCTGTTAGGGAAAAGGTTGAGTGGGAGAAGCTTGAAGCTTCTAGCTCGAGTTCTCAGTGAAAGCACCAAAAATGTTTGCACAAAAAATGGGCAAACACCTCCAAGTCGTATGAATTAGTTGATTTTATGTTGTTTCTAGTGATTTATAGTGGTTCGTCCAGAACGTGCCTACGTCCACTTTATATGTTATTCTCCTTTTCTCTTCAGATTACAAGTACAAAGCTTTGATTACAAGTAATTGAAAGTTGTTTGAAAGTTCTATCCGTGCTTGAGCTCTCAAACTTATCCGCCATCGTTGCACCTCTACCCCTCTACTTATAGAGTGAGGCTGAGGGTAGGGGTCCTGGATGTATATAGCTGCTGGTGTGCCTGGGCTGAAGCAATCTGGCCTGGCAAGTTTGGTCCGGTCGTGTCCTCCCTTGCTTCTGGTTCGGTAGTGAATGGCATGTGTGTTGGTCCGGTGGTGAGGGCATCGCTTGGACCGGTGATGAGTGGTTCGGGCCCTAGAGGTGAGGTGGTGTCTTGGTTCGGAGGTGGATGGTTCGGTGGTGAGTGGACCGGTAGTGCATGGAGATGGAGAGTGGGTTGGTTCGGCAGGGAGGAGGACGTGGGTTGGTTCGGCTAGGTACCGATCCGGTGATGCTTCGGTCCGGTTGTGGATCGGTGAAGTTGGTTCGGTGGGTTGATGGCTCGGTAGTAGGCTGGTTCGGTGGATGAGGGGGAGTGTCTTTGGTTTGGCATGCATGAGAGGGAGTTGGTTCGGTCGAATCTCATCCAACACTAGTTATCTAATTTGATTTCTAGATTTTGTGAATTGCTGCTTTGAATTCAATTATGAATTTGGAAGTTGAGTTTGTGTATAATCTTATCTGAGATTATAAATTTGCATATTGCTGTTTTGGATTCAATAGTGAATTTGAAAATTGATTTTGATGGAATTTAAATTGAGATTTCTTCATTTAAGCTATGCTGATTATTTATGCTGAATAGTCTCATTCGAGACTATAATTATTTGTTTAAGTGTTGTTTATCGTAGACTTATTTCTGAGTTTAAATTAGACTGATCCGTCTATTATTTTTTTCTAAATAATAATCGGGTCAGACCGAGTTATTTTTGGGTAATCTCTATCTCCGATTCAGTTGCAGCCTCAGGTTTTGGGATTTCACATCATCTTTTGTCTAGACTTCGATGAGTACTTTTGGTTTATTGACTCTCACCTTATGTATGCATTGATGGACATGTATATGTACATTGGGTTCTTGTGAATCATCGATTGTTGTAGCATGTATCCAGACTTGTTTTCCGCTATATATCTGATATTTCTGTTCTGATGTGATTATACTATCAGTGTTGCTATTGTTATGAGTTGTTCTGAATTTTTCTTTAACCACCGTAGTTTTGTTTTAAATTTGGATTGAATATATATATCATTGGGAGTAATTTATACAATTCCTATCAATGTAATCAATACTCGTCTAAGGCATAACTTACAGATGGTCGCTTCTAACTGTTAGGGATGCGGATTAAGGATCTTAAGGCAGAAATAACACTAGAGGAGGGGGATGAATAGTGTTTTAAAGAATATATGAACTATATGACTAAATTAAAACTTTCAACACAAATCTAAACAGAATTCTAACACAGAATGATCACAGAACATATAACAAATGCAAATAGTAAAGTAAAGCAAGTAAATGGAAAGAACACACCGGATTTTATACTGGTTCGGAATCCACCTACATCCAGTCCTGCACCAAGGCAATATCCTTGTACAGATTTTTATAAGCCAATATTCAAATTACAACCCTCAATTTCTAAGGCCTTGAGGAACCCTCCTATCTCCGAGTCTAGGGTAAACTCTCTTGATTTACGGGACACAAGATCATCCTAATACTTCTTAATAACAATCCTTTTGAATGGATAGACTCTATGGACTTTTTGAATACAAATTAATCCTATAACTCTGAATAGCACTTTGATCTTTAGTAGAATGATGGAGAATCAAATAGAGAGAGTATCTAAATGATTTTCTATTGAGAATTTGGCAGAATGATGGCACGATCTTGAAAATATGAAGTTTTATGGATATGGAATGGTGGAGAAGAAAGAGTGAAGAAAATAAGAAAGTAGTTGTTAAAAAAATTCGTTTTGGAAGCCTTTATATAGATGCACAACAGTCATAACCATTGGCGAAAGTTTTTCGAACGAACGGACACTTCTTTTGAAAAATGAATATTGAATCCAATCGTCACCATGTCGACATAGGGTATCCCCTTATGTCGACATCCCTTAGTTCAAAATTATAGAGATGTTGTTTTGTAAAGACAATTGAATTTAAAACAAGTTGAAACTTCTCTGAAGCAAAGTAAAGTATTTAAACAATATTTTGAGATAGAGAATGAATATAAAACATTATTTTAAATATATATATAATTGATATAGACCGTCAATTATATAAGTAATGTTTAAAATCAGAATAAGTTTTGATGTTTTAAAAATAGAAGTTTTTAAAATCAGAATAGGAGAATATTTCAAGGCTAAAACAAAGTTTGAAAATGTTTTTGAAAACATTATTTTGAAAGCTAAAACATTTTGAAAACAGATTTAAAAACATTTTTATAAATCTATTCAAACTGAAATTGCAAGAACCTTCCTACAGAGCTCCTCCATAGGACTCGAGAACTTGCACAAAGTAGTTTAAATGATTTTGATTTTCGTGGGTTTGTAAGCCACTTGTCGTAGGTTTGTAAGCTACTTGTCATGGGTTTGTAAGCCACTGGTTTCGATAGAAATTGGGTTCCATCCCAAAAGAAAATTTGAAGAAAGATGAGAGTGCTATTATGAAGTTTAACAAAATACTAGACACTTATCTTGAGATCATGAAATCTTGATTCTCTAGAGTCTTGAATCTTGAATCTCTAATCTTCATCTTGATGCTTGAGTCTTTATACTGATTAGTCTTCGATGATACCTACATATACTTCCTATATACATATATACATATATATATATATATATATCTATATGGAAATGTTAGTATATATTTTATAAAGTAAAGTATAATAACTATATAAGGTTGTTGTCATCAAAACATCATCAAGTCAGTTCCTAACAATCTCCCCCTTTTTGATGATGACAACCTTTATTTATAAAATATTCACCATAACTCCCCCCTCACTCCGTGATTTCTTCTTAAAACTACAACTCCCCCTTACTCCATGACTCCCCCTTACACCAACCACATATATTTTTATAACTTTCTCCCCCCTTGACATCAGCAAAAAGGAATAAAAGATTTACATGTTCTAAGATAATCAAGTATATATAGAATAAAAGTGTAAAGTGAACGTGTAAGTGATCAAGTGTGTGAGCATATATATAGGTGTAACTTGACAATCAAATTAATATCATACATAGCAAACCAATCATGTATAGTATATGAAGTTATATACAAACCAAATCCAAATCAAACTTAAGTAAACAATTCAATCAAATCCTAATCAAATCTAAATCAAATCAAACAAACAAACATACATAATGATCAGACATTCCTTGGGACTTCCACCCATCCATCTTCTCCAAAGATAGGATCAATTTTGATAACATCCCAATTATCTTTGTCGAGAGTGACCGGTGGATTTGCTTCGGGTTCGTCTTTGCTAAGGCTTGAGATCATCCAACGAAGTGCGTCGAAGTGTCTCTCTCGCTCTTTGATCATCTGCATTTGGCTTAATTCTAAGTGCCTTTGATTTCTAAGTATAAAAGAGAGAATATTCTTGAAAGAAGTAAGAGTTTCTTCAAGATTTTCACTTAAATTCATAATTTAAGAAATAAGTTGAAGTATGAGAGGAGATGAATAGAAATGAAGGTAGAGAAGTTTTTCTCGAAGAAATAGGTATTTATAGGAGTTATTGGTCGTTCAAAATGAATTGTCACTTGGTAGTTACAAGAATTTGAAGTTAGAAATTGTAACTACTTTCTGACTGTTATATGTCGACATGGGGGGATGGGGCATGTCGACATGGTCTAGACAGAATGACCAAGTTGAGTTATTTTTGATTTCTAAGTTTATTTTTATACTAGTGGACCTATATAAACCTAAAATAAATAACTATCAGAGATATATAAAGCTGGAAAACAGAGAATAAGATAGCATTACTTATAGTAGTTAACATTACATAATATTAACCAAAAAAATAGAAAATACAAAGATAGATAAACGATAGCTAGAGAGATAATGGCTAGGATTAGTTTGATGAAGATGATGATGAGGACAATCCAAGTTTCCTGCCTATCTTCCCAAAGAACTTGTCGATCTTGGTAGAGATTTTATCCATTTTCTTGCTAATAGATCTCTTAAGAACCTTTTGGTTTTGAGCAAGTATCTTTTGGTTCTTGAGTATGGTTTTGTTGGACGGATTGGCGGGTGTATGTGGATACTCTACACTTTCCAAAGAGGTTTCTTCATCTTCCTCTTCTTCTTCAATTTCCATTCCTTCCCCTTCTTCTTCTTCCTCTTCTTCTCCCTCTTCTTCCATCTCTTCATGAGCAAGTCTCTCTTCCTTTACGGTAAGTGTTTCATACGGTTGAAACATAAGTGGGATTTTCATGAGGGAAATGTTCCCATGATTAAACACTTTCCTACTTACAAACTCTTCCCTTTTAACATCCACACCAAAATAATTGAAAATCCGAGTAAGATAAATTCCATGATAAAGAGTGTTTTCTCCCATTGTAAAATTTTTGGGTCTTAACTCATCCAAAATAGTTTGTGCCCAATTAATATCATATTTTTCAAATATAGCAAAAAGAGCTTTACACACTTTTGAGGTGAGATTATTGTAGTTTCCCGACCTAGGAATAATGGTGTGTTGAATAAGAAGGTTGACAATTCTTGCTTTTGGGCAGAAAAAGCGATTCTTAAAATCCATGTGGTCATCGCTTTCAAAAATGTGATGAAAAGTCTCTCGATCGGTTTCATTGATTTGAAATTGCGAGAGATTCATACTGGTAGATTTGCAACCCAAAATAGTACCCAAAATATCGGAATCCAAAACAATAAGTGTTCCTTTAACAGTACTTCAAATTTGATCTTTATTTCCATTATAAAATTCACGGTTTAGGTTTGCATAAAACATTTTGACAAGGTTTGGATAATAAACGAAATCGTTTTGCTTGTTATCAATCAAGCTAAGAATGGAGTTTTCTTCAAAAAGTTGATCGATTTCATAAGAAGGAAAATCATCAAAAATAGCAAATTTTCCCGTATTGACTTTACCATAGTTTACATAACTTATGTAAGCTTTGATAGCCTCCGGGTCATTAAAAAGATCGTTTTTGATGGATTTGGTCAGCCTCATAGTTGATGGGGTACTTGAGGAAGTCATTGATGAGTGTTTGAGAGGAGTAGAAGATAATGAAGAAAGTTTGAATTATGAGAATAAAGTGAAAAGAGATGATAAGAGAAGTATATTAAATAGATTCTCTAAAGTCATGTTCTCTGGTCAAGAGGTATCTTTTCAGAATTTTGAAGTAAGTGAAAAGGTGGAGGGAAATTCAAAAGTTTGAAATCAAATTTCTGAGAGACATGTCGACATGGGGTATCCTGGCATGTCGACATGCGACTGTTGAATTTGAAAAGAGGTGTCTTTGTCTAAAATCTAAGAAATTCCTTAAATCTTAAGAAAACTAATCTATATTCTATATCTATATATAATTCCAGTAATAATATTAAAATATTTTAATATTTAAAATATTATTAAAATAATATTATTTTGAATTTAAAATTCAAATTTCAAAGGGTGATTTTGAATTTAAAAATTCAAGAAATTGCAAACAAAATCAAAATAAGCAAGTATCCAATAAAATCAAAATAAATGTGTACCTATTTTTAGATCCAAACTCCAATCGTCTTCCGATTCGAGAATAGCAGTGAAGCACAGATTTGAATTATCAGTTTTCTTCTCGTCATTACTGGATGAATCTGAATCGTCAAGAGTTGCTGCATATGCCATCTTTCTTTTCCTTAGTTGCTCGTTATTTGGTTGTAATGTCTGTTTGTCTAGATATGGACAATCTATCTTGTAGTGCCCTATTTTGTTGCAGTTGTAGCATCTATCACCATTGTTGTTTTTGTTGTTGTTGTTGTTGTGATTGTTGTTGTTCTCCGAAGTATTTCTGGAATTCCTTTGATCATTTCTTTTAAAGTTATTCATCTTTCTATACTTCAGAAGCTTTCTAAAATTTCTGGTCATGAAAGCAATTTCTTCATCACTATCTTGTTCTGAATCTCCAGTTGTTGCTTTGAATACGATCGATTTCTTTTCCATTGCCTTAGATTCTTTTCTCCCTTGTAGTTGAACTTCATAAGACATTATATTACCGATTAACTCTTCGATCTTTATTTGACTAACATCATTTTCCTTTTCAATAGAAAGTGTCTTTTGATCCCATTATGGAGTGAGTGAATTGAGTATCTTTCTAACTTGATCTTCTTCTGAGAAACCCTTTCCTGAAGCAATCAATGAATGTACAATATCTTGAAATGGACAATACATGTCGGAAATGGACTCATTTTCATGCATTTTAAACAATTGAAACTGGTTAGTTAATATGGAAATTTTAGTCTATTTAACTTTGTTTGTTCCTTCATGAGTTACTTGCAAAGTTTTCCAGATTTCAAATACAGACTTACAAACAGAGACTCTATTAAACTCATTCCTATCTAGTGAACAAAATAGTATATTCATAGCCTTAGAATTGTTTTGTGCAACCGTCTTTTGCTCAGTAGTCCACTGGGCAAAATTAGTAGTTGGTTCAACATATTCAATTTGTGTCATATTCCAAGTATCTAAACTTATGGATTGTAAATAAATTTCCATCCTACATGCCCAATATGCATAATTACTGCCATTAAAAAGTGGTGGTCTGACAGTAAACTGACCTTCTACAAATGAACTAGTGTTAGTGCTTGTGTTGACAGAAGTAGTGGTGACAGGAGTGACATTATTAGTGTGTTGTGCCATTAAAACTTTTCAAAATTTCAGATTATGAAAATAATGAAAACCAATGCTCCGATACAAATTGTTAGGGATGCGGATTAAGGATCTTAAGGCAGAAATAACACTAGAGGGGGGGTGAATAATATTTAAAGAATATATGAACTATATGACTAAATTAAAACTTTCAACACAAATCTAAACAGAATTCTAACACAGAATGATCACAGAACATATGACAAATGCAAATAGTAAAGTAAAGCAAGTTAAAGGAAAGAACATACTGGATTTTATACTGGTTCGGAATCCTCCTACATCCAGTCTTGCACCAAGGCAATATCCTTGTACAGATTTTTATAAGTCAATATCCAAATTACAACCCTCAATTTCTAAGGCCTTGAGGAACCCTCCTATCTCCGAGTCTGGGGTAAACTCTCTTGATTTGTGGGACACAAGATCACCCTAATACTTCTTAATAACAATCCTTTTGAATGGATAGACTCTATGGACTTTTTGAATACGAATTAATCATATAACTCTGAATAGCACTTTGATCTTTAGTAGAACGATGGAGAATCAAATAGAGAGAGTATCTAAATGATTTCCTATTGAGAATTTGGCAGAATGATGGCACGATCTTGAAAATATGAAGTTTTATGGATATGGAATGGTGGAGAAGAAAGAGTGAAGAAAATAAGAAAGTAGTTGTTAAAAAAATTCGTTTTGGAAGCCTTTATATAGATGTACAACAGTCATAACCATTGGCGAAAGGTTTTCGCTTGAATGGACACTTCTTTTGAAAATTGAATTATAATCCAAATGTCACCATGTCGATATGGGGTATCCCATTATGTCGACATCCCTTAGTTCAAAATTATAGAGATGTTGTCTGTAAAGACAATTGAATTTAAAACAAGTTGAAACTTCACTGAAGCAAAGTAAAGTGTTTAAACAATATTTTGAGATAGAGAATGAATATAAAACATTATTTTAAATATATATATAATTGATATAGACCGTCAATTATATAAGTAATATTTAACATCAGATTAAGTTTTGATGTTTTAAAGTAGAAGTTTTCAAAATCAGAATAGAGGAAATTTCAAGGCTAAAACAAAGTTTCAATATATTTTTGAAAACATGATTTTGAAAGCTAAAACATTTTGAAAACAGATATAAAAACATTTTGAAAAATCTATTCAAACTGAAATTGCAAGAACCTTCTTACAGAGCTCCTCGATAGGACTCGAGAACTTGTACAAAGTAGTTTAAATGATTTTGATTTTCGTGAGCCACCTGTCGTAGGTTTGTAAGCTACTTGTCATGGGTTTGTAAGCCACTGGTTTCAATAGAAATTGGGTTCCATCCTAAACGAAAATTGGAAGAAAGATGAGAGTGCTATTATGAAGTTTTAACAAAATAATAGACACTTATCTTGAGATCTTGAAATCTTGATTCTCTAGAGTCTTGAATCTTGAATCTTGAATCTCTAATCTTCATCTTGATGCTTGAGTCTTTATACTGATCAGTCTTCGATGATACCTGCATATACTTCCTATATACATACATACATATATATATATCTATATGGAAATGTTAGTATATATTTTATAAAGTAAAGTATAATAACTATGTAAGGTTATTTTCATCAAAACATCGTCAACTCAGTTTCTAACACTAACAAGCCTTATTCTTCGCAATAGCAGACGTTATTCTTTAATAACCTTTGTTATTGTGAGCAAAGAGGTGGGGCATCACAGCTTGGTATCAGAGCTGAAATTCAAAATAAATTATAATAAACACAGAACATAATGGAACATGTGTTACAACTATTCGAGGGTTTTATTCGTGCCTTTTCTAATCTATTCTTTCCACTTTAACATGTGGAGTACGTCTAGGAATAGAATTATATATTCCGTAGTATTCCATTTGTTAAATTTCTTATCAATTGTGTATTGTTTTAACTAATCCTTACCTTCTCTTGTCTCTCAGCCTATGGCTGGAAGAGGTTAAGGGAAGCGTTCTTCTACAGGCCCGTCTAGTGGTTCCCATCCGGACGGAGTCTATATGTCGGCTGATCAGTCTATAGAGCTATTTCGGGGTACTCAGCCTCCTATTGCTACTCCCACAGCTCCTAATCAAAAGTCTGCCTTCCCCCGCATGTGTAGTGATTATTCCCACCTTGGAGGCAAGCCTTTCAAGGGATCAGAAAGTGTTATGGAGGTTCAGACTTGGTTGCACACTTGTGAGCTCATATTTTCTCGGATGGATCTTTCGGATCATCATTGCGTTCTCATGGCATCTAGTATATTGCAAGAGCGTGCGCTTTATTGGTATGAGCTTTTTATTGCGGAAGTTGATGAGTCCACTCTCTTTTGGATTCATATTAAGGAACGTTTCGAACTTAAGTTCGTTCCTGAATCGGAAAAGGCTAATTTTTCTCGTAGTTTCCTTGAGTTAAAGCAAGGAAAATCATCTGTTTCTGATTATGTTGCATCTTTAGAGGCCTTGTCTAAGTACGGAGTTGAGTTCATTAACACTCCGCATAAGAAGAATCTTCGTTTTGTTGATGGTTTGAAGAAGTATTTGAAGAAAGTTCTTTCGCTTCAGCTTAAGGTCTCTTTTGAGGATCTTGTTGATTCGGCTCTTTGCCTTGAAGCTGTTGAAAAGGAACGTGATAGTGGTGATGATGTTGAGGTTTCTAAGAACCCCAACAAGAAGAGGTTCCCATTTCATAAGCCTAATTCTTCCAATCAAAAGAAGAAGAAGCAAGCCGCCTCTAGTTCTCAGCCTAGTAGTGCACCTTCTATTCAGAGGGCGTGCTATAATTGTGGTTCTCTGGATCATCTTCACGGTAATTGTCATAAGCCTCGCATTTGTCGCTATTGCAAGAAAGAGGGTCATTGGATTTCTGGTTGTCCTACTGCTTCTGGGGGTCTCAAATCTGGGAAGCTTAATGTTGCTAAAGCTTCTGGTGTTTCTTCTCAGCCCAAAGGTATTACTCCTTCTGTTTTAGAAGGTTTTGTTTTATTTCATGGCCGTTCTATTAGAGTTCTCTTCGATATGGGTGCATCACATTCATTCGTGTCAAAGGAATTTGTTGATGTTGTTCCTTTGGATGTTGTTACTCTTTGCGATCTTTTGAGGATTGTGAATCATATTGGTGGATCTGCTACTCTTGGCTTGTTGTGTGTTGATGTTGACATTATTCTTTGTGGTTTCTCCTTTCATGCGAATCTGCATGTTATGGATCATCTTGGTTTTGATATGATACTGGGGATGGATTGGCTCGTTCGTTATGAAGTTCAAATTCTATGTCCCGAAAGAACTTTATATCTTAAGCATCCCGATGCCATCGAGCAGTTATCTATTATATTTCGAAGCGTGGATCATACTTTGAATGCTCTTATTTCTTCCTTCGAATCGGAGGATATCATTGCTAATATTCCGGTTGTTTGTGATTTTTTCTAATGTTTTCGAGCCTATTTCATGTTTGTCGCCGAAGAGGGAAATTGATTTCCATATTGATCTTATCTCTGGTGCTCATCCTATCAGTCGTCCTCCCACGAGGATGTCTGCAAAGGAAAATGAGGAACTTAAGCAACAATTATCGGAGTTGGAAGCCAAGTATTTTATTCGTTCTAGCTCATCTCCTTGGGGCACCGCCGTTGTCTTTGTTAAGAAACCAGATAGTACTCTTAGGCTTTGCATTGATTATCGCAAGCTTAACGAGCTCATTATCAGAATAGGTATCCATTACCTAGGATCGATGACATGTTCGATCAATTAAGTGGCGCTAAGCTCTTCTCCCAACTCGATCTTGCTACCAGTTTTCATCAGTTACGAGTGGCAGAAGATAGTATTCCTCTTACCGCATTCCGTACTCGTTATGTTTCTTACAAATGGCTTGTTATGCCGTTCGGTTTGACGAACGCTCCGACGTATTTTGTAGATCTTATGAATTGGATATTCCGGGAATATCTTGATAAGTTCATCTTGGTTTTCAATGATGATATTCTTATTTATTCTAAATCTGAAGTCCGTCATATTCAGCATTTGGAGATTGTTTTGAGCACACTTCGTCAGCATCAGCTTTATGCCAAATTCTCCAAGTGTCACTTCTGGGAGAATAGGGTGAAGTTTCTGAGTCATATTGTTTCTTTCGATGGTATCTTTGTCGATCCTACCAAGATCGAATCTATTCAGAATCGGAAGAGGCCCGAGACCGTTACTGAGATCCGTAGTTTTCTTGGATTGGCGGGTTATTATTGTCGGTTTATTAAGGACTTTTCTCGTATTACTTTACCGCTTACCACTCTCACGAGAAAAGCTGTTCCTTTTATTTGGTCGGATATGTGTGATAATTCTTTCTTGAAGTTAAAAGATCTCCTTACTCATGCTCCTATCTTAGTGATTCCCGAAGGGAATCATGATCTTTTTGTTTATACCGATGCCAGTGGTTTTGGCACTACAAGAAATTTGATTTTTAGTGGCGCTCAAAAAACGCTACAAAAAGTTTTGGTGGCGTTTTGATAAACGCCGCTAGAAAACATGCGACTAAAAATCCATGACTTTTTGTTGCATTTATTTTAACGCCACTATAAATGAATTTTTGGCAGCGTTTTTTAAACGTTACTAAAGATCTTTTTTACAGCGTTTAAGAAACGCCACCGAAAAGGTGCCGTTTACTATCTTATTTTTTGTTGCACTTATTATTATTTTTTGCCGCGTTTTTTGAACGCCACGGAGATTATCCGAGTTACTATAATTGCTGATTCTATAGCGCTTTTTAAACGCTACAAAAAAAAATTTTTGGTGGCGTTTTTTCTGCGCCACCGTATGTTTCGATTTTATTGCCTGTTGTTCTACGACTACATCTGATTTCGCCTCCAATTCAAGTAATTCAAAACTTATACAATAACGTAATATATAAACACATATACATTCAAAAATAACACATTCAGTGAACCACAATAACACAAACAAAAGCAATTACATAATCACCACTATATCATAACATTAGTGTCAAGACAAAAGGTTAATCATACGTTTACGCAACCAAACTACCATAAACAGTTTCATAATAGTACATGCAGCTAAAGTAGTGCTGCTGCCATACATACTAGTTTCATAATAGTTTCATAACAGTTTTAATCAACCTAACTACATACATGTGCTGCTACCATACCAAAAACCAGTGCCGCTGCTTGAATTCTTCACAAACGTTTATCTACCTGTAAACAATAATAATCATGTTACTAAATATTTGTGAGGTGAAGGTATCAAAGATCAAAAATGGACAAATAAAGAAGTCCTTAGACTATAATACTTCAAACAAATATGCCTCTGCGTATTAACCACTAATGTGAGCACATTGTATTCATCCAACAACTTTTACATCATATTTGTGAAGTCAGTGCACTAGACTTGCCATACGACAACCATCCTCTTCAATCATGCACTCCATTCAAAACAGCAAGTTCACCTGATAACATCCCCATTTCCTTCCTTCATTCCCTCTGCCTGTACACTACTGGTTCACACCAACTTCTAACACAACACAGTCAACTTCTCCACCAAAACTTCCTCACAATCATATTTGACACAAACTCCGACCATACCCACAACTCGTCCCACAACACAACCAAAAAAAAATCGAACCTGCCAAACAACTCGTCCATCTTCCCTGTTCTTCATCACTGGTACAATCGAACCACCGTGCTTCTAAAACCTAACCGCAACTCCTCTGATCACTCAACATACCTACTACAACATAACCTTTCATGCATTGCATATCTCTATAGTTCAGTACAAATGCACTTAGACCACACTTCAATCATCTCCACACTTCAACCACTCAGCAATCTCCTCTTCAATCTTCCAGTCACTCCTCTTTAACACTTGCTTCATATACCACCCTACATCCAAACAACACGCTGCCAACATATCAACACCAAACCCTTGAATACAAACTCTAACTCCACAACATATCCAAATCCGACAATAGCCAAACTGTCCACCATCTCAACTTCACCAAAACTCCACCACAAAACTGCTAACATCCTTGGCAGTTCCCCGACTTCTGGATCATCACTGCCAACACTTCCTCCTCCCTATAACCTCACCCAAACCTGATAACAACCATCATCACAACTTCCTTAAACTGCCACTCCAACACCAAGTCAAAATCATTCCTTCCTCAATCACAAACAATACAACCCTCCCTATCCCTTAAACAACCTACCACCAATATCACCCTTACTTCTAAAAACTTCACCTTCACTTGAACTGTTCCACCTTCAAACTGCTTTAGTTCAAACAACCTCGGTCGTTATAGTTCTGTCTACTACAAGCATCACTTCCCTACTTCAACACAGTTTCCATCAGTTGCCTTGCAACAACCCCTCCCCATTCATACTATAGAAAAAATCCACAATATGCCAAGTTAAAATTAAAGACAAATTGGCAGTCCTGCCACTGTTTGACCTAAACTGTACCCCCCCATTGAATTTTAGCCTAACTCCATCAACAACCTCGGCCAAATTGACAACATTCAATCACCAATTCAATCACTTTCTAGCTCTACACAATATTTATTAAGTAATATAACTAATTTTTATAGTCGATTATCTAGAAGATTGTCAGGGTATTAGAATCAAAGTTTGAAAACATTTATGATGAACAAGTTATATACCTTTCAGTTTGTTTTCAGAATGACTTTTTCCGTTGGCCAAGCTATGGGAACGTTAAGGGCATCTACCATGCACGTCAATGCCGATGTTGGTCTCCATAGCTCTGCATTTGCATCTCTCACAATATCAACCCAAACTTTTACAGCATTAAGTCCTAATGGACGACAATGGACCAATGTTATCGGATCAGTTGATGCAACAGTTCCTTCAGTCACTACGTTTGTTCCACCCAAATCAATCAACTGGCATTTTCTATCTTTTGTCCACTTTGCAATTGGCTGGAAAAAAAGAGATTATTATGCAGAATATATACATACGAAAACTAGTTTAGACACTTTTACGAAAACTAGTAAATATCTCAATTACAAAGACTCCTTTTATTATTAATAGTTTGCTATCGACTGACAATTGCATGTGTGTAATAGTTAAAGAAGAAAACATGAGCTGGTGGTCTCAAAGTTGAAAAACCTGTTCAAACTAGCAAGTTAGGTGAAATGAAATACTGTTTATTTTAATTATTATGCATCTATTGCTTGATTGATGACGCTCATTGTTTAGAGTATGAAACTAAAACACTTGCAAACACATCAACGGCATGATATTTTATGGCTATATCAATGGTGATGAAGTTAATGGAAAAATCAAGAGTATAGCCATGTTCCAGTTTCTAATCATAGAACTGTTAAAACTTTAAAAAAAAATTGCAATTAATAGTTATCAGCATAATATTAACATAACGTACATTAAACGAGTAGCAGATGACAGTTCAGCAGTTGCTTTTGTATATATATTTTTTATTTTATCTATTATTCACTTACTTTGAACAAAAATGAAACAACATCAGTTCAAAACCGATGCTGTTAACAGTTAGAACGTAAGAACGAGTTGCATTTATCATGATGGTCTTGATATGAAATCAAAAAGAATTTCATTCGTGCAGTATAGGAAAGAACTTACGTCCATTTGGGATCTGGAGCACCACAATCTGCACATACTCTGTTATCACTCTTATGTAATAGCTCCTTCAGCTTCCTTAAATTGGCTAATGCAAAATAGTGGGATTAGCATGACTGCTTGTGGTTGATTTGTCAGAGTCAAGTAGAATTTTGTTCAAATTGAATTGAGCAGTTGGTAGGTGCGATTAGGTTCAAAAGTATACTCCAAGGTACAGGGGCACGAAGATGTTGTTTCTTTTTTTTTCTTTCTATCTTTTTTTTTCTTTTTTTTAGGATTTAGAAAATATAATATTATTTATTAATATAGCAAAGCTCGGTTGAATTAGATTAAAGAAAACATATAATCCAGAGTGAGCATACATTAGCCCCACAATACATACACCAAGTAATTAGCAAAAGAATTGTAATTTACATTTTTTTCTTAAATATTCCATATTAAAGCTTTGACCTAATGACCTATTAGCCTATCATTTGAGGGTAGAGCCTCCATTAAGTTTGTTTCTAAGAATATAATAAATTCAATACTCAAGTTCAACACCTATTTGAAGGCTCCAAACAGGTATTGGCATATCTTTTATCACAGCCAATCTAATAAAATCTTTAAACAGAAGTTGCATATATCAAAGTAGAAAATGTTAATAGCCTCTTTCAAGTTTTACCATCAAGTGTTAAGCTTAGTTACTTAGCTTTTTATTTAACACAATCCTAAAGAAGTCTAATCCCTAATAATTTTGAACAAAATTGCAACATAAGCAATTGAAACTAGTTTATAAATACAACCTAATTATAATGTAAAAATGACATCAAAGATGGAAATATTATCAACCTCGCCATTTAAGCATTAAAACATAGAAACATGGATACGTGATATGACCACTTATCAACTTAAATCATCAATTCTGTTATTCAAAACTTGATGAGTCCAATATTCATATAATTGGGAATGGGAATGTAAAATGAATAACAAAAATTAATTCACAAATTAACCCATTGTATTTCCAGCCAACGAAAATAAAACTAATTAGATCGAATGTACCTACCTCTAGAAGCCCTTTCACGTACAGGTTCATCACTCATTTCTCCAATGCTATGAAGAACCAAACAAATGCTTACATAATAAAAAAAAGAATATGCATTTCTCCAATGCATTGTGAATAACCAAATAAATCCTTACATAATAAAAAAAGAATAGGCTAATTCAAGCAAAATGCTATTTTTTCAGCACAATCTGATATTTTCTCGTTTTCATCATGGGTCGGATAAAATTCATTGACCAAACTGAATAACAGAAAAAATAGCATTGAAATTGATAGAAATTAAACTGCAACATACCTATTAAAGATATTGAGTTTTCGAGAAGAAATTGGATTCGTTAATCGATCGATATAGAGGAAATTGGGGCTTTTCTGTTAATTTACCATTAATGTTCCCTTAACTAAGGTTTCTGCATGCCCACATGCATCCCTTTGTGTTCAAATATTTTGAAATGAAACACTAATATGATCAACCAAAAAAGCGAGTTACCTAGGATGGAAACATAGGCTTTACCAAACAACAAGTATATTTGGAACTACAGAAAGTGATCAACTGAAAAAAGCAAGTTACCTTGGATATAAACTAATTGAATCAACTATGGTCCAGTATAAAAGTCAGCTATTGGCAAGTAAAGGACGATTAAATTTGACCAGTTGATAGTACTCCTCATCTCCATACAATTTCCTGACATAACACTAAAATTACTAAGGCTATATAATAAAGCAGATAGAAGAAAATCCTGAAAACCTAGAATTGACTAGAATTGGTTAAATGATTTCACCTAAAGGAACCATAATAGAAATGCTTGAATATGCTTAGAAATCACAAACAGTTTCACTATACAGTTTCTCTCTAATATTCTGAGCTGGTTTGATTATGCATAGAAATCATGAACTAGTGGAAATCAACTTAGAGACATTTTAGAAATCACAAACTAGTGGAAATCAAAAACCAGCGGAAATCAACAATTTAGAAATCACAAGCATGATTTGACTGAGCAACATTAATCGGTGACGAATGAACCTCAACTAGCGATTATTGTTGCTACCAAATCAAACCCTACCTAAAACCCTAATCCACCTTTTCCAGTCACCTTCGATGACTTCTCTCTGGCGAACAATAATATTATGGCCACATCTCTTCTACTATTTATTCAATGCCTTCTCTTCGGAAAAAGGCTAGGAGTACGTTGATGAATAGGGATGCGAAAATTTATAGGGAGTTTGAAGGGATATGTTGATAAAGTATTTGGAGTTTAATTAGGTGAAAATTGGTTCTGGGTTTGGGTTTGGATTTGCAATTTGGAATTTGAAAGACAAGAGAGAAAGGAGACATGAGTGGCCATATAATTTGACGAGGTTTTTTTAAGTGTTTAAAAGAGATAAGGAGCGGCCACGGAAAATTTTAGGGAAATTTCCATGAATCGTTAGCGGGAACCACTTAGCCACGTTTATTTGTTCATTATTATAAATTAACTTGACTAATGGTTGCATATAGCTTGAAATGCTACCAATTAATGCAACTAAAAGCAAGTTTTGTTGTAGGGTGGGCTCTTTGTTGTTCTCATGCAAAAGGATAGAGTAGTTGCCTATGCTTCTAGACAACTAAAGCCTAACGAGATTCGTTATGCTACCCATGATTTGGAGTTAGCCGCTGTAGTCTTTGCTCTAAAGATTTGGCGACATTATTTATTGGGCGAGCGTTTTATTCTCTTTATTGATCACAAATCTCTGAAGTATTTATTACTCAGAAAGACTTAATATGAGGCAACAGCGTTGGCTCGAATTTCTTGCTTCATATGATTTCGATATTTAGTTTACTCCTAGTAAGGGTAATAGAGTTGCTGATGCGCTTAGTCGCAAGCAGCAGGTTGTTGTTTCCATGATGCTAGCAGAGTGGAATATTTTGGAAGCTTTATCTCTTTGTGATATTAGAGACCGTCCTTCAGTTTCTGATTCTCTCGTGCTTTTATTTAGCATGGAAGCTCGTCCTAGTTTGTTGGATCGTGTTGCCAATGCTCAGAAACAAGATCCACATATTGCTTTTCTTATTCAGAGTTTTGAATCGGAATCCCGAAGTGATGATCTGAAGGATTTCGATATTGATATTCATGGTTGTATTCGGAAGAAGGGTAGATTGATCGTGCCTAATGTTTCTAGTCTTAGAAATGACATTCTTGTGGACTGTCATCGTTCTAAGTATACTATCCATCCGGGTACTAGTAAGATGTATGCTGATCTGAAACGCTTATACTATTAGGAGGGTATGAAGCGTGATATTGCAAGTTATGTAAGTCATTGCATGACTTGTCAACTTGTTAAAGTGGAACACCAGCGCCCCAGTGGTCTTTTGCAACCTCTTGAGATTCTATTATGGAAATGGGATCAGATTTACATGAACTTCATTGATGGTCTACCTCTTTCGAGGTCGGGATATACTAGTATTTGGGTGATTGTTGACAGATTGACTAAATCAGTCCATTTTATTGCTATCAAGTCCAATCGGACCGCTCCTTTGTTGGCTAAGTTGTTTATTAAAGAAGTCGTTCGACTTCATGATGTGCCTAGTTCTATTGTTAGTGACAGAGATCCGCTTTTTACTAGTGGTTTCTGGCAGAGCCTTTAGAAAGCTTTGGGCACTAAGCTCAATCTCAGTACAGCTTACCATCCATAGTCTGACGGTCAGACTGAAAGGGTGAATCAAGTTTTGGAAGATCTCCTTCGAGCGTGCATTCTTGATTTTGGTGGTAGTTGGGAAGACCACTTATCTATTGTTGAATTTTCTTATAACAACAGTTTTCAATCAAGTATCGGTATGGCTCCCTTCGAAGCTCTTTACGGAAGGTCGTGCCGATCACCATCTTGTTCGTTGGAATCGGAGAAAAAGTTAGTTCTCGACCCCGAGTATATTCGTGATTCTTCTGAGAGGCTTGATATTATTAGACAGAGAATGAAAGAAGCTCAGAATAGGCAGAAATCTTATGCCGATCATCGTAGGAAGCCTTTGGAATTTTCTGTTGGCAATCACGTATTCATTTGTGTTTCCCCGATGAAGGGTGTGGTGCGTTTTAGTAGCTCCAAAAAATTGGCTCCTCGCTATATTGGACCGTTTTCTATTATGGAATGTATTGGCCCTGTTGCTTATTGCGTATCGCTTCCTGTTCATTTTTCGGGAGTTCATGACGTATTTCATGTATCCCAGCTTTGTCAATGCCTTCGAGATTCAGATTCTGTTATTGATCCTCAAGTGTTGCAAGATCTTGAGATATCACCCGACTTGTCTATTGTGCAAAATCCTATTCGTGTGCTAGCTACGGAGGTGAAACGCCTTCGGAACAAAGAAGTTTCGCTCGTAAAGATTCAACCCCAAAAATTGCACTTCGGAAAGCAGAGAATTCATCGAGTGTCCTTATCCCGGTTTTCTCTCCTCTTCGGGTGGGGGTGAGCATTCTTATCCATCTTTTCTATTTTGAATCTATGTTGTGATGAATTATTTGTGTATGGACTGCTTCTAGTATGAAAATTGCAGGGATGCAGTTTTTATAAGGGGGAGTCTGTAACAACCGTGATTTTATTACCGTCGAAATAAATTTTTAGTATAGTAATTTTAAATTTGAAAATAATTTGAAATGCAGAATTGTTGCAAAGTCAATTGATCATCTAAGTGGTAGAATGTTGGAAATGAGTGGCAATATGTCTTCACGCACATATTAAAGTTTTTATAAGAAAATAAAAAGGAACTAGTACTGTCACCACATAATTTTGCAAAAGCAAACATTTGGACTTGCAGCCATCATCATTTTATACTGCTGTGTACTTCGACCCCTCTAATGCACGTCTGCATTAATTGTGTATGTACAAGGTGCTAACCAGCCATCTTCACTCTGTTGACCTATACCAATTAGAAGAGAAAAGTAAAGACTGCTTTAATTCTTTTGTTTTCTTTTTCACTCTTCAAGTTGCTCTGCAGAACATTAATGGAAGCTCCAAGAACTTGAATCTCTGGTACTAGCTGATTTCGAAACAAGTTAAAGTGAGTTCAAAACTCACACTTCTAGTTTACCTTTGGTGGCATTGATTTTACATATTCTTGCATGCATGTAGTGTGTCCTGACTCTTGCTTTTATTTCGTTCGTGATTTTATAGTTACGAATGGGTAGGTTGCCTTTCACAAGAATTGAGTTCAGATCTATTGTTTTTAGTCACTCTGGCGTGCAAACTGATTTTACCTTCAGCAACTTCATCATTGAATGCAATAGAACTCATGTGGAAACTAGTTATATCATACGTAACTTATCCAAGTTATATTTTTTTGTATTGTGCCATGCGTGCAGGTTGATAAGGTGAAAAATTAAGTCTAGGTTATTATATTTAATCTGTAACTTATCCACCTCATTGTTTGCATGTACATATGGATAATAAAGTTTAAATCCATGTTATCTACATCTTGTTTAGATATGTTATTTGCGTCCAAGTCTAGGGTATAGGGTTCTTTCTACTTCCATTTCATGCGTGAGTCCAGGCACGTATAAATTGAATTGTGTTTGCATTTTTGCATTGACATGCGTCCCGGTGCCTTGTCTCTGGTATTTGCTAATTTATATTTAGCCTATATAGCAACTTACGTGCATGCAATGCTCGAGAGAATGTAATACATTGCCTTGGTCATTTCATAATGCTGTCCACTTTGTTGCATGAGTGCAAATGCGTTGCTAGATCATTTTCTAACCATTATAATGCGTGACAGTATGTGTGGCACATAACTTCCTAATTGCATGCAACATTATATATAAGTAGTGTTGATCACTATTTATTAAATTACGTTGTACCGGTGTTAGATTTTAAAATGAATTTTGTCGTCGTTATTTTTATAACGGAAATTTTTACACCGTTATTAAATTTTTGAAGCGTATTGTTTTGGCGACATTTTTGACGAATAAAAATTACTGTTGTTTTGACTATAGTAACCGTCAAATTTAAAGTGAATTTTTAAGCGGTTATTCTGCAACGCTGATTTTGTTATCCATTTTTACGGTGTTTTGTGAAGCGCAATTTCCTTGTTGAAATTGCTACAGATGTTGCTGTTTTAATCACATGTTTTAAAAATTATTTTTAAAATAAAATTGTTTCCAAAAACTTTACAGTCTGCGCTTTCAAAAGAATGAGGAAGCGATTTAAACGCTTCAGCAAAATTGAGGACTATGAACCCTTACTTTTACTGATTCGCTTAATTCCAGACTTGTCCGTTTGAGAATGTAAAATGTTATTTATATAAAATACTCAAATTTGCACTTTCAAGGAAACGATGAAGAGATTTAAACGATTTACCAAAAGTGCGGAGTATGGAACCACACTTTTATTAATTCGGTTAATTCCGGACTCGTTAATTGAAATATTTGTTGTTTGATGATTTTGATGATTTTGTTGGGCTTTCGAGCCACTCTGTTGGACCTTCGGGTCAATTACCACTACTAGACCTTCGGGTCACTCTGCGGACTTTCGGGTCATCTGATGGGCGCCAAAAATTTATAGTACTTGGTAGGCTTTGGCAATTTGAGATGAACGTGCGGCGTAGGTAAAACTCGCCATCTGCTGGGATCGATCCACTTTTATGCTGATTTTTCTAGTTATCATATTTTGATTTTTAGATTTTGCGACCGCTGATTTTCTAGTTATCTAATTTGATTTCCAAATTTTGTGAATTGCTGCTTTGAATTCAATTATGAATTTGGAAGTTGAGTTTGTGTATAATCTTATCTGAGATTATAAATTTGCATATTGCTGTTTTGAATTCAATAGTGAATTTGAAAATTGATTTTGATGGAGTTTAAATTGAGATTTCTTCATTTAAACTATGCTGATTATTTATGCTGAATAGTCTCATTCGAGACTATAATTATTTGTTTAAGTGTTGTTTGTCGTACACTTATTTTTGAGTTTAAATTAGACTGATCCGTTTATTATTTTCTTCTAAATAATACTCGGGTCAGACCGAGTTATTTCAGGGTAATCTCTATCTCTGATTCAGTTGCAGCCTTAGCTTTTGGGACTTCACATCATCTTTTGTCTAGACTTCGAGGAGTACTTTTGGCTTATTGACTCTCACCTTATGTATGTATTGATGGACATGTATATGTACATTGGGTTCTTGTGAACTATCGATTGTTGTAACATGTATCCAAACTTGTCTTCCGCTATATATCTGATATTTCTGTTCTGATGTGATTATACTATCAGTGTTGTTGTTATTATGAGTTGTTCTGAATTTTTCTTTAGCCACCGTAGTTTCGTTTTAGATTTGGATTGAATATATATATATATATATATCTTTGGGAGTAATTTATACAACTCCTATTGATGTAATTAATTCTCGTCTAAGGCATAACTTACGGATGGTCGCTTCTAACAAGCCTTATTCTTCGCAATAGCAGACGTTATTCCTTATAATAACCTTTGTTATTGTGAGCATAGAGGTGGGCCGTCACATCATATACTTTCATTAAACATTATCTTCACACATACTCCAAGGTGTTTTCTTTAATCTTACTTCATATCTTCGTTAAATATTTTTACCTATACTTTCATTAAGGACCTTCCTTGGTATATTCATTAGGAAATCAGCTCCATACTCTAGTTAAGGAACTTACTTTGTATCTTCGTTCAAGGGTTTGCTCCATACTTTCGTTAAGGAAATTACTCTATATCTTTTTTAAGGAGTTCGCTCCATATTTTTGTTAAAGAACTTATTTCATATCTTTGCTAAGGAGTTTTCTCCATACTTTCGTTAAAGAACTTGTTTCATTTCATTGTTAATACTTTCATGCTATTGGTTTCAGTTGCTTATGCTAACGGTTTCCCTACCATTTTAATAGCTCTACATGTATTCTCTTGTCCCTAATCATCTTTTATAGATCTTACTTACAAATTCTACCTTCTTCTATTTAAAAAAATTAGGTATAACATCACTTTTGACATTTCAAAGGGTGGGTGATGAATTATGGGATAGGTTCTCCATATCGATGGTGTACATTTCCTAGTCTTTATCTAATGGTTCCAACAATATTCTTATTATGATTAGAGAAGTCCATCACCTTATTGTAATCCATAATCTTCGAGTTAGTGGCTATAATCACTTGTAATTGCTTAAGTGAATAAAAAAGCTATTGGGCTTCCATGGACTTTGGATAGTTTGATAGAACCATGTTAAATATAGTACCTTTTGTTTGTGTTGTTAGTTAAATAAATTATGTTAGCTGTTGGTTTATAATCAACCTACCATATTCTTAGTATTTTGCAATAACTGATACAAATTGCGATGCATCACGCCCAATCTCTTCCTATATCATGTACTTATCTCTCCAAAAACAAACCTTGCAATATTGGCTCATTTGGCCCAACCGTGAAATCTTCCATGAAACTTATGTTCCACCACCTAAAGTTATCATGGCAATTGTTAATTACTATATGGTCCATTCGGCTAATTTCTTCCCTAAGGTTAATCTCTCCCACTATTTTGTAACTACTCGTTTAATAATGGTGTGTAAACCCAATGGTAATGTAAAGATTAAATCTGATAACTTTCTCTTCTTCCTCATATTCCCATGACATGATGAAATTGTTGGGCAAGTACAATAAAATTCACTGTAACTCAGAATTCATGTCCATTATCATCCTGACCTTTTATATTCTATAATTATTTCCATTTAAAAACGGTTATTTATCTTCGACGGACGTCAAATGCCAACATTGGTTTTACCTCCAATGGCTCAAACCGGCTTGGGTAGGGGATTGTAACATTGGTGCGTTCGACGCATCACTAACGTAACGTGGTGAAAGTTGACTGGGAATGCTACCTAAGGGTGTGTTTACAACGAAAGAAAATGGGGCATTTGGGTGGGATATTTGAGTGAACGGGGAATAGGTTTGGAGCTACGAATGTAGTATTTGAGTTGGGTATTTAAATTGTAATTTTTAGCGTAATTGATATGTAGTTGACTATTTATTTATTTTGATGTGTAATATGCGTTTAGTTAAAATGTCATAATAGTAAAAAAAGCTAAATAAATGAAAATTAATTATACAATAGTAGAAAGTACATTTAAAATCATACAATGTTTCAGTGCAGCCCTGTTGTAATTTTTTTACCTCGTATGCTATCTCAAACTATTAACATTTCACAGCATGTGTGTCGTTGTACCAGTTCAGCTGCTCTTGCCAATGCAGTTCTCATACTACAATATTTCTTCTGGTATTCCTTTGGAATAAGATAATGGTCATCATCATAAGCCATAAAATTTGGATCATCACTATTGTATTTTCGTATGAAGTTGTATATTGTCATTGTAGATACGCCAACTTTTACTTGAGTTTCAAATGAGTATGTTGGTATATTTTCAAAACGACAAACTTTTTTCTTCCATATTCCAAAGGTTCTCTCAATTTTCATTTGTAAACTTAAATGGTAGAAACTAAAAAAATTATTGGCCAATTTTGATTGATTTGCGATTTCACAAAAATGAGGAATATGATATTTAATATTACAATAAGGTGGTAAATAAGCAGGTTGAAGTGGAATTTTTGTGAATCAACTAAATAATACCGTCCAAGCGAAGGGTGGGGGAAGCTTTAATTTCTATCATTTATAGCTGAGTTAAAAATTCTACTATCATGCGCAGCACCTTCTCAACCAGCCATAGCATAAGTAAATTGTAAATCAAATAAGCATGCTGCTAAGATATTTTGTATAACATAACATATTCATCCTATATATGGAACAACTCCATCTAAAGGCAAGTGTGTCATCACGTATGCATCGTCTATAGCATTAACACAATTTCTAAAATATGGGTAGTACCGGTTTGAAATTCTAATATGATCTGGAACATTATTTAATTGAGTATCATCTAACTTGATAATATTTATAGCAAGTAAGTGTACACCATCTAAAATGGCATGAAAACAAACTGAAATTGTACTACCTGACCATTGAAATCTTTCGCTCATTTATTGATTTAAGAGCATTGTAGATATGTTGTATATGAATATAGCAACTATTTCTCTGATAGTAATTCCTTTCGTTGTTGTCATACCATAATTTTGCAGCCTATCGTTTAATGAGATAAAACAGAGTCTTTTCATTTGAAATTTTATTGACGATGTCCTTGAAGGAAATTTAATATATCTTCTACCCATATTAAACCTGCATATTCTTACGTGTGCATTCGGATGATATGGATCATTCTTCTACGTAGATACTCTGCTGCAATGACCAAATCAGGAGACTACTAAAAATAAATCTGACTATGCATGTATAAAACTCTACTTATTCTTTCGTATTCAAAACAAGTCATGCTTTATGTAATTAGTATTTTACTATATGTCCACAAAATGATACAAATTGTTGATTAATGCAGTTGGTTCTAATTAATTTTGTTTATCTTTTTGTGAAAACATGTATATTATTTACATTTAGAAAAAAAGGATACAAATCCACTTGGCATCCAAACTAGTGAAATGTATATATAAAAATAATGACAAATATAAAATAGTTTACTTGTACATATGTCAACCTCGCTATCCCTATCTCTCACTTCAGAACAACACAATTGCATAAAATTTTGGTCATGAAAACCCAACGTTCCTTGCAAGACAAAGCTTTGAACCATAAAATTGAATATAACATTCCTTGCAAGACAAAGATTTGAACCATAAGATTGAATATATGAAGGTCTGTGATGCAAAATTCTACGGTAAGTCCAACGAAGTGGTCATTAATAATAAGATTTGTATATACCCATGCTTCTAAAGATAAAAAAATCGGTTTCTAAAATCATCATTAAAACCATTTGATCTGTGTGAGATTTTGTGTTGAAATGATGTGGTGGTATAAAAGAGAAAGTGTGTATTTCATTTCATAATCAAACTGATACATTACAGTTGCTATTTATATGAAAATGCTGAATATATTGAAATGGGCTACGGTTGGCCCAACAAAGTAAACCCACTACTGTAACCGATATGAAAACACGATAATATTATCTCGTTCTCTCTTACCCCCCTGCCCCCTCAAATCTAATTTTGACTAGGGTTTGTGTTGAGTGCTATCCTAAACTCCGCCACCATCAAATTATTTCAAATAGTTTCTTCGAATCAAAAGCAGACTTTGATGCAATGATAATTTACATGTCTCTTTAGTCCTTTAATAGCTTCAAGATGGTAAATTGAGAGGCAGATTAAGGATTGGTAGTAATATGGTTTTTGATTGCTTCAAGTTGGGGCCTTTTGATGATGTTCTTCTACCTTTTGTACTCTTGAGCGACCTCCGGTATCCAAATCAGAACATGTGATCTCTGGTTTGCATCTACAACATCCACGTTTAGTTCATTTTTAAATTTGATGAATTTCTGCCTTGAAAGAGGCTTTGTAAGAACATCGGCCTTTTGGTAAGTAGAAGGTATGTAATCAATTCGGAGCTTGTTTTTCATGACTTGTTCTCTGATGAAGTAGAGATCGAACTCCATATGTTTGATTTGTGAATGTAATATTGGATTAGCAGTGAGTGATATAGCACTAATATTATCACACCATATAGTTGTCTTGTTGCTAGTGTTAATTTGTAGTTCTTTTTAATAAGGATTGTATCCACAAGATCTCGACTATTGTACTGGTTATGCTTATGTACTCGGCTTTTTTACTTAATCTTGAAACTGTTGATTGTTTCTTTGCACGCCATGATATTCGATTCCTTCCTAGGAAAATATAGTAGCCAATTGTTGATTTTTTGTCATCTTGATCAGTTGCCCAATTTGCATTAGATATTCATTGATATATAGTGATTTGCTTGGTTGTATGAGTAGACCTTGATTTATTGTTCCTTTGAGATATCTTAAAATACGTTTAACTGCTTTCTAATGCTCATCTAAAGGCCTTTGCATGAAATGCGTACTTTATTTATACTAAAAGAGATGTATGGCCTTGTTATAGTAGCATATTGCAGTGCTCCAACTATGCTTTTATATTGCCTGCTATTAATTATTGGTTCGCCCTTATTTTTTGATACATGCAAATTGCTTGTCATTGGTGTAGGAAGTGGGTTTGCTTTGTCCATTTTTGCCTTTACCAGAATTTCAAAAGTATATGTTCTCTAATTCAAATGCATTTCATTGCTTGACAGTCTTTTAACTTCAGAACCAAGGAAATAATTCAGGTCTCCTAGATCCTTGATGGAGAACTCCTTGTTTAGATATTGTATGACATTGTCAATCTCTAATTTTTTGTTACCTGTAACAATGAAGTCATCAATGTAAATCAGTATATAACTGATGATATTATTAGAATATTTGAGAAATATAGAGTTGTCTTATTTTATTGAATTGTATTCAAGTCTTGCAAGTGTTGATTTCAGCTTCTCAAACCACACTCTTCGTGCTTGCATAAGACCATAGATTACTTTGTTTAGCTTGCACACAATTTTTCCATTGCCTTTCTTTATAAATCCATATGGTTGCTCCATGTATACTTCTCCTACAAGACACCATTTAAGAAAGCATTATTGACATCTAATTGCCTTACAGTCCAGTTCTTATGCAAAGCAATGGTTAGAATAATTCTAATGGTAGAGGGTTCTACAACAGGAGAAAATGTCTCATTTAAATCAAATACATTCTCTTGTGAGTACTCTTTTGCCACTAGCCTTACTTTGTACTTAAGAACTAAATCATCTGAATTCTTTTTGAGTCTATATGTCTATTTACATCCAACCACATTTTTATGCATTGGTAAAGATACAAGATCCCATGTCATGTTCTTTACTAATGCATCGTATTCTTCTCTCGCAGCTGTTCTCCAATTAATATCCTGTATTGCATGGTGATATGTACTGGGTTGAGTAAATTTAGATTCAACACTGTATATTTTTGGCTTAAATATACCACTTTTAGCCCTTGTTATCATGTGATGTCCAGTGTTTGCAGGTGGAGCAGGTCGATCATTATTATCTATAGTGACTTTTGTTGAGTATTGGATGATTGAGTATTATCCAATATTTGACATAAGTCAGAATACTGATTGGTATTTGATTGAGATGTATGACTTGGGCTTCGAAGCACTTCATTTTTTTCTTGACCCGGTTCACTTGTGGACACACAAGGATGTCGGCTGAAACCATCTCTTTCCTAATTGCCATCATTTTTAGTAGGTGCAATTCTTCGGAGAAAAGAGTTATTGGACATAATGAGTGTCTAGAATTATATATTTTTTGAGTTGTCTTGATTGTAGCATTGCTGAAAGGAAATTCTTTTTCGTTGAAATCACATGTCTTGATATGTACACTCTTCCTTTACTTTCGAGACACTTGATTCCTTTTTGATTTGCTACATATCCTAGAAATGTATATGGATGAGATCTAAATTCTAACTTGTGTATATTGTATGGTCTTAAATGAGGAAAACATAGACATCCAAATACTTTTAGATTTTGATAATCTGGCTTGACTTTAGTTAATATCTCTATTTGAATTTTGTATTTCAAAACCTTTATAGGGAGTTTGTTGATTAAATAGACTGCTGTAAAGAAGGCATCGGACCAAAACTTTAGGGGTAGTGATGCTTGTGCCAATAAAGTAATATCAGTTTCTAAAATATGTTTATTTTTTCTTTTAATAAGACCATTTTTTCTGAAGTGTAGGGATAAGTTGTCCTCTGAGTGATTCCCTTTTTCTGAAAGTAGTCCTTTAGTGGTAGAAATTCTTTTCCACCATCTGTTTGAATGATTTTCAACTGACAATCAGTTTGTCCCTCTGCATTAGCTATAAACTGCATCACTGCATTGTTACTTTCAGACTTTGATTTTAAAAAGTATATTCAGACATATCTAGAGTAAGCATCTATAACGACCCACCTTTTTAGACAGTTGAAATCGACAATAAACCACACATATCAAACTCAAACCATTCAATAGGGAGGATTATTATGTGGTAAATAATAAAAAGTAAAGAAAAAAAGAAAAACAAACACAGAATCTTGCAGCGGAATGATAAAATATAATAATCAAATAAACAGTTTATGATGTTGTTTACAAATAACATTTGATTATACTTTTACAATACAGATAAGAGTTACATACAACAGGAGTAAGTAAATAAATGCAGCGGGACAACATGATGCAGTGGACATTATATTATAAATAATCATTGTACTAAATCTTCGTCTTTGTCCTCCAAAAGCAGTCTTCGACACACTGAAAAGCTTGGACTAACCCTAGCGTAATGAAAGGACAAAAAACTCGAGTCGGAACTAAGAGATCTCATTTAAGATAAATCAATAGTAAATAAATATGAGTGTAACGGCGTCAGAGATGTTTACGGGGTTTTACATCTTCTATCCAGTGTCTAATGTGAGTGCAATAACTTAAGAGATGTTTGAGACTCTATCTCCTAAGGATCTGTTAACTATCTACATACATAGTACAATACGTTATTATAATAGCATCAATAGTAAAGTAAAGTATAAAAATAGCATTAAGGCATTACCCATATCCCCCTTAACACATTTTATAATGCCATCGTCCATAGTAATGTAAACTCTACCGTAAACTAGTGGGCTATCAAGGAGCACTCTATAGGTATGACAAAAACCAAACTCGTAATGGGCACGATAAGGTATATGCCAAGGCACGCGAGGCAATGCCTAGGGTAGGATACTACTGTTTTGCGGATCAACTAGTGGTAATGTATAGCAGCTACCACTGCTTACCTCGTAACGCACTCCTATAATGAAATCGAGGGGTGGCCACCAAATCAAACACAAAGTCATAATATGGTATCGAAGAAATGTGCCCGTTGGGAGGGACGACCTCACTTGGCCCGGCATGGCTCTTGTTTTAGCCACATCAAGCTGACTCACGGGAGTCAGAGCTACATAAATACCTCACACAGAATCGTTCTCCAAACTATCCTACTTCATTCTGGAATCTCCACCATGTACACAATTGTTAAAGTGGTTTTCGGTATTGGCAGAGAGTATGACAATATCTGATCACGGTCTCTTTAACAACCAAACGCTTATTTCACACCGGATGGTTCATTTACATTTTCAAAACCGATTCATAATTAATATCAAAATATCATATTCAATTCAAACTATATCACTTTCGTAATCATATTCACTTTCGAAATCATATCATAAAATAGGTTAAATCCTCATTTCAAAATCATCATACTTACTTAAATATGTCATTTCGCTAGAAAGTATCATTACAAATCCAACTTAAGTTATAACATCATTTAACCATATTCGATTTAAATCAAGGATTTAAATATAAAAAAATTTAACCTTGCACCGTTAGAAATTTAGAAATATAGTTTAAATAGTCATAAATAGTTTAAGATAGTTTAAAATAAATTGTTAAATAGTTAAATTACTCTAAAATAGTTTAAAAATGAATTAAAAATAATTTAAATAGATTTAAGATAGTTTAAATAGATTTAAAATAGATTAAATAGATTTAAAATAGATAAAAATGTGTTAATTAGTTTAAAATAGGTTAAAATAGATTTAATTGGTTAAATAGATCAAAATAAGTTAAAATAGTTTAAATTGATTAAAATGATTTAAAATAGTTTAAAATAGATTAAATTAGTTTAATAGTTTGAAAATCTTAATAATCAGGATTTTATAAATGATAAATCTTTAAACATTTATATTAAAATAATTAATTTAAAATTGATATCAAAGTTAAGTTATTTCTTTCATTTCAACAAATCTGGATCATATCTAGATTTCAACAAAGTAAATTTTCTTTTAATTCAAATTTGCATAAAATCATTTCAATTTATATCGATTTCAAACTCATGTTGAACTACAATTTTAAAGCACTTCAATTTCATAGATTTCAAAGTTTAAACATTCAAACATTTTCGATAATTCGATTTCAATAAATTTCATTTATATTTCAAATTCCAAGTTTGAAATTTCTATTTTTTATTCTTCAAACAATTCATTAAACCAGCTCCAATTTCAACATTTAATGCTTAGATTTTCAAAATAATTCAGTTTATATAATTCAAATTTTATTTTAAAATATCATTTAACGGAATTCAAAATTTAAGGATTTAAATCACTTAATTTAACGAGTACGGTGTCTGTATATAGTTTTCTACCCTATGGTCAAATGATATGGATGTATATCATTTCAACTCGCAATAATTTAAATTTATGAGATTATATAATTTCAACCCGCAATCTCGAATTAAAATAAAATCCTAAAATCGCTTGGGTTTATCATTTCAACTCATAATGATTTCTCCCTAATCTATCAGATAATTCGGGTATGTATATTTTCAACCCATAGGGACCTTGCAGTGTCATAACAATATAAAAATATAACATGCAGTCATCCAATAACAACAATCAAACATCCATCACAATCACGATTCAAACCAATCAATAAACAATAACAAGTGACTGATTATCAATAATGGGTATCGACTGGCAATTTAGAATTTAATATTAAATTAATGGCGGTAATATTCAGTAAAAGTCAGATTTAACTGGAATAACAATTTAAATATACCAAATATCAACAACCAATTTCTAATCGCATCATAAATCCAATTTACCAACATAAGATAATCTAGTAGTTGTGAGTGGGTCAAAACACTCATCTTTGATTTCAAATCGATCCAAAATTCAAAATAAGGCCCAAATTTCAACAGTCTAAGAATTCGTCCAAACTAGTTCAATAATGTTCGAAATATCAATACGATCCCAACGAAACGAACCAATGCGAATCCGAGCATGCATGAGAAAGTTGTGATAATTAGAAGATTTGAAATCAAAATTTAAATAAAATAAAAAAAGAAAACGCATGCCTACCCGAACACATCAGCATTCCTTAGACTTACGTTCGAAACCCTACTACCATCTTCATTCGTTCAAACTAAGCCACCACCCTAAACCTCCTTGTTGCACCGCCTATACTCATCATCGACCAGATCAGAGCATGTCGTTGGCTTACCCTCCCCAGGCCGACCTCATCCATGTCGTGTGCCACCTCGAAGGTCGCCAGAGGCGCTTGCCTCCACCGCAACTTTGAACACTGTTCCAGGCTAAATTAAGGCAAGCGAATCCAGATCCATGACCTACTCTTCTCCCTCTTTCCAAAGTCGCTTCCCGATTGGGCGAAGATCTACCGTTGGATCAAAACCCTAGAAAATGGATGGCTAAACCTAAATCACTAATTTCTAGACAACGGTGATTCGAATTGAGAAATGAATTGCATCAATGAATTATGCTCGTCGAGAACTTCGAAATGGTATATAATATGTTAAGGTTTTGAGGAGTTTGATTTTTTTGAAAATGATTTTGATTTGAATTTGTATTTTGGATTTAGGTTTTGTACCGACCCGTAATTTTCGTTAATTAAATTTGTCATTTTAATAAGATTTACGTAAATTTAATTTAGAAGAAATAAATATTTTATTATTAATAATGAAGCAAATGCTGAGAATGAAATGAAACCATGGGAATATAAGGCTAAGTATTTACAGTTGAAACAAAATGACGAATAAATTGAAGTGATGTAAATTGTTATACTAGGCGAAGAGTTGCATATAAGAGAACAAAGGTAAGTAGTGAATTTAGTTAATGGATTAATAATATTAAATAGTAAATTGAATTAAATCAATGTCTGGTACAAATTGAAATATTGTTTGGAATGAAAGCCTATAAATTGTAAGAATTTAATTTACAAATGAAATCAGTGTAGCAATTTAGTTGTAACTGAATGTAAATTAATGAAATTATGTAATAATTGATAAATGATGGCATTCATGAATGAAATAATATTTGTAAGTAATAAAGGAATAATTAAAATAAACATTTACCAATGAAATAGTATATTGGTTTATATAGACTTAATAAAAGAGTTGAATTGAATCAATCTATTTAGTTGAAACTAATTAATTGGTATGCAAATTATAATGAGTTTATAGTAAGAAATTATACTACCGTGAATTGGAATTAAGATGAGATTGAAAAATTCAAGTATGTGATGCAAATATATCATATATAGTAGCGGAATAAAAAAATTAGTGTTATTATAACCTGGTTGGTAAGTAACAAACTTATAACTGAATTTAAAAAAAAAGGTGACAATGAATATAGATTGTTCATTTATTTGATGTGTTAAATAAATTTTGGTATTCAATCGCAATTAATATAAATAATTAATTGAAACTGTTGTAAGGTCAAAATTTATTGCATATAATAAATTGGAGGATAGATTTCATTGAAGGTAATTTATTTATTATGTTAATGTAAATTAAAATAATTAGAGGTACGTAAATGATGATTAATACCATGTTTGGAAGTTGTAATTTAGAGGATATTAAGAATTAGGAATTTAATTTTGAATTATTTGCAATACAAATAAAGAAAATGTTACGTTATTGCTAACTGAGGGAATCATTAATTAATTGAATGAAAGTTAAATCAGAGGAATTAATGGAGATTAATTTACGTTAGTTATTTAGGGCAGTGACTAAATTTGGTAATCCATTTGCAATTAATGACAATAGTGTTGATATAAGCTAATAAGTTAAATGTCAATGCAATACCAATTAATGGATTGAATGTGATTATGAAATTGGAATTAGATAAATGCAGTAAATAATTCAGGGCAAATAAATTTATGGAACAAATGTTAAGATCTTAACTGATGGTAATTAATAATTGAAGATAATGTAAATTCCATTTATAATATGACTATGGGTGAATGAAAAGATTGTAAATCAAGATTTGTTTATTTATATGAATATAAAGAACTAAGGTAATTGAGTTTTTTGCAATTAAGTAAAAATTAAACATTTATTTTTACGTTAATTGAAAATTTAGTTGAAATTGAAAAATATTTGTATATGTTAATTTCATCCATTTGGCTATAATGGATTGAATAAGAATGAAGATTTAATTAAATGAAATTTTTGGAAACTTAATTGGTAATTTCTAAATTTAATAAAATGAAAATTTGACACTGAAATGGGAAGTTAATCAACTTTAAATTGTTTAAAACATTGTAATTTGATTGAGACATATAAAGGTAATAAAATTTGTCAAATTTAAGATTAAAAAAATGGGATTTTATTAATGAATTTTTAATTTATTTAATTAATATAAAATTAACCATTTTGGCCACTGACTCAGATTTCGACGAAACCAGTTTCATCGGATCCGTAACGATGAATTATAATAGTGTTTCAAGTTTCATAACGATCGGACTTGTCGTTTGATCGTACCGACTCGAAACGCCTTGAAATTTATGCAATTTAAATCAATCTAAAATCAATTTGGAAAAATTGAATTTAGCATAACTTCTTCATGTTTGCACAAAAAATGGGCAAACACCTCCAAGTCGTATGATTTAGTCGATTTTAAGTTGTTCTTAGTGATTTGGGTGATTCATGCAAATATGTAAAAAGCAGAGACTAAACTGTAAAAGACACACAGATTTATAGTGGTTCGGCAAGAATGTGCCTACGTCCACTTTATATGTTATTCTCCTTCACTCTTCAGATTACAAGTACAAAGATTTGATTACAAGTATCTGAAAGTTGTTTGAAAGTTTTGTCCGTGCTTGAGCTCTCAAACTTGTCTACCATTGTTGTACCCCTGCCCCTCTATTTATAGAGTGAGGCTGGGGGCAGGGGTCATGGATGTATATAGCTGCTGGTGGGCCTGGGCTGATGTAATCTGGCCTGGCAGTGTTGGTCCGGTATGCCTTGGTCCGGTGGAGTTTGGTTCGGTGGGACTTGGCCCGGTTGTGAGTGGATGGAGTTTGGTTCGGTGGGACTTGGTCCGGTGGTGAGTGGTCCGGTAGTGGTTGGAGCGGTAGTTGGTTCGGCTATGTAGGGGAAGTGAGTTGGCTCAGCTATGCAGGGAAGTGGAGTTGGACAGGTAGTAGGTGGAAACGGGATTGGTTCGGCTATGCATGGAAGCGGGGTTGGTTCGGGAGTGCTTAGGAAAGGGGTTGGTTCGGTGGTGGTAGAAACGCACCCAAAATTTTCCCCCCAAAGTGGGACATATGCCAGCATATGTCGTGCTTTTTTTCTCGCAGTTAGAATAGCTTCATTCGGTCCTAAGCGCCGAACCATTGGGTCCGGTCATCCCGCGCTCGCCTATAAGTAGGGCTTCACCCCATTGTTATTCCTTTACCGTTTGAGATAGCCGAATCACCCAAGTACCGAACCATAATTCCTTTATCGTTTGAAATAGCCGAATCACCCAAGTACCGAACCACTATTCCTTCATCGTTTGAAATAGCTGAATCGATCAGGGACCGAACCAGATTTGACTGCCGAACCAGGTGAGGCTTTCTCCTTATGTTGGGTACACCGAACAAGACCGGGGAGTTGAGCGTCGAATGAACGTCATGCCGGAAATGCCGAATGAGATTTCGGGCTGTATGTACTTGTTTGTTTGTGTTTCCATACTCCTTGTTCTAACAGTACGTTTTCTTCTGTTGCAGATAATGTCTCATAAAGTGGAAACTCGATCAGATAAAAAGAAATCCAAGGACAGAGAAGAGTCCTCCACAGTGCCCCTAGCTTAGTCAGGACCGGGACGACATGGGCCCACATCGAGATCACTAGTGGATGGATATGGCCCTTAAGAGCTCTTGAACTCTCCTCCTGACTGCTTTCCTAGCTCCCTCAAAGAGGAGCAGCTTGATGTTATTTCTCGCTCTTTTGGGATTGACAGAGCGTGTATGCTGTTGCCGGGGAAAGGAGTGATGTCGTACAACCGCCCTGAAGGATATTTCGCTTATAGTAGGTACCATTGCATGTGCAGGGCCATTCTCCCGATCAATGCTTGGATAGTCAGTTTCATTACCTATTTGAAGGTGGCCCCTTTCCAGCTTTAGCCCAATTCTTATGCTATCTTGGTGAGTCTATTCATCATTTTCCTGAGAAAATATGGGCGTCCCCCTTCCAACCGAGAGATCCGGTATTTGTACAACTTGAGGGGCTATAAGAAGGGGTCTCCATACATCAGCTTGGAATCGGCCGTGTCCTTCAAGCCGGTCCTGGACTTATATTCGAAGTTCAGCATGTTCAAGAAAGAATGGTTTTTCGTCAAGGATGACTCTGTTTCTATCCGTCGCTTTACCTCTGGCTGTAAGTTGAAGCTTATTTATAATTTCTGTTCTAACTGGAATGCTTCTTCTTATGTGTTTTTATTTCTTGCTAGTGACAGGTGGCTTTGCGGTCGTGGAGAATGATCGCCTGGTTCAGATGGCTGTGGAGATAGAAGCCATTTCGGGAAGGGAGAGGTCAACTTCTTACTTGATCAGGAATGCTACTCTTCTGGGGCACAACTTGATTCTGCCACGCCAGTCTGTGGTCAAGTAGAGAGACACGGCTGAGGAGAGGGCCACCAAAGCTAAAGGAGGGGCTATGGCGAAGAGTGGAAAAAGGGAACCCTTCTCAAAACCTCCAATTGCCGGGGGGAAGAAGCTTAAGAAGTCTGATGGACCCTCCCCCAGCACATGTCTAGACATCCCGGAGGAGGAAGATGTGGAGGAGAAAAGAGGCGAGGAGGAGAATGGAGGTGATGGAGAAGGTGATGGTGATGATGGTGGCGAAAGACAGAGCGGTGATGGCGCCGTGGCTTTGTCCTCTGGGCAAGCAGGGGAGATCCAAGAGTGGACAGATGATGCTTTCCACTAGGCTTTTAAGGGGTTGGAGGAAGGATCGGTCTTGGTGAAGAAGCCAAAGAAAACTCATAAAGCCGGGACTGGTGCCGATTCATCTTCCAAGAGCATTTCAGCTAGGGCAACTCCGGCGATTCAAGGTGAATTTTTGACTCCTCTTTACACTTTTTAACTTCACATGTTTCTTGGATTATAGTCCCATGCATGCTTGTAACACTTGGTTTTTATTCCAGGAATGGGTAAGTGGCCAAGACATCAGACATTCGGCACCGTCTCGAACAATTCAAACTCCTCAAAGCTTCCGCTAAACCAAAGCCTCCGACCAACCGTTCCGGGGACGTAGTCGGCTACCGTCCTCTTCTCGGAGTTATTGATGAGGATATTCAAAAGAAAAAGAGGAGTCGCTCCTTATTCGAACCTTCACCTGGTCCTCAGCCCCCAACCCAGCCTCTTCATGATATCACGGAGGAGGATACTGAGTTCATACCCTCTCCGCATCCGTCTGAAAATCCTACCGTTACTCAGATTGATCGTCCCGTCTTGGCTCGCAATCCATTTGTGGGTCATCCAGATCTCGATTCGGGTTCTCATGATATTTCCTTTGACGAGGTTACTGGTGAGAACCTTCTCCCTCGCAATCCTATGGTAAGGGTGCTTGATTTGCTTACTACTCGGATTGTAACTATGGGGGATGAAGCTAAGGCAAACATTGACCGGGTTGCTGAGGAGACCAACAGGTTGATGGGGCATCATGTCCGACTGGTCAAGGCCGGGGAGGAAATTGGGAGTGCTAACATAAGATTGCGGTTAATGGTTTCCGACCAGGCCAAGCAACTCGCCGATCAGGCCATCCAGATTTCTCAGCATGAGGCCGCCTCCAGGCGACTAAAGAAAACCATGGAGGAGGCTAGCAGAGCAGAGTTACGGAGAATGGAGGCTGCCTGCAAGGAACGGATCTATATGGCCATTGCAACGGTGGATGAGGTCCAAAAAGCGGATCTCGAGCGGGTAGAGGAGTTATCCGGGAAGCTTGAAGCCGCAGAGCTTGCTCAAACCAAGCTAAAGAGGAGATGGAGGCAATGAGGAAACCTCTTCAGGCTGACCGCTCGCGATACCGATCGGAGAGGGATGCTGCCGTTGCAAATCTGTTGGCTTCTGAGGTCCGAATGAGGGAGTTCGAGGAGAACGAGGGGATGATGGATGAGATGCTACAGGATATGTACTTTCATACTTGGAAACAAGGCAACTTATCCTGGATGGATGATTATCCCCGAGTCATGGCCAGGATTTGTCTCAGGGCTCTGGAGGAGGCCAAGGCTGATGCGGATAAGGAGGGTGGCATGGCCTTCAGAATGGATGTGGTTACGGCCCAATTCACCAAGGAGGAGAAAGTGGCGGTGAAAGAGGGTATGCGGCTGCTTGCTGCTGAGGAGGTAGGTGTGTAGTTGGGGGATGATGATCAAGGAACAGATACTGGTACGTCTTCCCTTTTAGCTTTTTCATAACTTGGTTGCTTATTATTTATTTAATGGATTCTTCTCCTGAATTGGACAGGCGGGACCTCTGAAGCGCCAACTACCTCTGGTCAACATGCTGGGAGTTCTGATCCTGCGGTTAAGTAGACCTCGGAGGGCCAGCAGGATAGAGGTGACGTTCTGATGCTGCCGACTCCTTGACCTGACCTGGACATCTTCTGGTCTACTTGACATTCCTGTATATACTAGTCCCAAACCACTAATGTACTTTCAGGCCGTAATTATGTCTTTTGTAACGAACGGCTTTATTCTTAACATGTAATTTTATAACATAAGCTGATTCTGTCATATTTGGATGCTGTCTGTAACGACCCAGAATTCTTATTAATTAAAATTTGTATATTTAATTAATTTTAAATATTAATTAGTGAATTTATAAGTCGAATAAATTTTATTTCGAATAATTAGGTTTAATTGGATAATTAAATCGATAATTTAATAGTTGAAATTTCAAAAATAATTGAAAATCGAGTTTAATATGATTGGAAATGATTTGTAAAATTTTATTATATCATGTTGGAGTTAGAATGATGTTATAGAACTTTTAAAATCGAATTAAAAGTTTATTTGTGAAAATTGAATATTTTAATATTTAATCGACTAGTGAAATTAGCCATTTTTCGAACAGTCTCAAAATTGGACGAAACTAGTTCCATTGGATCCGTAATAGTTTGTTATTATCAGATTTCAATTTTCGTAGCAATCGGAGTTTTCGTTTGACCGTGGCAGCTCGAAACGCATCGAAATTGTTTTTAATATTAATTTGGCGAGTTAAAATAGTCATTTTTCAAAAAGTCTCGAATTTCGACGAAACTAGTTTCATCGGGTTCGTAATGTGATATTATTGTATGGTTTCAAATTTTGTATCAATCGGATTTACCGTTTGTCCGGGGCAAGCTAAAACGCCTAGAAAATCGTTTAATCGGTTTAATTTTAAATCGAACGTTTATTGCCATAACTCGCACAGATGACCGAATTAGCTCCCGAAAGAACGCGGGGTAAACTTTAGGAACACCAACCGGCAAGCTTCGTTTGGAGTTCGGAAAATTTCGGATGAATAGTGTTTTGGTGGAATTTTCTATATAAGCACCTAGATATTTTCACTTTGCAAATGAAAAAGAAAACCTAGGGTTTCAGAAACCTAGCCGCCGCCTCCTACCTGATGCACGGCCAGAAAATTTCATGCTTCTCCTCCAATTTTCTCTCAATCTACACATTAACTCAAAAAGATGTCAACTACAAAATTGTAGATCTCCTCGAGATCTTTAAAACCAACGGTTGTGATCGAAATTCGATGAGTGGATCAATGGCAATTTCAGTTGGAAGGCGCGGCTGTTATGCACGTTTCTCAAGGCCGTAATGGAACCGAGTGGGGCCGGCCTGGGGTGGTGATGCGCAACAGTGAGGGCCTCGACGTGGTGTTTGTTGATCGTCGTGGAAGTGAAGCAAGAGGTCGCGATTTGGAACCCTAATTTGAAGCTTGATGGGTTCATGTATACGGCATTCAACTGGAAGCATCGCGTGATGGAAGAAGAACAAGAAGAACGGCCTTGATCTGGAAACAAGGAAATGCATGGCTGTGATTAGGTTGAGGGTTAATAAATAGAAATAAAGGTTGTAATTATATAGTTATAAATTCGTGTAACTTCTAAAATTCATATCCTTTTCATACGAGGTCGAAAACTCACGAAACCAGTTGCGTTGGAATCGTATGGACGAGCACTACGCTATGGAAATGGATTGGAGCCGTTTGGAGCTAGCGAAAATTTCGGGTAAAATTAAACGTCTGTTTAACTTTATTCGAAATAAAACGCGGAAACGAAATTGAAATCAAGGTGAGAACTTCTCACTCAATTGAATCGGTTTCGATTTTAATTTTAAATAGTTAGATTTAAAATTGTTGATTGAATGTTAAATGATGATTGTTATCTATTGATTATTAAAATAGACATTATGCACCGTTAGTAAGCGAAGGTTATTTATTAAAAAAACATATACCGCGAATATTTCACCGTATAGTGAAATTGGTATTATTATTGTACTTAGAGTTGATTTTCCCGCATTATATAGCGGATGAGACCCTATTACGCCGCCTATTAAGCGGATAATATTTTATAAGATCCCATATACCGCGATAATTCCGTACTGGAACAGAATTGGTATTGTGCTAATGTTTGTGGATGCAGGGAAACAGGTTGGAGGGATCCAACTGGATTCCTCAACTGTATTGATTTATTTACAGATATTTTGATATTTGTTGATTATCATATCGATATATGATATTCGGATGTCGTGATTGACTATTTGGTGCTGCTGCATCATCGGATCCATTTCTGAAGTTTTAAAATAATGATTTTTGGTTTTAAAAGGAATTTTAAAGTGATTTTCAAAAGGATACGTTTTATTAAATTTTGAATTGTTAAAATAAATAAACGTTAAAATTTTATTTTCATAAAAGTTATGTTTTTGGGAAAATAATACTTAAATGTAATTTTGGAGTTATATAAGTTTTAAATAACATTTTGTAAATTAATAAAGAGATTGGTTTATTTAAATTGAGATTTTTGAATTATTATAAACGGTTTATATAAAAGACTCATAAAAATTGATATTTTTATAAATTAAAAATATTGGAATATTAAAACGAGTTTTTATAAGTGTTAAAATAAAGTTGTACTTAGTTTTATAAGTAAATAAGATTTTTAGATTTATAAACAAATGATGATATAAAAGAATGGATTAGTGAATAAATGGATTATAAGTAATTTACTTATAAGTTAGATTCAGCATATAAACGAAATATAAATTGGATTAAAAAAGGAGATTTATGAAACCGAAGCTTATAATAGAAATGGAATTTATAGACATTGTTGATAAATTCGAAATCAATGGAATTTGATAAATTGAATGTTGAAATTGGTTAAGGAAGTATATTCACGATTTTGGACAGTGAATAATTATTAAATAAAATGTATATGCTTGGGAAAATGAATATTTTAAACTGAAGTTAATCGTTTTAACGATGTTTTAAAAGGTGTAAACATCAAAACCATAGATTTCAACATTCATTGTTGAAATAGACGTTTTCGAGAAATAGAAGGAAATGGTGGACAATACCACTGTTTTTATAGTAAATGGTTTCCAAAAGGAAATATTTTGTATAGTATTGGGATTTATATATCTATTTTAATTTTGAATCCCTATACTAGTGATTTCGAGTCGTCGTAATGGTGTTTTACGCAACATTCGTTTTGGCCCAAATAAATGTGTTTAAGTGAATGTTTTCCTTAAAGAATGAAATATATACTTAATTTCGATTTAAGTATATTGAATATTTTCCAAGTGTTGAAAATAAATGAATTTGTAAATTACTTATTAATAAATAAGTATGGAAATGTTTTTCCAATGTGGAATGAAACGTTTTGAGAATTTATCTTTTTGAAGACAAATTGAAAATGAATATTAGAAAACGATTTGGAAATCATATATTCATAGATATTTTGGAATTGTAAATTCACAATGGAATTTATAAAAGAAAGGGAATATTCACTAACAAATACGCACTCGTATCTATTATTACACTCACACTCATTCTAGAGTACTGCTGACTTTATCTCTAATGAGTTATACCATAAGCTCTAATACCAAATTTAACGTTTACGATTTTTCGTCCACGAACGCCGACATCAATACGTCCACTGTATCAACTGCCAAGCAAATCGAAAGCCGAAAAACCGTACCGTTAGGGTCTAAGAAAAAGAAAAAGGTAGAAAAAGAGAGGAAAAGATAGAACAGAACAGAAAGAAATAACAAAACAACATCAGAATCTCACTATTCGCAGCGGAACAACATATAATAGATAAATGAATAATCTTTTACAAAAAAACTATATCAGTTATTACATCACATTACATTACATCATCAGAGTGTACAACAACAACAAACAACAAACAGCGGAAAAGAAATACTATATACAAGTGAATACGCCATGCCCTCCAGCTTGCCTCCAGCAACTCCTAAATTCCAGAATTATCCTGATAAACCTTACTCTTAACTGCCCGTGTGGAAATTGGTGGGCATCCAGAGTTTAGAAAGGAAAACAAAAAACTCCGAGTCAGTCATGTGACAGGTGTGAGAACTAAAACAATTTAATTTTCTTTAAAGTAAAAATAAAGCAATATTTTTAAAGTCAATTCGCAATGCTTTTAAAAATGAGACTACCATAAGGCCTCCCGCACACACACACAATGCAAACGCAGTATCGGAGGAGATTTCTCCTTATGATAGTCAAAGATTCTTGATACGCATTAAAAAGAACATTTGACATTATTACTAGTGCATAGTGTAGGAAAAATCATTTCGAAAATAAAGATATAATAGCCAGCATAGGCATTCCGCACTTATGCCTACTATAGCTACTATGTTCACTAGCAGGTTACCGCCACATTCCATAGCAGGTTATACAACTAAACCGTACAAGATCGTATTGTTTCTTTGGATTTCCAACAAATGGTCAGGCCAAGGAACTTCCCATTGCCACATAGGCATGCCTCTAGAAAGATGACCCGAGAACCTAACCGGATCTCTGCCAACACAAGGCCGGGTTACCTTTCAAACTAGGTAACTACTGACACGAATATTTCATCCCCCGATCGTAACCGATCTATCCGAGGATCCTCGATTTCCAACAACCACAAAATTTGCAGCAACAACATAGGTTAAGTATTTGGGTTCCATACCATAATACCACCTCTATCCAGAAGGAATGACATACACTAAAGGGGTGCTACCCCCTAATAACCTTGCAGCATCCTTCCTGTTTTGACCATTTCCGAGGTGTGAGGTCCGACGAAGTCTCGTCCACAAAGCCACGCTTTATACAAAAGCCGTGCTTTGGGTCAATCAAATGATCATAGAAATGATCACCAAGATAAATGATCAAACAAATGATCATATCACAAATGATCAAACAATGATCATTTCACAGCAACACTCAGCATGCCACACTACCAAATTGGGAGTATATCACTAATAACCTTCGACTACATAACCTCTGAGCTCATACGTCTCAGGGAAGGGTGTTAAGCTAAGAGAATAAATTCTCCGCCACAACAAGAAATATATTTGAAAGAAATCAGCTTTATATCTCAATTTGTAACGTCAGACATACAATACATACAAGTCTGTTCCGGTCTCGAACAGAACCGAAGGCACTTCCAAAGAAGTCCTTGCAATCCGGATATTCACTAATCACGACCGGACTTTCCGTCTCTAAGGGTGATAAAACCTCTATATCGGAGATCAGCCGATGTAGAGTAACTCGACGGTAATCCTTCCGTTTTCACAAATATCTGGTCTTCAACACCGGTCATCAAATGCAATCCATAACGACGTATCACATACTCGGAATGGGTTATACGACCCCAAGGTCCTTTCCTGGATAACCCGAATAGTGAGCACTTATTCAAAATAAGTGTGGCATTCAAATTCAAGCAAATCACAACAAATACCTATTTAAAGGTAAATATTGATAGTCGGATTATTTAACTATCAATAGGCATGCTTAACATCACCAAATTCCAAATAATTTCCCAAATTATTTACTTTCCAAAATATCTTTATTAGATATATAATTTCCACACTTCAACCATTTGAAAACAAATTTCAAATCAATTTCCTTAAACGGAAACACTTCCAATTATTTATCCATTCTAAATTTAAAATGGTTCATTTAAATAAATCAAATAAATCCTTACTGATTTACTTTTTTATTTACGTTCCAAATCCGTAAATTTATTCCCACAGTTCAAAAATAAATCAACGTTTATTTTTAAACAAATTTCCCTTTTATATAAATTCCATGGTGAATTTACATTCAAAAATATTTATGAATATACGATTTCAAATCGATTTCTGATATTCATTTTCAATTTATCTTTTAAAAGGTAAATTCTCAAAAACATTTCATTTCATATTGGAAAAGCATTTCCATACTTATTCTAATAATAAGTATTTCACAAACCCATTTATTTTCAACATTTGGAAAATATTTAATATACTTAAATCAAAATTAAGTATATATTTCATTCCTTAAGGAAATCATTCTCTTAACACATTTATTTGGGTCAAAACGAATGTTACGTAAAACATTGTTACGACGACCCAAAATCACTGGTATAGGGATTCGAAATTTAGATAGATATATAAATCCCAATACTATACAAAAAACATTTCCTTTCGGTAATCATTTACTATAACAACTGTGTTATAGTCCACCATTTTCTTCTATTTCACGAAAACGTCTATTTCAACAATAAATGTTGAAATCTATGTTTTCGATGTTTAACACATTTTAAAACATCGTTAAAACAATTAACTTCATTTTATAATATTCATTTTCTCAAGCATATCCATTTTATTTATAATAATATATTCACTGTCCAAAAACGTGAATATACTTCCTTAACCAATTTTCAACTTTTAATTTATCAAATTCCATTGATTTTGAATTTATAAACAATGTCTATAAATTCCATTTCTATTTATAAGCTTTGATTTAAAAATCTCCTTTATTTACCAATTCCATTTGTATATCTCAATATATACCAGAAGTCCATATTATAAGTTAAATACTTATAATTCGTTTATTTACAAAATCATTCTTTCAAAACTTCACAAATCATAAATTTTATTACTTATAAGATTCCTTTATATTTTATAACAACTTCAACTTATAAAATCTCCTTTATTAACAATTTCTATAAATATCCCATTTATATGCTTAAAACCCAGTTTATAAGTTAATTACTTATAATCTTTTATTTTACAACATCTATTCATTTTATATCTTCATAATTCATAAATTTGTAAATTTCAATTTACTTTTGAAATCCATTTTTATTTCACTTTAATACTTATAAAAAAAAATCGTTTTATAATTCCGATATTTTTAATTTATAAATATCAATTTTATAAGTCTTTTATAAAAATTGTTTGTAATAGTTCAAAAATTCCAATTTAAACCATTTCATATTTTTATTAACTATTTATTTCAAAAATCACTATTCGCTTACATTTCATAAAAATCATACTTTTATAACATTAAAATTTTAACGTTTATTTATTTTAGCAATTCAAACTTTAATAAAACGTATACTTTCGAAAATCACTTTAAAATTCATTTTAAAAACCAAAATCATTATTTTAAAACTTCAGAAATGGATCCGATGATGCAGCAGCACCAAATAGTCAATCACGACATCCAAATATCATATATCGATATGATAATCAACAAATATCACAATATCTGTAAATAAATCAATACAGTTGAGGAATCCAGTTGGATCCCTCCAACCTGTTTCCCTGCATCCAAAGATGTTAGCACAATACCAATTCCGCTCCAATACGGAATTATCATGGTATATGGGATTCATAAATATTATCCGCTTAATAGACGGCGCAATAGGGTCTCATCCGCTATATAATGCGGGAAATCAACTCCAAGTACATAAATAATACCAATTTCACTGTACTGTGAAATATTCGCGGTATATGTTTTTAATAAATAACCTCCGCTTACTGACGGCGCATAATGTCTATTTTAACAATCAATAGATAACAATCATCATTCAACATACAATCAACAATTTTAAATCTAACTATTTAAAATTTAAATCGAAACAATTCGATTGAGTGAGAAGTTCTCACCTTGATTTCAATTTCGTTTTAGCGATTTATTTCGAATAAAATTAAACGGGCGTTTAATTTTACCCAAAATTCTCACTAGCTCCAAACGACTCCAATCCAATTCCATAGTGTAGTGCTCGTCCATACGAACCCAACGCCGCTTGTTTCGCATTTTTTCGACCTCGTATGACAAAGATACATATTTTTTTAAACATCGTACAAATTTTAATATTTAAATTGATCAACAATTATTCTACTTTAACCTAGCATTGATTCAGGGCCTCATGTTCCAAACCCTTGCATCTCAACCTTTCGCAACCTTCTTCCTCCTTCCAGTGAATATCGCGCACGCAACCCATTTTAGCCACTGCTAGGGTTAAATGCCGCACCACCCTCGCCACGTTTAAGCTCGATCAACTACTACCTTTTGAAGCGCCGTCCCCACATACACCATCGCCAGGAGGAACGGCGAGCTCAGCTAACACCATATCGTGCAAAACGAGCACGAACGCACAACATTCCCTAGCTATTTGCCATCGATTCGCTCCACTATTTTCGATCATACCCGTATGAAATCAAAGCTCTCACTTCGCTCTACAACTTTCGTGTTGACAAGTTTTTCTAAAAACGTGTGGATTGGGAGAGATTGAGAGAGAAACGAACGAGCATTCTTAGCCATTGAAGTTGAAAGTGGCGGCCTGTAGATGAAACCCTAGGGTTTCTAATATTTTGCAAAAATGAATTAGTTAGGGGCTTATATAGAAAAATACGCGACACTATTCATCCCGGATTTTCCGAACTCCGATTTACGCGCCGTGACCAGCGTTTCTAGGGTTTATCCCACGTTCCAAACACAATGGAACGTGTTTCGGAAGCTAATTCGGTCATCTGTGCGAGTCATAGCAATAAACGTTCGATTTGAATTAAACCGATTTAACGAATTTTCTAGGCGTTTTACCTTGCACGGGACAAACGGTAAATCCGATTGATACGAAATTTTAAACCTTACAATAATATTACATTACGGATCCAATGAAACTAGTTTCGTTGAAATCCGAGACTGTTTGAAAAATGACTATTTTAACCCGCCAAATTAATATTAAAACAATTTCGATGCGTTTCGAGTTGCCACGGTCAAACGAAAACTCCGATTGCTACGAAAATTGAAATCTGATAATAACAAACTATTTTGGATCCAAGGGAATTAGTTTCATCCAATTCTGAGACTGTTCGAAAAATGGCTAATTTCACTAGTCGATTAAATATTAAAATATTCAATTTTCACAAATAAACTTTTAATTCGATTTTAAAAGTTCTATAACATCATTCTAACTCCAACATGATATAATAAAATTTTACAAATCATTTCCAATCATATTAAACTCGATTTACAATTATTTCTGAAATTTCAACTATTAAATTATCGATTTAATTATCCAATTAAATCTAATTATTCGAAATAAAATTTATTCGACTTATAAATTCACTAATTAATATTTAAAATTAATTAAATATACAAATTTCAATTAATAAGAATTCTGGGCCGTTACAATCTTCCCCCCTTAAAAGAATTTCGTCCTCGAAATTACAAAGTAAGAAAGAGTTACAGAATTCATTAACTTTCCAAAATCCATAGTTAAACTTCTTACAACATCTTTACTAAGTTTTCAAATCATACTTAGTTATCTTTTCAGAAATAACTACTATTGTTTAACTTTCAACTCCAAATCAAAGTTTAAGTTTTCAAAATTTTCCAAAAAATTCCCAAATTTTTCTAACGCCTTTAATTTTCGGAAAAATTCGCCAGAGTCTCCTTTGCGCGGCTCGATCCGAAAAAAAATGACAGTGTATATATCCCAAATATACATCTCATCAAGTGATGAGGCATCCCGCAGGGAAAAACTTGTAAAAGTACGGTATGTAATCCGAGATATGTACCTTATATTTTATTAGCAAGCATATACGGCTAATATAGCGCGAAAGCGAGCTCCAAATGCGAAGCAAGCGCAATCCGCACCTACTAATGTTGGGCGAATTCTCACCCAGAAGATCTCGAGACCAAGAAGTGACAGTTTCACCCGGGTTCGCAACCTCCACATCGTTCGACAAACACAAGGCTCGATACAAGCATAGAAGTCCATCCGGTATTCTTAATATAGAAGCTCGTCCGGCATAAGGACATCCGGTCACAAGCTTCCATTCGGCCACCGAACCAAGCGTCCACGGCCGAGCCAAAGCAACCAGCCACACCGGACCAAAGTCCTACCGGTCCAAACCCTCCAATACCGAACCAACACGCCTCCTCTGCACAACCGGTCCAAACAAGCACCGGACCAGGCTTCGCCTACTCCCCTACCGGTCCACCAACCTTCACACCCCTATGCCGAACCAGAATGCCACCGGACCGACCTCTTCTCCTCCACCACCGGTCCAAGCCTACACACAACCGGACCAACACCATCGAGCCAAACACATACCTCACCACCGAATGAAGCCTCGCCGAACCAGATAACTACCAGGCCAGATTGCTTCAGCCCGGGCCCACCAGCAGCTATATACATTCAGGACCCCTGCCCCCAGCCTCACTCTATAAATAGAGGGGCAGGGGTACAACAATGGCAGACAAGTTTGAGAGCTCAAGCACGGAAGGAACTTTCAAACTACTTTCATATACTTGTACACAAAGCATTGTACTTGTAATCTGAAACAAAGAAGATAATAACATATAAAGTGGACGTAGGCACGTTCTGGCCGAACCACTATAAATCTGTGTGTCTTTTACATTTCAGCCCCTACTTTTTTCATATTTACATGACTCATCTAAATCATTAAGAATCACATAAAATCAACTAAATCACACGACTTGGAGGTGTTTGCCCATTTTTTGCGCAAACATTTTTGGTGCTTTCACTGAGAACTTCGAACTCGAAGCTTCAGCTTCCCTCATTCAACCTTCTTTCCCAATAGCATCCTTCATTGCCTAGGAAACATGACTTCCAGACCAAGAAAAGACGCCAACAAGGGAAAGAACGCTGCAACTAGCAGCGCTCCAAATCCAGTGGATCCAGATCAAGAGAACCATCCCACTACCGCAACAGTGCCACAGGTAGATCAGGCAATTCCAACAGCCCCTGTCGCGGAACAACCGGCAGTAATCACTAGAGCAGACCTAGACAGAGTTGTGGTGGAAGTGACTAACCGCTTCGCATCCCAACAAGAAGCTTTGGTGAACCAACTCATGTCACGCTTGAGGGATGTCGAAGAATCCAACCGCAACACTGAATCATGGGATGAATCTCAATCTGGAGGATCTCGGAGACAGCAAAGGTCTTACCTCTTCGAGGAAGCCATCAACAGGAACAACAATGATAGGGGCCGCGCCCGGACTCAGCGCGAACTCCGACTCGAGGAAGCGCTCGGAACCGAACCCAGTGGGGGAGGCGCCAGGCGAGGGTCGGATGTAGCTGAGCCAGTCATGCCACCTAATCATAAAAACCCCGTTGAACGGAGCCGAGCTAGAACCCAGCCCGAAGTTGACCCCATGGAAATGCTTGAAACAGAACCCCACAGGGGAAGATCAAGGCAGGGGGCAACTGTAGCTGGTCCTAGCATGCATCCGAGCAGCCAGAGGCAACCACTGGACAACGTCAGAAGTGATAGACTATACCATCCCTACAGGTCATCTGGACGAGATCGATCCCGCAGGGAAGAACCAAATTCATTTCTATCCGCTCCAAATTCTGATGAAAGAATGGCACGATTATTCAGAGAATGCGTCCAACGGGAGCAAAGGGACCGAGGAATAGGCGCTAGGGTCACCAGCCCCTTCACCCGCAATATCGAAACTGCCATCACCCCCGGGGAATGGAAAATGCCAACCATGGAACCTTACAAGGGGACTTCCGACCCCATCGTACACTTGCAAAGATACACCCAGCATATGCTCATGAGCAGAGCAACAGAAGGGGTGCTGTGTAAATGCTTTCCGCTATTCCTAGCAGATCTAGCTACCTCCTGGTTCTGCCATCTACCCCAAGGGTCTATCAGCTCATGGGAGATGTTGAAAGAAAGGTTCATTAGCCAGTTCCGCATCCACGTAGAACAACCCAAGGATGCTTATTCTCTATCCAATGTCAAACAGAAATCCGGAGAGACACTGCAACAATATCTAACCCGGTTCAACGCCGCAGCGGCCGCAGTCCAAGATGCCAATGAAAAGCTCACCCTAATGGCCCTCTGTAGTGGTGTACACCCGGATACCAAGTTCGCTAGAAGATCAACTAAGGAAAAACCAGCTACTTTACCTGATTTCTTCCATGAAGCTGGAAAGTATATGAGACTTGAAGACGCCGCCACTGAGAGGCAGTCAGGGCAACAAGGTAAGACAACTTCAGACAAGGTTCCCGCTGCAACCAAGGACATTCGAAGAAATGAATCTAGAGACAATGCTGGGGGCAAGAAGGTTGAAAAACGCCAATATCGACCAGGACCAAGATTTGACTCCTACACTCCTTTGAATGAAACAATCGAAAACATCTTTCTAGCCACTCAGGGCGAACTCGGATACAAGCGCCCCCCGCACAAGAAAGAATCTGATAACGCACTCAAGTCTGGAAAGTTCTGTCGCTTCCACGAATCCCACGGACATGACACCAATGAATGCCACCATCTCCGGGACTTGATCGAAGAACACATCAGAAGAAGAAGGCTGGAACGCTATGTGAAAGGTCAGAACAGGACTCCAACTCCTGCCAATGAGAACTCAAAGCGACCCCTCCCAGAAGTAGGCGGAGGGAATCGCAACACCAGTGGCTCTAGTCAAGAGAGGATAGTGGTCCATACCATCTCGGGAGGAACACACATCGCCGACAGAAGCTGGGCAGAGATGGAAAGATACGGCAAGTCACTTAGAAATGTTGAAGGCTATGTTAACTCCATTATGGAAGAACGCCACCCGAAACGGAAAGAGAGAGAGGACATCGTATTCAGTAGGCGTGATTTAGAAGGAAGACAGTATCCGCATATGGATCCCATGGTCATCTCTGCCTGGTTCGGTCCAGCTAAAGTTTTCCGAATTCTAATAGACACAGGAAGCTCCGTAAATATCCTATTCAAGCATGCGTTCGACAAAATGAAGCTGTCAATGAAGGATGTGTCTCCCTGCAACAAACCCCTTCACGGTTTCACTGGAGATGCGAAAATGCCGCTCGGGCAACTTGACCTCTTCGTCGAAATAGGAAGTCATCCCCGCTCCGTTGTGCGAAAGCAAACGTCCGTACTAGTAGAAAACCACTCGGCCTACAACGCCTTCTTGGGAAGACCAGCCTTGTCTGACTTCCAAATTGTCCTAGCCCCGTGGTGCCTAAAGATGAAATTCCCAACAGATGACGGAATAGGAGAAGTTGAAGGAGATCAAGACGCCGCTCGAGATTGCTATGTAACTGAACTTTGCAATAACCATAGAAAGAATAAAGGGAAAGATGCAGAGACTACTCTCTGCATGAAAAGCTTGGAAGCATAGCAACTAAAGAAAGCCCCTCCTCTTCGATACACCAGCGATCCTTTCAATGAACTAGACCCCAGGGATAAGGAGGAGGAGGCTACCGCTGAGCCTGCAGAGGCCATGGAATTCGTATCTGTAGACAAACATGATTCAAACAGACTATTAAAAATAGGATCTCAGCTAAAAACAGAATTGAAGGATCAACTCATTGACTTTCTCCGCCACAACTTAGATGTATTTGCGTGGACACATGCCGATATGACAGGAATCTCCCCAGACATAGCATGCCACATGCTGAACATCGATCCCACCAGGGCACCGATAAAGCAGAAAAAAAGAAGCATGGGAGCAGAACGATCAGCAGCCCTCGACGAGGAAGTAAAGAACTTACTTGCTAATGACTTCATACGAGAAGCCATCTACCCCGAGTGGATAGCTAACCCGGTACTAGTAAAGAAAGCTAATGGGAAGCGGTGAACATGCATTGATTTCTCCAACTTAAATGACGCTTGCCCGAAAGACTGCTTCCCGCTCCTCCGAATCGATCAACTTGTGGACAGCACTGCCGGGCACGAACTTTTATCTTTTATGGACGCATACTCCGGATACAACCAGATTCCCATGCACGCTCCCGATCAAGACCACACTAGCTTCATCACTGACCGGAGATTATATTGTTACAAAGTCATGCCTTTTGGACTCAAAAATGCCGGAGCTACCTATCAACGCCTCGTCAACAAGATGTTCGCGGAATTAATAGGACGAACTATGGAAGTATATATGGATGACATGTTGGTAAAGTCCAGGAAAGCCGACGATCATGTAAGCCACCTGAGCGAGATGTTTCAGGTACTTCGCCGATATGGAATGAAGCTGAATCCTCTAAAGTGCTCCTTCGGAGTGTCATCGGGAAAATTCTTAGGATTCATTGTCCATTCCAGAGGAATTGAAGCAAACCCTGAACAAATCCGGGCTCTAAAAGAAATAAGGATACCTTCCACCCGAAAAGAAATGCAGAGCTTAAACGGAAAGGTGGCCGCCCTAAGCAGATTCATTTCCAAAGCAACTGACAAGTGCGTCCCTTTCTTCGAAGCTCTCAAGAATGGCAAAGGAAAGTTCGAGTGGACCGATGAATGCTTAAAAGCCTTCCTTAACCTGATCGAACACCTTCAGAAACCACCAGTACTCTCAACTCCGAACGAAGGCGAAGAGCTATACCTATACCTCGCTGTATCATCTCATGCTTTAAGCGCTGCCCTAGTAAGAGAAAAAGACCGCACGCAACGCCCGGTGTACTTTATAAGTAAGAGATTTACGGGGGCAGAAGCCAGATATCCCAAACTTGAGAAGTTGGCATATTGTTTATTGATTGCGTCACGAAAACTACGACACTACTTCCAATCTCACTCCATCAGAGTTCTAACCGATCAGCCACTAAGACAGGTGCTCCATCGTCCCGACACTTCTGGACGACTCCTCAAATGGTGCATTGAACTAAGTCAGTATGACGTCACCTACCATCCTCGCACTGCTATCAAAGGGCAAGCCCCGGCCGATTTCATTGCCGAATTCACTACCAACGAAGGCAAGGATCAGTTTGAAATAGCAAAAAACATCAAGTGGAACCTCTTTGTAGATGGAGCATCAAACGAACAAGGCTCGGGGGCAGGTATTGTGATAATCACCCCCAGGGGAAGAAAGCTGTACTATGCATTAAGGTTGGAATTCGCGGCCACTAACAACGATGCGGAGTACGAGGCAGTAATAGCGGGATTGGAGCTTGCCTTAGAAATTGGAGTCAATTCTTTATGTCTTCATAGTGATTCTCAACTTATCGTAAACCAAGTACTAGGAGAATTCCAGACACGAGGAGAACGACTTACAGCATACCTAAAGAAAACCATACTGCTGCTCGACCAATTGGACCATTATCTAATCAAACACATTCCTCGAGAAGATAACCAAGAGGCCGATGAACTAGCAAAGCAAGCTAGTATGAAGAATAGCACCATTTCCGGAGCACTAGCCATCTCAAGGCAGCTAGCCCCAAGTTTTGAACAAGTGAATCTGATAACTACAATTGAAGAAGCAACTTGGATGACTCCTATCCGGAAATATTTGCAGGACGGCACACTACCAGACAAACGTGATGAAGTCAGGAGAATTTTGAGGAAAGCTCCCCACTACACAATACAAGAAGGCATCCTCTATCGGCGTGGCTTCTCTAGCCCCTTATTCAGATGCGTCGCTGGAAGGGAAGCCAAGGAAATCTTATTCAACATCCATCAAGGAAGTTGCGGAGATCACACTGGAGGGCAGACTCTAGCGAAAAAGATACTCCGATATGGATATTACTGGCCCACACTAAACAAAGACGCCTTAGACTTCATCAAGAGATGCGACAGATGTCAGAAATTTGCCAAGATTCCTCGACTACCCACAAATGAGATTACTCAAATGACCAGCCCTTGGCCCTTTGCTGTATGGGGAATTGATTTAATTGGCGAACTGCCAACGGGCAGGGGCGGGGCCAAATATGCTATAGTGGCAGTCGATTATTTCACCAAATGGGTGGAAGCGGAACCCCTAAATAAAATATCTTCAGCAAAAATTATCAACTTCTTGATCAAAAATATTCTGTGCAGGTACGGAGTACCACTCAAGATCATATCAGACAACGGACTCCAGTTTGACAGCGAAGAATTCGCCGACTGGTGCCAAGAGCATGGAATTCATAAAAGCTTCTCATCAGTAGCTTATCCTCAGCCAAACGGACAAGTCGAAGCTGTCAACAAAATTCTCAAAACCCTAATCAAGAAGAAACTTGAAAAGTCAAAAGGCGCTTGGGTGGACGAACTTCCTACGGCACTTTGGGCCTACCGCACATCTTTCAGAACATCAACGGGACATACTCCTTTCTCTTTGGCATACGGATTGGAGGCAATGCTCCCTGTTGAGACTATTGTTCCTTCCCACCGTAGGATCCACTACAATCCAGAAGAAAACGAAGAACTCCTCCTCATGTCTTTGGATCTGATTGAGGAAAGGAGAAATGATGCAGCACTTAAAGCAGCGGCTCACAAACAAAAAGTGGCAGCACTATACAACTCCAAAGTCAAGCATCGCACTTTACAAGAAGGAGATCTTGTCCTCAGGCGAATCTTTCCGCGCCCCGGGGCACTGGACCCCATCTGGGACGGACCATATGTAATTCATAAAGATCTCCACAACGGAGCTTATATTTTGTCAACAGTGGACGGAGAGGTGTTCCCGAGGGCATGGAACATCCGGCATCTCCGTCGATACTTTTCTTAACTTGTACTGCCCATATGAAGTGAATTAACAAAGAGAATCAGTGGACGTAGGCGTTTTCATGCCGAACCACTTTAAAAATCTTGTCTCTTTTTAACTTGTTCCTTTATCTCTTGGCTGCTTGTTAAGCTTTATCCTTTTCTGTTGAACAAAATCTTATGGCATCTCCACTCAAGACGCACCACGGCCTCATCTGGACAGGGCCTAACAGGTACGCTACGATTCTATGCACTCGCCAATGAGACTCTTTTGCTCCAGCATCCCTCTGCTGCGGGTTAACTCATTGCTCGCGCCTGCCCTCAAAGCCAACTGTAATGAGCCGATTATAAGTCATCATAAAGGCCGACTATAGCCGATGGCAGCTTATTACGGCGTTCGGCTCGCCGGCAACCGTGAACCTACTTTAAGCCCCAACATAAGGTGTGGCCAGCCAGGGGTAGTTCACGGCCAACGGCACCCACGCTAGCCGGCCACGGTAAATCGAATAATACCCATGATTACGGACCATAATGGTTCGGGTAGTTACCGTGCGCGATCTCGGCTCCGATGTGTCTTAAATGCGGCTGTGGTAAAAAAGAAAACTCCCCGCGGAGGCGTAAGATGGGTGACAAATGTCTCCAAGACCCACAGCTAGGGAAAGTGACTACAAAACCCGTTTGCCACGAACTTAAGCACATCGACGGCCTTCCGTGACTGGAAGTTTTACTTTTTCTATATTTCCATTTCATTAAAATACTTTTCTCCTATCCTGTATAACAAACTCTAAAGTACAGGAAACCGAATAGGGAACATTCACTCATGAGAATCTAAGCCTGCGTACTGGGTGGCAAGGTACTCAGATATATTCATGATCAGTTACACAAGACGCTCAAAAATACCGCCTGCAAATAAAACATGAAGGGCGGTACTCTCTTTTCTTGTACATAAATACATAACTATAGCTTATTCATATGTCACACCAACATTGCAAAACATGAAATTTTATTTCAAGCAAAGGCTTAACATCAAACACAACTAAAATCACAGGCATATACATGGTTATACTTCTCACGCAGCACATCAAAATGACAACAACGTTTAAACATAACAAAATTAGCTTATATTATGAAATCACACCAAGTTATTCTCTGCAAATAATATTATTACAGTCACATCAATGTTTTGGACTAACATAAACAACAGTAAAAAGAAATAAAAAGCGGCCGAATCCGGACGAGTAACCAGCTGCGTCCACACTCCATCACCAACTTCCCAAGCCTATTTGGCCGCAGGGCCGGAGCCCCCAGCATGTTGATCGGAAGTTCCACCTGTCCAATTCAGAAGAGGAATCCATTAAACAAACGATAAACGATCAAGTTATGGAAACCCGGAAAGAAAAGGAAAAGAGAAGAATAACTCACCAGCGTCCGCCTCTTGATCCTCATCCTCCAGTTGCACACCTGCTTCCTCCGCAGCGAGCAACCGCATCCCCTCCTTCACCGCCACTTGCTCCTCTTTCGAGAACTGAGCAGTGACCACATCCAGACTAAAAGCCGCTCCACCTTCCTTACCCGCATCGACCCTGGCCTCCTCTAAAGCCCGAAGGTATATCTTGGCCATGACCCGAGGATAATCATCCATCCAAGACAAGCTGCCCTCCTTCCAAGTGCGGAAGTACATGTCCTGCAGCATCTCGTCCATCATCCCCTCATTCTCCTCGAACTCCCTCACCCGGGCCTCGGAAGCCTGCAACTTGGCGACAGCGACATCCCTCTCTGATCGGTATCTCGAGCAGTCAGCCTGGAGAGACCTCCTCATCTCCTCCATATCCTCCTTTAACTTGACTTGAGCCATCTCCGCGGCCTCAAGCCTTCCAGACAACTCCTCTACCTGCTCGAGATCCGCATTCCGAACCTCATCCACTGTCGCAATGGCCATGTCGATCCGCTCCTTACAGGCGGCATCCATCTTCCGTAATTCCGCCCTACTAGCCTTTTCCATGGTCTCTTTCAGATGCCTGGAGGCTTCCTCGTGCCGAGAAATCTGAACGGCTTGACCGGCAAGCTGTTCGGCCTGATCAGCAACCTTCAGCCGCAACCGAATATTAGCACTTCCAATCTCCTCCCCGGCCTTGACCAATTGAGCATGATACTTCATTAACTTCTTGGTCTCCTCAGCCACCCGATCAATATTAGCCTTGGCCTCGTCTCCCATGGTAACTACCCGAGTGGTAAGCAGATCAAGATCTAGGGACTTAGCCTCGTCTAAAACTCGTACCATGGGATTGCGGGGAAGGAGGTGTTCACCCGTGGCCTCATCAAATGAGATATCCCGAGAGCTTGGATCTAAATCAGGATGACCGGCAAAGGGGTCACGGGGCACGTCAGGACGCCTTATGCGGATAACTGTAGGATTCTTGGAAGGAGGTGGAGGGGGGATGAACTCCGTGCTCTCCTCCGTGGCATCACGAGGAGGCTGAACAGGAAGCTGCGGACCAGGGGAAGGCTCAAATAAAGAACGACTCCTCTTCTTTTTCTGAATGCCCTCTTCGATGACCCCAAGAAGAGGACGGTATTTGACCACGTCCCCAGTACGACCAGTGGGAGGCTTCGCAGAAGCTCTCATCAACTTGAACTGTTCTAGGCGGTGTCGAACGTCTGACGTTTTAACCACCTGGCCTGCCCCTGGAATAAAGAACAAGTGTTACGAACATACAATGGTCCACAATTCAGGAAACATGTTAAGTAAAAAGAAAGAAAAGTGTGAAGGCACGTCTATTATACAAACCCTGCGGAGAAGTGGGGTACTGCAATAAGTCCTGAATCTCATTCCAGGACGGGAGTGAACCATAAAATATTTTTAGGTCCTTATCGAAAATGGAATCGACAGAGGACAAAAGTTCACCTTGCACCGCCGAAGTCACCCTGGCTGAGGAACCCCTGGGGGATAGATCGGCACCAGCCCCGACCTTGCCAGTCTCCTTCGCCTTCTCCGCTCCCGATTCCCCTTCCGATTCCCCGAAGGCCTGGCGGAGGGCCTCATCCAGCTCAGAGTCTTGCCCAGAAGTTAAGGCACCAGCACCACTACCACCCTGACCATCTCCATCTCCTCCGCCTTCCGACTCTCCTTCCATATCGCCTCCTTCGCCCTCTTCCACACCTTCCTCCTCCGGAATGATCGGGCAAGTATTAGGAGAGGGGCCCTCCGATTCTTTAAGCTTCTTGCCCCCCGCGACGGGATGCTGTGCAAAGGGTTTTCTCTTGCCACTCTTCACCATGACCCCCTCCTTAGCTTTAGCAGCCTTCTCCTCAGCCGTGTCCCTCTGCTTAACAACGGACTGGTGCGGCTGGATCAAATTGTACTACAGGAGGGTAGCGTTCCTGATCAGGAACGAAGCCGACCTGTCCCGCGCAGGAATGGCCTTTATTCCAGCAGCCATCCATGCCAAAGAATCATCTTCCACGACAGCAATGCCACCTGTCGCTAGCAAGAAATAGAAGCGTGTCAGAAGAAGCACTACAGTCAGAACATGGAAAATATAAATGAAATTAATCTTACAGCCGGAAGTGAAAAGACGGAAAGAAACAGAATCGTCCTTGACAAAAAACCATTCCTTCTTGAACATGGTGAACTTTGAATATAAGTTCAAGACCGGTTTGAAGGGCACGGCCGCTTTCAGACTAATATACGGAGACCCCTTCTTGTAGCCCCTCAGGTTATACAAATACCGAATTTCCCGGTTAGAAGGAGGGCGCCCGTACCTCCTCTGGAAGATGACAAAAAGGCTTACCAGAATGGCATAAGAGTTCGGCTGAAGCTGGAACGGAGCCACTTTCAAATATGTGGTAAAGCTGACTATTCAGGCATTGATAGGAGGGATAGCACCACACATGCAATGGTACCTGCTGTAAGCGAAGTAACCTTCGGGGGGATTATATGGCATCACTCCATCTCCCGGCAGCAGCATAAGAGCCCTGTCTATCCCAAATGAACGAGAGATGACATCAAGTTGCTCCTCCTTTAGGGAGCTAGGAAAGCAATCGGGAGGGGAGACCAGAAGTTCCTGTGGACCATATCCGTCCACTAACGACCTCGGAACAGGTCGATGCTGCCCAGGTCCTGGTTGGGCTGGAGGCACGGAGGAAGACTCGCCTCTATCTTTGGATTTCCGTCTGTCTGATCGTGTTTCTGCCTTGCGAGACATTTATCTGCATATACAAAAGTGAAAAACATGATGTTAGAACAAGAATACAAGCAAGCAAGCGTATAAAGACCTAAGATTTCGCTCAAAGTTCAAGTTTCCAAGCCTCATTCGGCATATACTTCATTCGGTGGTTCTACTCGGCATTGGAAATTCATCCGGTATGCCGGTCCATTCGGCCATAAAGGCACATTTTTTCATTCGGCAGTGCAACACCAAGCTCGTTCGGCAGTGAAAAGCTTTCGTGTACATTCGGCATAAGCACATTCGGTTATCAAGTTCATTCGGCGAAAGGGGATATACCTGATTCGGCAAAAGCTTGGTTCGGCAAAGAGTTGGTTCGGCAAAGAGTTGGTTCGGCTATGAATTGATTCGGCTCTCTCTGGTTCGGTAAGGGAAAACTAAGGGGGGTGTAGCCTCTATATATAGGCGAGCTCAGAATTGCCGAACCAGATGGTCCGGCCTACCGGACCTACATACCGGACCAAACAAAAAGCTGAATGAAGCTATATCTACCAGCAAAAACCAGGAACAGGGGGCATGCAAGGCACCTCACTCAGATTCCTTTGCAGGACACCAACAGGGTATAGACATCTGGCTCATGGCATTACAAGACAAGCCTTCCTACCGCGGGAAAACAAAGCGCGACACATGCAAGCACGTGCCCCACTTTGGGGGGCAAATGTTGGGCGAATTCTCACCCAGAAGATCTCGAGACCAAGAAGTGACAGTTTCACCTGGGTTCGCAACCTCCACATCGTTCGACAAACACAAGGCTCGATACAAGCATAGAAGTCCATCCGGTATTCTTAATATAGAAGCTCGTCCGGCATAAGGACATCCGGTCACAAGCTTCCATTTGGCCACCGAACCAAGCATCCACGGCCGAGCCAAAGCAACAAGCCACATCGGACCAAAGTCCTACTGGTCCAAACCCTCCAATACCGAACCAACACGCCTCCTCTGCACAACCTGTCCAAACAAGCACCGGACCAGGCTTCGCCTACTCCCCTACTGGTCCATTCACTACCGGTCCACCAACCTTCACACCCCTATGCCGAACCAGAATGCCACCGGACCGACCTCTTCTCCTCCACCACCGGTCCAAGCCTACACACAACCGGACCAACACCATCGAGCCAAACACATACCTCACCACCGAATAAAGCCTCGCCGAACCAGATAACTACCAGGCCAGATTGCTTCAGCCCGGGCCCACCAGCAGCTATATACATTCAGGACCCCTGCCCCCAGCCTCACTCTATAAATAGAGGGGCAGGGGTACAACAATGGCAGACAAGTTTGAGAGCTCAAGCACGGAAGGAACTTTCAAACTACTTTCATATACTTGTACACAAAGCATTGTACTTGTAATCTGAAACAAAGAAGATAATAACATATAAAGTGGACGTAGGCACGTTCTGGCCGAACCACTATAAATCTGTGTGTCTTTTACATTTCAGCCCCTGCTTTTTTCATATTTACATGACTCATCTAAATCATTAAGAATCACATAAAATCAACTAAATCACACGACTTGGAGGTGTTTGCCCATTTTTTGCGCAAACAACTAAACAGTCAACAACAACATGAGAATCATGCACATATGAAAATAGTATCAATATACAATATATATTTCCATATGCTAACATAGAAAATGCAACAAAAGCAATAAATGCATCAATCAAACAACTAATATCCATATCCAAATCAATATTCATTCATATTCTCATTAATATTCCATGAATTGGTTTTCCAATTTAGATCACATTTGATTCGTTAACATTGGATTTTACTAACATTCATTCTCAATTCAATTAGCTAACATTCACTAATTTAATTCACATTAGTTTACTTTCAATCCAAATCAAATTCATAATTTCTATTCAAGATTCACTTAACTTCCAATTGGATTTCAATTACTTCAGCTTCCAATTTCATTAACACTTAGTGAATTATATACAATCAACTAACAATCATATAACAACCAATGTTTATTCAATATAACCAAATTTATCCACTTTACATTCAATTTGGTTCAACACTTTTAATTCCAATTGGTTTATATTAAATTGGCTTTCATTCAATTTATTCAATTTCTCAACTTCATTAGCTTTTAATGAATTAACACTTATATTCATTATCCCATATCAATTTATTTACATTCGATTGATTCACATCCACTTCAAATTTCATTTACTAATTTGACTCATTCATTAATTCACTTCATTATTTTATTTTGATACCAAAATCAACTTGATTCAACATCTCTTAAGTTATATTCCATTTAAACATCATTTGTTTAATTTAACTTGAATTTCCACTAATAAATCCAATTCAGATTCCAATTCTGAAAATAAATTTTATTTAACTTTCTTTAGTTAAATTTCACATCACATATCCTATATTAGAAGTTCAAAGCTCATTTCACTTATATTTTCTCAATTTCAACTTGGGTTTTAATCTCAAATTTGTTTATCACAACGAAACTTCAATTTTTCAATTAGTATGGTAGCGAATTCATCACATAGAAACTCGAAAATGATACTGATGATGCTGCAGTCATCACCCTTATTATTTCCCAGTAACAGTGGTGAAATCAGTGCTAAATATTCTTCCAATAAGTTTCTTTTTATTTATAAATCATATTTATAAACCTTTTTCTCATATAATTTCACTCCTTATATATAAGATTATTTTACAATTTCAAATCATTTTAATTATAATTCCACCTTATAATTCAATTGCTTATACAATTATTCTTTAAAAATTGTTGTTTTTATTCAACTTATTCAAACAACAATTTTTTTTGACTTATATATATTTATATTTTCAACAACCAAGCAATCAATTCATATACACTTGAATAATTCTGAAAAAATTATTCCTTTATATACAAAATATAATCAAGGTAAAATTATTTCATTTACCCAATTTTAAAACAATACTGTGTCGAATTGTTCTATTCAAGTGTTTAGAAACCTTTTCGATACAGTTGTGCAGACTGTGCCGACGAAATTTCATATGCCACTCAATAAACCAATCATCACAATATAAAACCATTTAATATTCACTAACAAATACGCACTCGTATCTATTATTACACTCAACTCATTCTAGAGTACTACTGACTCTATCTCTAATGAGTAATACCCAACAGAGCCATGGTTGTCGCTTAACCATAAGCTCTGATACCAAATGTCTCTATCTTTAATGAGTAACACCCAACAGAGCCATGGTTGTCGCTTAACCATAAGCTCAGATACCAAATGTAACGTTTACGATTTTTCGTCCACAAACGCCGACATCAATACGTCCACTGTATCAACTGCCGAGCAAATCGAAAGCTGAAAAACCATACCGTTAGGGTTTAAGAAAAAGAAAAAGGTAGAAGAAGAGAGGAAAAGATAGAACAGAACAGAAAGAAATAACAAAACAACATCAGAATCTCACTATTCGCAGCGGAACAACATATAATAGATAAATGAATAATCTTTTACAAAAAAACTATATCAGTTATTACATTACATCACATTACATTACATCATCAGAGTGTACAACAACAACAAACAACAAACAGCGGAAAAGAAATACTATATACAAGTGAATACGCCATGCCCTCCAGCTTGCCTCCAGCAACTCCTGAATTCCAGAATTATCCTGATAAACCTTACTCTTAACTGCCCGTGTGGAAATTGGTGGGCACCCAGAGTTTAGGAAGGAAAACAATAAACTCTGAGTCAGTCATGTGACTGGTGTGAGAACTAAAACAATTTATTTTTCTTTAAAGTAAAAATAGAGGAATATTTTTAAAGTCAATTCGCAATGCTTTTAAAAATGAGACTACCATAAGGCCTCCCGCACACACACAATGCAAACGAAGAATCGGAGGAGATTTCTCCTTATGATAGTCAAAGATGCTTGATGCGCATTAAAAAGAACATTTGATATTATTACTAGTGCATAGTGTAGGAAAAATCATTTCGAAAATAAAGATATAAATCTTAGCCAGCATAGGCATTCAGCGCTTATGCCTACTATAGCTACCATGTTCAATAGCAGGTTACCGCCACATTCCATGGCAGGTTATACAACTAAGACCGTACAAGATCGTATTGTTTCTTTGGATTTCCAACAAATGGTCAGGCCAAGGAACTTCCCATTGCCACATAGGTACGCCTCTGGAAAGACGACCCGAGAACCTAACCGGATCTCTGCCAACACAAGGTCGGGTTACCTTTCAAACTAGGTAACTAAGTACACGAATATGTCATCCCCCGATCGTAACCGATCTATCCGAGGATCCTCGATTTCCAACAACCACAAAATTTGCAGCAACAACATAGGTTAAGTATCTGGGCTCCATACCATGATACCACCTCTATCCAGAAGGAATGACATACACTAAAGGGGTGCTACCCCCTAATAACCTTGCCGCATCTTCCTGTTTTGACCATTTCCGGGGTGTGAGGTCCGACGAAGTCTCGTCCACAAAGCCACGCTTTATACAAAAGCCGTGCTTTGGGTCAATCAAATGATCATAGAAATGATCACCAAGATAAATGATCAAACAAATGATCATATCACAAATGATCAAACAATGATCATTTCACAGCAACACTCAGCATGCCACACTACCAAATTGGGAGCATATCACTAATAACCTTCAACAACATAACCTCTGAGCTCGTACGTCTCAGAGAAGGGTGTTAAGCTAAGAGAATAAATTCTCCGCCACCAACAGAAATATATTTGAAAGAAATCAGCTTTATATCTCAATTTGTAACGTCAGACATATAATCCATACAAGTCTGTTCCGGGCTCGAACAGAACCGAAGACACTTCCAAAGAAGGCCTTGCAATCCGGATATTCACTAATCACGATCGGACTTCCCGTCACTAAGGGTGATAAAACCTCTATATTGGAGATCAGCCGATGTAGAGTAACTCGACGGTAATCCTTCCGTTTTCACAAATATCCGGTCTTCAACACCGGTCATCAAATGCAATCCATAACGATGTATCACATACTCGGAATGGGTTATACGACCCCAAGGTCCTTTCTCGGATAACCCGAATAGTGAGCGCTTATTCAAAAATAAGTGTGGCATTCAAATTCAAGAAAATCACAACAAATACCTATTTAAAGGTAAATATTGATAGTCGGATTATTTAACTATCAATAGGCATGCTTAACATCACCAAATTCCAAATAATTTCCCAAATTATTTACTTTCCAAAATATCTTTATTAGATATATAATTTCCACACTTCAACCATTTGAAAACAAATTTCAAATCAATTTCCTTAAACGGAAACACTTCCAATTATTTATCCATTTTAAATTTAAAATGGTTCATTTAAATAAATCAAATAAATCCTTACTGATTTACTTTTTTATTTACGTTCCAAATCCGTAAATTTATTCCCACAGTTCAAAAATAAATCAACTTTTATTTTTAAACAGATTTCCCTTTTATATAAATTCCATGGTGAATTTACATTCAAAAATATTTATGAATATACGATTTCAAATCAATTTCTGATATTCATTTTCAATTTATCTTTTAAAAAGATAAATTCTCAAAAACATTTCATTTCATATTGGAAAAGCATTTCCATACTTATTCTAATAATAAGTATTTCACAAACCCATTTATTTTCAACATTTGGAAAATATTTAATATACTTAAATCAAAATTAAGTATATATTTCATTCCTTAAGGAAATCATTCTCTTAACACATTTATTTGGGTCATAACGAATGTTACGTAAAACATTGTTACGACGACCCAAAATCACTGGTATAAGGATTCGAAATTTAGATAGATATATAAATCCCAATACTATACAAAAAACATTTCCTTTCGGAAATCATTTACTATAACAACTGTGTTATAGTCCACCATTTCCTTCTATTTCACGAAAACGTCTATTTCAACAATAAATGTTGAAATCTATGTTTTCGATGTTTAACACATTTTAAAACATCGTTGAAACAGTTAGCTTCATTTTATAATATTCATTTTCTCAAGCATATCCATTTTATTTATAATAATATATTCACTGTCCAAAAACGTGAATATACTTCCTTAACCAATTTTCAACTTTCAATTTATCAAATTCCATTGATTTCGAATTTATAAACAATGGTTATAAATTCCATTTCTATTTATAAGCTTTGATTTAAAAATATCTTTTATTTACCAATTCCATTTGTATATCTCAATATATACCAAAAGTCCATATTATAAGTTAAATACTTATAATTCATTTATTTACAAAATCATTCTTTCAAAACTTCACAAATCATAAATCTTATTACTTATAAGATTCCTTTATATTTTATAACAACTTCAACTTATAAAATCTCCTTTATTAACAATTTCTATAAATATCCCATTTATATGCTTAAAACCAGTTTATAAGTTAATTACTTATAATCTTTTATTTTACAACATCTATTCATTTTATATCTTCACAATTCATAAATTTGTAAATTTCAATTTACTTATGAAATCCATTTTTATTTCACTTTAATACTTATAAAAAAAAATTCATTTTATAATTCCGATATTTTTAATTTATAAATATCAATTTTATAAGTCTTTTATAAAAATTGTTTGTAATAGTTCAAAAATTCCAATTTAAACCATTTCATATTTTTATTAACTATTTATTTCAAAAATCACTTTTCGCTTACATTTCATAAAAATCATACTTTTATAACATTAAAATTTTAACGTTTATTTATTTTAACAATTCAAAATTTAATAAAACGTATACTTTCAAAAATCACTTTAAAATTCATTTTAAAAACCAAAATCATTATTTTAAAACTTCAGAAATGGATCCGATGATGCAGCAGCACCAAATAGTCAATCACGACATCCAAATATCATATATCGATATGATAATCAACAAATATCACAATATCTGTAAATAAATCAATACAGTTGAGGAATCCAGTTGGATCCCTCCAACATGTTTCCCTGCATCCAAAGATGTTAGCACAATACCAATTCCGCTCCAGTACGGAATTATCGCGGTATATGGGATTCATAAATATTATCCGCTTAATAGACAGCGCAATAGGGTCTCATCCGCTATATAATGCGGGAAATCAACTCCAAGTACATAAATAATACCAATTTCACTGTACTGTGAAATATTCGCGGTATATGTTTTTAATAAATAACCTCCGCTTACTAACGGCACATAATGTCTATTTTAACAATCAATAGATAACAATCATCATTCAACATACAATCAACAATTTTAAATCTAACTATCTAAAATTTAAATCGAAACAATTCGATTGAGTTAGAAGTTCTCACCTTGATTTCAATTTCGTTTTAGCGATTTATTTCGAATAAAATTAAACGCGCGTTTAACTTTACCCGAAATTCTCACTAGCTCCAAACGACTCCAATCCATTTCCATAGCGTTGTGCTCGTCCATACGAACCCAACACCGCTTGTTTCGCATTTTTTCGACCTTGTATGACAAAGATACGCTTTTTTTTAAACATCGTACAAATTTTAGTATTTAAATTGATCAACAATTATTCTACTTTAACCTAGCATTGATTCAGGGCCTCACGTTTGAAACCCTTGCATCTCAACCGTTCGCAACCTTCTTCCTCCTTCCAGTGAATATCGCGCGCGCAACCCATTTTAGCCACCGCTAGGGTTAAATGCCGCACCACCCTCGCCACGTTTAAGCTTGATCAACTACTACCTTTTGAAGCGCCGTCCCCACATACACCATCGCCAGGAGGAACGGCGAGCTCGGCTAACACCATCTCGTGCAAAACGAGCACGAACGCACAACATTCCCTAGCTATTTCCCATCGATTCACTCCACTGTTTTCGATCATACCCGTATGAAATCAAAGCTCTCGCTTCGCTCTACAACTTTCGTGTTGACAAGTTTTTCTAAAAACGTGTGGATTGGGAGAGATTGAGAGAGAAAGGAACGAGCATTCTTGGCCATTGAAGTTGAAAGTGGCGGCCTGCAGATGAAACCCTAGGGTTTCTAATATTTTGCAAAAACGAATTAGTTAGGGGCATATATAGAAAAATACGCGACACTATTCATCCCGGATTTTCTGAACTCCGATTTACGCGCCGTGACCAGCGTTTCTAGGGTTTATCCCGCGTTTCGAACACAATGGAACTTGTTTCTGGAGCTAATTCGGTCATCTTTGCGAGTTATGGCAATAAACGTTCGATTTGAATTAAACCGATTTAACGAATTTTCTAGGCGTTTTAGCTTGCATGGGACAAACGGTAAATCCGATTGACATGAAATTTGAAACCTTACAATAATATTACATTACGGATCCGATGAAACTAGTTTCATCGAAATCCGAGATTGTTTGAAAAATGACTATTTTAACTTGCCAAATTAATATTAAAACAATTTCGATGCGTTTCGAGCTGCCACGGTCAAACGAAAACTCCGTTTGCTATGAAAATCGAAATTCGATAATAACAAAACTATTACGGATCCAATGGAACTAGTTTCGTCCAATTCTGAGACAGATCAAAAAATGGCTAATTTCACTAGTCGATTAAATATTAAAATATTCAATTTTCACAAATAAACTTTTAATTCGATTTTAAAAGTTCTATAACATCATTCTAACTCCAACATGATATAATAAAATTTTACAAATCATTTCCAATCATATTAAACTCGATTTTCAATTATTTCTGAAATTTCAACTATTAAATTATCGATTTAATTATCCAATTAAATCTAATTATTCGAAATAAAATTTATTCGACTTATAAATTCACTAATTAATATTTAAAATTAATTAAATATACAAATTTTAATTAATAAGAATTCTGGGTCGTTACAATTATAACCTTGCCGCATCCTTCCTGTTTTGACCATTTCCGGGGTGTGAGGTCCGACGAAGTCTCGTCCACAAAGCCACGCTTTATGCAAAAGCTGTGCTTTGGGTCAACAAATGATCATAGAAATGATCACCAAGATAGATGGTCAAACAAATGATCATATCACAAATGATCAAAGAATGATCATTTCACAGCAACACTCAGCTTGCCACACTACCAAATTGGGAGTACATCACTAATAACCTTCAACTGTATAACCTCTGAGCTCGTACGTCTCAGAGAAGGATGTTAAGCTAAGAGAATAAATTCTCCGCCACCAACGGATATATATTTGAAAGAAATCAGCTTTATATCTCAAGTTGTAATGTCAGACATACAATCCATACAAGTCTGTTCCGGGCTCGAACAGAACCGAATGCACTTACAAAGAAGTCCTTGCATTCCGGATAATTTCTAATCACGTCCGGACTTCCCGTCACTAAGGGTGATAAAACCTCTATATCAGAGATCAGCCGATGCAGGTAACTCAAAGGTAATCCTTCCGTTTTCAAAAATATCCGGTCTTCGACATCGGTCATCAAATGCAATCCATAACGACGTATCACATATTCCAAATGGGTTATACGACCCCAAGGTCCTTTCCCGGCTAACCCGAATAGTGAGCGCTTATTCAAAAATAAGTGTAGCATTCAAATTCAAGCAATCACAACAAATACCTATTTAAAGGTAAATATTGATAGTCGGATTATTTAACTATCAATAGGCATGCTTAACATCACCAGATTCCAAATAATTTCCCAAATTATTTACTTTCCAAAATATCTTTACTAGATATATAATTCATACACTTCAACCATTTGAAAACAATTTTTTTCAAACCACTTTTCACCTTTATCACTTTTGAAAACAAATTTCAATCATTTTCCTTATGCGAAATACTTTCATTTCAACATGGTTCATTTAAACCAGTTAAATAAATCCTTACCGATTTACTTTATATTTACGTTCCAAATTCGTAAATTAATTCCCACAGTTCAAAAATAATCAATGTTTATTTTTAAACAAATTTCTCTTTCTTTTATAAATTCCCTAGTGAATTTACAATTCCAAAATATCTATGAATATACAATTTCCAAATTGATTTCTAATATTCATTTTCCATTATCTTTAAAAGATAAAATCTCAAAATATTCACTTCATACTGGAAAACACTTCCATACTTATCTAATAATAAGTAATTCACAAATCCATTTATTTTCAACACTTGGAAAACATTCAATATACTTAAATCGAAATTAAGTATATATTTCATTCTTTAAGGAAAACATTCACTTAAACACATTTATTTGGGCCAAAACGAATGTTGCATATAACACCGTTACGACGACCCAAAATCACTAGTATAGAGATTCAAAGTTTAAATAGATATATAAATCCCAATACTATACAAACATTTCCTTTCGGAAACCATTTACTATAACAACAGTGTTATAGTCCACCATTTCCTTCTTTCTCGAAAATGTCTATTTCAACAACAATGTTGAAATCTATGGCTTCGATTCATAATACATTTTAAAACATCTTTAAAACAATTAACTTCATTTGATAATATTCATTTTCCCAAAACATATCCATTTTGTTTAATAATATATTCACTGTCCAAAATCGTGAATATACTTCCTTTAATAAACTTCAATATTCAATTTATCAAATTCAATTGATTTCGAATTTATAAACAATGTTTATAAATTCCATTTCTATTTATAAGCTTTGATTTATAAATCTCATTTTTAACAAATTCCATTTATATCTCATTTTTAACACTTATAAAAAATCGTTTTAATATCCCAATATTTTTAATTTATAAAATATAAATTTTATAAGTCTTTTATACACATCGTTTTTTAATAATTTAAAAATCCCAATTTAAACCAATTTATAAATTAATTAACTATTTATTTCCAAAAATCTCATTTCGGTTATGTTTCTCAAAAATCTTAATTTTTTATAACATAAAAATTTATAACGTTTTAATTATTTAAAATGAATCAATTCAAAATTTAATAAAAACATATACTTTGAAAAATCACTTTAAAATTCCTTTTAAAACCAAAATCATTATTTTAAAAACTTCAGAAATGGATCCGATGATGCAGCAGCACCAAATAGTCAATCACAACATCCAAATATCACATATCGATATGATAATCAACAAATATCACAATATCTGTAAATAAATCAATACAGTTGAGGAATCCAACGGATCCCTCCAACCTGTTTCCCTGCATCCAAAAACATTAGCACAATACCAATTCCGCTCCAATACAGAATTATCGCGGTATATGGGATTCATAAATTATTATCCGCTATTATGCGGCGCAATAGGGTCTCATCCTCTATACAATGCGGGAAATCAATTCCAATATATACATATGCCAATATATATATATATATATATATATATATATTGCTATATATAGATATATCCTATTATATCTAATATTACAACCAAACAGCAATCAATAACTGCAATTATCATTCAACATACATTCAAGCAATTTTAAATCTAACTATTTAAAATTAAAATCGAAACCGATTCAATTGGAGTTAGTGAAAATTTCGGGTAAAATTAAACGCACGTTTAATTTTATTCGAAATAGAAGCTGGAAAACGGAATTAAAACCAAGGTGAAAACCAATTCCTTGAATATTAATGAGAATATGAATGAATATTGGAGTTAGAACGATGTTATAGAACTTTTAAAATCGAATTTAGAGTTAATCTGTGAAAATTGAATATTTTACTATTTAATTATCGACTGTAAAATAGCCAATTTTTGAACAGTCTCAGAATTCGACGAAACTTTTTGCGTTGGAATCGTATGGACGAGCACTACGCTATGGATTTGGATTGGAGTCGTTTGGAGCTAGCAAAAATTTCGGGTAAGATTAAACGTCCGTTTAATTTTATTCGAAATAAATCGTTAAAACGAAATTGAAATCAAGGTGAGAACTTCTCACTCAATCGAATCGGTTTCGATTTTAATTTTAAATAGTTAGATTTAAAATTTGTTGATTGTATGTTGAATGACGATTGTTATCTATTGATTGTTAAAATAGACATTATGCGCCGTTAGTAAGTGGAGGTTGTTTATTAAAAACATATACCGCGAATATTTCACCGTATAGTGAAATTGGTATTATATATGTATTTGGAGTTGATTTTTCCCGCATTATATAGCGGATGAGACCCTATTGCGCCGTCTATTAAGCGGATAATATTTTATAAATCCCATATACCGCGATAATTCCATACTGGAGCGGAATTGGTATTGTGCTAATGTTTGTGAATTCTGGTCGGTGTGTGGGACGCCATATTATCGATAGGGATTTCTAAACACTTAAACGAGGCAAGTCGACATAATATTGTTTTGAATGGGGTAAATGAAATAATTTTACCTTGATTATATTTTATATGTATAAAGGAATAATTTTTCAGAATTATTGAGTGTATATGAATTGATTGCTGATTGTTGAATAAGTTAAATAAAACCACAGTCGTAAAAGAATAATTGTATGAGCAATTGAATTATAAGTATGGAGTTATAATTAAAATGATTTGCACTTGTGAAATAATCTTATATATAAGAAGTGAAATTATATAAGTAAAAGGATTTGTAAATGTGATTTATAATCTGAAAATAAAATTCCAGAGAAGTGTTTTGAAAGGATTTGATAATTCGGAAAATTGTTTTGGAGAAATTAAAGCTCTAAACTCTTTTCAGTCGCTGGAAAATAATTCCGATGAAGATCATGACATCATCGATGTTCATTTTCGGGTTTCCAAAAGAGGGATTGCTGCCAAATTGTTTAAAAGAAAGTTGATTGGAAAATTTGGATTTGGTATCAGAGCATATGGTTCACCTCGATCTCCATTTGGTAGGAAATCCAGAGGCGGAAGAAGGGATTCTAAAGGAAAGAGGAATACGGTAAGGCCGGGAATTTCGCATTCATTAACGGCGTTCAATAGGTGCGTAGCATCTGAGCTTCGCTCGAAGTATACTATACAGCTACGCTACCTCACCGATAGGGAGTTAGAATGTTAATGGACGAGAGTTCCACGACTATTGGTAGAGCCGAAGAAGAGGTAAGCCAAGCCAATAAGGAACATGTTGTTTCGCACCACCAGAAGAAACCAAGCCGTAGGTATACTTAGACAACCAACAAGGCCAGTATATTAATTGGGGCGAATAGTTTGGACTGGACTTGGTATCCCAGTATACTTAGGCCAATTAATATACTGGTAATTAAGATACTGGGGTCTGTAGACCAAAGTCGCTTCGCTACCTTCCTTCCCCCTAGTTTAGAAACGATAATAGACCGGCCTTCCCGCTCCACATCATTTTATTACTTGTTAGACCATTCCCCCTGTGCACCTTACCTATAAGACGAAGAAAAGGAAGGAGACGAGTCCTGTCCCATTTATCGGCAGAGTGTAACCGTTGCTTGTTCCTGCCAGGGCCAACCAAAAAGAAAAGAAAGAAGGTATTCCACTTGTTCGGGTTATTCCTATTCTCTTGGTTGGAGGTAACCAGATTGGGCCAGGCCATACCATAGGACATCCGATTCAGAATCAATTCAGCCGGAGTGGCAAAACACATGAGAACTTTTCGCCTCGATGAAAACAATGAAATCAAAATTTGTTGGAAGTAAGTCGCGCGCCCTCGTTAAAAAGAAGTGGGACGAGGCAATCGAACAAGATACCAACTAATATCCACCCTCCCTCTCAAGACAATTAGAAACCGTACTCTAGCATTACCTATTTCTCTAAGATGACTCTATCATTACATTAAGTTACTCCTGCACGCTACGCACCTTATTTTTGTGATTATGTGACACGTCTATCTTTGAAACTATTACCATAAGCTAAAAGACAAGGATAAAGGTAGGGTGTAACTAAACCGGCTCGGTTCTGAGAGTACTCTGACCCCGACTCCATTAAGGAGGATCGCTAACCCAACTCCCAGAATTACTTTCTCTCTGACTAAGCTGCTTCGCACCTCGAGTACCGTTTTCGAACTACATGGCTAACGGAACTAGTAACCGTTGACTGCTTCTTCTCTTTTCTTTCATTTTAACAAGTAACTAGAACTCTCTTTCTCTTTCCTTATTAGACAGAACCTTCTGAAAGCGAGGGGACCGATCCAGTATATTAATAGGTAGGCTAGGGAGATGCCCAGGGCTGTTATGAGAGCCCGGAAAGCTGGACTAATAGTTGCTGTTTGCTCTTCCTATTGGGAAGCGGACTAGTCCTGGTAGTCTGTCCTATTCTACTCCCGGCAGTGGTCCTATGTGAGCCCAGAAACCTGAATGACTTTCTAGTCAGATTGTTCCTGCGTTTCGGATATTCAGTCTCATTCGAAGCTTTAGACAAGGGTGCTATTGAGATATTGGGCCCTTATGGTATCTCGTACACATTCCGACGATTGGCCGAGCGAATAAGTCAACTTCAAAGTGGATCTGTTGTGCGAAGAGTGCGTTATGAACCGTGGCCGCCTGCTTGGTAGGGGCGGCTCCTCCGTTGTGGGTAAACGGGAAACCCGACTCTACGAACCCGAGGAAAGGCTGCACAGCTTCCGTAGGGGCGTTAAGACCGGAGCTTTTTGTAGTGCTAGCAGAAATGCAAGTGCCGGCTTACCTATTTCCCATCCCCTAGCGAACTTTAAAGAAAGCGAGGCCAGTATATTAATTAGGGCCGGTTTACACCCAGTATATTAATTATCGCCAGTATATTAATTGCGGCGACAACTGACCCTATATTAATTGGGTCGGCTGTATATTCAATCGGGAGCTTCGACAACCGGAACTTAGACAACCGGGAGGTAGCTGTATATTGCTGTATATTCGCGCCACCTCTTTCGAGCGATAGGGAGCTCTGGAAGAGGTCCAGTATACTTCGACCGCTTCACGCGTAGCAACAGCGCCTTATTGAAGTAGGGCGTGCTACGGCAACACAGTACGAGGTGGGGGCTTGCTGTCTACTTCGCGAGCCTTCACTGCCCTGTTCTGTAACTTCCCTTCTTTCGTCCGTCCACGAGGCAGTCAAAAGAAAGGGGCGGCTATAACGCAGGAGTCGTGGCGGTTGTATGCCACGAGGTCCCTATAGACAAGGGGACAAGTGAATCATCGCTTTTGGGCGCAGGCAGCCCTCTACATCCATCCCATTGCATTCCTCTCGTATAGCCGTCTCAGACCAGATACATCTATGGATTCTATATAAGAATCTTCATTTTTCTATTGATAGGTATCCCCATTCATTCCGTTATTCCCGTAACTGCGGATTGATTGTCCCTACCTAAATGGTAGTGGTCTAGGGAGCGCAATTGCTAGAGCACGGGAAAATAGTAATGATTTAAGCAAGAGCAGCCGGACGGACTACTATAGTGAGTCTAGTGACTACTAAAGTCTTTTATTTCTTTGTAGTTTAGTAATAATGTCTGGTATAGTCTGAGCGAGCCTTTGGGATCTCGTGTAAACCCCCATTCTATTAATTGGTAAAGGGAGGATATTAGGGGAAGCAGTGAGTGGAGATTCCCGCCGGAACGAGTCAAACTCAAACAGAGCTATTACTATGAAAATCGAGAGAAGTCGTTCTCGAACTGACATCAACCGTTCTTGATCAGCCAACTCTACATCTCGCTGAGTCACAGGTCCATCCGAGTAAAAAACACGAGATGACTGATTCGCTCGAAGAATAGACAGAGGCGACCTCGCAAGCGAGGTCCACAGTATAAACATTGGCGACCTCTTCATGAGGTCCACTTTCGTCCGAGCTCTAGTGAGGTGCCTAGTATACCAAGTCCAAACTATTCTTCTCTTCGGGAGGAGAGCTAAATTGCTCAAGCTTGATTCAAACCGTGTTTGTTGGCTCGAAAGCCGGCCTTCCAAAATTGGCAGTTTCAAGGTAAGAGTTGATTAGAAAGCCGCTTCCCTTGTAGTTGTCAGCTCGTTCTTGACAAATCCTATCGGGTCTTCATAATCTGGAGTAAAAGGATTCGAACCTTTGCATGCCGGTACCAAAAACCGATGCCTTACCACTTGGCTATACCCCAGGGGTTCTCTTCATGATTAGGAAGAATGAAGATATTCTGTCAGACCCCCGTAGTAATTTAGCCTGACAGACTATACGCTCAGGTGCGCCTAAAGTCTGTCTTATTGAAGCTGGCATTCCGGTCTGTTTCCGCGAGTGTTGTTGCCTTCCTTCGGGCGCCCTAGATATTAACTCCCTCCCAACTTTTCAATGACGTAACCTCGGTTCTTTCCATCCCGCGCCTTTGGGGATCCAAATTGGGAGAAAGAATAGAGAGATGCTTAATCGATAGCGAGAAATTAGGAAAAGAAAGTCGTCAGGAGTGCGCGGCGAAGTTGCTTATGATGCCTCCTTTTGGAAAAGGGCTATTAACTGATTTCCATCCTCTGAATCAATTGGAAATTCTTTCTTTTAAGACAAGCGTAAGTCACTTGCCTAGTCATTTCTATGTATCTCCGGGGCTGCTTTCTCATCCTTTTTTTTGAAGTTTACGGGAAATAATAATGAAAAGTGGGGAGGATATCTGTATTGAATTTAGTCAAAGCAGCGGAATGTTTACCTCTTCCTTGGTCAAGTGCTGTTGGGTGTTACTCATTAGAGATAGAGTCAGTAGTACTCTAGAATGAGTGTGAGTGTAATAATAGATACGAGTGCGTATTTGTTAGTGAATATAAATTGTTTTATATTGTGTTTGCTTATCCGTTGAGCTGTTTATTTTGACGTGTTGCATAAGAAATATAGCTTTGCATGTGCTAGTGATTCAATTGTGTTTGATGTCAAGTTCTTGCTTAAAATATAATTTCATGTCTTGCAATGTTAATATGATGCGTGAATAAATTATAGCTACGTGTTTATATACAAGAGAAGGAAGTACCGCCCTTCATGTTTTAGTTGTAGACGGTAGCTTTGAATGTCTTGTGTGACTGAGTATGGAATGCTACTGAGTGATCAGTCATCCAGCTGTGAGTTCTTATTCCCATTAGTGAGTGTCTCCTATTTGTGTCCTGTACTTTAGTGATCGTTATAGAGGATAGGAGGAAAGTTTTTATAAATAAAATGGAAATATAAGAAATAGTAAAACTTCCAATCACGGAAGGCCTTCGATGTGCTCAAGTTCGGGGCAAACGGATTTTGTAGTCACTTTCCCTAGCTGTGGGTCTTGGAGACATTTTTCACCCATCTTACGCCTCCGTGGAGAGTTTTCTTTTTTACCACAGCCGTACTTAAGACACATCGGTGCCGAGATCGCGCACGGTAACTATCCGGACCATTATGGCCCGTAATCGTGGGTATTATTCGATTTACCGTGGCCGGGTAGCTAGGGGGCCGATCATCAACCATGAACTACCCCTGGCTGGCCACACCTTATGTTGGGGCTTAAAGTAGGTTCACAGTTGTCGGCGAGCCGAACGCCGTAATGAGATGCCTAGGCTATTTTCGGCCTCCTCGGTTGCTTATAATCGGCTCATTACAGTTGACTTTGAGGGCCGTCGCGAGCAATGAGTTAACCCACAGCAGAGGGATGCTGGAGCAAAAGTGTCTCATTGGCAAGGGCATAGATTTGCATAGTACCTGTTAGGTCTTGTCCATGGGAGGTCGCGCCGTGATGCTTCTTGAATGGAAATGTCATTACACGGGATTTTGTTCAACAGAAAAGGATAAAGTTAACAAGCAGCCAAGATATAAAGGAACAAGTTAAAAAAGAGACAAGGTTTTTAAAGTGGTTCGGCATGAAAATGCCTATGTCCACTGATTCTCTTTGTTAATTCACTTCATATGGGCATTACAAGTCAAGAAAAGTATCGACGAAGGTGTTGGATATTTCATGCCCTCTGGAACACCTCTCCGTCCACTGTTGACAAAATATAAGCGCCATTGTGGAGATCTTTATGAATTACATATGGTCCGTCCCAGATTGGATCTAGCACCCTGGGGCTCGGGAAGATTCGCTTGAGGACAAGATCTCCTTCTTGTAAGCTGCGATGCTTGACTTTGGAGTTGTATTGTGCTGCCACCTTTTGCTTGTGAGCTACCGCTTTGAGTGCTGCATCATTTCTTCTTTCTTCGATTAGGTCCAAAGACATATGGAGGAGTTCTTTATTTTCTTCTGGGTTGTAGTGGATCCTACGGTGGGAAGGCACTACAATTTCAACTGGGAGCATGGCCTCCGATCCGTATGCCAAAGAGAAAGGAGTATACCCCGTTGATGTTCTGAAAGACGTGCGGTAGCCCCAAAGTGCCGTAGGAAGTTCATCCACCCAAGCACCTTTTGACTTTTCAAGCTTCTTCTTGATTAGAGTTTTGAGAATTTTGTTGACAGCTTTGACTTGTCCATTTGCCTGGGGATAAGCCACGGACGAGAAGCTTTTGTAAATTCCATGCTCTTGGCACCAGTCGGCGAACTCCTTGCTGTCAAACTGAAGTCCATTGTCCGATATGATTTTGAGTGGAACCCCGTACCTGCATAGAACATTTTTGATCAAGAAGTTAATAACTTTTGCTGAAGATACCTTATTTAGAGGTTCCGCTTCCACCTATTTGGTGAAATAGTTGACTGCCACTATGGCATATTTGGCTCCGCCTCGGCCCCTTGGCAGTTCGCCAATCAAGTCAATTCCCCATACTGCAAAGGGCCAAGGGCTGGTCATCTGAGTAATCTCATTTGCTGGTAGTCGAGGGATCTTGGCAAATTTCTGGCACCTGTCACATTTTTTGACGAAGTCCATGGCGTCTTTGTTTAAGGTGGGCCAGAAATATCCATATCGGAGTATCTTCTTTGCCAGAGTCTGCCCTCCAGTGTGATCTCCGCAACTTCCTTGATGGATGTTGGATAAGATTTTCTTGGCTTCCCTTCCAGCAACACACCTTAATAAGGGGTTAGAAAAGCTGCATCGATAGAGGATGCCTTCTTGTATTATGTAGCGGGAAGCTCTCCTCAATATTTTCCTAACTTCGTTACGCACGTTGGGTAGTGTGCCACTTTGTAAGTATTTTCGGATGGGAGTCATCCAAGTTTCCTCTTCGATTGCAGCTATCAGATTCACTTGGTCGAAACTCGGGGCTAGTTGCTTTGAGATGGTTACTGTTCCGGAAGTGGTGCCGTCCTTTATGCTAGCTTGCTTTGCCAGTTCCTCGGCCTCCTGATTCTCTTCTCGAGGAATGTGTTTGATTAAATAGTGATCCAATTGATCAAGCAGCAGCTTGGTCTTCTTTAGATATGCTGTGAGTCGTTCTCCTCGAGTCTGGAATTATCCCAGTATTTGATTTACAATAAGTTGAGAATCACTATGGAGACATAAAGAACCGACTCCAATCTCTAGGGCAAGTTCTAATCTGGCTATCACTGCTTCGTATTCTACATCGTTGTTGGTGGTAGTGAATTCCAATATTAGAGCATAGTGTAGCTTCCTTCCCCTGGGAGTGATTATTACAATACCTGCCCCCGAGCGTTGTTCGTTTGATGCTCCATCCACAAAGAGATTCCACTTGATGTTTTCCGCTATTTCAGATTGCTCCTTTCCTTCGTTGGTAGTGAATTCGGCAATGAAATCGGTAATGGCCTGTCCCTTGATGGCGGTGCGAGGATGGTAGGTGATATCATATTGACTCGGCTCGATGCACCATTTAAGTAGTCGCCCGGAAGTGTCGGGACGATGGAGTACCTGCCTTGGCGGTTGATCGGTTAGAACTCTGATGGAATGAGATTGGAAGTAGTGTCACAGTTTCCGTGATGTGATTAGTAAACAGTATGCTAGCTTCTCAAGTTTAGGATATCTGGCTTCTGCCCCCGTAAACCTCTTGCTTACAAAGTATACTGGCCGCTGCGCGCGGTTGTCTTCTCTTACCAAAGCGGCGCTTAGAGAATGAGATGAAATAGCAAGGTATAGGTATATCTCTTCGCCTTCATTTGGAGTTGAGAGTACTGGTGGTCTCTGGAGGTGTTCGATTAGGTTAAGGAAGGCTTTTAAGCATTCGTCAGTCCACTCGAACTTTCCTTTGTCCTTCTTTAGAGCTTCGAAGAATGGGACACACTTGTCAGTTGCTTTAGAGATGAATCTGCTTAGGGCGGCCACTTTCCATTTAGGCTTTGCTTTTCTCTTCGAGTGGAAGGTATCCTGATTTCTTTCAGAGCCCGGACTTGTTCAGGGTTCGCTTCAATTCCTCTGGCATGGACGATGTATCCTAAGAACTTTCCCAATGATACTCCGAAGGAGCACTTTAGAGGATTCAGCTTCATTCCATATTGGCGTAGTACTTGAAACATCTTGCTTAGGTGGCTTACGTGGTCGTTGGCTTTCCCTGATACTAGCATGTCATCCACATAAACTTTCATGGTTCGTCCTATTAGTTCTGCGAACATCTTGTTGACGAGGCGCTGATAAGTAGTTCCGGCGTTTTTAAGTCCAAAAGGCATTACTCTGTAGCAGTGCAATCCCCGGTCAGTGATAAAACTAGTGTGGTCTTGATCGGGAGCGTGCATAGGAATTTGGTTATATCCTGAGTATGCGTCCATAAAAGATAAGAGTTCGTGCCCGGCTGTGCTGTCCACCAGCTGATCGATTCGGGGGAGTGGGAAGCAATCCTTTGGGCAAGCATCATTTAAGTTGGAGAAGTCAATGCACGTTCTCCACTTTCCATTAGCCTTCTTTACTAGTACCGGGTTAGCGATCCACTTTGGGTAGATGGCTTCTCGTATGAAGTTATTGGCAAGCAGGTTCTTTACTACTTCATCGAGGGCTGCCGATCGTTCTGCCCCCATGCTTTTCTTTTTCTGCTTTACTGGCACTTTGGTATGATCGATGTTCAGTATGTGGTATGTTACGTCTGGGGAGATTCCAGTCATATCAGCGTGCGTCCATGCAAATACATCCAAGTTGTGGCGGAGAAAATCAATGAGTTGATCCTTCAATTCTGCTTTTAGTCGAGATCCAATTTTCAATAGTCTACTTGAGTCATGTTTGTCTACAGATAAAAACTCCATAGCCTCTGCAGGCTCGGCGGTGGCCTCCTCCTCTTTGTCCCTGGGGTCTAATTCATTGAAAGGATCACTGTATATTGAAGAGGAGGGGATCTCTTTAGTTGCTATGCTTCCAAGCTTTTCATGCAGAGAGTAGTCTCTGCATTCTTCCCTTTATCCCTTCTGTAGTTATTGCGAAGTTCAGTTACATAGCAGTCTCAAGCAGCGTCTTGATCTCCGGAATTTCATCTTCAGGCACCACGGGGCCAGGACAATTTGGAAGTCGGACAAGGCTGGTCTTTCCAAAAAGGCGTTGTAGGCCGAGTGGTTTTCTATTAGCACAAATGTTTGTTTTCGTACAATGGAGTAGGGATGACTTCCTATTTCAACAAAGAGGTCCAGTTGCCCGAGGGGCATCTTCGCGTCTCCAGTGAAACCATGTAGTGGTTTGCTGCAGGGAGACACATCCTTCATCGACAGCTTCATTTTGTCGAAAGCATGCTTAAATAGGATATTTACTGAGCTTCCAGTGTCTACCGGAATTCGAAAAACTTTGGCTGGACCGAACCAGACAGAGATGACTATAGGATCCATGTGAGGGTACTGCCTTCCTTCTAGATCACGCCTACCGAATATGATGTCATTGTTCTCTTTCCTCTTGGGTGGCGTTCTTCTATAACGGAATTAACGCAGTCTTCATTGTTTCTAAGCGACTTTCCATATTTTTCCATCTCTGCCCAGCTTCTGTCGGCGATGTGTGGTCCTCCCGATATGGTATGGACCACTATCTTCTCTTGACTAGAGCCGCCGGTGTTGCAATATCCTCCGCCTACCGGGGGTGATAGCCTCGGACTTTCATTGGCAGGAGCTGGAGTCTTGTTCTGGCCTTTTACATAGCGTTCCAGTCTCTTCCTTCTGATGTGTTCTTCAATTAAGTCCCGGAGATGATGGCATTCATTGGTATCATGCCCATGAGATTCGTGGAAACGGCAGAACTTTCCAGATTTAATTGCGTTATCTGATTCGTTTTTGTGCGGGAGGGGGGGGGGTCTGTATTTATCTTCGTCTTGCGTGGCCAGGAAGATGTTTTCGATTGTTTCATTCAAAGGATTGTAAGTGTCAAATCTCGGTCCTGGCTAATATAGATGCTTTTCTCCCTTCTTGCCCCCAGCACTATCTCTGGAGTCACTTCTTCGAACGTCCTTTACTACTGCGGGTGTGTTGCCATGAGCTGCCTTAGCTTGTTGCCCTGTCTGCGTTTCAATGGCAGCATCTTCAAGTCTCATATATTTTCCGGTTTCATGGAAGAAATCGAGTAAGCTGGCTGGCTTTTCTTTCATTAATCTCCTAGCAAATTTAGTATCCGGATGCACATCACTGCAGAGGGCCATTAGGATAAGTTTCTCATCGGCATCCTGGACAACGGCCGCTGCGGCATTGAATCGGGTTAGATATTGTTGCACTGTCTCTCTAGGCGTTTGTTTGATATTGGATAAGGAATAAGCGTCCTTGGGTTGTTCCAATGAATGCGGAATTGGCTGATGAACTTTTCTTTCAACATTTCCCATGAGCTGATGGACCCTTGGGGTAGATGGCAGAACCAGGAGGTAGCTAGATCTGCCAAGAATAGTGGAAAGCTTTTACACAATACTCCTTCTGTCGCTCCGCTCATGAGCATATACTGTGTGTATCTCTGTAAGTGTATGACGGGGTTAGAGGTTCCCTTGTAAGGCTCCATTGTTGGCATTTTCCATTCTCGGGGGGTGATGGCAATTTCGATATTGCGGGTGAAGGGGATGGTTACCCTAGCGCCTATCCCTCGATCTCTTTGATCCTGTCGGACGCACTCTCTAAAAAATCGTGCCATCCTTTCATCGGAATTTGGGGTGGATAGGAAGGAATTTGGTTCTTCTCCGCGGGATTGATTCCGTCTAGATGACCTGTAGGGATGGTATCGTCTATCACTCCTAACATTCTCCAATGGCTGCCTCTGGTCTTCCGGAGGCATGCTGGGGTCAGCCATAGTTGGCCCTTGCCTTGATCTTCCCCTACCGGGTTCTGTTCTAAGTACTTCCTCGAGTCCAACTTCGGGCTGGACTCCAGTACGGCCCCGTCCATCGGTGTTTCCATGGTTAGGTAGCATGACAGGCTCAGCTACATCCGACCTCTGCCTGGTACCTCCCCTGTTGGTTCGGTTCCAAGTGTTTCCTTGGGTCGGAACTCGGGCTGAGTCTGGGCTCGGCTCCTACCATTGCTGTTTCTGTTGTTAGCCTCTTCAAAGAAGAAAGATCTTTGTCGTCTCCCAGATCCTCCAGACTAAGATTAACCCCATGATTCAGTGATGTGGTTGGATTCTTCAACATCCCTTAAGCGTGACACGAGTTGGTTCACCAAGGCTTCTTGTTGGGATGTGAAGCAATCAGTAACTTCAGCCACAACCCTGTCTAGATCTGCCCTTGTAATCGCTGCCAGTTGTTCCGTGGAAGGGGCTGTCGGATTTACCTGACTTCCATTTTGTGCCGTTGTTGGAACGGGACGATTCTCTTGATCAGTGATCACTGGATCTGGAATACTGCTAGTTGCGATGTTCTTCCCTTTGTTAGCATCTTTCTTCTGCCTGGGAGGCATGTTTTCCAAGTAATGAGCGATTCTGATAGGAAAAAGGTTAAGTGGGAGAAGCTGAAGCTTCGAGCTCCGTTCTCAGTGAAAGCACCAAAAATGTTTGCACAAAAAATGGGCAAACACCTCCAAGTCGTATGATTTAGTCAATTTTAAGTTGTTCTTAGTGATTTGGGTGATTCATGCAAATATGTAAAAAGCAGGGACTAAACTGTAAAAGACGCACAGATTTATAGTGGTTCGGCCAGAATGTGCCTACGTCCACTTTATATGTTATTCTCCTTCACTCTTCAGATTACAAGTACAAAGCTTTGATTACAAGTATCTGAAAGTTGTTTGAATGTTCTGTTCGTGCTTGAGCTCTCAAACTTGTCTGCCATTGTTGTACCCCTGCCCCTCTATTTATAGAGTGAGGCTAGGGGCAGGGGTCTTGGATGTATATATGTAACGACCCGCAAATCCTTACCCCTTGAGTCAACACTATTCTACAACAATCAACTCAAGTTGCATAGAAATACGAACCATTTGGGTTTAAGAAGAAGAGGTAGAAGAAGAGAAAACAAAATTTACATCAGAATCTAACCATCGCAGTGGAATAAAATATAATAGATAGTAAATAATCTTTACTCAAAATCAAATATAACTGTTTACATACATTACATCATCAGAGTACATCAGTCACAGCTCACATCAATAAACATACAATGGATACACAACAACTCAACAGCGGAAAAATATATATACAAGTACGTGAGTACGTGTCGACATCTAGCTCGTCTCCTGAGCCCCACAGCATCATAACCTGTATTCTATAATACTCGGTCTGACCCGAGCATTACAGTTAAATAACACCCGAGTCAGTCTGGAATACCAGCGTGAGAAAATCACACTCAATTGATTATTAAAGTTTCAAAAATCATTTGAAAAACAAAAGCATCTCGTAAGACCACGCCATAAATAAACATGTCGGGTTTTTACCTTACGATAGCTAAAAGATTTTTATAGAAATCCTCTGATATTATAATAAGGTCTATATACAAATACTTATAAAATAGCCGAAATTGTTACATTATTAAATTCCAGCTACTAGCCACAGAGTGGGTAATACAAACAAAACTCGTACAAGGCTCGTAGGGAGAATGGATTTCCAACAATGACTAGGCACTGGGGTACCACCTGTCACAGTACGGGGCCTAGATCACCGCACCGAGGATTACTCCCTTCATCCCCTGCAACACAAGGCCGGAACCATTCCTTACTGAACAGTCCCGAACAAGATAAACCCCGTGGTTGGCGCGACCAACCACCCACTAAGCCGAAATATATAAGGGACATCTAGACAGGGGAATTATCTTGTCCTACTTGGGCATGACCCACCTAACCTTGCTGCATATCCCCTGATTTTCAGTCATTCCCATTTGATGAGGCTTGAGGCTAAGCGTTACCTTTTAGAACGTTATCACTTAGAATGTCCATCGCCCACCTGATGATGTTTCGCAAGCATTCATCCATACAAGTCCGTCCCGGGTTTGAACGGAACCGAAGGCACTATTCCTACTACATCCATTTGGAAATACCCTCAGGATTAGTAGCGACTAGCCCTTGCACTTTACCGCTCCATCTTCGACTCCAAACACGTTTTCGCACGAAACGTACAAATCGAATCGAAGTGGTTTTCGAGAAATAAATCTCGATCCCGGTCTCTTCGAAACGATCCACGTAGTTGGCCAATATTGATAGTCGGTTATTTAACTATCAATCAATATTCACAAACATCCATCATACAATAAATAAATTTTCCCACATTTTTATTCATCTCAAAATATCTGCACAAGATATATTCCTATTTTCAATCCTTTGAAAACAGTTTCAAAATCACCTTCCTTTCAGAATAAACTTTCCCAAATATTTTATATCTCCTCTGAAATTACCAAGCACATAACTAGATTCTTAAATTAATTTAAAGACACTTTACTTTGAAATATTCTTAAAACATTTAAGTTAAAACTACATCAATACTTTATTAAAAATACCATACTATATGAATATTTGAAAATAATGTTACTTTATAAAATATAACTAAATTTTTTTTTTTCATTTTTTTTTTATCTTAAACGAACTACTAAGTCACTCTTTAAATAATTACTACTATAACAGATTAAAAGGAAAGACTTACTTCATAATTTAAATATTTAGAAATAATAAAATTTCCAAACTTGCTTTAAAAATCAACTTAAAACTTTTAATTTATATTTAAAAATTTGCTTTGAAACGTACTTGGTTATCCAGGGAGAAGTTCCAACTTCAATCACTTAAATCAATTTCCCAAATTGATTTCCAATTTATTTCCTTTTTATTCAGAATCTATTAATTTCAGATTTCATTTCTTGATTACAATTTAAAAATACTTTAACTAAAAATTTCAATGTTTAGAGTTCTCAATTACTTCTTTATTCTTTTAAATAAATTTTAAACTTTGAAATTTAAGATAATTCTTTATTTTTTTTATATTGATATAACTTAAGTTTACAATTCATTAATTTCATTTTATTAAAAATTACATTCCTCTTCATACTCGAAGTTATTTAATATTATTTCATATTACTTCTATTTCTTTTCAATTCATTCTTAATTTATTCAAACTTTCTATAATTATTTTGCTTACAAATTTACTTCTTTTTAATTTCTTTTCAACAATCCAATTCATATAATTTGGTAATTCATTATACCCAAATATCCAATCAAACCATAACATTCAATATTCCAATATAACTCATCATAAGATATCAAATAATCACAACAGAGAATAATGAATAAATTTAAATAAATGTGAGGGGTCCAGTTGGATCCCTCCAACCTGTTTTCCCTGCATTCACAGACGTTAGCACAATAAATTGCATCAATTCTCAAATATAGCATACAATAGCACATCAACAATTCAACCATTCAAACAATTATTTAAATGTAATCATTTAAATTTAAATTTAAACTGAGTGAGATTAACTCACCTTATTCCGTTTGCAACCCATTTCCCAACCAGCTTGTTTCCATTATTTTTGACCTTGTACAAGTATTATAGGATTTATCAGTATTTGACTAATTGTACAAACAAATTTATTATCCATTTTATAATTTTAATTAACCAGTAAATTATTTTAAACTGATAGGTTGGGTTTAAACCAATAATTTATTTTTAAACATATGTCCTTTTAATAAATATGTTTAGTAACTAAGATAAATCACATAGCTTCAATAAATACATAAATTTGTACTAAACACCTATTCTCTAACTCTTATCTATAAATTATTATTATTATTATTATTTTAACTTCTCCTATATATACATATATGCGTGCTTACATATACTTTTTATAAAAATTGGTTTCCCTTTCAGATTCCTATATTCATATACACATATCTTTAAAGATCTATATTTTTTTTCTGTAAATCAAAAAAATCCTATTTATAATAATTTCCTAAAATATTTGTTTTAAATCTATATAAATTTTAATTTATCAGAAAATTATCTTGTACCTCACAGAAGAGATGCAAACCAAGGCTTCGACCAACCCTAGCGAGCGCGTCTCCTCCACCATGCGTCGCTGCAGCCTCCATTCGCGACTTCACCTTCCCATCCCAATCGTCGCTCGAACAACCACAAATCAACGACGATGCCGCATCGACCTCTTACCAATCGCGATCGTTGTCGTCCCCACAATCACGCGAAACTCCACTCGCGACACTGAATCGCCGAACCCTTATCCCCTCCGAGTCCACGAATTCGATTCACAGATCTTCGAACTTGCTTCGATGCCGTGTATAGGTTTGTTTCAAACGAAAGGAGGGCTCGGCTTTGAAATCGATTCGAATCGCACTGGGTTGAAGAGGATAAAGGAACTCGCTCTAATTGATTTCCTCGTGAATTTTAAATTTTGATGAGTTCGGCCATCTACGAGAATGCTTATGCACTTGAACTAAGGAAGTGAAGATAAGTGATTTCGATTTAATTTATATTTTTCTCTGAAGAACTGCGACCATTAAAAATTTATCTGAACTTGATTGATCCCATCTGCTTTACGTGATAAAAAGGGAAAATCTTAATTTGAAAGCAGGAGATGGCGTGTAGGGGAAAACAAACTACAGTGGATCGATGGAAAAGGAAAGTGGTTGATGGGAAATACTGGCCAGTCAAACACGATATATATTTTCAGTGCGTTAATATACCGTATGATCACACAACCACTCCAAATGCTACGTAATTTGAAATCCGGTAATAATACAATATTACGGATCCAATGGAACTGGTTTCGTCGAATTCCGAGACTGTGCCTCGGAAGGCTATTTTTAAATATCAATTTAAACTATATATTTTTAAACTGAATCAGACACTTTGAAATTCCATTTTAAAAGTTTTATTATCTTCAATATTATTTATATGGATTTTACAAGCTTTCAAAATATTTTTAATTAGCTTAGAATACCATATTTACTATTTTATCCAACTTCAAAGAATTTAATTTAATAATTAAATCACCTAATAAACAACGATATTTGAAATTAAAGTTGATAATTAACCTCTGAATATTTAAAATTAATTAAATATTCCAATTCCAAATATACAAAAATTCCGGGTCGTCACAATATAGCTGCTGGTGGGCCTGGGCTGATGTAATCTGGCCAGGCAGTGTTGGTCCGGTACGCCTTGGTCCGGTGGTGAGTAGGTGGAGTTTGGTTCGGTGGGACTTGGCCCGGTGGTGAGTGGATGGAGTTTGGTTCGGTGGGACTTGGTCCGGTGGTGAGTGGTCAGGTAGTGGTTGAAGCGGTAGTTGGTTCGGCTATGTAGGGGAAGTGAGTTGGCTCGGCTATGCAGGGAAGTGGAGTTGGACCGGTAGTAGGTGGAAACGGGATTGGTTCGGCTATGCATGGAAGCGGGGTTGGTTCGGGAGTGCTTAGGAAAGGGGTTGGTTCGGTGGTGGTAGAAACGCACCCAACACTTCATATGATGAAATTTGGACGTGAAACTTTTTCCATCGCGTTTAAAATATTTTTAAACATATATTTTGATATGTGTGTTGACCCAATTTCGTTCCGGAGTAGAAACGGGCTTTTCGGGCCATTTAGCTTTCAACGTATACCAATCCGATCCATCTATTATTTTCCAGCCTTGTCTATATATAACCTGTTATAAACCCTAGCCACTCCTTATTTTCATTTTTCTATACGTACATCTCATTCTCAACTCCTCATTCCAATGGCAGAAAAAACCTAATTCCCAGATTCCAAAAATTAATTTCAATTTCAAAAAAAAAATTCGGATCTGCAGCCACTTCGAGTCATCCTTTGAGTTTCAGAGCAAAAAACGCTGTATCTACTTCGGGTCAGGAAGAAAATGACTCGGGTCGCTCCGGGTCGTTTTGGCAAAAACTCCAAGCAAGCACCGGAGATTTGAGGCGGCGCACCGAAGTCGAACCCGAAGTTGACACAGGACCAGAATTTTCCAATTTTTAAATTTTCATAACTTTTGCGTACGAGCTCGGATTCACGCGCGGTTTATTTTGCTGGGATTGTATCGGAATTCCAGACATTTTGGCGTTGGTTTGGACGGATTTAGAGACTGTCAAATTTTTAGGTTTAAATTGAATTTAGATTCAATTTAAATTCAAAAGGTGAGTATTTTAACCCGCTCACAACTTCTAAGTTATCTTATGTTTGTTCAATTGATTTAAGATATGAGTAGAAATTTATTTATGACTGTTTTGTATATTTCATTCATCATCTCAGTTAAATCGCATTTATTTAATTTAATTGTTAATTAATTTTATTATTTCATATAAATTGACAGTTAAAATTTATTTTTTTGCATATAAACTGCTAGTTAAATAGTTATTTATTTATTTATTTATTTATTTTTAATATAAACTATTCGTTGATACCTGATATGTTTTATATACTCTATATTGATGTTTTGTTTAAATTGGATGATGTTTGAAATAAATGGTTGATGATTGATATTTGGATGAATGGATGATGCACTTATATTTGGATGAATGGATGAAATAAGTGGGAAGGCCACTGTGGTAGTTTTACTACAGATTTATTTTGATAAACAAAAGTGAATTTTTAATTTGTTTTAAAAATAATTGGGTTTATAAGTTGTAAGTATATATATTTACCTATTATTTTTAAAATAATTTGAAATTTAACCCGGTATTTAGTTCTTAAGTTTCAACAATAAATAGTTTCAATTATTCTAGTGAAATGGAATCTAAGTAATTAATAATTAAAACCCTAAATGTAATTAGAGGTTTAATGCTAGGTTATTAATGGTATTAAATGAAATTTAAAATTGTAACCTACGAAATAAAGGATTATTATTGAACAGTAAATTTATTAAAGAAATAAGAGAAACTTGTATGATTTTAATTACATTCTTAAAAAAAATAACTTACCAAATATTTAAAAGTTGAAATGTTTAATAAGAAAATGTAATGGAAATTATACAAGTAAAAGTATGTAATGAAGGTGTTCAATAAATCGCTTTTATTCATAAGAAGTGATGATATCGGGATAAGTTAAGTTATAATTGAAATTTTACTATTAGTAAATATAATAAATGGTAAGTATTACAAATAGATGATTATAAACTTAAGTAAACAAAATCAAAATGCTAAGAAATTAAATGGGACATGAATACTATTGATAAATGAATGTAAATAAAAGAGGTCATGCTAAACGAGATAAAAGGAACTGGCATGACCTGAGTTAATGGAACTGAATAATTGTAAGTAATAAGTAAAAATAAATGAAGAAAACATTTAATGAGTAAATGTAAATTTAAAAGATAAATCACTGTATAAATAAAAAGAAAATCAAACACAACAATGGTATGAAAGGAAATTAATAATAAGTTAAGTTGATTGTTGTTTGGATTTGTTGTTCTTTAGTTGATGGTTGTTTGGGCAAGGATACTTTAAAATTGGATTAGGATAAATGACTGATCTATTTAGTTTTATCTAAGACTGTTGGGTAAATGATGCGCTAGTAGTTTATTCTTCATTCCGTACAATTTAAAAGTTTTGAACCCGAACAACTATTTGTTTGTTTGATTGAATGGTTGCTCTGTATTGGTTGTGTATGCTGTTTGTTGAAATTGATGGTTGTTTTATTGATTTGTTGTTAGTGATTGAAACCACTTAAATATTTCACTTTATATAAATTGTTAACCCTTTGGATTTTATAAGTGAAATGCAGGTTATGGAAGCAATTGCTACTGCTTTTGGTTTCATAAATTAAGCGTAAATTGCCCGACAAATAGGTTTCGGATTACAGTTTATAGCGCTATTTTATATATTTTCCCGTGTTGGGATATTATATTTTGGATATTATATGTGATATTTTGATATATTTGATATTATATTTTCTCCCGAGCCTCCCCGTACAAAGGAGACTCTGTCAAAACTTTCCGTAAATTTTGGACTTAGAAAATATTTTGAAAATATTTTCCAAACTTTATTAGTTTGAGTATAAAAAAAATTAATGATTATAAATTAGTATATTTTATCTAAATTAATTTTGTAAATTTATTTGTTTATAAATTTAATATTTGATATGATATTGATTTCTTAATTCTTCTTTTTCCTTCTTTTTCCTTTTCGGGGACGAAAAGTTTTGAGTGGGGGAGAGTGTAACGACCTGTAATTTTCGTTAATCAAATTTGTCATTTTAATAAGATTTACGTAAATTTAATTTAAAAGAAATAAAGATTTTATAATTAATAATGAATCAAATGCTAAGAATGAAACTAAACCATGGGAATATAAGGCTAAGTATTTACAGTTGAAACAAAATGACGAATAAATTGAAGTGATGTAAATTGTTATACTAGGCTAAGAGTTGCATATAAGAGAACAAAGGTAAGTAGTGAATTTAGTTAATGAATTAATAATATTAAATAGTAAACTGAATTAAATCAATGTCCGGTAAAAATTGAAATATTGTTTGGAATGAAAGCTTATAAATTGTATTTAATTCACAAATGAAATCAGTGTATTAGTTAAGTTGTAACTGAATGTAAATTAATGAAATTATGTAATAATTGATAAATGATGGCATTCATGAATGAAATAAGATTTGTAAGTAATAAAGGAATAATTGAAATAAACATTTACCAATGAAATAGTATATTGGTTTATATAGACTTAATAAAAGAGTTGAGTTGATTCAATCTATTTAGTTGAAACTAATTAATTGGTATGCAAATTATAAATGGGTTTATAGTAAGAAATTATACTACCGTGAATTGGAATTAAGATAAAATTGAAAAATTCAAGTATGTGATGCAAATTTACCATATATAGCAGTGGAATAAAAAAATTAGTGTTATTATAACCTGGTTGGTAAGTAACAAACTTATAACTGAATTTAAAAGAAAATAGGTGACAATGAATATAGATTGTTCATTTATTTGATGTGTTAAATAAATTTTTGTATTCAATCGCAATAAATATAAATAATTAATTGAAACTGTTGTAAGGTCAAAATTTATTGCATATAATAAATTGGGGGATAGATTTCATTAAAGGTAATTTATTTATTATGTTAATGTAAATTAAAATAATTAGAGGTACGTAAATGATGATTAATACCATGTTTGGAAGTTGTAATTTAGAGAATATTAAGAATTAGGAATTGAATTTTGAATTATTTGCAATACAAATAAAGAAAATGTTACGTTATTGCTAACTGAGGGAATCATTAATTAATTGAATGAAAGTTAAATCAGTGGAATTAATGGAGATTAATTTACGTTAGTTATTTAGGGTAGTGACTAAATTTGGTAATCCATTTGCAATTAATGACAATAGTGTTGATATAAGCTAATAAGTTAAATGTCAATGCAATACCAATTAATGGATTGAATGTGATTATGAAATTGGAATTAGATAAATGCAGTAAATAATTCAGGGCAAATAAATTTATGGAACAAATATTAAGATCTTAACTGATGGTAATTAATAATTGAAGATAATGTAAATTCCATTTATAATATGACTATGGGTGAATGAAAAGATTGTAAATCAAGATTTTTTTATTTATATGAATATAAAGAATTAAGGTAATTGAGTTTGTGCAATTAAGTAAAAATTAAACATTTATTTTTACGTTAATTGAAAATTTAGTTGAAATTGAAAAATATTTATGTATGTTAATTTCATCCATTTGGCTATAATGGATTGAACAATAAGAATGAAGATTTAATTAAATGAAATTTTTGGAAACTTAATTGATAATTTCTAAATTTAATAAAAATGAAAATTTGACACTGAAATGAGAAGTTAATCAACTTTAAATTGACCTTTAAATTGTTTAAAACATTGTAATTTGATTGAGACATATAAAGGTAATAAAATTTGTCAAATTTAAGATTAAAAAAAAGGAGATTTTATTAATGAATTTTTAATTTATTTAATTAATATAAAATTAGTCATTTTGGCCACTGACTCGGATTTCGACAAAACCAGTTTCATCGGATCCATAATGGTGAATTATAATAGTGTTTCAAGTTTCATAATAATCGGACTTGTCGTTTGATCGTACCGACTCGAAACGCCTTGAAATTTATGCAATTTAAATCAATCTAAATCAATTTGGAAAAATTGAATTTACATAACTTCTTCATACGATGAAATTTGGGCGTGAAACTTTTTCCATCGCGTTTAGAATATTTTTAAACATATATTTTGATATATGGGTTGACCCAATTTCGTTCCGGAGTAGAAATGGGCTTTTCGGGCCATTTAGCGTTCAGCGCGTATACCAATCCGATCCATCTATTATTTTTCAGCCTCGTCTATATATAACTCGTTATGAACCCTAGCCACTCCTTATTTTTAATTTTCTATACGTACATCTCCTTCTCAACTCCTCATTCCAATGGGGAAAAAAAACCTAGTTCCCTAATTCCAAAAATTAATTTCAATTTCAAAAAAAAAAAATTCGGATCTGCAGCCACTTCGAGTCACGCTTTGAGTTTCAGAGGCAAAAACACCGTATCTACTTCGGGTCAGGAAGAAAATGACTCGGGTCGCTCCGGCTCGTTTTGGCAAAAACTCCAAGCAAGCATCGGGGATTTGAGGCGGCGCACCGAAGTCGAACCCGAAGTTGACAAAGGACCAGAATTTTCCAATTTTTAAATTTTCATAACTTTTGCGTACGAGCTCGGATTCACGCGCGGTTTATTTTGCTGGGATTGTATCGGAATTCCAGACATTTTGGCGTTGGTTTGGACGGATTTAGAGACTGTCAAATTTTTGGGTTTAAATTGAATTTAGATTCAATTTAAATTCAAAAGGTGAGTGTTTTAACCCGCTCACAACTTCTAAGTTATCTTATGTTTGTTAAATTGATTTAAGATATGAGTAGAAATTTATTTATGATTGTTTTGCATATTTTATTCATCATCTCAGTTAAATCGCATTTATTTAATTTAACTGTTAATTAATTTTATTATTGCATATAAATTGACAGCAAAAATTTATTTATTTTGCACATAAACTGCTATTTAATTAGTTATTTGTTTATTTATATATTTTTAATATAAACTATTCGTTGATACCTGATATGTTTTATATACTATATATTGATGTTTTGTTTAAATTGGATGATGTTTGAAATAAATGGTTGATGATTGATATTGGATGAATGGATGATGTACTTATATTGTTATTAACTGCAAGTTATTATGCATTGTCATTTCATTCGGGATTGCGGTTATACAACCGCATTTTTTTATTTTAAATTGCGGATTGAAATGATAAAATCCGTATCACTTGATCATAGGATAGAAAATTATATACAGACACCGCGGTCTATATATATAAATTATTTTAAAATGATTTTCTATGGTTTTGAAAAGAATATGGTTAATGAATATTGATTTTGATATTTGTAAATATTATTTTTATATATATAGTTAAACGCTTGAATTTAAGCTTTGTATAAATTTGGTTTTAAGAATAAAAGAGTTTAAAAAAAATAAAAGCTAAATTTTATTTAGATATAATACGATTAAGTATTTATTTAAATTTATTGATAAAGCTTATGATGTCTTAAATAAAAAAGATGTTGGAAGATAAATATAAATTTTCTTTGAATTAAGGTATTTAAGAATTATCCTCGAATAAAATTTATTTGAACTTTAAATTAATTTAGGGTTTTACAAAGGGTATGATCTAAATAACTTGATTTGGTTTTGAGGATTTAAATGAATATTATCAAGTTAATTAAATTAAGAGAATATTCTGTTATTTGGAGTGTAAAGGTTTTACCTGAATGATATTTGATTTATTAAGTAAACATTTCAAAATAATAAATAATAGGAACTGAATTTGATATATATGAAATTATCAAAGAATAAGTTTTGAAATGGTGGGAAAAATAAAGCTTTGAAATATATGGAATTTGAAATGGTTTATTTGGGAATTTAAACCTATATTTGGAATTTATTTGTGAAAGTTAAAAAGCTATTTTATGATGCAAAGCGGTTTATTACTTAAACCATTTAAGTACTAGAAATTTTGTTTCAAAGCTATGAGATTTAAGATATATACATATGAAATATTATGATTTTGGGAAAATCGATATAATTTGAAATAAAAATGATATCATAAGGATTTGGGTTTTAAAATTAGAAATGATGTCGTATATATATGATTTTTGAAAAGGATATTATATTCTGGTTCTGAAAGTATAATTATTTTTAAAGGACCGCGGTGTTATAATAACGATTGGTTGTTAAAGAAACCGGGATCGAAAGTTGTCATACTCTCTGCCAACTCCGAAAACCACTTTAACAACCGTGTACGCGGTGGAGATTCCAGATTGGAGTAGGTTGGTGGCGGCGTTTCCTTTAAGGTAAATACGTGGACCCGACTCCCGTGAGTCGGTATAAGGTGGCTAAAACATGAGCGATTCTCGGGCCAAGGGGGTTAGCGCCCTTTTATCGGACACTCCTCTTCGATACTACTCTGACTTTGGATTGATTCGGTGGCCACCTTTACTTTTGATTTTAGGGGGAGTTTGTTCGAGGTGGGCGGTAGCTGCGGCTATGCGTTACCACCGGCCCGGATGCGTATTTGGTATATCTACCCTGGCATTGCCTAGTTGTGCCGTGTCACCTACCCTATCGCGCCTTATATGATTTTGGTTTTGTACCATACCTATGGAGTGCCCTCTGATGACGCCCAGTACGAGGGAGATTACGGTACTGTATAGACTATGAGAATATATTATGTGTTAAGGTGGAAAATGTAAAGCCTTAACGCTATTTAAAAGTAAGTTTATTTTACAATTAGACGCTATTATAATAACGAAATATACTACATAGTAAATAGTTTAACGGATCCTTAGGAGATGTAAATCCTGAGCATCTCTTGAGTTACTGCACTCATATTCATTTTTGTTAATTTAACTTACATAAGATCTTTTAGTTCTGACTTGAGTGTTTTGTCTTTTCAAATTCGCTCGGGTCAGTTCGAGCGTTTCAGGATTTGAAGATTTTTGTCGAGGAAGAAGACGAAGATTTCATTACTATTATTATTATTATATATTATATGGTTCCACTACACTGTATTCCGCTGCATTAATATTATTGGTATGTGAACTCTGATATTTATTGTATAAAGAAGAATCAAATGTTTGTAAACAGTTTTATGAACTGTATATTTATTATTATATTTTATCCTTCCGCTGTGAGATTCTGTTTTGTTTTATTTTTTCTTGTTTTTCTTATTTACCCCATAACAATCCGCCCTTCCGTATGGTTTGAATTGGCACGTGTGTCGATTTAAAGCATGCGAAAAAGCGGGACGTTACAGGCTTTCAGCCATTGAAAAGAGAGAAACAATAGAAATTTCAGTACTCACAGTAATAAGGAATAAAAAGGCTGCTAGGGTTAGAACAAAACTATTTATATAAACAAAGCCCGGCAAGAAAATGACCGCATATCTAATTTGTACGAAGGACAACAAGACCCAAAAAGCTGTTTCGCTTTCGAAACGAAAATGGGTCATCCCGTATATCAAAATAGATGTTTTCAATATTTTTATACTTAATGGAACATGTTTCAAGTCCTAATTCCATTGTATGAAGAAATTAGCTTTTAAAATCAGCTTATTTCAATTGAATTCAATTAAATTGATTTCTACGCGTTTCAAGACCACACGATCAAACGATAAGTTTGATCGCTACGAAACTTGAAATCCTATAATAATTTACCGTTATGGATCCGATGAAACTGATTTTGTCGAAATCCAAGACAATGGCCAAAATGGTTATTTTCATGTTAATTAAATAAGTTATTATTAAATTAATTAAATCATTTTTTAATTTCAAATTTAATAACTAACAATTTTATCATTTTTGATTGCTAAGTAATTTATAATCTTTTAAAACAAATTTTCATATCAATTCAATGTTAGTTTCAACTATAAATTCATTAATTATAATTAAAAATCTCAGTAAATCCGTTTATCTTGATTTCACTTTTATTATTAAATCAATTATTGCCTTATGAATATAACTGACTTTACTATACATTTTATTACTTTCACATTTTACAGTTATCGTCTTAACTCATATTAATGCAATATTTAATTACATTTAATTGTACTTGATTTCCAATTTAATTCAATAGATTAAAGAAATAGGTTACAAATTACAGTTGCCACCTTTTACATAATTTAATCACATTTATAAGTTTATTATCTACAAACAAATGTTATTACTATTTACACCATTGATTTTATCCAATTACAATTAATTACTTATTATTTCTCCCTTTTTTGCAGAGGCAAGTAGGGTGTTATCCTGGTCCCCTACCAGCTTTATTTTAGAAAAAGAAGACATAAAAGACTTATTCTCCTAGGCTAAGTACAAAGATACACGAAGAGAAAAACTAGAAAAGAGACGTAAAAGAAATGGGAATATAAAGGAAAACAACAAAAATGTGTACAGACAAAACCATGTGTCAATGAAATACCCAAGCAATGTTATCAGTTATTTGCCGTTTCGTTCTCCACCAGTTCATACTGAGATCAATATCATAGTTTAATTCATGCAGAATTCTTATAAGCGTTCTCCCCTTCATTTCTAAAGCTCGTTTGTTCCTCTCATTCCAATATACTCGCATGAAGATTTTAAGAGCACAAAGGAGTGTTCTCATCTTGCAATAATGTCGTATTGTATGTCGATAAATCTATTTCCATTCTTGAATATGATTATTCTTTAGCAGTGGTAATTGTAATTTGATGAGGCAATCTTTCCAGGCAGTATATCTAATATGGCACTCAAAGAATGGATGTGGGATGATTTCAGAGCTTGTTGCATAGAATACGTGTTTATTATCATGAATGAAAGCTAGATCAAATAGCTTTTGCTTGGTCTGTATGGTAGATTTGTGAACTTTCTAGAGAAACAAATTGTCTCGTTGCTTATTATCAGTACTCTAGATTCTTTTTTGCCAGCTATCATTTCCTGTGCATTGTTTTGGTTCAAAGCTCTATAAACCGGTCTTATGGAGTGTGGCTTATGTTTAACGGTCCATTAAAGATATTGGTAGTCAGCTTACCGGCAGTACATCTTGATGTTCTTCCATAGAAGGGTGATGTGTGGGTTGCTCGAACTTGGGAGTGTGATGACATTATTGCTAAAGTATGTGTTGACATGAGCTATGTTAGGAATTCCTGTTTGACATCTTAGATCATATCCCATTTCCAAGTGTTCTATTAGACCCATGCCTCCCCATGGATCGTCCCAAAAGGAACAGTTGTCGTGTGGTGTTATAGTGTTGATAACATATGGGCATATGGTGGTGTGTAGGTTGAGAAAACTTTGAAAAAGCCAGCTTATGTTTTGTGGTATGTGCGTAGTCCAGAAATACTTGTTTCGAAGCTAGTTATTCCTTAGCCACTTAACTAAGATGGTGCTCTTATTGTTAAGAAGGGCATCAATGTGTTTGGTGGTAGCAGCGATGTTCCATAGCTGAATGTTTGGTATTCCCAGCCCTCCATAGTATTTCGATTTTCAAAGTTTCTAGAAAGAGATAGGAAATAGTTTCTTTGAGAAGCTGTCACCATGCCATAAGAATTGATTGAGCACTGAATTTATCATTTTAGTGAGTTTCTTTGGCAAGACGAACATCCTAGACCAATATGTTGTAATGCCAATTGCAATGGCAGTAACAATGGTGAGCCTGCCAGCTTGAGTGAGGAGGGTACAAAGCCAAGTGGATAGTTTTGAGATAATGGCTTCAAGCATCAGAAGGCAGTGAGTGGTAGAAATTCTAGAGGTGGTGAAAGTAATGCCAAGATAGATATAGTTGTTTGACATAGGGTTAAGGGTAGATAGAGCAGTAATAGCCTCACACACAGATGTTGTGACCCCAGCAATAAGAATATGAGATTTAGATTTATTTGTGCGTAGTCCTTACAGGGAACGAAACAGCTGAAGGCTAAGTAGGATGGAGGTAATGGTGGGCTTGGTAAAAATAACTAAATCATCAGCAAACATGAGTGAAGTGGTCATAGGGTTTCGACATTTGGGATGTGGGGTGAAAGCCTTGTTGGTAATAGAACTTTTGATCAAGCAGTTGAGAGCCTCCATAACAATGCTAAAGAGATAAGCCGATAACGGATCACCTTGCCTGATTCCTTTGGAAAAGTTGAAGTATCCAGAAATGGTTCCATTGATGACGATGATGGAGTATTTAGCAGTATATATGCATGTGTGGATCCATGCAATGCATTGTTCAAGGAAATCCATAGCATTTAAGATGGAAGCAATAGACAACCAAGAGATAGAATCAAAAACCTTTTGAATATCAAGCTTAAGCATGCATCTTGGTGAAACGTTGAGAGTGTGGCATGCTCTCTGAAGTTCATGAGTGAGGAGAATGTTATCTAAAATGTTTCTAGAAGTAAGGAAGGCAGTTTGATTATGATCAATGACTCTGTACAGTGATGGCTTCATTCTGTTGAATCACATATTTTGATTCATGACAAAGCAATGAATTATACTACATGGATATGCGACAAAAAGAAAAGGAATTATGTTGTTCAAACTACAAACGATACAAGGCAACAAAACTACGTATATTATGTTGATTTATTGAAGTTTTTTAGTCTTAGTAATGCTAAAATCTATCCTCAAGTAGTTAAGTTGTTTTAAACTTTAAACTTTTTTAAAAAATGTGCAAAAAATTGTGACGATCCTAACTCGACCTTCGAAAATTGGCACCGAATACGACACTCGTATTCAAATGCCGTAGATCTAAACGTCGAATCTGGTGCGCCGGAGCTTATAACACCATTAAGTACAACACAACGGAAGAAAAGAATATCATATATATATAACATTGATATAATGACAAATACAATATCAGATACAATATGATACAACAGATATCAAAACTATCAGAGATATGATACAAGACACAAAGGAAAGAAAAATAGATAACACCAGCAGCAGAACAATATCTTCAGAAGAATGCATCCCCAAATCCAATGCTCCAATCCAAAGTTAGCTCGAACCAACATCTCGTTTCACCTAGACAAGCAAGTCTCGTCTAAAGACTGGACTAACTCCAGATAATCTACTAAACCTGACTATCTGAAAAACCCAACTCTAGACTGCCCGTGTGGAAAATTGTGGGCACCCAAAGTTTAGGAAAGGAACAATGAACTCCGAGTCAGTCATGGGACTGGTGTGAGTAACAAAACAGTTGGTCTTTAAAACAAACAAAAGAATTTAAATTGAAATCCGCAAAGCTTTTTAGAAAATGAAACTACCATAAGGCCTCCCACCGCACACACCATGCAAATGCAGAATTGGAGGAGATTTCTCCTTATGATAGACAAACATGCTTGATACGAGAAAATTTCTTGATATTATTATTATAGGTGCACAGTGTAGAAAAAACCATTTCGAAAGTATAATATTAATATTAGCCAGCATACGACCATTATTGTATGCCTACTATAGCTACCATCTAAGCAGTGGGGTGCCACCATAAGTAAATGGCAGGTTCTACAACTAAAACCGTACAGGGCGCGTATTGTTTTGTTTGGATTTCCAACAAATGGTCGGGCTAAGGAACTTCCCACCGTCCATGGGATCACCTTTGGCGGGACATCCCGAGAACCTAACCGGATCTGCCAACACAAGGTCGGGTTACCTCGTAACTAGGAAATTGCTTCTCGAGCATGCCACCCCCCGGTCCTTTGGGACCTTTATTCGAGGCGCCTCTAAACCACAAAGCAACAACCACACAGAAATGAGATTGAAGCCCACCACATAGGTAAATATCTGGGCTCCATACCATGATACCACCATTTACCAGAAGGGAATGACACACCCTAAAGGGCGCGACCCTCGTAACCTTGCCACATCTTTCCCTGTTTCGACCATTTTCGGGTTGTGAGGTCCTGATGCAGCTTGTCCACAAAGCTACTCTTCATATAGAAGCCATGCTTTGATCACAAATGATCAACAGATGATCAACACACAGCAGCACTTAGCATGCCACAGTACCAAATTGGGAGTATATCGCTGATAACCTTCAACTACATCACCTCTGAGCTCGTACATCTCAGAGAAGGGTGTTAAGCTAAGAGAATAAATTCTCCGCCACCAACAGATATGTATTTGAAAGAAATCTGTTTTATATCTCAAAGTGTAGTGTCAGACATATGACCATACAAGTCTGTCCCAGGTTCGAACAGAACCAAAGGCACTTCCGAAGAAGCCCTTGCAAATCCGGGTATTCACAATCCCGATCGTACTTCCCATCGCTTAGGGAATCTCTATACCGTAGCTACTCGATGCAGAGACAATCGATAGGTTATCCTATCATTTTCACAAATACCCGGTCTTCACCACCGGTCTTCAATGCTATCCATAATGACGTATCACTATTCGAAATGGGTTATATGACACAAGGTCCTCTCCCAGCTAAACCGAATAATGAGCGCAATATTTAAAATATATGGATATTGGGATGTCAATGAAGTCACAACTGCTAAATCAAAATTTCTTTTGAATGGTTAAACAAATTACCATTTCAAATATTTAGACAAAAAGATTCATTTCACAAAGTTTACCCAGTTTCACAAAGATCCATTTTCGGATTTCAAGACAATTTCCATTTCAATTAGATTAACTCGTTAAATCTTTAAATCAAAGATTTAACTTATAGTTTTCAAACCATTTCCATAACTTGGAAATCATTTTCATTTCAAACTAGAAATCCTTTTAACACAAATTGGAAGTTCACTTCTTATGCGAAAGTTTTTATTATTTGAGAACCAACAGTTTTCGTTTCGAAAGAATCCAATTATATTTGCACGAGTTAAAGCCTTTGAATTAAATTCAAATTCCCAAATCAATACATTTGAAATGGTTTAACTCATATATAACTAGTATAACGTCTTTAATCATTAGTTTCAAATCACAGAATTCCATTTCAAGTTTTTAATTCAAATTTAAATCAAATTATTTAAATTCCAAAACTTAATCAAGATATTCAAAAATAAATTTTATCTTTGAAATTCCATTTCAAAAGCTTTTCACTTTAAACCCAATCCATTTCCAAAACCATTTGGATTCAAATCGTCTATTTAAAAATCATTTCAAAAATCTGTGACCTAATCGATTTCCTCGTGAAATCCATATTTGTGTGTGTATGGTGTAGTCCAGGGGTTTAGCACAATAGTGCAACAACATCATCACCACAGATCAAAACACAGAAATATAGTTGATTAGCGGTATAAATTATAACGCTTATCGTTCATTCACATATTCACAGATAATATACAAATGTATCCCAAATAAACGAATAAATTACATAGCTCAATTCACAGAACAAAATATCACAGATCAGATAGGACAATCAATTCAAGGCATCTCATACAATACAATCATTCACAAGTAAGATCAAACATTCAATAATTATTTATAAGTAGAATTAATTAATTGTTTAATCCTAATTAATTCAATTTATTTCCAATTAAATTAATTGCTTATGAATTAGTTATCCAATCCCAACTAATTAATTACAAATCATTTGATATAAATTAATTAATCAATTACCTTAATTAAGTTATTCTTAATTAATAAATTATTCTTAATTAATCACATTAAATTAAATTAATCCCTAAACCAATTACATAATTAATTAATCCCTTAATTAATTATTTTAAGAAATTAAACCTTTAATTACTTACCATAAAGTAATCATCTCATAACAATTAATCATTAATTACCAATTAATTTTTATCGTTAAATTAATCAAAATATCCAAAATTAATTACAATTAGTAATTAACCCCTTAATTACTTTCATTAAGTAATTAACAATTTACGATTGATTATCCTAATTAATTAATCTAATTAATTATTAAAATTAACCACATTAATTAATACTTAATATTCCTTAGTTAATTATCTTCATTAACTAATAACATTTCTTAATTACTTTTAATTAATCTCTTATTATAATTAAATCTAAATCATTAATTTATAAATAAAATAAATTATTCCTTTATTATCTCATTAGTTAAATCACTTAATTACCTTAATTATCTCTAAGGTAATCCATTTCTTTATTAACGACTTCATTAATATTAAAATTGTTATCCCGCTTTTTGGCAAAGCCGCGATACCAAAAGATCGATCGAAAACGAAGAACAGTTCGTCTCAGAGATTGGTCATACTTCGTTTCGCTATGGATATCACTGAATTTTGTCCGAGTCCAGATTGAGCTACAATTGATAGGACATGACAAGAAAGATCGTAGAAGTCCGCATCTCAAATTTCATGTCAATCCAAGTTCATACGCTCAAGTTATGATCGATTCAATTTGAAGGGAGAAACCTAGATTTCGAACCCATCACCAAACACTGTTTCGAACCGGTCAACTTCGTATCGACCACCTTCGAATCCATTGAAGTACCTTGGGTTCGACTCCATCAACTTCGAATCCATCGAAGGGTTCAAGTTCGTATCAATTGACTTCGCATCCATAGAGAAGTTACAAAGCTCGTATTTATCAGAGAAACGCAAGTTCGTATCCAGCAAGCATCGGTCATTCGAACCCATCGATGAAGCCTCGTTCAAAACCATCACTGAAGCCTTGTTCGAACCCATCTGTGAAAGCCCTGTTCGAATCCATCAATGAAGCTTCGTTCGAATCCACTGGGTCAACTAGCCATGGTGACGTGTCTTTCATCGGTTCGAATGCGCCGAGATATATGGAGTCGAAGTGGTCAACTCGGAGCAATACCCGGATCGAGGAGAAGTGTGCGCTCCACGTCAAAACGAAGACACGTCCCACCATCAATTCGAAACCATCGATTCGAAGGGATGGTTTCGAACCAAACAGCCACGTAATGAACCCCATCTCGAATCCATCATATCTCTCAATCTACTGATCCAAATGCCACAAAATTTTCACAGAAGCTTGCATACATGTTGAAGAATGTCCACACCAAATTTCACCTCGATTCGAATGGAGTTCGAATCAATGCCAAAGTGGGCCCAAACCTCCTGAGGCCGGGCGCGTGGGTCCCCTCACGTGCCAGAAGTGGTCTCCCGAGTTTTCAGCGAAATATCAGCATCTTACGCCTATAAATAGAGCCCCAGAGCCAACAGAAAAGGGATCTTGGAATCTCAAGCGCTCAGACTCTGCCGGATTGAGATCTCCATCATCCTACATCATAATTTTGCTGTTAATTTCGAATTTCCAGTTGTAACTTGTCGTTGATCGCTGTAACAACTTGTAATCGTTGAAAGAGAATCGATAAACCATCAAAAAACTTCACAGTGGACGTAGGCAACACGCCGAACCACTATAAATCGCTTGTCTACGCATTTACTTTACCGTTGATTGGAGTTTTTGTTAGATAATATCTGTTTTGAATTTACATTCTTTATTATTATCTCTTCAACGACTCCCGAAGAGTGTTGTGACCAATTTTGGTGCAAACACTTTGGTGCTTTCATTGAGAAAACCCAGATTTTCTCCTGCTCTTTGGATCTGTCATCGATACCGGATTGAATAAATTTAAGAGAAAGATCTAGATCATCAAATCCAAGTTCCTTCCCTTCTATTCAGATTTGCATAAGGTCTAGGAAAGAAATTCAAATTTCAAGATGGTTAGTACAAGAACCACCTCTAACGCTATCAATCAAGAAGAACAGGATAGACAGAATCCTGCTTCACTACCTCCATCTAATCAAGATGCTACTGGACACTCGGAACCATCGGGTCCGATTACCCGACAGGAGTTGCAGTTACTACTCCAAGAGCTGACTCAGAGTCGGCAACAATTAACAGAATAGCTATGCGCTAACGCCGAGCTGATTAACAAGCTGGATCGCCAGAAGCGAAAGAGATCCAAGAGAGACCACGCGTCTCGCTCCTCCAAAGAGAGTTCTTCATCTTCTGATTATCAAAATCGATCTCCACGACCCCGACTAGATGGGAGTCGCATGCCAGCTGCTGGAGATCAACCAACACTGAACGTTGGACAACTGAGAGCTGGTCCATCGGCCAGTTTCCAAACCGGACCCTCCTCCCGAGGAGGTGCCATCCCTCACCACACTATAGAATACCGCACTACTAACGTTGCGGCTGAACCAGGGGTCGACGTCCAAGATCAGTCGGACCTGGACCGTCGTCATAGCGGACGTACTCCTAAACCATACGTCCCAGAGGACTATGAGCCAAGAAGGCAAGACTTGGACCGTCGACGACATCCGGTTCAAACCCAAAGTATGGAACGTAATCATACTCCAGCGCAAATGCCGGATCTTTCAACTATGATACATCAGATGATCCGTGAGAGCCAGGGATTCACAAATGACGATTGGGGAGTCTCCCGAAGTCACACTCCTTTTACGGACGATATCCTTACTGCTGAACCCCCACGGCGATTCAGAATGCCAACTCTACCCATGTACGAGGAAAACTCCGACCCCAACCAACATATTCTAAAATATGAATGGTCGATGACTGCCGCCAGAGCCGACGATGCAGTGAAGTGTCATAGTTTCTCCATATCCTTGGAGGGCATCGCTACCATGTGGTTTACTCGACTACCACCTCGATCCATCTCCTCGTTCGACCAGTTGGCCACGAAATTCGTTGAACAATTCCGCATGCACGTCTCAAGGCCCAAAGATGTCAACACTCTGTCTAGCGTCACTCAAGCTCCTGGGGAAACGCTCAGACACTACTTAGAGAGATTCCATACAGCATGCACGGAGATCAGCAATTCGAACGATAACTCCATCCTTATGGCGTTGACTAAGGGGATCGACCCCGACTCTGAGTTTGGCAAATGGTTAGCTGGAAAACCACCTACATCGTTGGACCATTTCCATGCCAAAGCGGCTCAATTCCTAAGACGGGAAGACGCGAAACAGTCTAGGAAGCAAACTAATGCAGGACCAAGTATGGAAGGGATCCAAAGTAATGTTGCAATCAAACAGTCCGGCGAGAGCTCCGGAAAAGTTCAGTTGAACGTTAAAAACAAACAAGCTCGGCGAAGAGAGAGCGTGAATTGGAGTATAAACATTCAATAACTCGTTCCCAAAGCGTGAACGGACTCCAACTTCCCAGAGCGTGAATTGGAGTATAAACATTCAATAACTCGTTCCCAAAGCGTGAACGGACTCCAACTTCCCAGAGCGTGAATTGGAGTATAAACATTCAATAACTCGTTCCCAGAGCGTGAACGGACTCCAACTTCCCAGAGCGTGAATTGGAGTATAAATATTCAATAACTCGTTCCCAGAGCGTGAACGGACTCCAACTTCTCAGAGCGTGAATTGGAGTATAAACATTCAATAACTCGTTCCCAGAACGTGAACGGACTCCAACTTCCCAGAGCGTGAATTGGAGTATAAACATTCAATAACTCGTTCCCAGAACGTGAACGGACTCCAACTTCCCAGAGTGTGAATTGGAGTATAAACATTCAACAACTCGTTCCCAGAGTGCGAACGGACTCCAACTTCCCAGAGTGTGAATTGGAGTATAAACATCCAACGACTCGTTCCCAGAGCACGAACGACTTCCAAATTCCCAGAGCGCGAATTGGAGTATAAACATCAAATCCATCGTTCCCGGAGTGTGAACGAATTCCTAAAAAGCCCAGATAGGTGTGACTGACCATCTATCGGCCAACTCCAACTTCTCAGAGCATGAATTGGAATATAAATATGGATTACAGGTTCCTGGAGCACGAACCGAAGCATCCGTGCCAACTCCAACTTCTCAGAGCGTGAATGGAGCATAAACATATATTACGAGTTCCCAGAGTGCGAACCAAAGCACATATGCTACCTCCGAATTCCCAGAGTGCGAATTGAAGCATAACTACTACGTCAAAGTTCCCGGAGTGCGAACCGAAATATCAATACTAACTCCAAGTTCCCGGAGCATGAAGCGGAGTATAAACATCAATTCCAGGTTCCCGGAACGCGAACCGTGTTACAGATATCGATAACTCTTAAATTCCCGAAGTGTGAACCTGATTATCGATCTCAAATTATCCTAAGTCCCCAGAATGTGGACATGTGCTAAAGATTTGCAATAAAATGCGATCAACCACCAAAATAAAAATGTTGTTCCCCGAGACTGGGGAGCAAAAAAGCTAAGTGTTAGTCACTAGCCAAAGTGATACAATGTCCGAAGTTCAACTTATTCATCGATAGCAGCATATAACCAAGATTTTCAGACTTAGCAAATAAAACGAACTCTACTTGATGGTAAAAACGTCACAAGTACACCGGACTAATATCTAAACACTGCAAGTATTTAAGCACAAATAAAACGAGAATTGAAACAAAGAAATTGAATTTTATTTCAACTAACTAGAGACAAGAACTTACATGCAAATAAGTTCTTCCAAAAAAGAATTCCTACTAGTAGGGGCCGAACCTGCATCTATACACGGCCCACTAACAAAAAAACAAACACCAGTTCCTATCTACCAAAAAATCCGCTTAAACAGCCCATCTACTTCTTCTTTTTGAATCTCCTTATCAGCGGTTCGTCATCGGACTCGCTAGAAACAGAGATTCTTTGTTTGGAGTGCTTCCTCTCCGGTGGCTGCTCTTCGGCTGGGGGCATAATGTCAATGTCCTCCTCAGAGCTCGAATCTACGTGAAGGCTTTCCACTGGAGGAGTAGGAGGGACTGGGTCTGCAACAGAAGACGGGGCGGACACCCGAGTACCGGCCACAGAGCCACTTGGCAATATCACATTTAGAGGTGTTGGACTATGCATCGTAGTCCTAACTCCAGCACTGCCCTCATGCCCCGCAGCCTCTATTTTGGCATTGATCTCGGCCAAGATTTCCTCGTCTCGAGCTGATTGGGCCTGGCTGGGGGTAGCTGTGGTCTGCGTTACAAAACTAGAGGCCGACGGAAGATCACTGATGATAAATGGCAAGTCTATAAAAGGGTCACCCTGTTGGCCAAGCGGCTCACTCACCATTTGTTCGTCGAGAGATAAGGATCTCCCCTGCGCCATCTCAGTAGACACTGCCGTCGTCACGACAGTCGTTTCAGTGGTGATGGCCTTATGCCCTTGAATAGACTCCTGAGCCGAAGATGCCGGAGTAGTTTCGGTTACTGAGCAAAGAAGAGAAGGAGTTATAAGCAATCACTTCAAAACAAGCGCTTTAATAGAAACACACTTGAGATATGTTCAAAGTACCTTCCTCAGTTTGACTCGTTGACGGTTGGACCGCCTCAGAGACGTGCTCCCGAATGGGAGATAACCGCGGCTGTTCTAGGTCGTATGGAGGAACAGATTGTGAACCAACCACAGATACAGGCTCTAACGAAGATGTAGCGGTGATTTCAATAACAGTAGCGTGATGCTCAACACCCGATCCCTCTCCAACCTCCAAGGGTCGGCCACCAATCATCTCCTTCTCATGAGAAATAATAGAGTCATGGAGGATCTTTTTCTCATCATCTGTCAGCAACCGGTTTTCGAGTTCAAATCGGTCGACCGATTCACTCGGATGCGCTTCCTCTTCCTCCTCAACCAATCGGCCCCAACCGCTACGGAGGTGTACCGGGTAGTCCTGAAGCCAGGCCAAATTTCTATGTCTCAACACATTGGCGTTGTAAGTGATGAGCAGATCTTCAATATCGGCCTCCAGCCTGGCCTCCGCTTGTTGAACTTTCTCCTCGGCCTCCGTCTCGACCGCCTGGACCTTGGCCACTGCCGCATCCCGTTCAGTCCGGAGCATCATGGCTTGTTCACACGCCTCCTGGGCTGCATTGTTCGCATCATCCCTATCCTTGGCGATTTCGGCAAATTTGGACTTAAGCTCATGTAGCTCCTTCAGGGCTGCGTCCCTCTCGGTAGCGACCATGGTGTTTCGATGGCCCATATCCTCTGCCGTGGCATAATGCTCACGTTTCATCCTATCTATCGTTGTCTGGGCTTCATCGGCTTTTTTGATAGCCTCCATTTCATATTTCCGAGAAGATTCAGCTTCAGTGTTTAGCACCTCAATAATACGTCTCTTTTGAGCTAACTCAGCCTGCAACCTCTCGATGGTGGCCCCATGCTCAAAGGCCAATGCCGACGCTTTGTTACCCGCTTTCGCCTACGCTTTGTACTGAGCATAAAAGTCATGCACGTAGTCACGCACTAACTGCTCGTCTTCCACCGGGATCTTTTTTAAATGTGGAGGAAAAATGTAGTTGTCAAAGCAAATGTTTGGAAAATCTTTCTTTAGCCGAGCAAGCTTAATTGCTCCTTCCCCTGAAATTTCCACGGGGGGCTGTTCTGTAACGGCAGCAGTTATTGTTTCGCTCCTAGAATGGAGGGATTCATGCCTAGAAGATTGAGAAGCCGATATGTAGTGTGAAGATTCAAAGGGACAAGAGACACAAGTAGGAGGATGTATGGGATCTCTGGTAGGAGGAGGAGTACGCGATCGAGATAGACGCTTATGGCCTCTGTTTGTATCATATCTTTCTTGACCAGAATACCCAGAGCGTCCGTGGTCGTAATCTCTGTCCCCTTCTCGTCTGCATGACCCATGATATGAAGACTTGCGCGCGTGTCGGGGACTCCCTAACATTGAACCTCGCCCGGACATGGTATCTGCAGAGCAAAATAAAGTAGGATTAATCACCCTTCGATACAGGTAGTTTATAGTCAAAGGTTATGCAATGTTGTGAAATATGTATGAATGTGCAACCCCCGACCAACCGGATGTGTCTGCCACACCAATGGGAATAGACTCGCTCAAAACTAAAGTTTCTGAAAGTTCTTCCAATCCGGCATCATGCTGCAGGGACTCATCGTCCGGAATTGGAATATCGGCGAGCCCTTCATGAAGACTTTCAGTTCTCGGAGGAGACATCTCCGAAATTCTAACTCCGGGAGAGGATCGGGCCGTGACAACCGATTTCCATGTCCCCTTCTTAGTTGACTTGACAACGGCTGCCTTGCCTTTTCTCTGCTCCGCGACATCCTGAACTACGTCTGTAGGCTCCGACAACGGCGCGTCATCAGTATGAGTTCTTTCGGAATCAGCCTCCTCGGCTATAATAACTTTGGGCTTCTTGTGCTTGACTCGTTTTTTCGAAGCGGTCCTTAATGACCCGTCAAACTTTATGCTCTGCCCTCGTTCGATCAACCCGTAAGTCCGGAGATTCCTATCTGTCAAAAGCGACTCGATATCCCTATCTTCGCCCAGGACTTCTCGAAGTACTCGCACCATCTCCTTAAAGTTTCACCTTCAGGTCGCTGAATCGTCGCTGTAAAAAAGGAAAAAACATAAGTTTCACTTTGACTGCAATTGCCTTAGTAATTATTTGAGAACACAGCTACACTCACGTCTGAATAACCATCGCCGAGCAAACCCCGGAGGACATCTGACATAGAACCATTCCGTCCGGTAATAACTCAACCTGGTCCAGGACCCAGTGACCACTTGGCAATTCCTCACTACTTCCAGAAATGTGAAGGAAGGGTAATCACCTCGGGATTTGAAATTGAATAGATATCTGATCTCGGTCGGGATCGGTGGTCTATGACGGTACTCCATGAAGACGATGAACAAGTCGTTCACCGAAGCATAACCGTTTGGGTTTAGTTGAGATGGAGCGATCCTCAAAAAAGACAATACTTCCCTAATATACTCGTTGAACGGAGGAAGCGTTCCGGCCGCGCATGCGTGGCGATTAAATGCTGTATATCCCTCCGGCGGATTGTGTGCTCTATCATTCGGCCCCGGCAATAACACGTCATCCAATGACAGGCCATGCCTCAAGCATATTCTCCCCAACAAATCTTCAAAAATATTGGATTGAACGGAATCCGACGGATTGGCAATGAAATAATGGACCGATGATCTCAGGTTCAATATCCGAAACCTCTAATCTCGGAGTGACTGTGCTTTGAACCTCCTGCTGCTGCAAACTTGAAGGTTCCATGACTAGCTAACTCATGAGAAAACATCGTTAGACGACAAGGGACCCGTGCGTTCCCCAGTGTAAAGTGTATGAATGTATGTCGTACAGTGTCATGCATTACTTGAATAAATATCACATAATTAAAGGAAATATGCAAACGACAAAGCTACGAAGTCCAGTTATAATGACCGTCATCGCTGACCGTCATCACTAAACCGTTTATATGATGGAAATTGATTCGGATAGAAGTTGTTATGGTTCCATCGACGAGCTTCAAAAGGTGGTCAAGTATGCAGTTTAATTATCAAGTCCAAATATGCAAGGATGAAGCTCGTCGGAATTATGCTTAGAAAACGTCAAACTTTGGTATCCATGTAGAGGGCTCGAACCGATCACAGGGAACTCATTCGAACACATCCTAACATCATTTCGAATCGATGCAGAAAGGCGCGCTTCGAATTGATGGTCAGGTGTCAAGTTCGAATCGATCAATGAAGGATGACTTCGAATCGATCCTTGGTTAACTGGTTCATACCGATCAGGAAACCCTCAACTTAACATCGATCACGTTCGAATCGATACCCTTCGTATCGATGTAAAGTTGAGAATTTCAAACCGATGGCTGATGGATTCGAATCCATCGATTCGAATGGAACCATCAAGATAGTCAATCGGTGCGAACTGCATCACCCCTATAAAGTCATCCCAGGGATCGATGCGAAATCCAAGGAAAAATGACGCCGCCATCATCGATTCGAACCCGAGTCCCCAGATGGTTTCGAAGCTCTCCCAAACCAGATCTGGTTTTACCAATCACCAGAGTGGCCAATCGATGAAGAAGAGGTAGGTTCGAAATAGCTTTGTTGTTTGGATTCGGGGCTAATTACCTAATTTGAGTGATGGATTCGAGGAATTAAAGACTTGGATCTTGATTACGGAAACATGATACAGTGTTTCTCTCTGAAGCTTCGAGACGACGCAATGCACAGTAAACACAAAGTAAAAAGTAAAAAGTGAAAAATGGCAAGGTCTCTGCTATTTATATGAAGCCCAGAAGGTGACCGAGCCGTTTCGCATCCCAGTCAGCTCGATCGGTCACAACCGGTCAATTCCCAGATCGGTTCGAAATGTACCTTCGAACCCATGCGCGGAAGCCTCATCGATACGAACTACACAGCAGAGCATCGAGTTGCATCGATGCGAATTAAACAGTGGGCACATCGGTTCGAAGCCCCTGTTCACATCAACAAATTCACAACTCCATCCACAACCTACCGATACGAACAACGGTTTCGTATCCATCATTTCCTATCGATACGAACGACGGTTTCGTATCCATCCTTTCTCATCGGTTCGAATGGGTGATTCGTCCTCATTCAAGCCATCGATACGAATGTCGATCTCGTACCCATCATAGCATAAGCGTACTCCATCCATACGAATGTTGATCTCGAACCCATCGATGCTCATACCCATCGGTTCGAAATATTACATTCGCGCAACACAAATTTGATTCCTTCAACCTTCTGTATCGGTTCAGGAGAGGAACGATACGAAGGGACTTTTCAAAACAACCATCAAGTGTTGTCTCAACTCAAATTTCCAAATCGGTTCAGGAGAGAATCGATACGAAATTCAATGGCAAGCAAAACCGACAACGACTCGTGGACGCACGACGTTAACAAGGGTCAAACTAACATATGTGCATATATGTCGGGCTAACATTTGATTTTAGACATTTACAGGGATCGAATACTCATCTTGTTACGAATACAACAGCCAATGGCTAAGCGCTATTATACAGCAATCAATCATATCAACACAAGGTTACAGCAATACAGAATACGAATCTCAACAAAAAAGAGAGCAATGATTGTTCAGAGAGAAATTGCAGCTATTCAAAGCACGTCATGTTCCCACAAGATGTACTTCGGGGGGCAAAATGTTATCCCGCTTTTTGGCAAAGCCGCGATACCAAAAGATCGATCGAAAACGGAGAACAGTTCGTCTCAGAGATTGGTCATACTTCGTTTCGCTATGGATATCACTAAATTTTTTCCGAGTCCAGATTGAGGTACAATTGATAGGACATGACAAGAAAGATCGTAGAAGTCCGCATCTTAAATTTCATGTCAATCCGAGTTCATACGCTCATGTTATGATCGATTCAATTTGAAGGGAGAAACCTAGATTTCGAACCCATCACCAAACACTGTTTCGAACCGATCACCTTCGTATCGATCACCTTCGAATCCATTGAAGTACCTTGGGTTCGACCCCATCAACTTCGAATCCATCGAAGGGTTCAAGTTCGTATCAATTGACTTCGCATCCATAGAGAAGTTACAAAGCTCGTATCCATCAGAGAAACGCAAGTTCGTATACAGCAAGCATCGGTCGTTCGAACCCATCGATGAAGCCTCATTCGAACACATCATTGAAGCCTTGTTCGAACCCATCTGTGAAAGCCCTGTTCGAATCCATCAATGAAGCTTCGTTCGAATCCACTGGGTCAACTAGCCATGGTGACGTGTCTTTCATCGGTTCGAATGCGTCGAGATATATGGAGTCGAAGTGGTCAACTCGGAGCAATACCCGGATCGAGGCGAAGTGTGCGCTCCACGTCAATACAAAGACACGTGTCACCATCGATTCTAAACCATCGATTCGAAGGGATCGTTTCGAACCAAACAGCCACGCAATGAACCCCATCTCGAATCCATCATGTCTCTCAATCTACTGATCCAAATGCCACGAAATTTTCACAGAAGCTTGCATACATGTTAAAGAATGTCCATACCAAATTTCACCTCGATTGGATGAATTTCTGATCGATTCGAATGGAGTTCGAATTGATGCCAAGGTGGGCCCAAACCTCCAGAGGCCGGGCTCGTCGGTCCCCTCACGTGCCAGAAGTGGTCTCCCGAGTTTTCAGCGAAATATCAGCATCTTACACCTATAAATAGAGCACCAGAGCCAACACAAAAGGGATCTTGGACTCTCAAGCGCTCAGACTCTGCCGGATTGAGATCTCCATCATCCTACATCATAATTTTGATGTTAATTTCGAATTTCCAGTTGTAACTTGCTGTTGATCGCTGTAACAACTTGTAATCATTGAAAGAGAATCAATAAACCATCAAAAAACTTCACAGTGGACGTAGGCAACACGCCGAACCACTATAAATCGCTTGTCTTCGCATTTACTTTACCGTTGATTGGAGTTTTTGTTAGATAATATCTGTTTTGAATTTACATTCTTTATTATTATCTCTTCAACGACTCCCGAAGAGTGTTGTGACCCATTTTGGTGCAAACAAAAATGTATTTAAAACATTACACTTCTAAATTTAGATTCAAATTTCATTTTGAATTTAAAATTCAAAATGATTATATATTTAAACATTAACCGATTTAAATATCAATTTATAAACCTTAAAATAAATGTAAAGAACATTTATTATTTACATAGGAAACCTATATAAGGAAAAGCCTTTAAACTCAATTACTTAATTTTTTTATTTCACTTAATTAATAAATTATCATCAATTAAATTCTTATTCCATTTCAAATCATTTAATTAATTAATCATTTCTTAATCAACTATTAAATCTTAATTACTTAATTACTTATTTATTTTATTATTTTATTTCACACCATTTAATTAATTACTTCTTAATCAATTTATTTAACTTTAATTAACCATTTCTTAATCATTAATTAATAACCTTAATTATTAATAAATAAAACTTAATTACCTATTTATTAACTGCTAGTTTTTTTAATTAATCATTTATTAATTCTTAATTAAATTACTTAATTAATTAACTATTAATCATTTATTTATTTACTTAAGTAGTTAATTACAATTCCATTAATCACTTAATCATTTGTTATTAATCTTTAATTACAATTATAAAGTAATTATTCTTAATTACTTCTAGAAATAATTAATTTAATTTTAATTATTTAACTTAGTTAACATTTAAAAGTCCTCTTTAAACTTTGGAAATCAAATTATTATTCACTACAAACTTACGTGTTAATTAACTTTATACTTAATAATTATTGACGTGTTTACTTCATACAGACTACCATAAGGCCTCCCACCGCACACACCATGCAAACGCAGAATTGGAGGAGATTTCTCCTTATGATAGTCAAACATGCTTGATACGAGAAAATTTCTTGATATTATTATTATAGGTGCACAGTGTAGAAAAAACCATTTCGAAAGTATAATATTAATCTTAGCCAGCATGCGACCATTATCGTATGCCTACTATAGCTACCATCTAAACAGTGGGGCGCCACCATGAGTAAATGGAAGGTTCTACAACTAAAACCATACAGGGCGCGTATTGTTTTGTTTGGATTTCCAACAAATGGTCGGGCTAAGAAACTTCCCACTGTCCATGGGATCGCCTCTGGAGGGACGTCCCGAGAACCTAACCTGATCTCTGCCAACACAAGGCTGGGTTACCTCTGTAACTAGATAACTACTTCTCGAGCATGCCACCCCCCCCCCCCCCGGTCGTTTGGGACCATTATCCGAGGTGCCTCTAAACCACAAAGAAACAACCATATAGAAATGAGATTGAATCCCACCACATAGATAAATATCTGGGCTCCATACCATGATACCACCCTTTACCAGAAGGAAATGACACACCCTAAAGGGCGCGACCCTCATAACCTTGCCGCATCTTTCCTGTTTCGACCATTTCCGAGTTGTGAGGTCCTGATGCAGCTCATCCACAAAGCTACGCTTCATATAAAAGCCATGCTTTGATCACAAATGATAAACAGATGATCAACACACAGCAGCACTTAGCATGCCACACTACCAAATTGGGAGTATACCGCTGATAACCTTCAACTACATAACCTCTGAGCTCGTACGAATCAGAGAAGGGTGTTAAGCTAAGAGAATATTCTCCGCCACCAACAGATATGTATTTGAAAGAAATCTGCTTTATATCTCAAAGTGTAGTGTCAGACATACAACCATACAAGTCTGTCCCGGGTTCGAACAGAACCGAAGGCACTTCCGAAGAAGCCCTTGCAAATTCGGGTATTCACAATCCCGATCAGACTTCCCATCACTTTGGGAATCTCTACACCGTAGCTGCTCAGTGCAGAGACAATCAATAGGTTATCCTATCATTTTCACAAATACCCGGTCTTCACCACCGATCTTCAATGCTATCCATAACGACGTATCACTATTCGAAATGGGTTATATGACACAAGGTCCTTTCCCGGCTAAACCGAATAATGAGCGCAATATTTAAAATATATGGATATTGGGTTTTAAGTTAAGTCACAACTAATAAATCAAAACTTTCTTTTGAATGGTTAAACAAATTACCATTTCAAATCTTTAAACAAAAAGATTCATTTCACAAAGTTTACCCAGTTTCACAAAGATCCATTTTCGGATTTCAATTCCATTTTAATTGGATTAACTCGTTAAATCTTTAAATCAAATATTTAACTTATAGGTTTCAAACCATTTTCATAACTTGGAAATTATTTTCATTTCAAACTAGAAATCCTTTTAACACAAATTGGAAGTTCACTTATTATGCGAAAGCTTTTATTATTTGAGAACCAACAGTTTTCGTTTCGGAAGAATCCAATTATATTTGCACGAGTTAAAGCCTTTGAATTAAATTCAAATTCCCAAATCAATACATTTGAAATGGTTTAACTCATATATAACTAGTATAACATCTTTAATCATTAGTTTCAAATCATAGAATTCCATTTCAAGTTTTGAATTCAAATTTAAATCAAATTATTTAAATTCCAAAACTTAATCAAGATATTCAAAAATATATTTTATCTTTGAAATTCCATTTCAATAGCTTTTCACTTTAGACCCAATCCATTTCCAAAACCATTTGGATTCAAATCGTATTATTTAAAAATCATTTCAAAAATCTGTGACTTAATCAATTTCCACACGAAATCCATATTTGTGTGTGTATGGTGTGGTCTAAGGGTTTAGCACAATAGTGCAACAACATCATCATCACAGATCAAAACACAGAAATATAGTTGATTAGCGGTATAAATTATAACGCTTATCGTTCATTCACAGATTCACAGATAATATACAAATGTATCCCAAATAAACGAATAAATTACACAGCTCAATTCAAAGAAAAAAATATCACAGATCAGATAGGACAATCAATTCAAGGCATCTCATACAATACAATCATTCACAAGTAAGGTCAAACATTCAATATTTATTTATAAGTAGAATTAATTAATTATTTAATCCTAATTAATTCAATTTATTTCCAATTAAATTAAGTGCTTATGAATTAATTATCCATTTCCGATTAATTAATTACAAATCATTTGATATAAATTAATTAATCAATTACCTTAATTAAGTTATTCTTAATTAATAAATTATTCTTAATTAATCACATTAAATTAAATTAACCTCTAAACCAATTACATAATTAATTAATCCCTTAATTAATTATTTTAAGAAATTAAACCTTTAATTACTTACCATAAAGTAATCATCTCATAACAATTATTCATTAATTACCAATTAATCTTTATCATTAAATTAATCAAAATATCCAAAATTAATTACATTAGTAATTAACCCCTTAATTACTTTCATTAAGTAATTAAAAATTTACGATTGATTGTCTAAATTAATTAGTCTAATTAATTATTAAAATTAATCACATTAATTAATACTTAATAATCCTTAGTTAATTATCTTCATTAACTAATAACTTTTCTTAATTACTTTTAATTAATCTCTAATTATAATTAAATCTAAATCATTAATTTATAAATAAAATAAATTATTCCTCTATTATCTCATTAGTTAAATCACTTAATTATCTCTAAGGTAATCCATTTCTTTATTAGTGGCTTCATTAATATTAAAGTGTATTTAAAATATTACACTTCTAAATTTATATTCAAATTTCATTTTGAATTTAAAATTCAAAATGATTATATATTTAAACATTAACCGATTTAAATATCAATTTATAAACCTTAAAATAAATGTAAAAAACATTTATTATTTACATAGAAAACCTATACAAGGAAAAGCCTTTAAACTCAATTACATAAATTTTTTTATTTCACTTAATTAATAAATTATCATCAATTAATTTCTCATTCCATTTCAAATCATTTAATAAATTAATCATTTCTTAATCAATTATTAAATCTTAATTACTTAATTACTTATTTATTTTATTTCACACCATTTAATTAATTACTCTTAATCAATTTATTTAACTTTAGTTAACCATTTCTTAATCATTGATTAATAACCTTAATTATTAATAAATAAAACTTAATTACCTATATATTAACTGCTAATTTTTTTTAATTAATCATTTATTAATTCTTAATTAAATTACTTAATTAATTAACTATTAATCATTTATTTATTTACTTAAGTAGTTAATTACAATTCCATTAATCACTTAATCATGTGTTATCAATCTTTAATTACAATTATAAAGTAATTATTCTTAATTACTTTCTAGAAATAATTAATTTAATTTTAATTATTTAACTTAGTTAACATTTAAAAGTCCTCTTTAAACTTTGGAAATCAAATTATTATTCACTACAAACTTTCGTGTTAATTAACTTTATACTTAACTTACATTAATTACTTGATTAAAATATTAACTAAGTGTTAAAAACGAGGTTAAGCATTGGCTAAAGTAAATAAAACCTGTATTAAGTTTTAACCTAAAATGATTAAACACTTATTAAGTTTTACAGTACTTAACCATGATGGAAATCTTTTCACTAAGCTTTATTTATAAAATACACTACTGAAGTTTTTAAAGGAAACCCGAGAACTACCCTGTTAAAACTCATGCAGCACTTCGAGTAAATCATCCATTTCCCCGATATGTTCCCCTAAAACATCTTCTTCTCTTCTTTTTTTATTTCCAGTAGTTAGTTTAAGTTTAAATTAAGTTAAGAATTTAAAGCATCAGGCACTAACTCAAACACGTCAAAAAAAACCCGAAGCAATCCATCTCCAAACTCGACCACGACTCGAGTTAGATGCCGACAACGCTACTAACACGATTCACCGTGCCATACACGTGCATGGCGGCGCGGCCGACCTCCGGCGATCACCAACATCATCGACAACTCGAAAATCATCCCCAAACTCGAAATCTAAACTCAAATTACCTACAGGAATTTCGAATCGAAAATTTAGCCTATGGTCGAAAAACTGCAAACACCCTTTACCATCTAAAACGCTACGCCATCGCCGCTCACGCCACCGATGACTCCAAAACTTCGGCCACGCGACGACAATGCGTTAAGCAACCTTCCACCGGACCCTCGAGCGACTCGATCACGTGAAGAGGTCGAACACGTCACGTTTACAGACATGTGCCAAATTTTGAACAAAACCCAGAATGATCTCGTCTTCTTAATTCACATATTAGAAAAATTATCTGTTAATTTTTACGACATCACTAATATCTATTCTTGCTTCAATCTAAATTTCAACAATTTAAATTGAGTCGGTTATCCTAAATTTGTGAAAATGCAGTTTTTATTCAAATACGAACTGCTCACAAAATACTAATTTAAAAATCTTCATTTTTGGTTTAAAAATCATGATTTTCCGTAAGGATTCAAACTATGAAGTTGAATTAACTTTTTATGACAATCGAATTCATCAAAGAATTATTTGATTACTAGTAAACAAAGTTCCAGTGGGAATAATTCACTACATGTTAAATAAGCTTTGCAAAAATCTTGTTTGAGGATTAAACATCTTGATTGATTGAAAAATCAAAGCTTGACAATGATTAATAGCAAATAAAATTTTAGTTTGAAACAAATATACACCCTGTATAAATTTGCAGAGAAATACAGAATATCACAACAATATATTCATACTGAAGCATGTACAACAGACCATCACAGAATCTTGAACTATTTTATTCAAACTTAAAGCTTTTAAAAATTTATGTTTACTCACAATGTTTCATAAAAAAAGAACAGAGCCTTCAAATTTTTGACACAGGCTGGTGAAATTTTCAAGTTGAAATTTCCCTCTCTTGAATCTCTGGTTTTCAATGAAGTTGTATTGTTGAGGTTGAATGTTTTGTTTAAGTTTTAAAAATGATGCTTGATTCAGTTTTCTTAGCTTCGAATGAATGAGACTGAGGTGAAAAGGCTTGATATATAAGAAAAGAAATGTACATGGTGATATATTATTTTGTACAATACAGGTACAAGATTTTTCTTTGCTTGGTGGCTAATAATTTCACTTCGGTGGCTGATAGAAATTATGGTGTGTTTAGAGATGCAAACATTTAATGCATAGTACTTTATGATTCTATACTTATCTTATTATATTTTTGTTTTATACTTTGTTTATGTTCTTACTTCTTGCCTTGCATACTAAACTTCTTTACAGACTGCATTTATTATGTTTATCTTGTTTTATAAGCTAATACATATCTTTCTTTTGTTTTGTTTAAGTGTACATAGATATTTATATTCTTCTTTTTGGAAGTACATTCATATGTATTATTTTTCTCTTGTTTTCATATTTGAGTGTATTGTTTTCTTTCTTTGGTCATATTGCTTTGTAATATAAATGAAATTCCTATACTTATTATGTGGTTATAATTTACCCATGTGTTTACTTTATATCTTTACATAACTATATAATTTATCTTATATATATATTTGTTTGTATACATATCCAATTTTAAGAATTATCCTAAAATCTTAAGATATTTATTTTATTTCTTTTTGAAGTTTAACTATCCAACATTAAACTTACTTATTTATTATTTATTTTCCCACTTATATAAATTTCATAGTTTCTCTTATTTTATAAATTCAAGTTATTTTTAAACCATTTACTTAAAATTTAAATTCAAATGATTTCACACATATTTTATTTGAATTTGGAGAAACTCAAATTAATTTCACAATTAATTTATAAAAAATTTATTCAAAATTAAATTAATTATTACTTTAAACTCAGCAAAAATTCGGGATCGTTACAATAATGCTTTGACTGTCAGGTCAGTCGACTGACTGTATATGCCAGTCGACTGAACCTGTGCAGGTGCACAGAAACGCTCTATTTTTAAACAACTTTGAATATTCAGTTGACTGATCGTTTTGGGTCAGTCGACTAAATTCTTTCAACAGCTATTTTTTCTGAATAGACACTTCCTTTTGCCAAAAGTCACATTCTAATATGAAGAGCTATGGCTGCTTCTGTTGATCAGAACTCTTCATGAACGGTTGCATCTCTTTAACTATTATATAAACAGACAAAATCCACTTCACAAATCACCAATTTTCTGTTTACTTTTTGATCTTATTTTCTAGTATCTTTGTATTCTAAAAAGCAATCACAACTTTCATATATTGCTTGAATCTATGAAACAATTAACTTATTCTTTGATTCAAAGCAATATTTTTCTTTCTAAATCTTTATACACATATATATTTGAGGAAATATTATAGGAAGGTTGTAATATCAAAGACAAATCAGTGTTATTAAGAACACAAAGTGTCAAAGCAATTCTATTGAAACTGTTGAAGTCCTGTTCGGTTGTTCAGGCGGGTAAAGTCCTATTTCGGTTGTTAGAGGCGGAAAAATCATGTTCGGTTGTTCAGGTGTTGTATACCTATTCCTCCGGGTTAAGAGAGGGGTTGTTGTGAGAAATTCCAGAGGGAATCCTGAGACTGAATGTAGAACGGGAAGTTCAAACCAGTATAAAAATTCATGGTGTGCTCTTTTTATGTACTTTGCTATTATCATCTGTTTTTGCATCTAGTTTTAATTATATTCCATATTACACGTTTCTAAGTGATAGCTAGCCACACAGTAGTTACTTTCACATTCTAGTGGCTATAATCTTGGTGATGCACTTATAGACGACTGTATAGCAAGCAATAGGCCTATATTGTTCAACAGTCGGTGGATTCTTGGCTTTGGGTATCATGGCTAGATTTGTAAAATTTATTCTAGTAAGTAACTTGTTGGTTATGAAGAAGTGATGAATAGCATTGTAGAATATAGGATTGATGTTTGACCATGTTTGGGTGAAGAAGTATGTGTTGAATACATCAGGACCACCAGTGCTGTTGGTGTTGAGACTAAATAGGGCAACTTTAATATCTGCATCAGTAATAGGAGAGATGATATCAGAGGCCTCTATGTTGTTGATTTTGGGCAACCAAGGGTTGGGATGTCGGAAATATCAATAGGAAAACTGGTGTCATTTAATGTGTGACTGAAGTAATCCATAAAAGCCTCTTTGATTTTGTCATCCTCATTCTGCTCTACACCAAATTTATAAGTTACATTATTTATCTTAGATTTAGATTGTTTTATCTTCAGCGTGGTATGGAAGAACGCAATATTTCTCTCTACCTCAAAATGGTACTCTTTACCAAGTTTTTGTTTTATCATCTCTAAATCAACCTCCATGGCAATGGCAAGTTTCTTTGATAATTCGTGTTCAAGTATAGAGAGTTGTGTTTTGTCTAGTTGTGTAAGCATCTGTAGTTGTGTTGTCTGAAGTTGTTGTCTTATCTCTGAGCTCATTTTTGATCCTTTTCCAAAGGTGGCAGTGGCCCTTGTCCTGATGGTCTTCTTGCAATTTTTAAGTTTTCCCTCAGCACAAACATAGAGTTTCCATGCACTGGTATGTTCCATCCATATGGAAAGACGAGTTCAAATTCTATATGTTTAGTCCAAAAATTAAAAGGAAGAAAGTAGTCAAGGGTATGGCACCCCATTTGGCAATGACTGGGCAGTGATTAAAGATAATGGGGGTGACATGGGAGAGGAGAGGTGGTTGAAGAAAAGGTGATCAAGAGTGCAATAGGTTTTAGGACCATCGTGTTTTTTGTTGTTCCATGTATATGAGGGGCCAGTGATGGGAACTGGAATGATTGAAGCAGTGGAGATGGTTTGATTAAGTGGTGTGATGTCATTCATAGAGAGAGGAAGACACCATGTTTTGGTCGTGTAAGATACATGCAGTTGAAATCACCCACTAATGGCCATGGGGCAGAAATAGGATTAAGGGTGCTAATATGGTTTAGCATGGAGCATCTATGGTAATGGTGATTAGAGGCATATAGAAAGGTGATGAAGAAGCTAGTGGATGACTGGTTGCGAGTGCAATGGAGATGGATGAATTGATCAGTGGAGATAATAGTGATGGTAGAATAAATAGATGGGTTCCACATAACTAAAATGTGACCATATAGAGCAACAGCAAGGTTATCAGTGTGGTTCCATGATGAGTTGATGTAGGAGCAAGCTTTATCAGTTTTTTAGTTTGTTCAGTTTTGTCTCTAGTATGGCTATCATATTTTTTGTAATAATATTTTGAATCTCCTTTTGTTTTAAAGTCAGGTGAGCACCCCTGACCCTAACATTCCATGCACATATATTGTCTAACATAAGGACGATTCTTGTTGCTTCTCTCCACTTTTGCCAGACCTTGTTTTCCTGGAGGTGGTGTTTGTTGGAATACCACTGCATGTTTCATCTTCAGAGATTGATATTTCATAGTTGTCTTGTGTAGCTAGTTTCTGTTTGTGTTTATATTTCTCTTTTGTAGCTTTTGGCTTTTTTGTTGACTGATTAGTGGTGGTAGGTGTGTGGATTTGGTTTGGTTCATAAAATAAGTTAGAGCATGGTAGGGAAGAGGAGTAGTTAATGGAGAAAAGTGGGGGGGAGGAGAGGGAGGGGTATGAGTTAAGGATGGTCTGGGTATTGATCAGTCCAGAGAGAATAATGTTCTGATCATGGAAAGTGGTTTGGGTGATGATGTTGTTTTGTATGAGATCGGTGGAAATAGTGGATGGTGGATGTATGGTAGGGAAAGGAAGATTTGGTGTAGTAATAGTATGAAGTGGATTGTTGTTGAAAGTGTGTGAGGAAGAGAGGGGTGTAGGAAGTGTTGGATCAGAGTTGTTAGCTGTGTGTAGATTGGAGTTAGTAGATAGAATAGAGAGCGGGTTGTGCATGTCAGTGGACATGCATAGAGTGTCAATTTCATTCAATGGTGAGAAACTGTTTTGAAGATTAGGTGGTTTTAGTTTAGATTGATAGTGTTGATGTGTAGTGCATGGGGGAGTAATGCTAGAACCACCGGTGGTGGACTGTGCAATCAGACAGCCATATGGAGTGGTGGTAAAAGTGGGAGATTTGGTATATAGAGATTTGGAATATGGAGGCTTACAATGAATGTAGTGTCTCGGTGGATTAGAAGATGTTGATCGAGTTTTAAGTGTGGTTGCACTGGGTTATAAGTTGGTAATTTGGAGTTGGTAAGAATAGAAGAAGAGGGAATTCTTGGAGTAATAATAGAGCTTGCTTCGGGTCTAGTTGGTTGTGACTTCGAGTTAGAGGGGTAGGAAGTTGTGTGCCAGTAAATTGTGTAAAAAATTTGTGACAAGTTGTATCAGTGTGACCAAAAGTTTTGCACGTGGTGCAAATGTGTGTAGCCATCCATAGTCAACTTCTACAGCATTCACATTATCTCCTTCACCAAAAAAGATGTGTTTAGGCAGATTTTTAGAAGCATCAATCTCAATTACGCATTTTGCATAACCAAGACTGGACATCTTTTCAGTTGCTTCATTGAAGCAGATTAACTCACCCAGATGACATGCCAACCAATTAATACACATAAGAGTCAATGTGATATGTAAAATGTTGTTGAAATGCACCTATATAGGTACTTTCTTAATGCAAGATTGTATATTACCAAATGATGGAGTCCAGTTTGCAATGATGAACATTTTGCCTCTGATGAAGAGCTGATCATTCTACAAAATGTTCTGGCGATCTTTCGATAGAGTAAAGTCAAAATAGAAGTGTGCTTGATATTTTTTGACAATAAACTTGCCTTTAAGCTTCCATGTATGGTTGAGGTGGTTGATGACTGTGGTGTATGGTAGGCTATCATCCAAGAAGAAACCAACTAACCAGTTACTCCAGTAGGATTTGCCTTCGTCAACAATCAACGGCGGTACTAGCAGAGGATGTCTAGTATAGTTGAGATCAAAGTTGATGAGTTTATATTTACCTGCATTCATGGGTTTAGTTTTGAAGAGAGAGGTCCATGGGGCTGGGGGGAAACATGGTGGTTTAAACGTAGTTTGGAGTGGGGTTGGTAGAGCCGGGGGGGGGGGGGGGGGGACGATAGGTTAGGGGGCGTTGGGAGGTGTGTAGGTTGCATTGGGAGGTAGTTGATCAGCTATGGGTGGCTGGTGTGGGATAAGAGGAGCTTGCAGTGGTAACCGATGGAGGGGTAGGTCGGAGGAGGCATGTAAGGCAGGAGCAGTGTGCGTACGGCTAAGGGTGGGTATGATATGGGTAGTAGGTACAAGAAGTTTGTCAGGGGCAGGAGTATGGGCAATAAGGTGGGAGACGTGTGAAAGTGGAGAAGGATGGGACGCTATTTCTCCTTTTATTACAACATTTGGTTTATATGCTTATTTACCATTTATAATTGAAATTTATGTTTACTATCATTTCAATCAATTGAAATTGCATTAAAATAGTTATCAGTTGTCTTAAATTAACATTATTCCATTTCATTCTACTTATTATTCTCATTAATAAACCACAAATTTTAATTTCTTCCAATATTAGAAAAACTTATTTGATTTAATAAATCTAATTATCAAAAATTACGGGTCGTTACAGCGTCAATAAAGGAATTATAATATAATCATAATCAATGCTTATTGGGATTGGTCCCCATCAACAAGTAGCAATCAGTTCTAAGGGTTTATATATAGCCTCTGAATTTGGAAATGCAAGCTTGTGACTTTTACCCATTTGGCAATATATGCAAGTATAAATTTTAGAATTTTATCAATAGAAATATTATCACAACTATTTACAACTTGCTTTAAAAATTTTATGCTGGGATATCCTAGTTTATAGTGCTAGATATTAAACTTCTTACAATTTTCATCAACTTTTATTTCATAAATATGACACCAATTTTCTTTGCATCCGGTATTTCATAAATATGACACCAGTTTTCTTTACATCCAGTATTTCATAAATTTGCAACATCAATTTGCAAATTTGTATAACCTCTTACATTCTCTACCCTACAGGAGAGGTTCTTTTGTTAGAATATCTTTTGCTAAAAAATATTTTGAATAAAATTCAAAATAAACATTATTATCTTTTGCAACTGAGATATACTCATTAAATTTTTTTTAGTAAATGAAACTGTTAATAGATTATTGAAATAAAGTTGCCATACACATTTTATACTTGCATTTCCACTATGAGAGATATGAACATGTTTGTCATTACCTAAGTACAGTAACTTTGTACCTTTGTATTCTCTGCTGTCAAGATTTAAATTACTTAGATTGCTAGTCACATGGTTGGTTGCTCCAGAATCTGGGTACCAAATTTCATCATGTATATCTTCCATTTTAGCCATATCATTACTTGCATATTCATATTTGACCTCTGGTTGTGCATTAACCATATTTGCACCGAGATTCTGTGTTGTTAAATTGTTACTGCCTTGTTGTGTTGGTGTGAAATTTGGATCAAATCTAAAGCAGCATCTATTTGCAATGTGACCATATTTTTCACAAATCTGACATCTTGGTCTGTTGTTGTAATTCCATCTACCACCTCTGCCTCTGGACCTATTAGATTGAACACCCCTTTGATTGCTACTTGATTAATTTCTGTTGCCATAGTTTCTTTCTTGATTTCTGTTTTGGTTATTTTGCAACATAATTGATAGAATAATCTGAGTTAATTGACTTCTTTTGTTCTAATACACCTCCATGGGCAAGAAGTATGGAATGAACATATTGTAGAGATAGTAATACTTCATTAGAGGAAATTACTGCCACCACTGCTTCATAGTCTTCATCTAGACCATTTAATATTGATAAAATTTGTTCAGCGTCTGACATTTTGTGTCCAGCAGAGGCTACCTAATCACGTAATGTTTTTTCCTTTGACAGATATTCTCTCATGCTCTGGTTGTCTTTCTTTAAGTTGTGTAATTGTCTTTTGTACTGCATGATTCTTGCTGCAGATTGAGAACTAAAGACTTGTTAAATTGTATGGCATATCTCATGAGTTGTTTTGCATCCTAGCAGTTGTAGTAGTAAACTTGCACTGATTGAGGACACTAAACATGTACTGATTAAGCTATCTTGTCTTTGTTGTGCAATATAATCTTTGTTACTCACTAACTTGCCTTTATGGTCTGCAGTGAATTTTGGTGGGATATTCAATGTGCCAAGAACATAATCCTCCAGTCTATATCCTCTAATTGCAGTCTCCATTTGAAATTTTCAAAGCAAGAAATTGGATTCCTCCAATTGAATGGTGAAAACTTGGCTTTGTGGCTTAATGATGGAATTCATAAGTTCTTAGGTGATGGTGGATTAAGTTTGAGTGGTTCTTGGTGTTGTAGATGATGATCTAGCATTATCTTCTTCGACCATGATGAGATATTTTGATATCAGAATCAAGAACAAGGGATAAGGCTATGTGATAGGTGAAAATGATGAAAATTTCCTGATTCACCTTTCAGGCAGTGGCAAACTAGGTAACTTTGCTTGATATTGAGTTTTTCTGATGGTTCAAATGCAGCCAGTTAGTGTGGTGGATGATCAATCACTGACACCCTCTGGCTTGGCAAGGCACCACAATCAAATGATAAGGAAATTGAACATTTTCAAGATTCTTTTACACAGTCTTCTATAAACTGTGTTTTCTTTAATCTCAAGTGATGATGCAAATATGATGAGAAAAACTATGCAGCCAATTCTCAAATGATGAGAATTTTCTAATGAGGATCTTAACGAGGCACTTTTGCTGTTAAGCACTTGGTGGCTCTGATACCATATGAGATTTTATGTTGAAATGATGTTGAGGTATAAAAGAGAAAGTGTGTATTTCATTTCATAATCAAAATGATATATTACGGTTGCTATTTATATGAAAATGCTGAATATATTGAAATGGGCTGCGAGTTGGCCCAACAAGATAAACCCGCTACTGCAACCGATATGAAAACATGATAATATTATCTCGTTCTCTCATAATCTGCTGATTAAGTGTTTACAGTCCATTTTAATGATTTTTAGTCTCAATTCTTTGGTAAATGTCTAAATTCAAGTTGTTTGTTGTTACACGCACTTTTGCCTTACATGCCATAGACTAAAGAAAACATTGATTACATCTATATATAAGCTCTTACTTCGTAAATCACTCACAATTAGATCCATATTTGCTTCATAACCGTCTGAACCATTACAATTGAATTTTTGAGAGGATTTGATTTCATTCCATAGAAATTGTTGGTAGGTACAGTTGAAAAGTAAATGTCTATTGGTTTCATTATCCTAATTGCATAAATTAAATTATTATTTATCCTCTAAACCCCATCGACTTATTCCATCTTTAGTGGTAACTTGTTGATTCTGACTAGAAATACAGCCATCGATGTTTTTGGGGCACAATATGTGTTCCATACATATTTAAACCATGGTTGAATATTCTCCTTAACCCTTATTGCATCCCATGCAAAATGTAAAGTGAACTTACCATTGCTGCTAGGAGACCAACCCCAATATAATCCTGTATTTTATCATTATGCATCCTTATTCATTTATTTTGTTCCATGCGTACAAAGGAAAGTTCATTGAGTTGAATAATCTATCATCATTCCCTATTGTTGGCTATAGCACTCACTGATTAATTATGGAAGGTAAACACAACCATGCAGGACCATCTAAGGTGACCTTTTATCCAAGGATCCATCCAAAGACTAGTATCCCTCCCATTGACTATTCTCCTTTCTATGAGTTGTTTCCATGTTTCTCTTTATCTTAAGCAGTTTCCAGGTAAAGGAAACATTACCATCCAAAGTAGCAGTCCACAAATTCCTGTTTAGACAATACCTAGTCCTCATCCGTGCAGCTCATAATGTATAATTTTGCAAGAGTCCAAACTGGATTAACTGATAAAGTTAGCTCCAGTTCATCTATTTATCTTAAATCAAGTCCACTTTCTTTCTTTTTGCTTACAGAACATGACACTACTTAGTTTATGTGCTTTGCGTTGCAAAAGGAATTTGGCACATGTTTGTTCAATTTTACGCATCACTTTTTACATAGCTGCATCCATAATTGAACAAATGAATGCAACAATATTTGTTAAATTTTGGCGACACTATATGGAGAATTGTAGAGGTCGGAAGTAGCTTCGTAATGGAGAAAACGGTTTGCAAATCGGAGTTCGGAGGTGAAAGTTATAAGGGAAAAGGTGAAGTGGGCTGAAATGACAGCGATAGATGTCTGAGGAAAAATTCAGATGTCTAATGCTTCAGAAAATTTGCACCAAATCTGTTCTAAAGAGTTTGGTCAGACATCTGACCAAATGGTCAAACGTCTAAGTCTGTGTAGAATTTCTTCCAGAGGCTTAAGTCAGACGTTTGACCAAATGGTTAGACATCTGAACCTGTAGAGAACTTTTTCTAGAGGATATGGATAGATGTCCTTCAATTTGGACAGATGTCCGAGGCGACTTCCGCCTATTTTTCATGCGTGGGCTTGGCATGAAGATTTTTGATATCTGCACGGGCAATTTTGGAATATTGCTTAGGCTTTCTATTCTCCTATATAAGCTAGCTTCAGGTTCTAGATCTAAAAGCAACAGAAAGCGACTGCAAGAGATTGGCCTCCACAAATTAGGGTTTATCAAAACCTGATTTTCTTCAATTCTCTTCTCTATAAATCAATTTCTAATTAGAATTTTGATCATTTTATTCAATCTCTTATACTCTTATCATCAATATTAACAGAAGCTCTCTCTTAAAGTGGATGTACACTAACATAACGTTAATGGAACCACTATAAATCTCTATGTGATTTATTTTTCGTTATTGCTTTGATTTCTATATTTCTTGTTTGGGATTGTGATTGCTTTTGGATTAGTTGAGATTGAAATTGAGTTATTGATTGGTTGTTTTTACACTTCTTACCACGATCCTGTCTTCCGCCGTGCTTATGGGGTTTCAATTTAAGTGGTCTCCAATTGGAATCTCGTCCCAACGTATGGTATCAGAGCATTAGTGTTGGTAGGTGGTTGTAGAAATGTCAAAATCAGATAATGCCTCAAGTGGTTCCTCAGTGGGTAATCCTACTGGTGTAGCTCCTTATGTACGTGGTTCGTACGCAGCTTCAGGATCATAATTGGTAATAGACAAGTGAAATGGTGATAATGATTTGAAAAAATGGCAATGGAAGATGAAAGCGGTTCTACGGACGAATCGGGCGAATAGGGTAGTGTTTGACACACATTTGCTGCCAGTGGACATCTCGAATGTTGAGAGAGAGGAGATGGAAGAGTGGACATTCACTACACTTCGGCTTGTTATGGTGAGAATATTATCTCTGAAATTAGTAGTGAGACAATTGCTAAGGGTATTTGGGACAAGTTGGAGGAGTTGTATATAAAGAACTCACTGACAATTCATTTGATCTTATTGCGAACGTTCTTCACCTATAAGATGAAGCAAGGTACTTCGCTAAAGGTGTACTTGAATACTTTTGATGATTTGCTAATGAAGATGGAAAGATTAAGGAAGAGCAAAAGGCAATGATATTGTTGTGTTCGTTGTCGGATCGCTATACATGTTTCTCAAATAGTTTGATCTATAGCCAGGATACATTGACTCTTGATGATGTCAAGACGGGTCTTCTTAGCAAGAAGTTGCATGATCAAATGAAGGAGTTAGGTGATGGAAGTAGTGATGCTAGTAATGGTCATGGTTTATTTGTGGAGAAGGAGAGGTATGTGAAGAAGGAGAAATAGGGGCATTCTAAATCAAGGAACCTCGGTTGGAGAGGAAAGTCGAAGGAAAGGAAAGGAAAGTGCTATATTTGCAAGAAGCCCGGTCATTAGAAGAATGAGTGTCCAGAAAAGGAGAAGGTAAAGAAGGAAGTAACATCTTCATCGGTAGTGGTGGAGAGTAGAGTTGGTGAGGGAGATGTAGATGTTTTGTCGACGGTAGCATAGGATGTTTCGGGTAACGAATGGGTGCTCGATTCGGGAGCGTCTTATCATATAACACCAAGTAGGAATTGTTTTTCTTCTTACATTGACAAAGAATGAAATTCAACTGTTATGGGAAATTGTGCTATTTGTAAGTCGAAAGGCATTGGTTCCGTCAATTTTGGATGTTTGACAGAGTGGTTTGTACTCTCACTAACGTACGCTATGTTTTGGGACTTAGGAAGTCTTTTATCTCTTTGGGGCAGTTGGATTCTTAAGGTTGTAAGATCACTATTGAGAGTAATAACTTGTAGGTATCGAAGGTGATGACGAAGAGTGCTAGGACTCATTGGTATTTATTTGCATCAAGGAGTGACCGTAGAAGGTGAAACTTGTATAAGGGTTTATAGTTCTCATGGCTTGGATGCGACTAGGTTGTGACATTTGAGGTTAGGTCATGTCTTAGAGAGGAGTTTGGATGTTCTTCGAAAGAGAGAGATGATCGATGGAGAAAGTTCCAATAGGTTAGAGTTTTGCGAATAATGCATCATGTAGAAGCAAACTAATGTTTCACTTGGTGAGGGAAAGCATGATTCGAGAAGGGGTCTTGAGCATGTTCACACGGATGTTTAGGGACCGACACTTATATTTTCTTTTGGTGGAGCTCGCTATTATATTTCTTTTATAGATGACTTTTCTCGAAAAGTTTGGGTGTATGTAGTGAAGGCCAAATCGGAGGCATTTGCAAAGTTCAAAGATGCAAAACTCTTGTTGAGAATGAGAGTGCCAAATCTTTGAAGGTTCTAAGGCCTGACAATGGCGAAGAGTGTGTTTTCGAAGAATTTTTGGGGTTTTGCAAGCACCATGGTATTCGGAGGCATTTTGCTACACCTGGACATCCGTAGTCGAATTGTATTGCGGAGAGGATGAATCGTACTCTACTTGAGAAAGCTTGATGCTTGAGATTGACATCGGTTTGGCGAAGTGATTTTGGGCTGAAGCTTTGTCAACCATAGTGCATATTATTAATCAAATTCTGTGCTCAGCTACTGGTAACAAAATTTCGAAGGAAGTGTGGAAGGGAAAGAGCATTAACTTGAGTTATCTTCGTGTGATTGGTAGTCCAGTTTATGTGCATGATCCAAGAAATGATAAGCTTGAACCTAGAGCTTTCAAGGGGATTTTGCTTGGCTATACAGATGGAGTAAAAGGCTATCGGATTTGGAATGCAGATACAAAAAAAGGTAGTGAATTATCATCATGTTACTTTTGATGAGTCGGCGATGTTTAAGGAGAATGTAAGCTCATCGGATGTTCCAGACTTGGTTCATGATGAATCAAAGGAGAAGGAAATTATTTCCACATTTTGTCCAAGGAGTAGAGAGAGTAGAGTGGTTGGAGATGCTTGCGAGAAAATAGATGTTGATGTTACATCACATAATCCACTGGGTTCCTCTAGTAGTGTTGGTGATGTGCATGATTCTATAGAAGATTCGGTTCAAGGTGGAGCCGAAGGGAGTTTGGGTGATGGTATTGCTACTTAGGTTGGTCGTTATACTATAAAACCACCCGAAAAATATGGTGATTGAAACTATCTTAGCTTTTGTGATAATTTGGACTATGCTCTTCATGTAGTCTAAGATGAGCCGACGGACCTTGATGATGTCATGGAGTTGATTGATAGCTCGAAGTGGATTTGTGCCATAGAGGAAGAGATGCAATCGTTGTTGAAGAATCAAACTTGGGATTTAGTTCCACTTCCTAAAGGAAACCGTGTTATTTGGTGCAAATGGATATACAAGGTGAAGGACGATGGGAAATACAAAGCTAGACTAATGGCTAAGGGGTTTGTACAAAGGAAGGGAAAGGAACATGATGAGATATTCACATCGTTTGTGTGCCATACTTCTATCCGGATATTATTTTCTATAGTTGCTATTCACGACTTCGAGCTGGAACAACTTGATGTGAAATTGGCCTACTTGCATGGGGACTTGGATGAAGGCATCTACATGGTGCAACCGAAAGGTTTTGTTGTGGTTGGTAAGTCAAATTTGGTTTGCAAGTTGAAGAAATCACTATATGGTTTAAAGCAATCACCTAGACAATGGTACAAGAGATTCGATCATTTTATGCTTGAAAATAGTTTTGGTATAAGCATTAAAATGCTTGTGTTTATTTCAAGAAGTTGAAAAACGATTATTGGGTGTATTTACTCTTTTATGTGGACGACATGCTAATTGCTTCTAAGGATAAGAATGAAATCAATAAGCTAAAACTGGGTTTGAAATCAGAGTTCGAAATGAAGGATCTTGGAGAAGCAAGAAGGATATTGGGTATGGAAATTGTAAGGGATCGAAAGCATTTTGAGTTGAAACTAACTCAAAAGGAGCACATTGAGAAATTGCTTTGCTGGTTTAGCATGGAGAATGCAAAAGCTTCAAATACACCTTTACCTTTGCATATGAAGCTTTCGAGTAAAGGATCACCTATCTTGGAGGAAGACAAGGCTTATATGGCAAATATGTCATATGCTAGTGCGGTTGGAAATCTAATGTATGTTATAGTGTGTACAAGACCCGATGTTGCAAATACCGTCGGGATGGTTAGTCGATATATGGCTAATCTTGAGAAATCACATTGCGAAGCTGTGAAGCTTATATTGAGATACCTTATAGGCAGATCATCTCATGGTATTGTTTTTAGTGGTAGTAAGGCGATGGATTGCAAGTTGTTGGTTATTGTGATTCAGACTACACCGGTGATAGGGATTGGAGAAAATCAACTTCTGGATATGTCTCCACACTTGGGGGTACAGCCATAAGTTAGAGATTTAGGTTGCAGACCATAGTTGCTTTATCCATTACGAAGGCGGAGTTGATAGCCGCGGTGGAGGCGACAGAGGAGGCACTCTATTTTAAGCGATTGTTGTATGACTTGGGATTTGGGCATAATAGTATTGATGTTCGATGTGATAGCCAGAATGTTATTCACTTGGCAGAGAATTTGGCGTTTAGCTCATGGACTAAGCATATTGAGGTAAGAGAGTCATTTCTAGTAGCCATGGATGAGGATAAGTAAGTATATCTTCGGAAAGTATACACAAAGGATAACGCGGTGGACATGTTCACTAAAGCATTGTCGGTTGGGAAATTAAAGCATTGCTCGAACTTGATTCGCTTGGAGAAGTGCTAGGTGTCACGGGGTGGCACGGTTAAGGGAGGAGCTTGGTGGTAGATGAAAAAGAGTATCAGTGAGAGATTGAGGTTCTATCTTCTTGGTAAGTGCTAGTCTTTGGTGAAATAGCTTAGGATTTGGATGTTTTCAACATTCTATTAGCGGGCGGAGGCTTTGCTTGAGCTCATTGGTGGAGTGCAATGGGCGGTGTATTTGTCGAAACTCATTGGGAAAGCATTCATGTTTGGTTGAAGGTAGAAGAAGTGATAGTTGGTGCTATCGGTTGTCGTTGATGATATGGTACCATTGGAGTTGGAGATGGATACTACGTAGAGGTGGAGCGTTAAATTTTGACGACACTATATGGAGAATTGTTGATTTGAGGTTGGGAGTTGATTCATAACGGAGAAAACAGTTCGCAAATCGGAGTTCGGAGGTGAAAGTTATAAGGAAAAAGATGAAGTGGGATAATTTGACAACGACAGACGTTTGAGGAAAAATTCAGACGTCTGACGCTTCAGCAAATTTGCACCAGACCTGTTCTAGAAAGTTAAGTCAGACGTCTGACCAAATGATCAGACGTCTGAGTCTGTGCAGAAGTTCTTCCAAAGGCTTAAGTCAGACGTCTGAGCATGTAGAGAACTTTTTCCAAAGGATATGGACAGACGTCTGTCAATTTGGACAGACGTCTGTCAATTTGGACAGACGTCTTGAGAGACTTCCGCCTGTTTTTCATGCATGGGCTTGGCGTGAAGATTTATGATATCTACAGGGGAAATTTTGGAACATTTCCCACGATTTCTATTCTCCTATATAAGCTAGCTTCAGATTATAGATCTAGAAGCAATAGAAAGCGACTGCAAAAGATTAGCCTCCATAAATTAGTGTTTGTCAAAACCTAATTTTTTTTTCAATTCTCTTCTCCACAAATCAATTTCTAATTAAAATTTTGTTCATTGTATTCAGTCTCTTGTACTCTTCTCATCAATATTAATAAAAGCTATCTCTTAAAGTGGATGTACATTAACACAACGTTAGTGGAACCACTATAAATCTTTGTGTGATTTATTTTTCGTTATTGTTTTGATTTCTATATTGCTTGTTTGAGATTGTGATTGCTTTTAGATTGATTGAGATTGGAATTGAGTTACCGATTGGTTGTTTTTACATTTCTTACCATCTCGTCTTTTGCTGTGCTTGTGGGGTTTCGATTTAAGTGGTCTCCAATTGGAATCCCCGTCCCAACACCATTTTAATAAGTTTAAGCTTTCTGATTGTATTTAAAAATCTACTACTCCATGAATTATGTCTCACATCGATTTTGTCAATGAGTTAGTCATAGTTTCTTGATTGGAGATTATTGGAAGAGAGAGTAATTGATTGCTAAACTAACCATCTAAACATTAAACAATTGAGGCAATTTCTCCTTGTTATTAACTTTTCTACCAAAGAAAACTTTTGTTTTATGCTCACTCATAGCTAAACTTAAAGTCTCCTTAAAACCGTTCATACTACAAACTATGCTTCATGCATTGTCAATGGTATCTTTACAAAAAGTAAACAAGTAATCTGCGTACAGTAAGTGATTTATAATAAGTTCAATAGGATAGATAAGGTTAATTTTTCCTTTCAGACATTCACATTCAAACATAATAGAAGTATATTGCTAAAATAAATATTATAAATAATTTATTCTAAATAATTCTTCATCATCTATTTGAGATATGTGTTAAAATGAATAGGGTTGGAGTCTCTCATTTTGTCTGCATGGAAATATAAAAGGAAAAATATAAAATCTATAATCAAAATTTGGAATAAAATTTTATTCCATACTTAAAAGAATTTTTTTCCTCCTATATCTCGGTTGTCTTAATCCTCTTCTTCTAAAATATTCCTATGAGAGCTATTCTCTACCTAAATCTTTTTATAAAAGTAAATGAGAATGTATCAATAATTGTCAACACAAAACACAATGAATAAAGTAAAGAAAATAAAGAAATTAAATCTATCATAACAAATGATGTATGGAAGTTGCCCGTTCTACCTAAAGGACACATAGTTTTGGTGTAAAGTGATATCGGAGCTAGGGTGATATCATGAAAGAATGGAAAGTACTTTGAGTTTTGTTAAACCTTCCTTGATAAATAAAGAGTATTATGATAATTGGAGCATTCGCATGGAAACATCGTTTAGATAATAAGATGTGTTGGATGTCGTAAAAATATATGTATAAGGAACCCTACAACGTCACCATTTTATCCCAAACCGTAAGGAATAATTTGAAGAGTTTGAAAAATAAGGACCATTGGATTCTTGTTATCATTGATTAAGGTTTGAATGGAGTTATGTTTGAGAAGGTAATAAATAAGCATGTTAATAAGGAAGCATGAGGGATTTTGGAGAATGCGTTCAAAGTAATGATAAAGTAAAGAAAATTTGGTCACAACCTATGCAAAGTAAGTTTGAATCTTTGTATGTGAAATCATTGGAATCGATCGATAATTATTTTTTGTATTTTTATCTATTGTCAATTGAATGAAAAGATATCGAGAAAAAAAGGAGATTTTATAATATTTAAAAAATACTACGATCTTTAGATACCAAATTCGACTACATTGTTGTAGCAATCGAAGAATCTAAAGATCCAAAGACCATGACCGTCGATCAATACATGGGATAGCTTCGAGCTCACGAAGAAAAATTAAAGAAAAAAGTCAAAGAAGAGCCATTGGAGAAAGCTTTTCAAATCAAACCCACTTTCTGCATGAACTAGGTAATCATAAAAAAATGATGTCATAGTCAAAAAGGCAAAGTTCGAAGTCAAAGTTACGGAAGAGCCATCAATAAAATTTTCAATTATGAAGAGAAAAATCATAACACGTATGCTATTAGAGATCAAGGACAAGGAAGAAAGATGAAACAAAATGAAAGGCAAAGGTATAATAAATCACAAATTAAATGTCAAAACTATAATAAATTTGAGCAATTTGCTTCTAAATGTAGGTCCACCTCTAATAAAGCTCAAGTGAAATCTATTTTTTTCCAAAGAAGAATAATAAATTTCTACGCTTCTAGAGAAAATAAAGGAGATAAAACAAAAGATAAGAATACATGATAATTGGATGTGGGAGACAATAATCATATGCGTGGGAGGTAGAATATGTTTATGGAGTTCGATGAAGCAGTAAATGGAAACATACATTTTTGAAATGAATCTATAATTATGGTTAAACGTAGAGGAAATATATAGTTTTGCTTAAAAATAGAAAGCGGGAGTTTATTTCTAACGTATATTATATGCCTAAATTTGGGATTTTTTTTAGAAAAAAGACATAAAATTCACGTTAAAAATCATACTAATTTTTTAACCGATGGCAAAGGAAGCTTAGTTGCTAAAGTATAAATGTCAAAACATTGAATATTTCAACTACATATTTCGAACATTTGTGATTACTTACAAGGACATAGACATATAAAATCTATAGCCACATTAGCAGTAGAAAATATGGTACTTTGCATTACAAGCAACGCTAATATAGCTATTGAAGCAATGCAAAGAGCACCATACGAAACTTGCAAAGTGACTGAGTTATTAATAATTTCTTTTAAGTACCAAATTTTATCTATGGAATAGTTTCTATCTTGTGTTTGATGGAGATAGAGTGCTGATTTATTTTGATCAAAAATATAGCAAATATCTCATCTTCAATTAATGCTTGGTGTTATTGTACTCTTAATGATGATTAATGTTCTTAACAATAATAACATGTTTGCTATTGAAAATACTATCATATTTCAAAGTAAATGACAATTATCTTTGGCTTTGTAGATTAGGCAATATTAGCCAGAAATAACTGCACAAATTGAGAAATAAATGTTATCCCCATTAATTGGTTGAGAATCATATGATACTTACGACTTATGTCTCAGAGGTTAAAATGGTCCAGCATCAATTTAACGGGAGAAATTAAAGCGCCACTGAACTCTTAGGATACAAACTAATATATGTGGTTCATTTTCTAAAGCTACCAAAGGCAGATCCACCTACTTCATCATACTCATCGACAATTTCTCCTGGTATGGATACGTGTATATGACGAATAATAAGTCATAGGTCTATAAAATATTTGCTGAATTTAATACGGAAGTAGAAAATTAAAATCAAATAAAATAAAATGCTATGATCTAATCGAGGAGCCGAGGGCCTTATGTTTGAAAGGGAAAGGCTAAGGGAACCTAGCCAATATATATAAATAAAAATGAATTTTTTTTACAAAAGAGACAAAAAGAAATAAAAGAAAGCTAAAGCAGCTCAAAGACAAAATGGGCAAGAATAACAACAGAAAGTGTCATCCAACCCCAAATTGAATGATTAGATAAAGGATTCTTTGCATACTCTTAAGATCTCTCAACACTTAATGGTGGATGGTGTGCAGAATGGTTGCTTTAGACGAATTTCAGTAGTAGAAATTCTCGCACTTCGTTCAGCCAAGATAGCAACAACAAACTCCTTGAGGAGTATAAGCAATGTGTAGGCTTTTGGTGATTTCCATCTCGATTCCCTAAATATTCATCCACTCCACATAGGATGGCCTATGAAAACATCCATTAGAAAAGGGGAGGACTAAATAGCATTAGCAAATATGCATGAGAAGAAACGTTGAGTGTTAGATTCAACTTGAGTTGCATAGAACTCACTGAGCATTATCAATAAGATTTAATCTATGTGGCTTATCCTTTATCTGAATTGCATAAGATGTTATTTTCCATAGGAGAAGATTATTCTTCATCACGCCTCCAGTATTCCATATACGTTGACCACAGAAAAACCACATGGTTTCCTAAATGACACTCATAAATTCTTGAAGTATTATATTTCTTGTTTTTGGTAGACCAAAGAATTTAATCCATTGAGGACATGTAAGAGCATTTGACGAAATCACAGACCACAGTTCTCAGACTCTAACAGAACTAGAATAAGATAAGTTTCGGAATCCATCAATGATGTAATCGGTTTCATAGGCATTAGATGGTATTCCACTAAGGAATTGGAGGTTCGAGCTTATAAATTGTCACAAAATTAACCTAGGAGAGGCCCATCAATAATCATAAAACTTGAGAGTTGGTAGTCTTATGGGGTTGCATTGGATTATGAGCAGCAAAGTTGGTCTGAGTTTGAGAATATTGCGCCAAGTGCAACTAGCAGTGGAAGGGGTGAAGATTAACTAAACTTCTTTGCTATGATAAGGTTCTTGCTCACCTACCTAGCCCATAAGTTGATACTTTGAGATAAGATATAGTTGAAGTGTTTTGAAATAGCAGCAATATTCCATAGTTTAAGGTTCAAAATCCCAAGCTCACTACTCTTTTTGGTAGCTGAACATTATAGAAGGCAATTGGAATCATTTTCGACGAGAAAGGATCACTTCGCCAAAAAAATTGTTTAGCACTCTATTGATCATTGGGATTAACGTTGCAGAGAGATACCTAGACTAATATGAAGTCATGGCAACTGTGATGGAGTGAAGTACAATCAGTATACCAGCCCGAGAGCATGTTATTGGGCAAACTTGTGAGCCTACTTGTCATGAAGACAGGAAACGGTAGAAAAACACTTGGTTAAGAGAAGCAAGCGTAAGCAACGAGCATTGGCAGACATCCAATGGAGGGAAGATAACCTAATAATAGCTTCCTTCTGATGTTGAGGCAAACCAACAACTAGAATTTAGGATTTGTTAAAGTTAATGGAGAGGCCTGTTAAGATTTTGAATCATTCAATATCTAGCAAAACAGGCGATAGTTGCATGGGTAGGCTTGATGAAGCAAACCAAATCATTTACAAAAAGGAGAGTGATAATGAATGGATCTTTACATTTTGGGTCAAGCCGTAAGTGACTAGAATGAACCTTTTCAACAAATATGGCATTGAGTGCCTCCATCACCAATACAAAAAGCAGTGCAGATATAGGGTCTCTCTGACGAAAACCTCGAGTACCATTGATGTATCCATAGGAGCGTCCATTCGTAATGCTTGAGAAGTAAGGCGTAGATATACAAGTATAGATCCATACAATGTATTGGAGCGGAAAATTCATTATAGAAAGGATAACTATGATGGATTGCCAAGACATGGTGTCAAAATCTTTTTGGATATCCAACTTTAGCATGCAGCGAGGAAAATGCTAGCCTTTGAGAAGTTCTTACAACCTGAAGCCTAGTTAAAAGGAATTTTGAGATACACTTGTAAACCACATTTTCACACGATATTGGCCTAAAGTGCGACATACAGTCAGGGCTTTTAATCTTAAGGATGAGGGAAAGATTTGTAGCATTTAATCCAGGCTGGAGTTTATTGATGGAAAAGAAATATTGCACAGTTGACATAAAGTCATTTGGCACAATCTTCCAAGAGTCTTTGGAAAGGAAAGCATTGAAGCAATATGGACCTCTAGTACTAGTTGAATTTATGGAGAAAAGAGCAGATTCTACTTCAATGTCTGTAACTAGAGTGGCAAGACTTTCAGCTTAATAAGCAGAAATGGTGAGAAGCTTCATAGTATACAAACTTGATAAGTCAGGAATGTACGGGACAGAGGTTGGTAATATAGATTTAAAGTATTTAACAAAGGCATTATTAATTGACTCATTAATTGTATGAGTGCAACCATTATTGTCTATTATATAATAGATCATTTGACATACATGCTTCACCTTTAGCTTTGAGTGAAAGTAAGAAGTGTTTCTATCTCCCATTCTTTCAAAAGTTTCCCAAGAATTTTTCTAGGTTGTAGAGGCCTCCCTGCTCAAAGTAGTACTTAACTGTTCGATAAGAAGAAGCCTTTGGTCAGTAAGATCCCTCTTGAAAGGATCGACGGTAATTTGGCACTGAAATATGTATAAATTATTTCTTACCTGAGAAGGTAGTTTGAAATAGTTACTACACACCTTCTTTGATCAGCTCCTAAGTTTAGATTTAAGCAACTTAAGCTTTTCTTGCAATCTTAATGAGGGTATACCTAATACTGGGGTGAAGCTATCTGAATGAGGGTATACCTAATACTAGAGCAGACCGAACATACAAAAGCAACAGTTTATATGGGGAATAAATAGTCCAAGCATTAAAAAATTTGAAATAAGGGAATTTTACAGCTGCCATGTGTTATACCATCTTTTGACCAAGCAGTATACGAACAAAAGTTATCAAGGAAAAATGCCTAGAGAGGTGACCACGAAACCCAAAACTCAAATGCAAACAGAATCAAGAGGCAAATAGCAAGCAATCCAGAGAGAACAAAAGACAGGATCCACCCAAGTGGTGGGTCGATATCGATCCACCATTACGGGCCGGTACCAATCTATGTTTTCTCTATTGGTAGACTCCATCTTCTGCCTACCTGCCCTACTTGATGTTAGAACCTCATTTCAAATGTTCTTTGTTGTTCCAACGCAATTCTCTATCGACCGCCATGAACTCTTGAATCTGCAACTTTGTTTTTCTACAACTCTATCATCTTGACTCTGAAACAAGCTAATATTGATGCAAACAGCTATGAAACACGAAAATAACCACGAAATGGGCCGAAGCAAATAGTTCAAGATAACCAGATAGGTCATCCTATGGGTCGGTACCGACCCATGCTCTTGGAGTCATACCGACCCATGCAAATTGATAAGGCGGCGTCCTACTCTTTTGGAAAACTTGTCTATAGCAAAGAAAATGATGTGAGATCTTCTAGACGAGATTTTAAACTCCATACCTTTTTAAATAGAGTGGTAGGGCTCATTTTTTAGGATCCCTTTTGGCCCTACTTCTATTTTCTCTAATTTCTTGTAATCTCTATCGGAGTTATACCGACCTAATGGACACTACAATGTGAACAGTGATTTTCGACGGTAGAAAACCGTCGGCGGCTGTCGGAAGCCATCGGCGGCCGTCGGAAATGGCCGTCGGAAAATAAGGCATCGGGAGCAGTTTTTCCGACAGCTTCCGACACAGGGCGCCGAGCATATTTCCAACGGCTTCCGAAGGTTTCCGACGAATTCCGACAAGTGTCGGAATCCGTCGGAAAAAATGACTTACAGACTGTCGGAAGCCGTCGGAAAATGACCACCTGGAAGCTGTCAGGAGCCGTCGGAAGCCGTCGAAAATCTGCTGCATTTTTTTTATAACTGCTGCAATGTAGCCTTCCATCCACATTTCCCATCCAAACATTATTACACCAATACTGTAAAATCCAGTATACAATATTCCAATCAAATATCAAAACCCAAACTACACAAAATTCATCAAACATACAAATACATCAAAATAAAATACTTAATATACATAACCATTCCAACATTCACAACAACCCCAACAACAAGTGTTCTACCATGTCATACATACACAACATAACACAAAATCATCAACATCCACATCTTCATACAACCACACAATCAAGTGTATCAAATATAATCATACAAAAATCAACAGCTACCTCCACCGTCTACCAAATCATTCAAAAATAAAAAAACATACCTGAAAAGCAAGCAAGCAATGAATCAATCTCCTCCAGATCCAGAGCCAGCCGAGGAAGGGAAGCGGCTACCAAATTGCTGCATGTACTCTAGCAACTGTGTGGTTTGCATGGCATGTTGGTGGTTCTGCTCCTCCAATTGGGACACTCTAGCCCGCAATTCTTCTATATCTGTTAGATCGCTCTGAGCTCTATTTCGCCGACCCCGTCTCTGACTGCTGGCCTGCAATAAATATTTGATTTAGCTGTGTGATCTCTGTAAGTTTATGTGCATATCTATGTAAGTTAGTAAGTAACATAACGTTCATATCTTCTGCCTTCTTGTGCTTTACCGATGTGATAAAGTCATTTGGTTAGTTTGAATTCAAATTCAATATGGAGGATTTTTCAAGGTTCAAATATTTTTAAATAATGGAAAAATGAATAAAATTCAAGTTTATTATTTTGAAAAGGTCAAGATGGCATATTTGAAGTATTTTAAGATAAAATTATATAATCCAACATAGAATTATGACTTAAATATCAAATTAGCAGTAAAATAAATTATTTACCATTTGATTGCCGAATCCGTATCGTCTGCCATGCTCTGCTAGATCCATAACGGACTCAAAAATAGCTTCCTCATCATCAGTCGTCAACTGATCTCGATCCGTATCAGCAAGAAGTTTCTGGCGCTGCTCCATAAACTTTTCCTGCATTAACAAATTAATATCATCATATCTTGTTTCATTATAGTTTAACAAGAAGAATAATTACTAGTACTGCATAAAATGAAATATGCTTACATGACTCTTGTTGGATTTATCGTCCTGCCATGTATACGAAACAGTACCGTTCGGATTTACATGCTCAACAGTATGCATACGAGTGAACACGTCCATACAGCCCACGGGACCATGCGCCTCAACTTCCTGAAGTTGATTTTTACATAAAATTATTATACATTTAAAATTATATGGCATAAACTATTTACAATTATCATTCAGTAAATTTACCAACTCCTGCCGATACTGCTGAAATGACTTAGATCCTCCGCGATGGGTGACGGGATTTTTATTTCTGTTTGCAGAGTTTCTATCCAACTCTGCCTGTACATTCAAAATTTGACACATTGTTTTTCGATCACGTCAAATTAATAATTCAAAAAAAATTAGTATACTTGCCTTCACCTTGTCCGTCTCCCAGTATCTCAGCCAAGCTTGCCATACATTCTTCCCATCCACTGTGGTATCTTACCAGATTTCTTAATCTCATATATCGAGTCCCTATAGTTCTTGCACATCTTCTTCATCTAGTATCCTCGTGCTAGCAGCATATCGTCTGTCTGGATGTCTATCTCAGCCTGTATTTTACGATAAAAAGTAAAATAAAAGATTACAATGTAAATGATAAACGGTAGAAAAACGACAAAAACGAATTAAAAATGGAAAACAGAAAAATATACATACCAGGACATCCTGCCATATACACTCTATGATGTGAGGAGGGATGTTATCCCACTTCGGCCAGCAGGCACTCATCCTACTGCAATAAGAAGCTCTAGAGACATCCAGTACAACCTTCGAGGGAAGTAGGTCGAACCTCCTGTTTTAAAATTCGATACAGATAAGTACGTACGTATATCATATAAAAAATAAGATGCTGAATAAAATTTGATTCTTACACCTCTGCTCTTGGGACTAACGAAACTACTGGACGCAGTGTCTCTTGCGATGGGTCACTGCCATCGCCTCTTGACGATCGGGAAGAGCTCCTACCTCTATATGACATTATGATAAACCTATGACATATATACACGTCATTATATAAGAGAATAATAACATGATAATGAAATATATTTCATATGTAAATGACATCAACTGTATAAATTGCTTAATTAATGACTGAAATGGAAATAGAAATAGAAGTGTGTTATACCTAATTCATAATGGGTGTACTGTTCCGACGATAACCAGATTTCGTTGCATTTTTAATAAAAATTGCTAAAAAATGACAAATGGAAATGACATAAAACATGTAAACAAGGGTAAACAGATTTGGTTTCATAGTCACATCAATTTCATAATACATCAAGAATTCAACATAGTTACATCAATTGCAAAAAAATCAGATTCAGATTTATATCAGTCATCACCGTCTTCTGATTCAGATTCGGTCTCGTTTTCTACGATATTTTCCTCTGCACTGTCAAACGCTTCTACCAAAACATTTGATTCATCGATCGAAGGACCAAAATCTGTATGATCGTCTGTAATTATTATTTCGTTATTTTGCTCAAGATCTGCCTGATAAGCTTGTTTGTTCGGAAAATTCTTCCCATCGAATGTGAATCTGGCCTTTGTTTTAAAAACTGCAGACCAATCTTCTTTATCTCTTTTTGGAGACGGATAAGGAGCTTAATAAACTTGCAATGCTTGTTTGACTACTACAAAAGGATCATACTTGTGATAGTGCGATGTATGCTTTATTTCGATAAGATTATAATTTTTGTGCACCTTAATTCCAGAACCTGGAACATTGCTAAACCAATTGCATCTAAATAGAAACATCTCCTCCATGGGTCATGAGAAATATGTCAGTTGCAAAATTTGTGTTAGAACGCCATAAAAATCATTTAAGTGATTTTCCAGATCGTCCCTACCTTTAACAAATATACCGGTATTATTTGTTAATTTTTCTGCACCGTATTTTTGTGTGTTAAATTTCTATCCATTGACGAAATATATTGGATATGTCTTGACCGCTCTTTTTGGTCCAATCCAAGATGTTTCAACCCTTCGTCAACAACACAATTTCTCTGCTCATAAACGTAATTTGAAAACCAACCGGAAAATTCTTTACTGAGATCTCCGTTTGGATGTTCACGTTCACAAACACTGTTTATATAAACAAATTATTACATTAGGTTATACACGCGCACGCATTATAGAAAAGAATAAAACACAAATTATTATTTCAGATTACCTAACAAATGGTGCAACCCCGGCACAATTTAGAAGAATATAAGTGTGTGCTACATGAAGATCTCTATCGTCTAGCCATATTTCTACACATTTTCTAGAAGGCCGACCATGTTTTCTAAAAATATATAACATTGCTTGAGAGGACTCTTGTTCGTCGCCTTCGTCGTTATGAGGAACACTTTCAAATGAAATATTCACATGGTCACTGAAATAGTGAGAGAAAAAGGACGAAGCTTCTTCTTCGATGTAAGATTTACATATCGAACCTTCAACTCGTGTTTTTTGCCTCACTTTTTTCTTCAGATGATTCAAATATCTATGGAAAATTAATTTATATTAACTTCATCTTTCAAATGCAATTAAATTACATGATAACATATTACATACCTCTCAAATGGATACATCCATCCATATCGGACAGGACCTCGAAGTCGTGCTTCAGATGGGAGATGAACAGGTAAATGTTCTATTACATTAAAAAAAACATGGCGGAAATATTTTCTCTAATTTGCAAAGCAATATAGGAACATCCGCTTCAACTTTACGTAAATGTTGCACTTTTAAAGTAGTCGAACAAAGCTCTTTGTAAAACATACTAAGCTCCGTTGCTACCTTCCAAACTTTTAACGGCAGTAGTTCTTTGAACATAACGGAAAATAAATTTTCCATCATTATGTGACAGTCATGACTTTTCATTCCGCTCAATCTACCATTTTCAAAGTCAACACATCTATGAAGATTTGATGTTGTCCCATCAGGAAATCTTAACCCTTCCTCCCATTTTAATACAGCTTTAACTTGATTATTATCTAATTCGTAACATGCTTTGGGTTTTTTTTACTGTCATTTGGTTTCATATGAAGCTCGGGACGTTTGCATAATTCTTCTATATCACGTCTTGATTTCAAATCATCATTCGTCTTCCCTTTCACATTCAAAATTGTGTTAAAAACATTATCAAATACATTTTTCTCATTGTGCGTCACATCTATAATATGACGAAGCAGAAGATGTTTCCAATATGGAAACTCCCAAAAAATCGTTTGTTTGCACCAGTTATGAACAACTGATTTGCCTTCAATTTCTGTTTGCTCTCCAGTTTCATATATCCCTAGATAGTCCCTAACAAGTTCATATATGTCTTTGCTTGACCATATCATCGGTGGTTGTCTAGTTTCTACTCTATTAGCTAATTTTTTTTCTTAATCTCCTCTGAAGGGATGATTTACATGAAGAAAACATCAAAATGACTGTTAAATCATGAAATTTTCTTACCATGAGGTAAAGAAAACGCTCGTGTTTCATCCATGCAATATGGACATGCTAGACAACCGGCAGCACTCCATCCTGAAAGCATTGCATAGACAGGAAAATCACTTATAGTCCACAACAAAGAAGCAAACATACGAAAATTTTTATTCTTCGACACATCGTATGTTTCTACTCCTTCGTTCCACAATATTTTTAACTCCTCAATCAACGGTTGTAAATATACATCGATTCCTTGTGTTGGATCGTCAGGGCCAGGAACGACAACAGTAAAAAACATATATTGCGTTTTCATACACATCCATGGTGGTAAATTATACGGTGTGACGATAATGGGTCAGGATGAATATTTAGAACCAAATTGAGAAAATGGAGAAAAACTGTCCGTACATAATCCTAATCTAACATTTCGACTCTCCGTTGCAAAATTTGGATACGTTTTATCGAAAAGTTTCCATGTTTCTCTATCGGCCGGATGTGTCAACATACCATCTTCCTCTGTTCTCACGCTATGCCATCTCATATTAGATGCAGTTGCAGAAGATGCATATAATCTTTGAAGTCTTAGAGTCATAGGTAAGTAATGCATACGCTTGTACGGAACTTCCTTCCCCTTCTTTTTTCTTGGTTTGTGTCTCTCCTGGTTACAAATTTTACAATTTCTAAGGTTTGCATTTTTCTTTCCAAAACAACGTGCAGCCTTTTAAACATGTATCTATTTTCTGATAAGGTAAACCAAAAGCCGACATAAGTTTTTTAACTTCATAGTGATTTTCACACATTAGATTATCGGGCGGCATATGTCTTTTTGCAGCTTGTACAACAACCGTAAACCCAGCTTCAGTAATGTTGTATTTTGACTTCATCGCAATATATTCTAAGATTACTGACAGCTGAGTGCCGCTTTTACAACCATCCCAAATAGGTTTCTTTGCAGCATCTAGTAAATCATAAAAAAATTGCTTCAATAATTGGTTTTTCAACATTTCCATCATCGTCGTTAACTTCAACCATAGGAAATATTGATCGTGCTACATCTTCGACCATATTTTCTATACGAATCGTCATAACTATTTTGTCAACGACACTTTCAGACTCTACAGAAGTATTTGCTACAACTTTTCCATGTTGATCCCAAACCTAATACTCGAGAACGAAACCGTTTTGGTACAAATGAATTTTCACAATATCTGGATCGTTTCCGTTGTTACTTAAAGCGAATTCAACAAACACATTTATACCATTATAAAAATCTTCTTTTATTGAGCCCCTTAGTCCTTTTCTTTTGTACATCCATCTCCTCCGATCAACAAAATAATCAATCATTTTTCCTATTTGAAAAAATGAGAATTTCAAAATTTAATATTTATTTTCAAGAATACAAATTCGAAAAAGATTATTTTCATGGTCGTATAATATTTGAATTTAAAGAACTACTTCACAAATTTAAAATATTTTCAAATAGGGCACATTTTATTTTTTAACGTATCGATATAAAAAATTGTATAAATTTTTTTCCATGGTCAGGCATCCTACTTCCCATTACAAACACAGTAAGTATTTACATTTCGTATATTACTTCGTCTCTAACGATTCAAAAAAATTTCGGCAGCATTTCCCTTTTGTTCCCTGCATTGTACACAAATGCGTGTACGCAGGAAACAAAAAAGAAAAGTTAGGCCGAAATTTTATGAACCGTTTGAGACGAATTAGTATACAAAATGTAAATGCTTACTATGTTCATAACTTTTCCAATACAGGGACAAATCCAACAAACATTGTACCAGATAAATATAAATAGTCGTTTTTTGAAAAAACGACTATTTATATTCATGTACAACACTCGTCAGACGGGACCAAAAACTGTTTAAGGAGCATTAGTTAATTAAATGTGCGCATTTTACAAAAAATACAGTTTTACTAACTGTTCACATTTACAAAAATATATTTTAATTTAACACATTTATTCGACGTATTACATCAACTTAAGGCTGGTTTAACATTTTTGTCATTTTTCAATACACACAATTATAATTTAGACTCAAGCATTTTTTTTGTTTCATAAGTCAATACGTGCATAATATAATACTCTTAACTCGTTCATTCATTATATCTTATTCCAACTAACACAATACAATGATAGTAGCGCTACATACATATACAATCGTAGAATCAATGTATACGCAACGGTTTACATATACATGAACACCCACAAATTATACATATTTTTCACAATTTCACGATAAAAAATGAAATAAGTATACCATGTGATGCTATAAACCGTTATTACGCTATTGGAAACAATTGCAATTACTAATTAATTCTAATTTATCAACTTATGCAAATTTAGATTTAGAGTAAAAAAATTATTTTTGATGAAAATAAGATATTATACCTGAGATTGAGAGTAATTTTGGTTGATTAGACAGCCGTGGAGGATCCTGAAGCTCGAAATTAGAGATTGAATGCTTAGAGAAGGGAATTGGGGTTTTTTTGTAAAAAATTTCGTATGCGATACTGAGGAAGAAGAAGGCTCGGCTTAGCCATATAATTTGCGAAATTCCAACGGCCGCCGATGGCCCGTCGAAAGCCTCGGAAAACAGCCGTCGGAAGCCGTCGCCCCTTGCTATCGGAATTAGAGCTTTTTTTCGTAGTGGGAGTTGTAGCAACCCTTAAGAACTCCTGCCTGTAAAGAACAGAATAGTAAAGGAAAACATTAAGCGAACGAAGATCGGAATACGTCGAACCACTATAAAAAAAATCGTGTACTTTCTTACTCCTTTTTATTTATTTTCTTCACTTTTTATTCCCTACTCAATATATTGGGTGTTTGTGCCATTTTTAGTTTAAACATTTTCCTGCGTTCAATGAGAGATACTTGAACTCATTCATTTAAGACTTAGGAAGATTGAGAATGACTAAACAATCAAAAGGAAAGCAGTAATTGGAGGAAATCAACAAGGGGGTAGCTAAGAGGCGTCCTTAAGAGCTAACCCAACATCAATCTATATAACCAGGAATGAGATGGGAACCATGATGAATGGATTGCAAGATAGGATGATTGCTCGCTAGGGAGAGATGATGGAGAATTTAAATGAGATAGATGGGAACAGCCGAAGCTACTGTAAATTATAATCAAAGACCAGAAGCCAGAGCGTAGGTAATTGGAAGCGGAGTAGAACGACCCGGACAAGCCTAGAGCCAAACATACGGGTCGTTACCGAGCCACATGCACAGGTTGATACCGACCCACGAAGGCTCGAGGACATGTTCGTCCTGGCCTAGGAAGGAATGATACGTATCTTGGAGATGATGCAGAGCGTATAAATGTGAATCAGAATGCGGAAGGATGACTAGTGTAACACCCCGAGATTTTCTAGAAAAATAAAAAATATAATTAAAGATAAGAATTAACCTAAAAGAAGAATTTTCACAAACATCAGAATTTGACTACAAGACTTGAACCTTGTGACCATAGTACTTTTCTAGACAACTTCGATATATAGCTTGTTGAAGTCCAAGCTAAAAAGAAAATGTTATGAAGGATTGAATAAATAAGAAATTAAAAGGAAAAATAGAAAATAAAATAAAATAAAGAAATCAACAAAAGCCGGGTCGACCATGGGCGGTCGACCTGACCCAATGTCGATCGTAGGATCGGGGCGACCTAGAGACGATTCGTTTCGTCGTGCGAGATCGTTACGTGTTGGCCACGGTTTCAAGGACAAACGAGATGACTATGAGCTGGATCTAATGGTAGTGAGTTGAGGTGTTCCCCTATAAATTAATATCTAGGCTCGACCTAAAACCAATTCTCTCCATTACAGTTTGAAGCTATGCCAAAATAAAACTCTAAACCCTAATTCTGCAAATCAATTTCTAAACCCCAGTTCTATTTTAAATCCCAATCTAAACTAAAATAAAAAGGAAACCAAGTGATTGTAGAAGATATCTAAGGGGATTTATGAGAGAAAGCTTGTGGCATCTAAGGCAAACCTAAAGCTTAGGACAGAGGTGAGCTGGCACAAATAACAACTTAATTAAATTAATTGATTTTAATTTCTACCATATGCCGATTTGACTATTACTTCTAGTATTAATTCATTAATTTATTAAATTAGGAATTTGGAATGATGTACATTTTATCTAATTTCAATTGACATATGTAAGCTATAAAACCATAAACTATATGCTAAAATTGGATTTGATACCTATAAATTGCTAAATGGAATAATGTAAATGTTACAATGATTGTAATAAAAATAGGACGAGTAAATTAGCTCAATAGAAATACGAATTAAATGGATTATGTATGATAATTGAAATGAATTACGTTTGATAATTGAAACGGATTATGTTTAATAATTGAAAAAAATGATTAATTTACTTAAAACAAGTAAATTGAAGATGTCTGGATTAAGCCTGAACATAAAATGAAATGGTTAACTTACTTAAGACAAGTAAATCGAAAGATATTTAGATTGTAGGTAATTGATCTAAGACTAGCGTATGTCAACTATCGTAAGTCAATTTAGACTTAGTAGACTATTTGGGGCCTTGAGCCATTAAGGGTACAAACTCTGTCGCTCTCTAAACTGCTTGACTGGCATAGACACATTTAGGAGTTCTTATTTGAGATGGCGGACTTAGTTCACATTTCCGTATTGTAGAGTAGGATGCGGAGTGTCGCTAAGACGTGCAACTCATGTTGCGAAAGGTGCGCACAAGTGGTGGGACCGAATTGCAAGTCGTTAGTTGAGGCTATTGGGATCAGAATTTTGGTCGTTAATCGAGGTGCTGGGATAGGAGACTGGATCATGGTCTTTTCCATAGGCTCGTATTAGCATAAATGTTGAAAGCTAGGTGGTGCCTATTACTAGGCAGAGTTAAGCGCAACAATGGCTTGGGCGCGTAAGTGGTATTTTGCTGCTAGGATCGAGGGGTTAGGAACGGGTGCATACGATGAGTCACTATGCGAGTTTACATGCGTATTCTTCCTGTCCAGGCCTAGTGTGAGTTAAAGTAAGGTAGTAGTTTCCACAAAACTAGACGACCTTTCGGTGTATTGCAGTCTGTTGTTATCCACCTGATGTTAGACTGATGATTGTTAGACTGATGACCGTTAGGCTGGTGACCTTAGGCATGCGACCTTTGATACATGGACAATGTATACACAACCTATAAAACCTAGAGCATACTTGAGTCGGTTGTATTTATTTTTTGGGTTAGTCTTGCTCTCATTCACCAGACTTTATGTCTGACCCGTTCTATTTTTCCTCCACTACAGGTGGACAGACTAGCTCCTGATAGATCGATTGCAGCCTTCGAATTATTGTGCTTGGAGTCTAGTTCTATTTTATCCTTTAACGTGTATGTCCTATTGGTACATTTTCTCTTTCAATATTTTTCTTATAAAGGATTACTTTTATGATACTCTGATATTTGATATGTATCGATGGCTTTCTAAGACTACAATATTATGATATTTGGAGACCTGGATAATTTGATGCTTTTGCGATTTTTAGTACTGTAATTATAAGATTAGCCGTATATCGGATATAATGTTTCTGTTGTGATGACGTTTGGATTAGATAGATTATTTCTTCGTTGATATCTTAGTCTCTGTGATACTTCTTTGTCCTTAAACCGATGATATGTGTTTCTTGATATGACGGTGTTTGGCATGTTAAGAGATGTGGGTTGTCACATGTGGTTTTAAACCTAAGATCAATACTCCTAGGGATAGGAATGCATTTGACACATATGGATATACATATATGGTTTTAAAAAGAGAAATGATTTTCGAAACTATTTTCGAATTGGGATTCCAAAGTCTAACTATATATGTATGTATGTGTCAGTCCGTGAGATGATGGTTTTGATGACAACAACCTTCGATTAGATTATAAAATATAAATACTAACATTATAAGTTTAGATATATATATATATATATGTATATGCAGGATTTAACCATGCAGGTACTAAGAATGAAGACTGTACAGTATAGAGATTCAAGATATCAAGAGAGAAGACTCATGAGTATTAAGATTATCAAGAGTTTAAGATTTCAAGGTTCAGTATTTTTTAGGAATTTTGTTAAAACTCATAGAAAAGCACTGGCATCTTAAAATCCAATTTATTCGTCGAATGGAATCCACTTCGAGCCTGTTAAAGGGATAGAACCCTAAGTAGGATGGAACCTATGAAAAATCTAGTGGAACATTGTTTTGTATCCGCTAACTTTTTATTCAAAATGATTTTTCAAAATTATATCATGTTTTCAAAATGTTTTGAAAACTTTCCTTTTAAAAGATTCAAAACCCTCTATCCTGATTTTAAATAATTTGAGCCTCAAAATTATCTTTAATTTCGAAGACAAATTACTCCTGGTTATAAACTATCTTTTAATATAATATATTTAGCTTCTAAATATTTATACTTAGATTTAAATATAAAATTAGAGTTAAATTCTATATAAATTATTCTTTATATTTACTTATGAATTTTAACTATAGTCAAGTATATTTATAAAGTTTTAAGTAGTTTTAATATAAGATAAAGGTTATTTTCAAAGAAAAACAAATCACCAAAAATTGCTTTGGGATGTCGACATGCCTAGGGTACCCATGTCGACATGGTGTCATTGAGTTCAAAATTTAAATGTCAAAAGAAGCATCTATTCGCCAGAACTCTTCATGAATGGACATGGCTGTTGTTCTTCTATAAATAGGGGCTAGTTTCAACGAATTTTACATCAGATTTTCTGGTTTTTCACTCCTCTTCTTCTTCTTCCACTTTTCTTAATACATATTCTTACCATTACTCTGCCGAAATCAACATTGAATCGAACTCGATTACTTCTAGTTTGATTCTCTATCACAATCTCTATAAGGTTCTCAGTGTTATTCAGAGTTATAGACTTCTTTGTAATCTATTAAGCGAGAAAAGGTGTGATTGTATCCTTGGAAATCAATCAAGAAAGAAAAGGTGTGATTGTAGCCTTCGTAAATCAATTGGGTAAACTTGGGGCTCGGAAATCAAGTATCTTTACCCAGAGGATCGAAATTTTGGAGGGTGTACTTCGTAGCCTTGGAGGGTGTAATTGTACAATTGCGTTTGAAAGAAAATCTGTACTTGTGTAGCGGGACTGAATGTAGGGTAACTCCGAACCAGTGTAAAATCCGGTGTGTTCTTTCCTTTACTGCTTTTATTTTATTTCTACATCTTCGTTTGTTTCTGTGATCATATTTGTGTCTGTATATTGCATACATCGGTGTTTAAATTAACATAAATTGAAAAAGAATTAGTAATTCTTTATTAACACTATTCATCCCTCCCCCTCTAGTGTTAATCCTAGCCTTAAGATCCGTAATGCGCATTTCTCACAATTGGTATCTGAGCAAGGTTTTCAAAGTTTCATAATCCGATTTTTGAAAAGTTTTCAAAATGGCTACCAACACTGGTACTGTTACTAACACTAGTATCCCTGTCACTGTTCATTTGTGGAGGGACAATCTACTGTCAGACCACCACTTTTAATGGCAGTAACTATGCACATTGGGCATGTAAGATGAAAATATATTTACAATCTATAAGATTAGACACTTGGAATATCATACAAACTGAATATTCTGAACCCACGACTAATTTTGCACGGTGGACTACTGAGCAAAAGACTATTGCACAAAATAATTCCAAGGCAATGAATATTTTGTTTTGTTCACTAGATAGAAATGAGTTCAATAGAGTGTCAGTTTGTAAGTCTGCATATGAAATCTGGAAAACTTTGCAAGTTTCTCACAAAGGAACAAGCAAAGTTAAACAGACCAAAATTTCCATACTCACAAATCAGCTTCAATTATTTAAAATGTATCCTAATGAGTCTATTTCAGATATGTATAGTAGATTTCAGGATATTGTGCATTCTTTAATATCTTTGGGAAAGGAATTTTCTGAAAAAGATCAAGTTAGAAAGATTTTAAATTCACTAACTCCAGAATGGGATCAAAAGACACTTGCGATCGAAGAGGCAAATGACATCGGTACTTTAAAGATAGAAGAATTAATTGGAAATCTAATGTTGTATGAAGTTCAAATGATTGGGAGAAGAGAAATTAAAGCATCTAAAAGGAAATCAATGGCATTCAATGCATTAACCGATGGATCATACTCAAACAACGATAATGATGAAGAGATAGCCTTTATGACCAGAAATTTTAGGAAATTCCTAAAATGCAGAAAGATGAATAATCTCAAAAGAAACAATTATAAGAATTCTGGAAATCAGAATGTATTGCCAAATAATGGCAAATGTTACAACTGTGATAAACCAGGCCATTTCAAAAGAGACTTTCCGTATCCAGATAGGCAAAATTCTCCTATGAACAATGATCCAGTAAAGAAACGGAAGCGTGCATTTACTGCTACTCTAGATGACTCAGACTCGTCCTCAAGTGATGATGACCAGAAAATAGATAATTCGAATTGTGTTTCATAGCTATTCATGACTCAAAAGAATTCAAACAAATGGACTCAGAAAAAGGTACACGTTTACAATACAATTGGTTGAAGTTACTTGCTTAGAATTAATTGCTTGATGGTTTGATTGGTTGATTTTGAATTGGTGTGTTGTTTGAATTTTAAAATTTATTTTCTATTTTTTATCATTATTACATTATTTTATTATTATTTTTATTATTTTTAATAGTATAATAATATTTTCTGAAATATACTTGAAGTTTAATAATATTTCAGATATATATATGCATTAATAATAATAATAATATTTATATATATTAGAGAACTTAGGAAAAATCAATTCTTGAAAATTCAAAGGCACATGTTGACATGGTCCCTACCATGATGTCGACATGGGTACCTGAATTTGAATTTTAAAATTTGAATTCAAATGTTTGAATTTCCCTCCACCTTTTCACTTCATTCAATTCTCTGAAAAGCTACTTTTTGACCAGAGAATATGTCCTTTGAGAATCTATTTACTCACTATCTTTTATCATATCTTTTCACTCTCATTTTCAAATTCAAACTCACTCTTCATAACTTCAAACTCTCTACTCTCAACTTTAATGGCTTCTTCAAGCAACCCCTCCACCATGAGAATTTCCAAATAAATCAAAGAGCAATTACTCAATGATCCTGATGCAATAAAAGCATACATCAATTATGCTAACTATGCCAAAGTCCATCCCGGAAAATTTGCTATTTTCAAGATTTTTCTTCTTATGAAATTGATTCTCTTTTTGCAAACAATGGAGTTCTTAGTCTTATTGATGCTTCTCAAATGATTTTGTTTGCTATCCTAATCTTGTCAAAGTTTTCTATGCGAATTCAAATCGTGGATTTTATGATGGTAATGAGAATGAAATTTGGAGTAGTGTCAAAGGCACTAGAATTGTTTTGAATTGTGATCTTTTGGGTATTATTCTCAATTGTAAGAATTCGGGAATGGATCTTTCTAACTTTAAAATCGATGGACATGATCGTAAGACATTTCATCACATTTTCGAAAGAGATGATGATTTTGATTTTAAAAATAGAAATTTTCGACCAAAAGCAAGAATTGTCAATCTTCTTTTGCAACATACTTTAACCCCAAGATCGGGAAATTTTAACAATCCTACTTCAAAAGTTTGCAAAGCACTTTTTGCTATTTTCAGAAATTATGACATGAATTCGGTGCAAGTTATTTTGGATGAACTTCGTCCTAAAAATCTTGAAATGGGTGAGAATACTTTATACCATGGAATTTATCTCACTCGGATTTTTAACTATTTTGGAGTGAATTTCAACAGCGAAGAATTTGTTTCTAGAAAAGTTTTCACTCATTCCAACATTTCGGTTATGAAAATTCCATTTGTTTTTCAACCTTATGAAACTCTTACCGAAAAAGAAGAGCGATTGGCTCAATAGGAAATGGAAAAAGAGGAAGAGGTAGAAGAAGAAGAAGAAGGGGATGAAAAGGAAATTGAAGAAGAAGGTGAAACCTCTTTGGAAAGCATTGACTATCCTCCTAATCCATCCACCAAAACTCTCCTCAAAAATCAAACAACTATTGTTGAGAATCAATGGATTCTTAAACGATCCGTTAGTAAAAAGTTGGATAATATTTCTTCGAAGATGAACAAGTTCTTTTCAAAAGTCAGCAAGAAACTTGGACTATCTTCATCATCTTCATCCTCTAACTAGTTTTATATTTTCGTATCTTGTTGTATTTGTTTCAGTTTGCTTTATTTCGAATGTTCATGTAGTTTGTTGTGTGCTTAATCGTTGTATTATTGTAGTATCAATGAAATGAAATTTCCTTTCTGTTATGTACCTTATCTTATCTCCAGAATAAATGTTAGTATATTATATATATATATATATATATATATATATATATATATATATAGACACACACACAATTATTCACAAAATCAAATTTGTCATAAGTTTTCACTAACCCATGTCGACATCCCCTATATGACCATGTCGACATGTACTGGTCAGAAATGACAATTGATTTTAAATTTGAAATTTGAATAACTATCAAATGTCTATTCATTTCAAACGAACTTCTACACCTATAAATATCTGTTTCTTCCAGAATTCTTCACTGAAATTCATTTCTTATCATCTATATACTTCATTTCTTCACTAATTCAAATATGGCTAATCCTATTCACAATCTATCCGAAAATCTTGAAGAAACTCTTAATTCGTTCAAGAATATTCTCTCGTTTATTCTACAAAACCAGCGTCACTTAGAATTGAGTCAAAAGCAGATGATCAAGGAACAAGAAAGGCACTTCGATGCGATACGATAGATGATCTCCTCTCTGCACAAGGATGATAAAGAAGCACATCCTCCTGGCTCTCTCACCAATGACAATGATAATTTGGATGCTATTAAGGCAGACCCAATCTTTGGAGAAGAAGGATGGGTGGAAGTTCCACGTAACGTTTGATTTTTATTTGTTTGCTTTATTTGATTTGTTTGAATTGATTTAGTTTGGATTGATACTCTGTGTGGATTGATTTCTTGATATTGGCTTGAAATTTGTTGTATAAAACATATATATATACATTGAAATGTATATAGACTTTGATTAGTTATCATGTTTATAAGTATAATTATTTCTTAATCTATATATTCCGTTGTATAGTTTATCAATGCAGGTACTGAAGCCCAAAAATAAGGGGGAGTAAGTTTTTTGTTGATGACAAAGAGAGAGAAATATAAAATAGGGTAATTAGGCATAGATTAAGGGGGAGATATTAGTTTTAGGGGTAGTTATTAGGATAGAAGTAATATTTTATAAACAAATGTTGTCATCATCAAAAAGGGGGAGATTGTTAGTCCGTGAGATGATGGTTTTGATGACAACAACCTTAGAATAGATTATAAAATATAAATACTAACATTATAAGTTTAGATATATATATATATATATATATATATATATATATGTATGTATGTATATGCAGGATTTAACCATGCAGCTACTAAGAATTAAGACTGTACAGTATAGAGATTCAAGATATCAAGATAGAAGACTCATGAGTATCAAGATTATCAAGAGTTCAAGATTTCAAGGTTAAGTATTCTTTTAGGAATTTTGTTAAAACTCGTAGAAAAGCACCGGCATCTTAAAATCCAATTTATTCATGGAATGGAATCCACTTTGAGCCTGTTAAAGGCATGGAACCCTAAGTAGGATGAAACCTACGAAAAATCTAGTGGAACATTGTTTTGTATCCGCTAACTTTTTATTCAAAATGATTTTTCAAAATTATATCCTGTTTTAAAAATGTTTTCAAAATTTTATTTTTAAAAGATTCAAAACCCTCTGTCCTGATTTTAAATAATTTTAGCCTCAAAATTATCTTTAATTTCAAAGACAAATTACTCCTGATTTTAAACTATCTTTTAATATAATATATTTAACTTTTAAATATTTATAATTAGATTTAAATATAAAATTAGAGTTAAATTCTATATAAATTATTCTCTATATTTACTTATGAATTTTAACTATAGTCAAGTATATTTAAAGTTTTAAATAGTTTTAATATAAGATAAAGGTTATTTCAAAGAAAAACAAATCACCAAAAATTGCTTTGGGATGTCGACATGCCTAGGGTACCCATGTCGACATGGTGTCAGTTGAGTTCAAAATTTAAATTTCAAAGAAGTGCCTATTCGCCATAACTCTTCATGAATGGACATGGCTGTTATTCTTCTATAAATAGGGGTTAGTTTCAACGAATTTTACATTAGATTTTCTGGTTTTTCACTCCTATTCTTCTTCCACTTTTCTTAATACATATTCTTATCATTATTCTGCCGAAATCAACATTGAATCGAACTCGATTACTTCTAGTTTGATTCTCTATCACTATCTCTACAAGGTTCTCAGTGCTATTTAGAGTTATAGACTTCTTTGTAATCTATTAAGCGAGAAAAGGTGTGATTATAGCCTTGAAAATCAATCAAGAAAGAAAAGGTGTGATTGTAGCCTTGGTAAATCAATTGGGTAAAATTGTGGCCCGGAAATCAAGTATCTCCACCCAGAGGATTGAAATTCTAGAATGTGTACCTCATAGCCTTGAAACCGAGGGTGTAATTGTACAATTGCTTTTGAAAGGAAATCCGTACTTGTGTTGCGGGACTGGATGTAGGGTAACTCCGAACCAGTATAAAATCCGGTGTGTTCTTTCCTTTGCTGCTTTTATTTTATTTCTACATCTGTGTTTGTTTCTGTGATCATATCTGTGTCTATATATTGCTTACATTGGTGTATAAATTAATATAAATTGAAAAAGAATTAGTAATTCTTTATTAACACCATTCACCCCCCTCTAGTGTTAATCATAGCCTTAAGATCCGTAATCCGCATTTCTCACAGTATGTATGTATGTACATATGTATGTATGTATGTATTTTTGGAAAATGCTGTCAAGACTCCTTCAAATTCATGCCTATGATTATTTCAATTCCTGCCTATGTTGTCCCTTATCTTAAATCTTGTTTGAGCTACCTATGGAATTATTTGATTTAATCTTTACTTTTCACCAATAGAGATGGTTGATCCTGCAGGATCTTGCTCTACCAACATCCCTGATATTCTGAGCATGAACTTTCCCACTTGGTTCTATCGTTACTTATAGACTAGGGGACTGGTTGGGCATCCGACAATAGAGCATGTAGAGGAGGCATCTGGTGGGGTCCTTGTCCACCCACTTGTCGCTCATGACTTTGCTAACCTATGCAAGGACTTTTCCAACTTAGGTGGCAAGCCATTCATAGGCACTGAGACTTTTGTTGATGCTAGAGCTTGGATCTGCCGCTATGAGTGGATATTTGGACCTATGGGTTTGGTAGATGAGGTTAAGAGGCAGCTTAGTACCTAGCAGCTATAGAGAGAGACTCTCAGCTAGTGGGAGGTTGTTGAAGCTAAGACTGGTGGTGGTATTGTGACTTAGGAAGAGTTTTGGAGGACATTTGAGATGAAGTTCTTACCGCAGGCTGAGGAGGGGTTATGTTAGAGATGTTTATAAATCTAAAGTAGGGTGATTTTTAGAGTATTAATTAGTTTAATGAGATTGCAAGGTTTGGAATGAAGTTGATCAACACCCCGCATAAGAAGGCGCTTAAGTTTGCAAAGGGTTTGAATCAGCCACTACAAGTCTTAGCACTGAGTCATAATTTTATGGGTGTTACTAATGAGGTCTAGTTGAGATGGCATTGCATATTTCTGTTGCTTAGAAGGTCGAAGAGGCTCCAAAGGCTAAAGTGAAGAATTTTCAGAAAGGGAAGAAGAAGGATGGACCTCCACGTAAAGGGAAGATTTAGAAGAAGGACTTGAAGTGTCATAGGTATGGCAAGACAAGGCACCTTGTTAAGGAGTGTTCACTACCGAATCTGAAGAGCTTCAGTTATAAGAAGGTTCGGCATATTAAGAGGAATCATCCAACACCACCTAGAGCTGCTTCTTTGGCTTCTACTCAGGTAGTCCAAGCATATGCCGTGGAGGCTATTTCTACTTCTAATGTCTAGCCAGCACTAGATAAGGGGAAGAAGGTGGTAATCGAAGGTGTGTTATCTCTGTTTGGTCTTTCTGTTCATACTTTATTTAATATTTGGGCTTCTCGTTCTTTTATCTCTAGTAGATATATTGATGAATTACACTTAGACACTAGTATTGTGACAGACCCAATAGTTGCGTCAAATTCCGTAGAGGGTTGACCTATTTTTCTGTGACATGTTGGAATTTGAGGTTGATGATTATAAGGGTCTAGTTTGAGTGCGATGCTTACAAACTAAGGTTCTCTTGGTTTGAGTTGATACTGGACATGGATTGGATGTCCATATATGGGGCGATATTGGACTATGATCGGAAGACTGTTAGAGTGGGCGCTTGAAATGGGCATAAGTTAGAAGTTTTCTATGATCCATGAGGATCGGTTATGTTAGGATACCTTTATTCCCTAGACCTACCATACGATTAGCTTATTTCTATCTTGATAGTTAGGGATTTTCTAGATGTATTTTCTTAGGTTACTGGCCTTTCGCCCCAGAGAGAGATCGAGTTTAGGATCTATCTTATAGAGAATGCTCAACCAATTGCTTTGCCTTTGAGTCATATGGCTACAAAGGAACGATGCGAGTTGAATACGCAAGTGAATGAGTTATTGTAGAAGGGTTTTGTTAGACGGAGTATTTCTAAGTGGGGGGTGTCAGTCGTCTTCACCATCAAGGCAAATGGTACCTTTAGACACTATGTCGATTATCAGAGGCTGAATAAGCTAACAAAGAAGAATAGCTATACTTTTCCCCATATAGATTATCTCTTTGATCGGTTGGTTGGAGCCAGAGTGTTTTCCTAGCTCAACTTAGCCACAAGTTTCCATCAGTTGAGAGTAGCTAGATAGTATTCAGAAGGCTACATTTAGGACTCCCCATGGGTTATATGAATGCATGGTCATGCCTTTTGGACAAAGCAATGCTCTCGCTTATTTTGTTTATTTGATGAGTTGAGTGTTTAGGTAGTTGTTGAATATGTTTGTGGTAGTATATGTGGATGATATCTTGGTATACTTGAGGAGTAGGAAGGAGCATGCTTTGCTTTGAAAGAGGTACTTAGAACCCTCCAAGCATATAAGCTTAAACCTAAGGTTTCTAAATGCCACTTTTGGAGAGACGAGGTTTGCTTTTTGGAACACATTGTTTCAAAGGTTGGTTTGGCCGTGGATCCTAGTAAGGTGACGACAGTGCAGGAATGGCATGTTTCGAAGAATGCCATAGAAGTGAGAAGTTTTCTTGGTCTAGCGGGTTATTATAGGAAGTTCATTAAGGACTATACTAGAATATCTATCCCATTGAGTTGTATCACCAAGAAGAATCTAGCTTTTGCATAGGATGTTAAGTGTGAGGATGCTTTTGTTAGGTTGAAGGAGGATTTGAACAGTGCACCTGCATTAGTGTTACCTGATGGGAGTAAACTATTTATGGTTTATATCTGTGCTTATAGTACGAGACTAGGAACTATGTTGATGTAGGAGGGTTAAGTGGTATTCTACGTTGGTAGGCAGTTGAAGACTCATGAGAGGAACTACTCGAAGCTTGATCTTGAGTTGGCGGTTATAGTCTTTGCTCTTATGTCTTAGAGACATTATCTTTTGGGTGAGAGATTTGAACTTTTTTATAGACCACATGTCCTTGATGTACTTATTCTCCTAAATGGACTTGAATTTGAGGCAGGAGAGATAGATGAAGTTTTTAGCCTCATACAACTTTGAGATTTCTTATACTCAGGGCAACAGGAATATAGTAGCAGATGCGTTGAGTAGAGAGAGAGCTACATTGCATCCTTTAGTTTTAGAGTGTAGACATTTGAAGTATATTTCCACCTTTTACTTTAGGTCATTGTACGATATTACCACTGGATTTTTAGCAGTTCTAGATGTTCAAGCAACCATGATGGATTCAGTATTGGTGAAGTCTCACCACTTTAGGATGGACATTCATATCCATGGAGATAAGATGTACCAGGATATGAGGAGAGGTTACTTTTGGTTTGGGATAAAGAGGCAAGTGGAGGAGTCTGTAGCTAAGTGTATGATTTTCCAGAGGGTGAAGATGGAGTAAAAGAAGACTAGAGGATTGTTGCAACCATTAGACATCCTATAGTGGAAGTGGGAGAGCATTTCTATGTACTTCATAGATGGATTACCCAGATCTAGATGAGGGAATGAGGGCATTTGGTTCATCATGGATATATTGACCAAGTGCGCTCATTTCATACCTGCGTGGAGCATAGGAAGCAACTTCATTGCTCGCTTTATATATTAGGGAGGTGGTTAGACTTCGTGGAGTACCTACCGATATAGTTAGTGATAGAGAACCACTCTTTACTAGCGAGTTATAAAGGAGTCTACAGGAGGTTTTAGGGATCGAGTTGTACTTGAGTACAGTACACCATGCACAGACTGACAGTCAGACAGTCAGACAGAGAGAGTGAATAGGGTTTTTTAGGATTTTCTTAGGATGTGTATCATTGATTTTTTAGGCTCTTTAGAGGATCATTTTCCACTAGTAGAGCTTACCTATAATAATAGCTATCAGGCTAGCATAGGTATGGCACCATTCTGGACTTTATATGGGAGACCTTGTATATGACCGTCATGTTGGTGGGACACTGCAAAGAGGATTATCTTTGGGCTTGGTATAGTTAGGGAGACTTCAGAGAGGGTGGAATTGATTTGGAAGAGGATAAAGATAGCTTAGAACCAAAAGAAGTCTTATGCATATAGAAGGCACTCTGAGTTCGGGTTTATGGTTGAGGATACGGTGTTTGTGATGGTCTCATCCACGAGACACGTGATGAGATTTGGAAGTTTAGGAAAGCTATCTATAAGGTTTGTTGGACCCTTTCCAATTGTGGTTAGGCTTGGGAGACTGGCTTACAGAGTTTGACTTCCAGAGAAGTTGGCTGAAGTTCGTGATGTTTTCTATGTTTTGTATTTGCGAAAATCCTTGCATGATTCAACTATTATAATTGAACCTAACAGTTTGGAGGAGGTTGAAGTGGAGTGTGAGTCACTTTTTCGCCGTGTACCTACCTGCATTTTAGAGCTCGGCACTAAGCTATACCACGATAGGGAGATTAGACTGGTTAAGGTTCAGTGGGGAGACGACCCAGCTGAGAGTACTTGGGATCCCGAGGAGAGGATTTGAGGTTCTCATCTATAGGTCTTTTCTGGAATGCCCACATTGTGATCTTTCTTTAGTTAGTATGCTTTGGTAGAACCTTAGAGGGAAGGGTAGAGCATATTACGTGGAGACCTTTGGATGGTCAGTATATTTGTAAACATATCAATGAGATATGTTAGGTTTAACGGATGTTATTGGATGTACATGTGTGTATGGATGTAAGTGGTTGCATTGCATGCACTAGGATATTGAGTCCCTTATGCACATATATTTATACTTGCATATTGTTTGTTGATATTGTTGTTATCCATGGACCATTTTGCATATGAATGTTGCATTTGGACGTGTGGCTGAGCATACATGTAGAAGTATCAGTTATTTCAAGATCTTATATAAATTTGGATGGATGGCATTTGCATATTTGCATAAACATGAGGTCGACTAAATATGTAGACCAACTACTCTTTTGTGTCAGTTCGGGTTTATTTGGGTTTCATGTTGCATAATTACGTAACTGCATTAGAATTATTAAAGACTATGGTTGCAATGGATGAGTGGATAGATGTAGACTTTGACCGCCGATTGTTATTTGCATTCTTTTGTCTTTGGAGATTTCAGGGACGAATTCCTTTAAGGGGGAGAATGTAACACCTCGCAATTTTCTGAAAATAAATAAGAAAATATAACTAAAAATAAGAATTAACCTAAAAGAAGGATCTTCACAAACCTTCGAATTTGACTATGGGACTTGCACCATTGTGTCCCTTGCAATTTTCTAAACAACTTTCATATATAACTTATTAAACACAAGCTAAAATGAAAACTTTATAAAGGACAAAAAAATATAAGAAATTGAAAAGAAAAATACAAAATAGAAAAAAATAAGAAATCAACTAGTGCAAAATCAACCTAGATGGACCCAGGTCGACCGTGGTTGGTCGACCTAGCGCAAGGGCGGTCAACCCGATCTATGGTCGATCATAGGGTCACGACGACCTAGAGACGATTTGTTTCATCATGTTAGATCGTTGCGTGTTGGCCACATTTCAAGGATGGCTGAGATGATTTTGGGTCAGATCTGACAATAGTGAGTTGAGGTGTTGCCTTATAAATTTATAGCTATGGTTAACCTAAAACATAATTCTCTCCATTACAGCGAAGCTCTGATAAAACCCTACACCCTAGTTTCCCATATTTATTTCTAAACCCTAATTCTATTCTAAATCTGAATCTAAGCTAAAATAAAAAAGAAGATCTAGCAATTAGAGAAGAAACCTAAGCGGATTTAAGGGAAATAACTTGCAGCGTCTAAGGCTAACCTAAAAGCTTCGGATAGAGGTGACTGGGTACTGATTTAAAAAGTTAATTAAATTAATGATTTTAATTTTTACTCTATGTTAATTTGACTGTTAATTATGGTATTAATCCGTTAATTTATTAAATTTGGAATTTGGAATGATGGATCTGTTTATCTAATTGCGATTGACATATGTAAGTTGTAAAACCATAAATCATTTGCTAAAATGGGATTTGACACTTATAAATTGCTAATTGGAATAATGTAAATGTTGCAATACTATAATAATAATAATAGGCAAATAGATTAGCCTAACTGAAATTAAAATTAAATGGATTTTGTCTGACAATTGAAATGGATTACATTTGAATGAAATGGATTAGTTTTCTTAAAACAAGTAAATTGAAAGATGTCTTGATTAAGTCTGAAAATAAAATAGAATGATTAAATTACTAAAAACAAGTAAATCGAAAGATGTATAGATTAAAAGCGATCGACCTAAGACTAGCGTAGATCGACTGTTGCAAGTCACTTTAGACTTAGTAGACTATCTGGGTGTATTGAGCCAATAGGAGTATGAACACCGTTGCTCCCTAAATTGCTTGTCTGGCTAAACACATTTAGTGTTCTTATTTGAGTTGGCGGACTTAGTTCCTATTTATGTATCATAGAGTTAGATGCGAAGTGTCATTAAGACGTGCAACGTATGTTGCAAAAGGTGCACACAAGTGTTGAGATCAAATTACCGATCGTTAGTTGAGGTTGTTGGAACGGGATTTTCGTTCATTAGTCGGGGTGTTGGGATAGGAGACTGTATCATGGACATTCACATAGGCCCATATGGGCATAGACGTTGAAAGCTAGGTAGTGCCTACTAGCAGGCTGAGTTAAGCGCAGTAGCCCCTTGGGGTGCGTAAGAGGTATTTTTTGCTAGGATCAAGAGGTTACGACGGGTGCATATGATGAGTCACTATGGAAGTTTACATGCACGTTCTTCCTCTTTAGGCCTAGTGTGATTTAAAGTAGGGCAGTAGTTTCCCCAAAACTAGACGGTCGTTCGACGAGATGTGGTTTGCTGTTATCCCCCTGATGTTAGATTGATGACTGGTAGGCTGGTGACCTTAGGCTTGTGGACTTAGATGCATGGGCACAGTAAACACACCCTATATCAAACAGAGTAGACTTGAAGTCAGTTGTATTTAATTTCCTTATTAGTCTTGTTCTCATTCACCAGACTTTATGTCTGACCTGCTCTATTTTCCCCCACTACAGGTGGACAGAATATCATTGACAGGTTCATTACTACCTTCAGATTATCTTCTTGGAGTTTAGTCCAATTTTGTCCTTTATAATGTATTTCCTATCAGTACATTTGCTCTTTCAGTATTTTGCTTATAAGGGATCTTTTATGATACTATGATATTTGATATATACTAATGGTTTTCTGAGACTACGATATTATGATATTATGAGACATGGAAATTTTGATGCCTTTAAGATTTTTATTGCTACTATTATGAGATTATCCATATATCTGATATTATGTTTCCACTGTGATGACATTTAGATTAGATAGATTATTTCTTCATCGATACCTTAGTCTCTATGATACTACTTTTTCCTTAAATTGATGATCTGTGTTTCTAGATATGCCGATGTTTGGCATGTAAAGGGATGTAGGTTGTTACAATGGGAGGAGTATGAGCTAGAATTTTCTTACAAGAATGGAGGGAAAGATGAAGTTATTAATCAGAGACTTCAATTAGATGATAATCCGAAGTTCGGCATGGCTTGAGGTTAGGTAAGAATTCTTTATCTCACTTCTTATTCTCAATAAATGCTATAATATCATCTCAGGCCACTTACACGTGTAAGGGATCCCGAGCAGTTCCTAGGCATGCTCTGAGTTAGATGCATGAAATGGTTATTTAGGATATTTGCACAATATTAACCTCAGACCGCTGACATTTGTGTGATATTCTGATCGGTCCCTAAGCACTCTTTGAGTTAGAAGTCTAAAGGCAACCATGATAGGATTAGATATTTGCTAGATGCTCGGACTTAAAATCCATGAGTGATGACCAAAACTGATTAGGAAAGACCAACGGAGATTGATGACTCCTTGAAGTTGATTAGGATTTTATAAATCACCTGAATGTGATGACTGATATTGATCGCTTTAGGTCTCATTTGGAGAGATAGGATATGAGTGCAAGGTGCTAGTCCCCTTGTTGAAGTGCAAATGGATAGACTTGTACAACATTGATCACTTTGAAGTCCCGTTTAGAGAGACGAGACCGGTGTGCAAGGTACAAGTCCCCTAGTAAGAGCATAAGTGGATGGACTTGTACGATATTAATTGCTATAAAATCTCATCCAAAGGGACAGGACCGGATTTCAAGAAGTAAGTCCACTCACCGAAGCGTGAGCTAATATGCTTACTTGTCATTGAGTCCCTTCGCTCGGGAGTGAGCAGATTGGGCTCAGCAAGGGTCCGGAAAGACCGTGTACTTTGATCGTGTTAAATCCCGACCAGAGAATCAGGACTGGAGTGCAAGAAGTAGGTCACTTCACTGGAGAGTGACTGGACGAGCTTAGTTGTCGTTTAGTCCTCTTGCCGAAAAGTGAGCGGATTAGGCTCAGTAAGGGTCCAGAGTGACCATGGATTTGATTGTTGTCCCCAAACGGATATGGATTTGATTAACCATCCAAAGAGACCATGGATTTGATTATCCATTTCGAACGGCCATGGATTTGATTAATCGTTTGGAAATACTATGATTTGATTATCAGCCTTGAATGGCAACGATTAAATTAACAATCCAAAGAGATCATAGATTTAAATACCGGTCCTAAACGAGCATAGATTTGATTAAAGATTTGGAGAAATTGTTCGCTCAACTTAAACATTAAACAATCCAGAGAGATCGTACATTAAACTGAATATGAAACGATCCAAAGAGATCAAAAATCAAAACATATATTGATTTTGGTAAAAGGGTTTTGAACACCTTTTAATTAGTATAGAATTGGTAAATCTCGAGGAACACGGGATGATTTTCATATGTGATGTAATGACTCTAGATGAAATTGGAATTGTGATGACGTATAAACAACACTTAGGCAGAGTCTAGAGTCTTAGGCTATGATAGATTTAGCATGACCCATAATTGATAAGCGAATCCAAAGGAATTGAACAATTCACCAATATTGAAATAGCCAAAGAGCTCAACTATCAAAGATTGACATCACGTTTGTTCTTGAGCAAAGCACGTCTTCCATTCGCAAGGCCTGCTTTAGGGGAAAAGTGTTATCCTGCTTTTTGACTAGGCAGTATATGAACAAACTCAACGAGCTAAACTTCAAAGTTATTATGCAAAGATGCCTAGAGAGTTGTTCACGAAACCCAAAACTCACATGCAAATGGAACCAAGGAGAAAATAGCAAGCAATCCGAAGTGAACAAAAGATGGGATCCACTCAAGTGGTGGGCTGGTATCGACCCACCATCATTGATTGATACCGACCTATGTCGTCCCTACTATGGACTCCATCTTCTGCCTGCCCACCCTACTTAATGCTAGGAATTCATTTCAAGTGTTGTTTAGTTGTTCCAACGCAATTCTTTATTGATCACCACAAACTCTTGAATCTGCAACTTTGAACTTCTATAACTCCATCATTTGGACTTTGAAATAAGCTAATATTGGTGCAAATAGCTATGGAAACACGAAGCTAACCACAAGACAAGCCGAAGCAAAGAGTTCAAGATGACCAAATTGGCCATCTTACGAGTCGGTACCGACCTGTGCTCTTGGAGTCATACCGATCCATGAATATTGATGAGGTTCTATCCTTCTATTTTGGAGAACTGATCTATAGCAAGGAAAACAATGAGGAGATCTTCCAGACGAGATTTTAGGCTCTCTACCTCTATAAATAAACGGGTTGGGCTCATTTTCTAGGATCCCTTTTGGCTCTGGCTCTCTTTTTTTATTTATTTTAATCTCTATCGGAGTTATATCGACCCATAATGGAGTTGTACCAGCCCGTAAGAATTCCTGCCTATAAGAATAATAAAAGAAAATATTAAGTGGATGTAGGTCAGAGTACGTCGGATCACTATAAAACTCTATGTGTACTTTCTTACTCGTTTTTTATTTATTTTCTTCACTTTTTATTCTTTGCTCAATCTATTAGGTGTTTGTGCCTTTTTTATTCAAACACCATAGATTGCTGCCCCTATCTAAATTAGAAGTAGATTGTAGTCAGAAAATGTCTGATGAAGGGATGGATAGTGAATTGTAAGCCAAAGGGTATGGGATTGGGAGTTATGGAATGCATGGTCCAACTTACTATAAGTTCTAATTCCAAATCTAATTTTGTTATTCTATGGATGAAAGGGACTTGATGTGTCATTGACAGTAGATTACCATTTGCAGTAACTTGGTTGAGGGGGGGCAATTTCTTTATAGTAGGGTTTTGAGCCAATCTTATGATCAGGTTAAATCATGCACTTGAATCACGAATACATATCTGGACTATGTTATCTTTGAGGTAACGCAAATTATAGAGGAGGTGTAGCGCTTGCTAAAGGTGATTATGTGTACAGATGTTCCATAACCCACCATAGCCACATTGCGAGTATCTTGAAAACGAACTCCAAGAATACATAAAAGATAATGGATTATATATCATGTCACTTGTCCTTATACTTCTTAACATAGTGGTCCCTTTAGCACATTAATGTTTCAAAATGGAGAAATCAAACTCTATTGGACATGGTTTGATGTATGGTGAGTGGGGTTGAGTTGTCGCTTTTGTTTAAGGGATGTGAGCTTGAAAGTGCAGTGTGTATGTTATTCCATCTAAATCAGTGCACCTAACACCATATGAGTTATGGAATAGTAAGAAACTCACTTTATCTATGTTAAGGTGTGGGATTGCCCTACCTATGTTACAAATGTAATCCCTAGTAAACTTGAGGTAAGATCCATTACATGTAACTTTATAGGGTATCCTAGAGATCCCATGGACATTTTACCATGCTGAGGAACAAAAGGTATTTGTTTCATGACATATGATCTTCTTAGAGAAGCAATTTCTCACCAAAGATATTAATGATAGTAATTTAGAAATGGATGAAATTTGATATATTAACATGGGAATAGATCGTGTTACTAAAACCAATTCAATTCACCCCCAATAGATGCATCTAGTTTGAAGGTCTAATAGAGATTTTTGTGCACTGGAGAGATACTGCTATATTCTTTTGGATGGAAAGACTAAGGATTTTATCATTCATAATGACAACCCCCTCTGATACTGATAGGCCTTGAAAAGTAAATACTACACTCTTAGCTCGGAGCTATGAAATTGAATAACGATTCCATGTACCCAAACAAAGTGTGGACATTAAAAAATTACTTGAAGGGGATAAACCCATTAGCTAAAGAAGGATCTTCAAGAGGAAGATCCATTCAAGTGGAAAGTCAAGAATTATATAGCTTTACAATTGGCAAAAGGATTCCATCAAATTTAAGGGCTAGTTATGATAAATTTTTACGGTAATTACTTTGCTCAACTCTATTTGGATTATACTTACTTTACCTAATTACTATGACTATGATGTGTGTGTGTGTGTGTGTGTGTGTATCTGTGTGTGTGTGTCAAATGGGCATTAGCATAGCTTTTCTAAACGGTGATTTAAAAAAAAACTATTTATATGAAAAATATAGTGGGTTTCGAGAACAATAACAATGCTTGTAGACTCGTAAGATTGGTCTACGGTATTAAACAAGCTATAGAAGTTAGAATAAATGTTTAGATAGGTCATTAAATAGTTTGGTTTCTATCAAAACATAGAGGAAGAAAGCATCTACAAGACGGGAGAAAATGGGATATAAATTTCATAGTATTATATGTGGATGACCCATTACTGATTACTGATAATGTAACGCTATTGCGATCAGTTAAAGCAGTTTGTGTAAATAATTTACGATGAAGGGATCGACCAAGACATCCTTTATACTAGGCATTTAAAAATATGGAGATCTAAAATGACGTTGGCATTTTCCTAGTCCATGTATGCAACGATTCAGAATTTCGAACACTTCGTATTTAAATATCTGAATTATCTAAATATTAAATCTTAGACGTAATTTGATTAAATTGATTTTGTAACCTTGGTAACCCTTTTTAATCAATAACTAACAATGAGAAAAATGTTTATAAAAATAAACACTTTAAAGAAATATCAATAATGTGATCGATGTAAAGGACTAGGGAATCTTTGAGGAGCTTTCTGACATGATTCAATGCAGCAGCAGCATCGGTGGATCGAGCAGATCCATCCATGGTTTTGATGGCAGCTGTATCTGGCATTACTGACGGCATGTAATTCAAGAATTCAATGACAAGAAATCCCCCCTATAGATCTAGGAGAATTTTATCATGAGGCTGAAGGATTTTTACGATTAGAGGATGTAAATGTTGAAAGAGAGGAGGGAGAAGGAATCGATGTTTATGCAGTCAAGGGTGAAAATCCTCCTGAAAAACGCACAGGAACTAGTAAAGGGAACGAAAGGTTGAGGATAACGATAATGGATCAACATGACCACGAAAGGAACCAAGATTCACCTCATATACAAAGCCGAATGAGACTTTGGAATGGATCTACCAGGACACCAAGGGACAGGTTCCTTATCGAAATCCAATGAGGAGAGATCCGACCAATGAAAGAAGGTCAGTTGCTTATTCCATGAGCTGAATGGTCATAGCACAAACGACTGCAGACTCTTGAAAGATCGTTCAAAATCATATGCCATTTGAGGTAATATGGTGACCGTCCGCGGTCGGGTACCGTTCGAGGCGAATTGAAAGGTCACAGTTCGCCTCGAACGACTACAGACTCTTGAAAGATGAAGTTGAAAGTCGAATCCATCATCGAGCCTCGGTTCGATTCGATCTAGATTGTATCCATCGCAAAGCCTTGGTTCGTATCGATCGCGTTCGAATCCATCTTTAGTTCGTATCAAAAGACCATTGCCCATTTCGTATTGATTGGTCTTTCTCTGGTTCGTACCGATAAGGCAAAATCCACATCTCCTACCTCGTATCCATCGATGGCGACACGAATGCATATTTCGTATCGATTGGGCTCTAGACATGTTTCGTATCGATCGACCACGAATCGATACGAAATCAATGTTTCCCATCGATAAAAATACACTTCAACCTATCGAGGCGAACGAAACCCTACGACCAATACATGCCGTGCATTTGGATTGATACGAACAAGGTCATTTCCATCGATACGAATGGTACAACTCTAATCGATTCGAACCTGACATCAACCTTCGATACGAATGAGGAGAAATCATTGGGAACAACTCGGTTAACTCGGCGCCGAAAGTGGATTGATCCATAAATCACGCGCCACGTCATCACCTGGACATGTGCGTTGATCGATTTGAATAGATCGACACGAAATTATCAATTCGAGCACGATAGCCTATGCAAAACCCAAGTTTGCATCGATCATATCTCCTAATCCACAAGTCCAAATGCTATGAAATTTTCCTAGAAGCTTGCGTACATGCTAAAGAAGGTTCGTGCCAAGTTTCGACTCTATTGGACGAAATCTTGATCGATATGAATTACGTTCGTATTGATCACGGATCAAGCCGAAACTTCATGGGATCGATCGCATAGGCCCACTCACGTGCCAAAAGTAGTCTCCCGAGATCTGAGCAAGATATTAGCCTCCTACGCCTATAAATAGGGCCCTAGGGCCTATAGAAACTGGATCTTCTTGGCTCTCGAAAGTCCAGACTCTGCTGAAATCAACTTTGTACTCAATTGCTGTTGTTGTACTCGAATTCAGAACTGTAACTCGCTATTATTCACTGTAACCCATTGCAATCATCAAGAGAATATCAATAATGTCATCAAACTTCAGTGGACGTAGGCCAGATTGCCGAACAACTATAAATCCTGTGTTCTTACTGTTTTCTTTTGAATTCTCTGAATGTTCTTCATTTTTGATTCTCTACATATTTGTTATCTGAGATCTGTGATCGTGGACTGGTGCTTTCATTAGCAATTGGGTGTTTGTGACTAATTTTGACGCAAACAGCTGCATTAGGCAGAACATGAACTTGTGTACGTTTATTCGATTTGCTCGGGTGGAACTTGTAATGCGGGTTGTGTTTATTTAGGTCTTAGGTAGATTTGCAGCCTTGTTTTTGTTTAGGCTAATGTGTTGTATTGTAATTTGTAATTTAGGTTAAAAGCAATAAAAGATACCCATTTTCAATATATATATATATATATATGCATGTGTGTGTGTGTTTATGTGTGTGTGCATGTATGTATAAATTTGGAAAGTAAGTTAAATATTTTTAAAAAGGATAAGTGGTTTTGGTTATAACACTTAATTGTAATTAATTGTTCTGAAAAGTTACTAAAAAATACATTGCTTTGTTAAGTAAGTGTAGGTATAGTTAAACCTTTAAAACGAATAGTTCAAAGATAATGACAAGTATAAAATGGTTTTGGTTTATAGTAACAATGTTTTAATAACATTTTTTTTTAACGAATATGCTCTTAAAAATGTGAAATCCTTTTAAGAGATTTGTGAATATTCTTGTACCTTTGGGATAAGAACATAAATACGTTTCTAAGAATGTAAAGAGTAGAAATGAATAGTGAAACAGTAGTATACATGTATGTATCTTTCGTAATGGTATTTTAAATATATACATACATAAGTAATTACAATTAAGTTTTAATTATTAAAAGAATTAATTAAATAAAAAGGGGATTAGAAGTTACTTATATGAAAGTATCATGCTTTGTGTTTTATTCATTTACGGAAAGTATTTAATCATATACTTAACACTAAAAGCCGATAATGTAGATGACTTGTTCTATCTATGAGAGTTAAGAAGGAGGTATCTAGGTATTTGGATGTAACCAGTGCTCTAACCTACCTATCTTCACTCTTGACCGAGGGATAGCATAAATTGAGAAGGTAGGAAACGATGACATGTGTATGAGACCTTATTTACATGTGCGATCGTTTTTATTTCTATCGAACTTAACCAAAATAACTAAGGAAGTATATAAAAGTTTCACTTCTGCATATGGTTTGAGATCCTTCGGAAGGACTCGTTAGTATGAAATGTCTCTTGCTTTAAGAACGAGATATATGAGAACCTCAGGGAGGACATCTTTATATCGTCCCTTACTTCTAACAGAACCGGAATTGAGTTAATCGAAAATTCATCGATTTAGTTTTGAAAATTCCGGGATTAGATAAGTATGTATATGTATTACTTACTGAAAACTACTTCAAGGCCGACATACAAGTTCTATGTTTTAGAAGCATTTATGGGAAGGAATGTTATAGAGTTGTACTATCTATCCTAAGGTTAAGTCCCAGGGAGAGGTCATCTTTAACATTTCATACAAATGCTGTAGTGTTGAATTTTCTGTCCTAAGATTAAGTTCAAGGGAGAGGTCAGTGTTACCATTCATTGGAGGTCTTATGCTGGAATCCATGGAGAGATTCGTGAATTGTTCTAGTGATGTAAACTCGTGTGTTGAGATACTGATTGTTACTTCACCACTAGAAATGACAGAAGATGGAGTAGGTTGCACAATCAGAGGTTTGGATAATCTAAGGTATATCAACATTGTATCTAGAAAGGCTTATTGATGTCGCTAGCAGTTGATGATATTTGGAATCACATGTTCGGGCATGGGCTAGTTGTACTTATCTTATGTGATATTTTATCTAGAGATGTATGATTCTTAGAAGGTAGTTTTTGATCCTTGTCATGGAGGCCAGTGTAACAGTCTGAGAATCAACCACGTCTAATTTGACAATTAATTTAATTTTGGAATTAAATTATGAATAAATTAGAAATTTCCAGAATAAATCAAAGATTTTGGATTACAAAATAGAAATTTGATTTGAAATATAAGAATAAGTATTTTATAAACAAATTGAATTTAAAAAAATGTATTATAAATAAATTAGAATTTAAAAGCTTTAAAAAGTTAATAATAGTTTGTTTTCTAAAATTTTAAATATATTTGGAAGACGTATTAATTTTCAAAGAATTAATGTACTAATTTTCAAAATATTTTTGTTAAGATTTAATCCTCCTATATATATACATATATGAATAAAAGTGATCATTTGTTAATATGTAATCAAAATTTTTAAATCAATCTTTTCCTTTTTAAAAGTTGTACAAAAATAAATGATAAGAAATGCATGAATGTAGAATGTATAAAAATATATATATGTATGTAAATATAGTGAGATAATTTAAAGGTTGTAATGTGAAAAATAATTGGGATAGAATTTTATTTGTGTAAATATAAATATTAAAGAAAACATAAACATTTTTAATAAGACATATGTTACATATGAAAATATATTTACATGAAGGATTAAAATAAAGTTTACAAAACAATTAGAATAAAGGGTATAAACAATTTTTACTACATGTAACAAGTGCAAAACATGCAAAGGAATAATGGTACAAGTGTTAGTCAAGTGGACAAATGGCAAAAGATTTATTTTCTTTTGAATTGAAATTTGTAAGCATAGAAAAATAAAGTGATATAACCAGGCCATTCAACTTCTCAAACCTGAAAAGAAGAAAACAAGATTCATCTTCCACTTAAAAAAAATTCAAAATCCTTCCTCTTCAAAAATATGAAACCAGAACAAACTTAAATTTCAAACTTGAGGAACAGATTTGGCAAACCAAAACAAAAAAAGCTTTAGTTCAATTCTGAAGTAAAGATCAAAGTCTGTAAGTTTAAAGAAATCAAACTGGAAATCATCCCAAAGCATTTCAAAATTGGAATCAACATAAGGAGTCAGGTTCTCAGATTCAAAAGCAAAGGAAACTCAAGATCAAGAAGGTTAAGGAAAAATCAAAAGAAAAAACAGGAATAAGCAAAGCATAAAAACAACCACTGTTCTTCTCTGTTTAAAGTTTCAGGTGAGCAAACTCTCTTTAAAAACCCAATCTTCTATCTTGATTGTGCTCAGTGATGATGAATGAGATGAATAAAGTTGTAACTTGTTTGTATGTATACATATGTATACATACAAACAAGTTACAACTTTATTCATCTCATTATACATATGTGTATAGATTTGATGATGAATGTCTGTATGTAGGTATGTATATACCTTTGTTAAAATCTACAGGCTCTAAATAACTTCAAAAATAAATTACCATTCCTCTGATTCTTGTTAGGTCTAAGGATCTAAACAAAATATACTTGTATAATCAAGATTCAAGTAGAAAAAATATTTTTAAGTTAAATAAGTTAAATTATTTTCTGGAATTTAGAAAATACAGTGGGTTTTTAAGATTATCAAAATTTTGAATACCTTAATTTTAAAATCTGATTATACAACAAAGTTTGTATCACGAAATGATGATTTTTGATATGAGTTTCATGATTTTAAAGCAAGTAGGTATAGTGAAATCTCAAGATGACTGGAAAACGTCTTTCTGTCATTTATCGTCGATCGAGGTCGAACTGGGGCTTGGGATTTATGTCAGAGGTAGCTCGTAGAATGAGGATGATGGGAAAAATACTAACTGTGTTTATCAATGATCATGGTGGAGGAACGGCGACGTTATAGGGTTTAAGTCGTATGTTTCGGTCGAGGTTGAAAACGTGATGGCCGCGACGTCATCGAGACGTTTAAGGAGATCGCACCTAGGGGGCGGGATCGTCGTTGTATGGCGAAGCTTGGATTGCAGGGCGAGTTGACCGAAGGTCGGAATCGCAGTGGCGAGTGGGTTTTGTGGAGCTGGGTTTGGTTACAGATGGTACTGGAATGCTCAATTTTAATTTACATCACGATTGATGAATCTAAGTGGTTGTGTGCGTCGAAGTGACGATCGTCGACTTGCCGAGTATCGCTATGGTAACCGGAGATGATCGACACGATCGTGTACGTGCACGCGCGTATCAATGTATCTGGCGGTTTCGATTGGGAATGAAGATGAAGGAAGACTCGGGTCATAGCTCGAAGAGGAGCATGATTTTCTCGAAGCAGCAGTAACGAGAGGGAAACCCGAAGCAATACTCGGGAAGATTTTGAAAATACTCGGGTCATTTGATTTGGGGCCGAGACAGTTTCAAATTTTAAAAGAAAAATCAAGTTTACTTTGAAACAATTTTGTTAAAACAGATTTTTTTTTGTAAGTAATAAATGTTAACCCAGTTTTAAATTAGTTAAGGAAGTTTTTAAACAAATTGTTCAAAATTACCAAGTTTAAAATGATTTAAAATAAACATAACCTTTATTTTAAAAGTTATTTTAACTTAATTAAAGGTTAGCTGATTAATATAAAGGATGTTTTAAAATTGTTAACTAACTTTTCAAGGTTAAGTTAAATTTTACTTGTTAAAGAAAATTTATTACGTGGAGTAAATTACTTAATGAAAGTAATTAAAGTAAATTAATTAATAATTCAAGTTAATTAATCAAGTGATTAATGATTGATTAATTAAAAATAATTACTTAAATGGAAGTAATTAGGAATGGGTAATTAATGATTAAAGATTTATTTACCTAGTAATTAAGGGTTAATTACTTTTAAAGAATAATTAATTAATGTGGTTAATTAATTAAGGTAATTAAATTAAGAATAATTAATTAAAGGTTAATTAATTAAAGTGATTAAGAAATAATTATTAATTAAGGAGTAATTAATTATTGTAATTAGTTAAGAATAATTCATTAAGGATTAATTATTAATTAAAGGGTAATTAATGATGAATCAAAGAATAATTAATTAAATGTTTGTAATTAATTAATTATTAATTAACCTTGACTAGGAATTATCCATAGGCAAATGATCCAGGTTTGGATTAATCAGATATCTTAATTGGTTTCACTTATGGATGACTATATTCTATTGAATGCTGTGAATTGTTTGACATCCTCTACTATCTGATGCTTTGTAATGTAAATTGTTTTAATTCAAGCTGTGATGAATGTAATTTGTTTATTTATAATGCATTTATATCATCTATTTGTGATTCTGTGTATATAGATAAGCGTTATAGGATTATACTGCTTATCGATATTGTTGTGATTATACCTGTAATGACTGATGATGTTGCACTATTGTGTTAAACCCCTGGACTACACTATACACACACAAATATGGATTGCACGTGGAAATTGATTGAGTCACAGCTTTTAAAATAGTTTTAAAAATTGAATTTTAAATCCAAATGGTTTTGGAAATGGATTGGGTTTTAGTGAAAAACTTTTGAAAAAGTGTTTCTAAAGATAAAAGTTATTTTTGAATAACTTAATAAAGTTTTGAAATTTAATAATTTGATTTAAATTTGAATTCAAAAAAATTGAAATTGAATTCTATGTTGGGAATTTATGATGTAAAAAGGGCATACATGTTTATTTGGGTTTTAAACCATTTTAGAAGTGTTGTTTTGGGAATTTGAATTAACCCAAAGATTTTAACTTGTACAAATGGAATCAGATTTTTTTGAAATAAAAACTGTTTGTTTTCAAATGATAAAAGCTTTCATATAAGAAATGAATTTCCAATTTGTATTAAAGGAATATCAAGTTGAATTGAAAATGGTTTTTCAAGTTATGAATGAATATTTGGAAACGGGTTTTGAAAGTTATAAGTTAAATCTTTGATTTAAAGATTAAATGAATTAATCCAGTTGAAATGGAAATTGTTTTGAAATCCGTGAATGGATCTTTGTGAAACTGGGTAAAATTGTGGAATGAATCTTTTTGTTTAAAGATTTGAAATGGTAATTTGTTTAAACCATTTGAAAGAAAAACTTTGGATCTTTAAGTTGTGACTTAACTGAAATCCCATATCCATATGTTTTTAAATATTGCACTCATTATTCGGTTTAGCCGGGAGAGGACCTTGTGTCATATTGCCCATTCCGAATAATGATACGTCGTTATGGATAGCATTAGAAGACCGATGGTAAAGACCAGGTATTTGCGAGAACGATAGGATGACCTATCGATTGTCTCTGCATTGAGTACCTACGGTATAGAGATTCCCTAAGTGATGGGAAGTCCGATCGGGATTGTGAATACCCGGATTTGCAAGGGCTTCTTCGAAAGTGCCTTCGGTTCTGTTCGAACCCGGAACAGACTTGTATGGATGTGTGTCTAACATTACACTTTGAGATGTAAAACCGATTTCTATCAAATACATTTCTGTTTGGTGGCGGAGATTTATTCTCTTAGCTTAACACCCTTCTCTGAGATGTACGAGCTCATAGGTTATGTAGTTGATGGTTACTAGTGATACATTCCTAATTTGGTAATGTGGCATACGAAGTGCTGCTGATCATTTGTTGATCAAAGCATGGCTTTGTGGAAAAGCGTAGCTTTGTGGACGAGACCTCGTCGAGCCTCATAAACCGGTAATGGTCGAAACAGGAAAGATGCGGCAAGGTTTCAGGGGTAGCTCCCTTAGGGTATGTCCATTCCTTCTGGAAAAGGGTGGTATCAGGTATGGGGTCCTGATATTTAACCTATGTGGTTATTGAAAATACTTTTCCTTATGGTTGTTGGTGTACAGGATCTTCGGATAAAGGTCGTAAACGACCGGGGGTGGCATATCTTAGGTTTTACTTCCCGGGAAGGGGGTAACCGGCCTTGTGTTGGTAGAGAGCCGGATAGGTTCTCGGGGCGTCCCTCCAGAGGTGTTCCCATGTAGCAATAGGAAGTTCCTTAGCCTGAACATTTGTTGGAAATTCAATCATCCAATACGAGCCTTTTACGATTGTAGTTGTATTACCTGCCACCTCAGGTGGTAGCTATAGTAGGCATAGTATAATGGTACCTATGCTGGCTAAGACTAATATTATACTTTTGAAATGTTTTCTACTATGGACTAATAATAATATCAAAAAGTATTTTGCATAGTAAACATGTTTGGCTATCATAAGGAGAAATCTTCCCCAAGTGTGTGATTGCATGGTGTGTGTGCCGGGAGGCCTTATGGTAGGTTCATTTTCCAAAAAGCATTACGGATTTCAAATTTAAATTCTTTTGTTTGTTTTAAAGACCAAATGTTTTTGTTTGCTCACACCAGTCCCACGACTGACTTGGAGTTTATTGTTCCGTTCCTAAACTCTGGGTGCCAACAATTTTTCACACGAGCAGTCTAGAGTTTGGTTTTTCAGATAGTCAGATAGTAGATATTGATTTGGTAGCCTTCAGCTTTCTATTTGGTATTCTTTAGAGTCTTTGGAGTGCATGGGCTGACCTTTCTTAGCGTTGTGCAATCTTGATGGAGATTCGAGCTTGGAGTTTAGAGCTTTGGCTTTGGAGCTTTGGTTAGGAGTTGCAGTATTGGATTCTGTTAAGAATCATCTCCTATTGTGTCGTGTTCCGCTGTTTTTGTGTTGCATATATTCTCTGATGTTGATGATTATCATTGTATCAAATTGATGTATCAGATATTGTATTCATGTTGTATCAATGATATCATCTTTTGTTTCCGCTATGTTATTTATCATCTAATGTTGTTGCAAGCTCTGGCGATACATATTCGATGTTGTTTGTCGGACATCGAGTTCAGGTCGTCACAGCCAGCCTCGTTGTCCTGAGGAAATCTCCATGAAAGTTTATATATGAAGTACCTTAGAAATTTTAGTTTTACTTCTATTGTTGTTGTGTTATGAGATGCAAGTAGCAAGGCTACTTTTCTTGATTTATATTCTATACCCTAGACATTATCTATTATATCGCCTTACTTTCCTATTAGATGGTTTTGGTTCTTTTGAGGGGCAAACTATTACACTGATTTGAATGGTGTTAAAAGATACCATTATATGGTGCATTATATTTCATGATTTTCTTAAACTAGATTTATATTTGACACGTGGTTTTATATTTTCCTTAATTCCTCGAGTGGTCTTTCGGGCAATTTGAGAAATGTAGGTTCTAGTTAGATAATCTTCGTAGCTTAATGAGATGAGTTGGATGTTTCACCTATCGTAGTCTTCTTATTTCCACTACACTACTAGTTGTGTATATCAGCATTTGTAATGATGGAATATTATAATTGCCCAGGTTGATGATAGTATTTAGGATTGTAACTCTAAAATGTAATGTATCCTAGGGTAGCATTTGTCACGTCTTTTGATATTATATATTATCGTTCCTTTGTGAGATTCAGATTTTTTATTCTCTTCTTTCTTGTTCTTTTTTGCTTTTTATTTTAACTTAACAATTTATCTTATCAGCACTTGGGTGTTTAACATATGAATATCATTGATGTATTACAGTCAGCATTTGGGGTTCAAAAAGGCGGGTTGTTTCAATGTACATGGATGTTATACTAATAAGATTTAGTACAAAAAATTTCAATGAGGAAATATTCAAGTACATCATGGATTTTCTCTTTAAAGAAAGGACTGCTGATCCATGAATGATGAATGCCTACACATGAGAAGAATTCCCTATGCATTTTTTTTAGGTATGCATGAGACCAGATGTTTCTTATGCACTTGGTATAATAATCAGATATCGGCCAAATCTAAGGGAAAACCATTGGACTATTGTAATGAATATCCTTAGGTACTTACAAAATACTAGAGATTTGTTTCTAGTATATGAAAATAAACTCCTTATGAAGGGGTACACGGATTTGATCTTAAAGAGTGTCATCAATGATATCAAGTCACCTTTAGGGTATATATTCGTTTTTACCGGATGTGCGATGTAACGACTCGTAAATTTATCACTTTAATTATTTTTTTTAAATATTCAAATATAAGATTTTTTAAGTAAATTATAATGTTTTTAACAATAATTAACGATGGTAAACTTATTTTAAAATTATATTTACAAATATAGATATTTGGGATTTCCGTCAGAAAAACGACTAAAGTCGATTTTCTGTAAAATTGAGATTTTCTCAATATTAGATGATACGAAATTAGATACATATACTTATTTCTTCATTTAAGAAAGAATATGTAATAAAATTATTTATTTTATTTTTGGAAATAAAATGCCCTTATGACATCATCAAGGATGTCATCACTTTTATATATATTGTGGAATTTTAATTTAAGTTTAAATATTCAAATAATTGTTTCAAAATGATAATAATTCATTTTAACAAGTTATATAGAAATAATAAACCATTTATGATAGTTTTATAAAGATATGTACTTGTTTTAAAAATATAAGGGAACTCATAACGCTTTGGCACCACAACAACACTTTTTTAAACACTTGTTCAATATTGGTTTATATAGTCTTATAATTCAAATGTGACTATTTTAAATAATTTATAATGATAAGAAATTGGTTTTCAAATTTTATTTACATTTGCATGTAATTTAATGTAACGACCCATAAATTTTAATAAATGTTTTATTTATTTAATTTAGATAATTTTGTTATTTAAAATATAAATTTTGGTGTGGATTAGAATTCCACACATGAATTAATAGAATATTTTTCGAAAACGTGAATTTTGCCAACATGGTCAAACTTGGACTTTTAAATTCAAAAATTTAAAAGTTTAAAAAAATTGAATTTTTTCTTTTATTTTGAAATTAAATAAAATTTTAAGAATACTGCTTTTCGTTTCGTTGAAATCTGATTTATAATGTGAAAGTTATGCCTTTTTAACTATTGTGTGTAATTTGCCGTATTTAACAAAATTGTTTGCTTTAAATTATATAAGTAACATTTCATTTGGTCATGTAATGTTCTAATTTATGTTTTCATGGGTAAAATAACTTGTTTTGTATATATTTTGGTTTTAAAACATTTTTAAAAGTGTAATTGACATCTTCCAGTGTCAGTTGTATTTTGTTTATAATTTCTAATTTCCAACTTCAATTAATTTAAGAAATTATTTGTTTATTTTTATATTTTTTTCTTAAGAACTTATTTTATTCTCATTCTCACTTTATTTTGTTTCTCAAAGATTTATTTTAAACCATTTTTAAGAAGAGTGGTAATTTCCCAAAGTTAAGTGAATTATGTTTGCAATTTTCTTAAGATGGTTTCAATAAATTAAGCTATTTTCTTTATTTATCTTTCTATTTTCCTGAAATATAATTATTTATTTTCTTTTTCACTTTATTTCAGTTTGTTTTATTTTATTCGCTGATTTTTATTTGTTTTAAAGTGTAGTAGAAATTTTTTCTAATCTTTTATAGTAACTGAATATATTCGTAACAACATTTTATTTCATTTTTTGTTCTTTTAAAAAAAATGGATTGTATACCTCTTAAAATTCAGTAATTAATATTTTACTTATATACATCCATTTAAGTAATAAATTTCTTAGTAAATGGTAAATGAATAAAAAGGATGTAAGCAAATCTTTATTTTTATTTTAAAAGTTATAGTGTATAAATAATCTATTTAATTACACCTTTAATTTGTACGTTTAAAGTGTATGCTCATATCCGTTTGGCTGATTTATTTGACGCTATAAAAGTACGTTGTTTTCTTTTTCATATTTACTTAATGAATAAGTAACGACTAAAATTGAAATAAGCACACGCTCATTCTTTCCTTAACTTTGCTATTTGAAAAATAAATTTCAAATTTAGTAATAAATAGTGTATTAATAAGCTGTAAATTTTGAATTTAAATGGCGCGTTAATTGATGGAATATTTTAATGTATATTTGCTACATAAGAAAATGTGTAAATTTAAATGTGTTACTTTTATTTAAATGTGGGCGTATGGTTGATTTGATTAATGGGTCTATAGTGCGCATTCTTAATAAAATTTATTACCTTAACTAAATAAATAAATTTATCAGTAGCCTTGCAATTCCAAGTGGGAAAGAAATGATTTCCCCAGCCGTTCAATTTCTTTTAAATCTAGTTTCGATAAGTTACCTGTAAATTTCTACGCTTCCCTTTTTCCTCATTTTTATAATAGGAATAAAAATTCGCGTAGCAATTTCAAGAAAATTTTATTTCTCTTTAGACGTTCAAAATCCGTTTCAAGATTGTTTGAAATTCACGTGTATAAGTGTCTTTTCTTTTCCATTTACTCCTTTGCAATTAATAGGAACAAAATCTTTGATTTTTCCTTACCATTCAAACGAAATTCTTTTATTTCCTTAATGTTCCTATACCATTAATTATTGCGTTTCTTTATTTAATCTATCCAACGCAATTATCATCCTATAAACGCAAACATCACGCGTAAATTCCTCCTTACAGTTTCAAAGTGAATTATTTCCTGCCGTTTCTCCAAGCAATCAATACTGGTTTTCATTTAAATATTTCTTGCGTTTTAATCAATGCATTTACTTCCTAATATATTTTAAACGTGTACAAAATGTTTGCCAAAGATTTCTTACAGTTTGCTTTTGCTAAATTCACGCAATCAATACCACTGTAATATTCGCTCAAATCTTTCTAGCCATTTTGTTTCCTCAATCAACGCGTGGTCCCACTTTATCATTATTTGTTGCGTTTTAATGCAATTACTTCTGTGTAAATTTTAAAACCTTCTTTCCCTGATTGAATACTAAACACGTTCAAAATAAAATTGTTTCATTTTATTTAAAACCCATTGACTTTCAATAACGTTCAAATTTCATGTTTGCTGCCGTTCAAAATTCACTTATTGCATTTTTCATTCGCCTATAACTTCCCATTTACCTCTTGTGTGTATATGGAATAAAATTTTCCGATTGCTTCAGATGTTTCAAAAGAAAAAAAAATCAATTACTCCATTAATTATAAAACGCATCTTCCCTGAAATGCAAACACGTTCAAATTTCATTTCTTTCTTGCCTTAAAATTTCGCATGACCTGATTTACGCATTCCCAGTTTATCTTTTTCTTGCGTTTTGATCAACGCAAGTTTTTAATTATAAAGCATGTTCAAATTTTAATTATTTCTTACCGTTCCTATTATCAATCAACGCAACTCATTCTATAAATTTCAAACCCAAGTATCAAACATTTGCATCTCATTGTGGTCTTCTTCCTTCTTGCGCGAGCTACATAAGGTAAATGGCTGCCAATGTTTTGCCAATGTTTTCTCTTCCTCTTATTTTTCTTTTTCTTTAGTTTTCTTTACTTCCATCTGTTTATTCCACACCATGCTCAACCTCTCCACCACCCCCTTCTGACCTTGCCTCGCCACGATGCAGTGATGGCCAAGCCATGCAAGTGGCCATGTCACTTAATATATATATATATATATATATATATATATAAGTATTTTTGTTCGTGCACCACTTCTGCCACATATTGCTCTGACAAATGTTAGAAAAGAAAAGAAAAAAAATATATAATAAATAAATAAAATAAGTGCATGCGCATCTGTACAAAATGATAGCACAGCCTTTATGTCCAAAATATTCCACTACTTGAACACTTGCGTGTCCAGAATCTGGTCAGTGCCGAGCATGTGTGGTGTAGTTGGAGTTATGTAGTGAAGTGGTCGAGCAATTTTGTCAAGTCATCCTTTTATCTTAAATCTCGTTCCAATTTTGATTTATTTAAAAAAATTCCATGATCGAAATTGGATTCGCGTACTTAGTTTTATTTATTTATCTCGTTTCAAGATTTGAATCAGATGGTCTCATCTTCCAATATTTGATCGTGCCTTCTGTACGCTGTTTCCGGTGTGGTTATCGTAGTTTTGAATCTAATCTTCAGCAGCATAGAGGTGAGTATTCTCACCAGACAAAGGTACTTATAGATCTGTAAATTAATAACAAGTGTAATTGTAGAATATTTATATTTTATTTTTCTTGCCTGCGATATAAATTTATGATGTTAAAAACCCTATTATTAATTTGACACATCATCAGTCATATTTTATATTGTTATATTTAAGTTGTTATACTATTTATTTATTTGCTGTTTATCACTGCAAGTTCCTGTAGAGTTAAATCGTTACAGTCTGAAATGATAGGCCTGAACGATATTTATTTATTTATTTAGTTATTTATTTAACTTGGGATTGCGGGTTTGAAATGATATAACCCGGATTTTTCTTTGTAAATTAAGGATTGAAACGATATATTATCCGTACCACTTGACCTAGGTAGAAAACATTATACAGACCCATGGTTATATATATATGTATATATATACATATATTTCTAGAAAAATTTAAGTAATTTAAATTGGTATAGTATTATTTTGATTTAAATTGAATAAAAATGATTTTTAGTGATTTATACAAGTTATGTATATAAAAATAAATAAATGGGTAAGTTGGAATGTGGAATATAAATTTGTTTTGGAAATTGATTTTGTAAAGGAATGAAATTCAAGTTAAGTAAATAAAGTATAATAAATTTGATGTAATTGAATTTAAATGGATAAATAAGGTGTTATTTAATATTTTTTTATAAATTAAATAGCTAATAAAATAAATGCATAAAACAAAATTTTGAATATAACTAAACATAAGAGAAGTGGAGTTTAGTTTAAGAAAATGGGTAAGTTAAGGAATAAATTGAAAAATAGTTATATTTTGGAATAATAAATCAAATTTAATTATTAAGTAAATTTTGAATGCGAAGAAAAGACAATTTGATTTGACTTTAATAACCGAAGCCTTAAGAAGTTGATATTTATGTGTCAAATTTACCTTATATAAATCATAAATTTTGAGAAATTTAAATGACTATTTTAAAAGTGGAAATAAGATTTTATAAGTTAAATTGGTTAAATTTAAGTTTAATTATTGATAAATTTATATTAAAGTCAAAAATTTAATTTACTTAAATACTGTTGTAAGGGATATTACCGCACTTTGTAAGTGCCGTAGTTGATGCAAATGAACTAAAAGCTAAAATTAAATAAAGGCTACTGCAGTACTTGGTAAGTGCCGTGGTTGCGAAATATAAAACTAAACCCGAATAATAAAAGGTCTACAGTAGCACTTGTTAAGTGTTGCCGTTGGCTGAAATGAGATTTTTGAATATTTGATTTGAAAATATAATAGCTTCACTTTTGAAAGTTAAAATGAAGTATTTTGATTTAAATATAAACTATTTTTGAAATTTATAAGCACGGGTAATAATAACGATTGGTTGGCAAAGAGACTAGGATCGGATATGGGCATACTCTCTGTCGATACCAAAAACCACTTTAACAACCGTGTACGCGGTGGAGATTCCAGAATGAAGTAGGATGGTGGTGACGTTCTATTGAGGTATGTACGTAGACCCGACTCCCGTGAGTTGGCATAAGGTGGCTAAACCAGGAGCGATCGACGGGCTAAGGAGGTAGCACCTCTTATCGGACACACTTCTTCGTATGACATTCCATTACTTTGTCATTGTTTGGTGCGCACCTTTGATTTGGGAGTGTTGTTCGAGGTGGGCGGTAGTAGCAGCTTCGCGCTACCACCAGTTCGGAAGCGTAATTGGTATATCTACCCTGGCATTGCTTAGTTGTGCATTGTCACCTGCCCTAGCGAACCTTATACGATTTTGGTTTTGTACCATACCTATGGAGTGCCCTCTGACTACGCCCAGTACGGGGAGATTACGGTACTGTATAGACTATGGGAATATATTATGTGTTAAGGGGAATATTGGGTCACTCCTTAACGCTATTTTAAAGTAAGTTTACTTTACAAATAGACACTATTATAGTAGCGAAATATTACTACATAGTAAATAGATTAATGGATCCTTAGAGGATGGGCGGTCCCAAGCATCCTTTAAGTTACTTGCCTTTATATTACAATTCACTTGAATTAGCTTACATTGTATAAGTATGTATGTCTTGACTCAAGTGTTTATGTTTTATTTTACGCTCGGTTCAACCTGAGTATCAGTTCGGACTTCATTTCCCCGGAGCTAGGACTGCTGAAGATCATCTTTATCGAGCTGCTGTCTATTTTCTATTCAGTTTTATCTTCGCCTATGTAGTTTGAGGCAAATGAATTTGGGATTTTCTATTATTATTTCAAACTGTATTGGTTTTAAGACTATGTAATTCGAACTTATTTTGAGTGGCTTCATGAACCACTAAGTTATTTTGATTCCGCTGCGAGTATTCTGATTTTGTGTCTGTGATTCTGTGATTATTTATTTACTCTATATTCTGAGATTTGCCAAATTTTATTTACAACGCGGTATTTTGAACAATTCAAGTCCGACATGTGCGGATGCGAATGGTTGAAATACCGGGTCGTTACATTTAATTAATTTGTGAAAATGTGACCGAGAATAAGCATTCGAATTTTCAATGGTTTAACCAACAGTAGTTGTTCAAAGCAGTCGCAACATTTTTTATGTGTCTTTTGCATGTATATAACATGCATATACATGCACCAACAAATACATATACACACATATACATACCAAATAAATACATATATATATACACATACAAGCATAAAATATCGCAATATTTATAATATATATTCAAATATAAGCAAACTATACATCAAACATCACCTGTTTACATACCTACACACCTAGTATACGATGACGGGAGCACAAAAAGGGGTGGTCGAGCACATGGGGGTGACCGTGGGCATGGAGGGGGTGCGGGTGAGGGTAGTATGGTCTTTGTACTGTAAGATATTTGTTTACATATTTTTTCCTATAAATACAAGGCATACCTTCTCATTTTATTCACACTTCCATTCCATTTTCTAAGCTTCTTCTTCCTCTTCATTAATGGCATCCATGTCCTCATAAATTATTCTGTAGTCATAGCAAAGCTCTGTTGAAAATACACTTCCAAATATAGAAAGATATCGCTTTAGTTTGAAATTAAAGTGAGTGGTCGCCTTCTCTTCTTTCTCCTTGCTTGGATAAATTCATCAAGAGCCACCACCACCTCTCCATCCTCTCTAGTACAAGGCCAAGCACACCCAAGGGTCCTAGGGCAGGATTCATAAGCTTTAGCGCGGTGATAATGGAGCTATAATCAATTTTAGTACATCTAGAGACAAATGAAAGTGAGAAACTCTATTAGTTCATTTCATAAATCATGTAATGTATGATATGTTTTCTATGAATGGTTTCTATGTTTGATCATTGTGTTTTGGATGCGGCTTGGTTGTAGAAATAATTCACAATAAATGCACATCGAATTTATAGAAAGAAACATTTTGTTTTATGAATTATAAAAGTGTCATTGCATAGTCAAACCCCTTTAAACATGAATAAAAATGGTTTATAAATGTTTCATAAACATTAAAACTCTTTCAGCTAAGTTTTAAAAACATATGAAAATAGAGTCAAAATAGGCACATCGCATAACGGCAGTTTGCGATTTCGTGCCATAAAAGTTAAATCAACGTGTAGAATGGAATATAGCTTGGAATTATTAGAAATAAGTATTTTCCAGACTCTTGCAACTATGGTTTCCAAATGAGGGAGAAAAATCAAGATTTCATCTTGTAAATTTGAGATATATCAAAATCAAGTTTTCATCACATTTTGGTAGTTCGTAAAATATGGGTTTCAACTCTAAAAAATGGAAAATTTTAAATCTATGAAAATATGAGATAAATACTAAAATTATATTAAAATGTTTAAAAAGAGTTTTAAATGGAAAAAATCGGATGTATAAAAGGTTTAAATGGGATTTGTGATTCAAAGCCTTTAAAAGCACTATTCATCGGCAATTTAACAAAGGAACTTGGAAATTTTTGAAATAGGATTTAAACTTGGGTTTTCATCCCTATCCTTTATAAAAAATATTCAAATAATAGATCAGGTATTTTAAAGGGTTTAGAGTTGATCAAATAACTTGACTGCCTTATGGGTGACAAAGAGATAGTCTCTAGGTTTGGGTTTGGAAAACCAGTTGGTTGTTCCTTACTTGCTATTTGAATTCACCCGACGGAGGGGATAGTAAGATTTACTTGGACTGCATCTTTCTAAGATAAAAGAAAAGAAGATTTGGAGTTTTCTAAATGTTAAACCTTATTTTTAGATAATAAGATGTTTGGTGATATAGGTAGCATTCTAGTTAAATTCTGCAATAAATTCCGAGGAGGGAACTCACGCTATCCGTGTGAATTTAAAAGGTGATTCCGTCGTTATTCGACGAATAGTATGGATTGAATATGGAAATTAGTATTGATTATAATTTTTATCATTTCTATTGATCCCTTTTTACTCAATAATCTTTTGCTATATAATTAAAGAGAAATGATTTGGTGTTTCCAAAATTAGAAAGAGGCTTAATAATCTCATATATGCTACAAAAGAGAATGGTCTAAAGACATATATCTCTAAGAAGATATTTTATTTGGATAAAAGATATTGATTAATTGAATAATAATTACCCGCATACTTGACATCTTTTATGGATAATTGGTTCGAAGAAACCGGGATCAGATTTGAGTGATTCCTATCCGAAAACAACTTCGAACCAACATACGTGTTCGAAAGTGAAGACATGTTGAATATAACGATTTTGAAGACTGAGATCCTCCTAATGTATGGCTGATTGCCACCAACCTCTAAGGTAACTAACATATCATATATATGGTAGTAGTGGTAACTTCATTTTGAAATCTTCGACGCAAGGGTCGCTCGCTTCTAATCCTATAGGTGATTCCCAAATAGAATGTAATAGGAGGAGCGCCTTCGGTTTGTTCTATTCCTAAACAACTTGTACGGATAAGTGTCCGATATTGCATTTCTATGACCACATATATTGATTTTACAAATGTATATCTATTTGGTGATGTAGGAGGTTACCCCTCTTGCACTTAACACCCTTTCCTGAGGCGTGTGAACTCATGGGTTGTACTTGTATGGAAATCAACGGTGTAGAAATGGCAAAGTGGCATTTAAAGTGAGATTTTTTTGCAAAAGGAAATATGTTAACTCAGGCCTCACAGCCGAAAATGGCTAAAATAGGGTATGCCACCAGGCTATGTAGGTCGTATCCGTTAGGGTATGGTCATCACTTTTCTAAATTACCCCCTATATATCGAGTTTATTGTGTATGTTGCGGCTATTGATAGATCGACGATGTTGTAATGTCATATTCGGTACTATTCAGGATTATTGCGTTGGTCACGAAAAAAGGGTAAGCCGGTCATGCCAGATAAGGTGGATTATCTATGGGTCCTTAATACATTTCTTTAGAGATGTACTGTACGGAAGGCGGTCCTTTACTTTGTCACTGTATGGAATCCATTCTCCAATAAGTGCCTTTGAACTTAGTTGTATACCTATTATGCTGGAATTTAATTATCGTAACAATTTCGACTATGATTAATATATAGTCGTAATCTAGACACTATTATAATATCATTGGATTTTACGTAGCAATGTTTTGGTTATCATAACGTAAAAACCCATCTGTGTTTATATGTGGCATGGTCTTATGAGATAACCTTTATTTTAAAAAATATCCTTGTTTTGATTTTTCTCACACTACTCTCATGACTGACTCAGAATTTATTTTCTTTTCCCTTAAACGTTGGGTGTCCTATTTTTCCAAAATAGCCAAGTAGTTCAGGTCCAGCTTGAGCATTTTAGAGGAGCTTAGAGCAGGGGTTGAAGTTTCCTCTATAGATAGTTATCCATTTCCATTTCTGATGCATTTGATTACTGTTTATATTCAGCATTAGTAGGGATAGAGATTTATAACTGTCCAGGTTGAGATTATGATAGACTCTGATGTATGCATTTAAGATTTCCGCTGTAAGATTTATATATTGAAATAATATATTTTATTCCATTTGTGCTAGATTCTTTTCTATCGTTATTTTTCTTTTTACCACTGATCAAACTGTCTTTTCAGCACATTGGATATTCAACACGTGAATACCGTGGATGTATTTGTGTCGATTTTTTAGGATCCATAAGGTGGATCATCACAATTGATATCGGAGCTTAGGTTAAGCAAACACCTAAGCCTGGTAGGGGTAAAGTCTCATTAGAGATAGGGTTAGTAACACCCTAAAATGAGTAACTCATTAGAGATTGGGTAAGTGACACCCTAGAATGAGTTTGAGCATATTATATATGAGCACTTATTTGTTAATGCTATATAGAAATGATTTTTGTTTTGGAAAATTGGTAAATGGAATAATTATACCTAGGATTATATTTTGAATATAAAGTAATATCTTTCAAGTTAAGTTATTTGTGTAGTGTTTGGTTGTTAAGGAAATAATAATATTCAGTTATTACCATAGGTTGGTTAAAAGACATATATTAGTATAGGAACACCTTATGATTAAAATTTCATAGTTTGACTATAAGATGTTTCATAAGATGATAGTTTAAGAAGTTAAGTTAGTAAGAAACTTGTTGAAATCTGACATTAGATTGGGCTAGGATAATAAAAATGCTTAGTATCTATCTATAAGTGCTTGTTCTTTATATTTTTAGAAGCCTTCTAGTTATTGGGGAAGTTATTCCAAGGGGGAATCCTCAAGGGCCAACTTGGGCGAAAAAGATGATCTGATAATTCTTTTTGGTGACGGAGAGAAACTTGAAAGATGGCCTCTTAACAACGGTTGGTTATATATAGAGGAAGAGCTTGATCAGTATACTAGTCTAGATTAGGATGGTTATACTATGGCTAAGATGCTTATACCATCAAAGACTCCGTAGCTTGTTATGATATCTAGTAATGAAGAAACAACCTAGGCATCAGATGAGGTAGAGATAGTCATGGTGTTAGAACCCATGTAGTTGCACCAAGAATCCTTAAACGGAATGTGGATAATAGATCCAGAAAGTTCGAAACTAGAACAACATGAGGAGGTAATTAATAAAGAAGAATTAACTAAAGAGGAAGGATCCAAACCAGAGGATGATCCAAATACCGTAATAAATAGTCAAGACTCCACTTCATATAATGTGTGGATGGACGAAACGATGATTGAAGTGGATAACGGTAGTGATGATAATAACATCATTTGGTAGTTGGGAAAGAATGATAATTTCATTTGGGAAGAACAATCGCCGGTTTAAGGCATCGATTGGGATGATACAAAAGAGTTTGAGGAAGAGTTTGAGAATCCTTGGGAGGAGGAAGGTCAAGGTCTAGAGGAGTTGGCTGAGGACGATGTTTTACCAGGTGTTCCATTGGATTAGATCATGTTCCATGGGTCCTTCAAAGACAGCATTGACAATCAATGTGATGGAATTTGTTTCATCAGAACGAGGATGGGATCTAAGTAGACGACGAGCTTGAAAGTGAAGATAAAGATGATATGAGGGGAATTGTGGTATATAAGTTTCGGAACCTAGATGGACCATCAGCATCGGAATCTGATGGATAGTTGAGTATTATGATGAGATTTAAAGATTAGTTAATAGCTATCTAATATAGTATTTTAAGTCGTAGTGTATGGTGGCTTAAGTATGTTTGTAATATGGTTATGTATTTACGATATGTATAATATCTAAGTATGGTTTGGATGACTTATGTAAGATATTAAGGCTTGTATAATATAAATATAGACTTTTATTATGGCATCTCTCATTTGTAGTTACATAAATCACGTAAGAAAATTTATAAGAACTTTTGATAAAGAAAATAAATGTTAAAAGGAGAGTTTTCTTTATAAGACAAAACTTTATCTTTATAAAATATTTAAGAACTTAAACCAAAATTTTGCAAAAATATTTTAGTAGAAATTTTGGAAAGGATAAAAAGCATGTGCAACATACATGGATTAATTCGTGCATGATTTGGCCTAAGATTCGGATATAGGACTTTCATGTTCAAAAAGAATTTATCATTCGATAATCGATGACGAATATTGATGAGGTTTTGTAGTCGGATAATTATGTTTTCTATCATAATTAAGAGCTATTCAAAGAAAAAATTTCCGAGCCTAATCAGAGTCTGCACTAGAGAATCGGAGGATCAATACTATTCGGAAGCAAAGTAGTCTTTATTTTTCTTTTTACCCTTGATTAGTCTATCTTTTTGGCAGTTGAATATTTGGCACGTGAATACCATGGATGTACTAGTATCGATTTCTAAGGGTTAAAAAGGTGAGTCGCCACATACCGTCAGTTGGAAAAGCTCCAGATATGATGTTGTGGTGATTCCATTATAGAGGCTGGTACACTTCTTAAATTGATGCCTTAAACATGTCGATGTGGATGCACAAATTTAAGAGAGTTAGGAGTGTTTTCAGTGATTAAAAATCTATTTCCAGCCTAGTACGATAGCAAATCAATAATAAATATTGCTACAGGACCGAGATATGATAAGAAGTTGAGACATATTCTTCAAAAGTTCCATATGATAATCCAACTTATTAATGACAAAGAATTAGTAGTCGAATGAGTACGAAAAAAGAAAACACCAATGACCCACATACTAAGGCACTCGTTTAGTTTAATCTAGGAAAACTAACAGAGGGTTTGGAAATGAAACAGCATAACCGACCTAAATGCAAGTGGTATTGATAGCGTTAAAAGTATACCCTAGAGGAAATTATGTAACATTATTATATTCCTTTACACTTAAATCTTGTAAATTAATCTTTTTGAAATGAAAGTTTGTTTTCTATTTTTTATTTCTATTTTTTTGTCTTATATTTGTGAATGCTAGCATATTAATACACATAATTAGATATCCATAGGATAAAGTGCTTAATCGGTTAAATTTATGAAATGTTTTATAACTGTGAGTATTAGATCATATAAATAAACTAAATGTTTCTAGTTAAAGGTATTTCATAAAAAAGATATCAAGACGCTCCTTAGACTGCATGTAATGATCTCCATAAGGTAGACAGTAATTTATTCATGACTGTTAGGCACACTAAATGGTCGCGTATGGGTAGCTATGTAGGAATAACTATAGAATTTCTCACCAAGTGTATTCTATAGGCTCAATATGTTAAAGTCAAAGTAGATGATTCCACAAGATAACTTGCAATAGTCTTTTGACGTGAGATAAAGTATTGTAACTCTTATATATCAGGACCATACTTCAATTAAAGGTACATGATGCGCTCCACAAATAATGTGCAGAATGGATCCTAAGGCTAATGTAAAACTATTGGGGTTAAATAGTTTTTTTTGAACTTATTATCAATTTACTTTGTGATTATCAAATACAACAAAGAAGAATCAGAATCATGTAGAATAGTATGATAACTGTAATAAGTAAAAGCAATAAAGTAAAATGAAGACATCGAGATTTTTATATTAGTTCAGACTTTGAGTCTAACATCCAGTCGTATACCCCATACATAATTTCACTATAACAAACTTTCACTTCCACGGGCAGCAAGCAAACCTTTACAAATAGAATTTGAATCAGGTAACAAGTAACACATATTCTGATTTTCCACGAGTGGCGGCGCATACTAAGACGTTCTTGACTTTGAACCAGGTGGTAGAAACAACTATCTTGACTTTCCACTTGTGTCGAAGCACACCTATACAATCTCGACTTTCTACAAGTGGCAGGATGCACCTTTACAAATAAATAGTGGAGTGATATCTACAATGAATCAAATCTTTGGATCACTGTTTCAAGTAGACTTCAATACAACTTTTTATAAACCTCTAATAGCGCTATATATTTGATTTCTTTATAGAATAGGATAAGAACATAGACTAATTTATAGATAATTGAATGTACACCCTCTGACTTTTTAGTAGATTGCAAATCTGTGATGAATTAGAAAGAAAGAGAGAGGATATACAAAGTATAAGTATATATAATTATATAATTAATAGGAAATTTTCTGCAGAACTTGGGAGAGAAGAGAGTGAATGAGTAATGGATAATTCTATTAAAAATTGATTTTTTTTAAAGCCTTTATGTAGAAGAAGAACTGAAGTGACTTTTCACGAAAGGTAAAAGGAAGTGTCTGTTTGATGACAATGAGAAGTTGCATCTAACAACTAGTATGTGTACATAATTGCAAGGATATGTCATCATATTCTAGTTCAAAATCACAATTCCTTTATAAAAAAATGTTTTAACTCTTTGCATTGTAAAACTATAACGTTTATAAAATGGTTATGGGGAATAAAATAAAGAGTTTTAAAAGAGAATTCAAAGAATTGCTATGGGATCTTTAACAATTAATTCTATGACTTAATATACTACAAAACTATTTGACTGTTGTCTTGTACTCCTTTAGTCTTTTTTCATATATTCTCCTATGTTCTCCAAGCTTTGCCTTTGAATTTTTGTTTCTCTTAATCTGCTTAATTCCTCTTGATCATCTCGATTTCTCTTAATCTACCTGATCTTGTACTAGAGGTCTTGTATTGATCTGTCTTTATTAGTGTATTGCATCGCTCCTTGATTATCCAGCAATATATCTTAATAGACTCGTGCATTTCATACTATATCATGCACAAACTTGGAAAATCATCATTACAATTATTTATCTGCATGTTATTATCAAAATAGATAACTATGGCTCTAACAATCTTCCATTTTTTTGATGATGACAACTATCTAAATATTCTTGGATATAATATAAGGTAAATATAAATTTAACTTCCTATGATTTCTTTTACTCCCCTTATATTAATGCCCACTTATCCTTTCGAATCTCATATTATATACTTTTTGCTCTTCCTTCGACATCAAAAAAATGGGATAAAATAATTTATGTAAGGAATATAGAGAACATTAATAGAATAATGGGGTGTCATAAGAAGATATAAATTCCTAGAATTTTATTATCTATCAATATATAGGTTTGTATATTCAACATAGAGTTAGTTATTGCATATATCGACATGTCTGACAGTGTATGTCGACATATTTGTATTTTTTACATGTTTACTTTTTTTTGTAAAATGTATGCATGTACTGGTATCTATATTGTATTTTTATATTTTTGATGTCAGTATGTTATTAAAATATACATGATTTCTTAGAGATAACATTATACATAACACAATTTCATAAAGAAGAATATGCAACAAACACAATCATTAAAAGTAATCAGTATAAACGTAGGAAACTTGATGTCGATGGTCCTTAACTATTGGACCTTTGTGACCAAGGCAATTTGTGCTGGATGTGCAGAAATTTCCCTTTTTTTGATATATTTCTTTAGGCAGGGAAAGTGATCTCACCTACACATTGAACATCATCATTCATTTCTTCAACTTCTTTCACTTCCTTTTCCTCCTATATTTCTTTCTCATTATCCATTGTTGAATTATGGATAACTATGTTTGCTTCAGCCTTTAGTTCTTCAATGATTATTAGATCATCCATATTATTAAGTAGATAATCGTGGATGACCGTAATCATTCTTCCATGCCTCTCTTGCTTATTCTTTAATTGGATCTAAAAGGCTCTGATCTTAGTAAGCATATTGAAGACATGCTTCATTTGCTCTTCAATCTTCTTGAGTTTAGAGAATGTAAAGCCTCTAAATAGTAATGAGTTCTTAATTGAATACTTGGAATTAGTGTGATTCATTAAAATTAGTTTTAGAGAGTTTTGGGAGATAAAATGAAAAAGAAATGAAGGAAGTCATGAAATTAAGTGGTTAAATAGACATTTTTTAAATTTGACATTAGGAGGGAAACTTAGTTATAGTTGAAACGACATTTATGTCGATATATATACTTGAGTATGTCAAAATATGTATTTTAATTTTTTTCGCTATTTTTACGACATGTGTGTGTATGTTTGTGTGTATTTTGCTTTGTATTCCTAAAAATGAACATATGCCTAATTCTCTTCTCAATTTAATAAATGTATTTTGAATAAGTGGTTTTGTTAAAATATCTGCTATTTGATTTTCGGTATTTATTATTTCCAGAGTTTTATCTCCTTAATTTGTCTAGTCTCTTAGAAAATGGTGGCTACTATCTATATGTTTTGTCCTAGGATGATTAGATGGATTTTTAGAAAAAAATATGGCACTTGTATGCACAGAATAGGGTGATTGATTAGTTTAAATTTATTTAGATCTAATCTGAATTTGTTTTAAATAAAATCAACATTTTATTTAATTTACAAAATAAAGTTTTATTTATTTTAAATTTATATTATATAATATAATATATGTATCATATACATATTATTGTGTACATGCACAAGCAACATGAATGGTGTACATGGTTTAACATGCCCGTGTATAAATGTTGGGCTTTATGCAATAACACACATGTTAACCTCTCTGTATTCATGTGTGCCGTCGACATATGAGTGTGTGTGTGTTATATATTATAAGACATTAGTTATATAATATAAAATTTTAAAAATAATTTCAATATAAAAGATTTATAATTTCAGAATCAAACTTAGTGTACAAATTTTATATATTAAATTTATATCTACATAATTCTAAATTTAAGTTAATAAATTAATTATGTATACATATGTATATTAACTAATTCTAAATAACAAAAAAATCCATTTTTTTACATATATACATATATATATATATATATGTAATATAATTATTTTAAATTATATATATCCATATATAAATATATTTAATAAAATAATAGTATATATATATGCGCCTTAAGTCATATAAAGTTTTTTCAGTTTAAAATTATTTAAAAATATATTTTTATAATTAATTATTATACATAAATTTAAATTAAAAATAATAAAAACAATAATTTTTTATTTTAAAACCAATTTAAATGTATACATTTTAAGTTAAAATATTTGCAAACATATTTTATAATGATTTGTTTAGAAAAATCATAAAATGTGTTTGCAAATATTTTAATATAAAATATTTAGACGTACATATATTATATACATAATTAAATTAAATTTTAAACTAAGTGATATATATTTCGTATTCAAATATATAAAATAATTAATTTTTGAAAACTTCATATACATATCTGTAAATTTTGATAAAATAAAATACATGCTTTATATCATTGCATATTGTATCAACTTGAACTTTACACTAAAATCAATTTAATAATAATATTGAATCCCAAAAAAATAATTTTTTTATTTGGTCGAGAGCGTAATAAACGATATGTGTGTTTATTATTAACACACACACACACACACATATATAACCCATCCGATGAAGACAACATAATGTTATACAGATTGTTATATATTCAACTGCCATCTATAACATATATGATTCCATATACATTATATATATATATATATATATTTATATATCACTGTAAATAAATAATTTTACCTTACACTTAATGCCCAAATAATACATCTTGAAGTGTAGAATCAGAACTCCTTGAAAACGATTTCAAATTCTAGAAAGTGCTACCGTCTTGAATGCAGCTACCACTTGTATATGAATCTTATTTTAATTTTTGTTTTGGAGACTTGGAATTAGAGGAGGAGTGAGGAATAATGGTCGATATTAGCTATAAAAAATGGATCAAGAGAGTAAAGAATAAAAAGAGGGGTTAGAGATGAATATATAGTGAGGAGTTGAGGAGTAAAAGGAGGATCTAGATCCACCTTTTTGTCTTACCTATTCATTCTTCAAATCAAAACTTCAACCCCTCTTTAGTCATCATATGGCCATGGCCTCCCTAAGCTATCATGGCCGCACTCAGTAGGTCCCAATATAGGACTCAAAATTACTTTATCACTATCGTATATCGAAAAATATATTCATAACTATTCTATACACATTATTCAGTATTGATCAACGTAAACTAAATAAAATTTTATAATGAATAATTCACAAATATTTATTAATTTATAACAATTTATAATTAATTAAATCAGGTGGTAACAAAAGTATTCAACGTTTCAGTTGTATGACTCTTAGGTGTAAATTCAATCAAAGGTTAATATCAAACAACTCGAATATTAACGTTCACATGTCACTTAACGGGTGATGTGACATTACAGCCAAGTTTATTCCTTACTTAGCTTCGTTAATTATCTTTCAGTTATTTAAGCGGTACCTAATTGTGCCACACTAATTCTCTTCGTAAAAAATATATCCCGTTATAACTTATGGAATTTGGTAATGATCAAAATTCAAATATTATCCGTATTCAACTTTATAATCCAAACCAAAGGCCTTGGTTCAATATAACAATTATTATTAAGACTTTGAGTTGACTTTAATTGACCGTGACACTAACCTTATATATCTGAGAAGATGGATTCTCTCTTGAATACTGCTTCACTTTCAATACTTCCACTCAACCTAAATATAGTCATTCGATGGACATCGTACCATGATTTTAATATAATCAAAGCAAAGCTTTCATATCGAAGATCAATAGTATTTTCAAGTCTAGAGAACTATGGAATATTGTCACATGGATATCTTCTATTTGGCCTTAGTTGCATTAACCAATAGAAAATTATCGGGTGGGTTGTTTCATAGTTATCCAATAATTATCGGTATGTAACCTTACCCCTTGGTGCCCACAATAGTGATGAGTAATACACCTAACATTTAGAGAGCATTAGTACTCTAGTCCCAACGGGTGCATCGATATCCAGTCTCTATACATCTTGACTAGGAATATTTAAACTGATGTTTTTATTTATATTGTTGTAAAATACTCATAATTACAGCTATTTGTAATTACTATCACAAACACACCATATATGAATTTTCTATTAGATATAATTAATTAAAATAATTAATTATAACATATTATAACAAGCATGTAATAGAAAGAAAATTGCCTTTTATTATGAATGAGAATTGATTATAGAGCTAATAATTTGCGATAAATTATAGAATTTCCCCTAGGGCATACCATTAACTCTATCAATCTCTCGCTTTCATTTGGGGCCAACTGTGAAATTTTAATCCTATCCCTCCGGTCAGCTTCTCAAATGTCGACCAAGCTCGAAACACAGTGAATGGATGTACTATGTTATCCTTGGTATCAATCCTTTATATCATGACTTCTTTCTTCTCTATGAATTTTCTAATAAGGTGGAACTTTTGAATAATATGTAGCGACTTATTTTGTGCTTTGGGCTCTTTTGCAATCTGTATTATCGCCTTGTTGACACAAAAAAGGCCATTGGATTCTCAGTCTCAAGAATCACTTCAAACTCACTTATAAACTTGCGCTCCATACCACTTCCTTTGCCGTTTCATTAAAGGCAATGTACTCGACCTCCATCATGGAATCAACTATCGTTGCACTTTCGGAACTTTTCACTGTTAAGCGTAGAAACATAACCCAACACTGACTTACTTCCATTGACATCATTCTAAAATCTTGAGTCGGTATACCCCTTCATAAGGATGTCTCATTCACATATATTAGGAATAAGTCCTGAGTATTTCTTAAATACTTCAGTATACATTTTACAGTTTTTTAATGCTTTTATCTAGGATTAGACTGGTATCAGCCTATGCATCCTAATGCTATGCCACACCTGGTCCAGTATATAGCATAGCTTACATTAGGGGTTCGACAGAGGACGCATATGGTATCCTCTTCATACGCTCTTTCTCCTCATCTGTATGAAGAGCTTCCTTCTTAGAAATGATGATTTCATATTGCATTGGAACATTTCAAAGCTTAGAATTCTCCATACTAAACTTTTTCGGTATGGTTTCTGCATATAGGGATTGGGACAATCCCAACATCCTTTTAAATGTATCTCTATAGACATTTGTACCTAATATTTAGCTTCTTCCAATTCCTTCATGGATAAGTTCTTGGAAAGCCAAGCTTATACTTATTGTAATAAAAAATGTCATTGTCAATCAATAGAAGATCGTCGATATATAGCATTAAGATTTCAATAGCATTGCCCTATTCGTTTCGATATACACACGCTTCCTCCGTGTTTTGACAAAAATCAAAAAAATTGATTCAGTATCAAAACATTTGTTCCGACTCCTTTAAGCTTGTTTAAGTCCATAAATGGACTTTAACAACTTAAAAGCATTACCATCACTCCCATTAACTACAAAACCCTTGGGCAGCAACGTATAAACTGTCTTTTCAAAATCAACATTTAGAAATTCCATCCTTACATTCATTTTCCATATTTTGTAGTCATACAATACAACATTAGCTTGCATAATCTAAATGGACATAAGCATGGCTATGGGCTAAAAAGTTTTGCCATAACCAACACCTTGATTTTGATATAATCCCTTCACAACTACCCTAGTTATAAGTCTCTGCTTGTCTATTTGCATTAAGATCTTTTTTAAAATCCATTTAAAGTCGATGGGTTTTATCCCTTCGGGTACATCAGATAAAGCCCACACTTTGTTTTCGTAGATGGAATCCATCACGGATTTCATCGCTCCAAGTCAAAGTGCAAAGTCTTTAATCTGCAATGCTTATTGAAATGATAGAAGAGTGTCAACATCTAAGACACGGTCATCTTTCTCACCATCCATAAGAAAACAATAGTATCTCTCCATTATGAAAGATTCCCTTCTAAACCTTCTAATAGGTTATGTGTTTTTGTATATATGTGAACTTGGTTCTCCCTCTAGTTTAGTCTTAATGTTAGTTTTTAACATCCCATCCAAGTCTATAGCTTCGCTATTAATTTCTTTTGAAAGAAATTCCTTTTTGAAAAGACAGTGTGTGTGAAAATGGTCGCATATTGTTCATGAGTGTTGTAGAAAATATATCCCCTGGGCTTCTTGGGATATACTATAAACTTACACAAGGCCGATCTTACCTCAGCTTATTCGGGCCGAAGTTCTTAATATAATCTAGTCCACCCCACACCTTCAAGTAAGTAAGTGGGAGTTCTTCCTATGCCACATATCATATGGCATCTTAGGCATAAATTTAGTGGGTGACAAATTTGAAATATGCGTTGCATTTTCCAGCCCCAATAGGGTGGAGATAACTCAGACTTACTCATCATTGAACGAACCATATCTAAAATGGTTTGGTTTCTTTGCTCTGACACATCATTTTTTTGTAGAGTATAGGATAGAATATCCTGAGAAATAATCCCATAATCTTTTAAGTATTGTTGGAATTCTTATCCAACATAGTCACCTCCTCGATCGAATTGAAGAGTCTTAATCTTACAGTTCGTCTGGTTTTGTACCTCATTCTTACAATTAATAAATTTATCACAGACGTCGAATTTGTTCTTCAAAAGAAACACATATCCTAGTCTTGAGAAATCATCAATGAAGGTTACAAAGTAAGAACCGTTATCTTTAGTGATTATAGGCGTCGGGCCACATACATCATTATGCATAAGATCCAAGATTTCATCGTCGCATTGCTACTCCTACTAAAAGGGTTCCTGGTCATTTTTCCTTTGAGACATGATCCACACATGGCAAATGATTCATAATCAAGTGATGGGAGAAAACCTTTAGTTTTTAATTTGTGTAGTAGTTTCTCATTTACATGACCTGAGCCTACAATGCCAATGATAATTATTATTTATATTGTTATTCAGAGAACTACTCATAGAACAACATAATTCGTATTGATCACATAAATTATCATTTTCCAAAACACCATCATAGACTATATTATATCTAAAATAATGTCCATAGTATTATCATCTGGGTGAAAACGTAACCAGTCTTAGACAATATAGACATATATACAATTCCAAAAATAATGTTTTTAGCAAAATAGAAATTATGTAATATCATCACAAATCCACTCGACAATTCAAATGAAAGTCTCCAACTGCCACTGCATCTACAATAGATCCATCAATAACCTAAAGACTCATTTCTCCCTTTGATTGCAAACTTTAGTGAATAGATCTATCAACAAAGAATTTCAAATATGAATTGCAGATCTAGCATCTAAAACCGTTAACCGTAGAAGAAATTACAAAATAATTCATTATGGAGCATATTTAAAGTGACTAAGGATCGTGCAATATGGAATATTAACTCAACTATTTACTAGTGCAAAATATAAATATAAAAGTAAATAATAAAGTAAATGACACTAAAGATTATTATATTGGTTCAAACTTCTCATTCTACGTCCAGTCACCGACTCTTTCTGGAATTCAACTATCAACCCTCACTTGATATGGAGGAACTGGTATTATGCTGTCAGAGCAACCGAAAAGGACTTCTACCGCCTAAGCAACAGAATAGGACTTCAACCGCCTAAGCAACTAAACAGGACTTCCAATACAAATAGTAAAATTGTTTTTGATTGAGTATGCTCTTGAATAGCACTGATAAGTCAATGATGTACACTCTTCCTATAATCTTCTCTTTTGTGGTATATCATGCAATTCGTGAAGATAGTAGTTTGTTAAATCACTAATGAAGTTTGCTTGAATAAATAAGTGATTAGAACGAAAATATTGAACACAAATGGAAAGATCGTTTAGACAAATAAGAACGAGAATTGGAATTGGTAGTTAAAATAATGGATTTTATGGCTATATATAATGATTAAGAGTTTCAATTGTTCGTAAAAGGTAGCTATGAAAGAATATGGAAGCAATTCTTGAATCAAGAGTTGTTTCTTTTCGTTGACATGAAGAGTATTTTTAAAATATAGCCGTTATGAAGATTCAGCCGTCTAAATGGAACAATTCAGCCAGCTGAATCGATTAGAAAATTGAATCAGCAAGAAAATAGTGCTAAATTCATGCTATTAGCCTACTAAATTATCAACTTCAACCGTCTGTATATTCAAGATAAGTTGTACACGTGCACAGCATTTAGTTGACTGAACTATACTGTTCAGTCGGCTGAATTGCCTGTTTTTTTCCATATCAAAGAATTTTCTAAAAAAATGAACTATGTTTTGAAAAAATTTAAATTGCAGTCATGCATATACCACTTCTGAGATATTTTAACATGACTCAGATCATAGACTAAATATATTACCGAAGTTTCTATCTAGAATCTGGTCTGGTCTACAATATGTTAGATTATTTCTCAAGTAAAATAGTATCTTCTCATACAAATATGGTTAGTTCATATAATATTTACTTATATAGTTGTCAATATCAAAACATCAAAATTCATGGTTCTAACATTATCTCCTTTTTTGATGATGACAACATGTAAGTTTGTAGATATATAAAAGCAATTTACTCCCCCTGATTGAATGCTCCCTCTATCAGTCATATTCTCCCTCTTTGTCATCAATAAAAAGGAATAGATAATTGATACGAGAAATATTGACATATAAGCATATGGATATGAGAAGTAAATAACCACATTGTAAAAGTATGCCACGCATAAATATCATAAACATCAAGAAATAAATAAACATGTAGATATGATAAATAAATGACCATCTTACCTAGGAACCTCAAAGTACAACAAGCACATAAGAATATGTCTTAAACGAAATAATATTACTACAATTTTTTCGTGAATTAAATAGCAATGAAAAAAAGAGTCTAGAATTCCTCACTAGCTTGTACTTAATCATCTTCTTCTTCCAAAGTTGTCCAAGAGAATGGTGCCGGATTTTCAACAATACCAGGCAAAGTAGACCCAGAACAAAAGATTTTTTCCTAAATTTTATTCAAAAAAGCCCTTTATTGAGTTTAGCTTTTTTTAGTTTAGAAACGTTCTTTTCCACATTAGCTTAACGTCAACCAAGTTATCTTTGATTTCGTGATAATGTCAAGCACATCAACATGAAATTCTTCAATTTTTTCATCCTCTTCATCTTCTTATCGAGGAATTTGAGAGGAGGAAGAAGCAATATCTGTGTCTCTCGGTTGTGGATTCCTTGATTATGATTAGCGACCTATTCCAAAAAGCTAATGATTTGTTGGTGTTCGGGACGCTTAGAAAGACCCATTAGACTTAGAGTCTTGGAGTTAAGCTCTCCAATGGTTATGAAATCAAAATCGGGCAATGGAACTCCAAAACTTTGCAGAATTCGCACAATGTAAGCCCATAGTGAATCGTCGCGTAACTTCTCTTATGATTACAATGAGAAATTCATCCAATGTTATTTTTCCCCAATTTACTCGTTGGGATGAGTAAATAGCACATAGGGCTTGAAAATCCCTTTTGTATACCTCTTCGTAACTTCCAGTCTCGGGTTGTAATAATCGAATAAGTGCAGGACGAATGATTCGTGCCTTCGGACATAAGGCACTAGATTTCAAAATGGTTAAATCGTTCGATAAGAAGAGATGTGATACTTCATCTTGATTATACATATCATCCTCAACATTGTCAATTCCAACCTTTCGGATGGACATCTTAGAATATGGCCTAATCGTTGAAGAGATAAATAAATCTTTACTCCACAAACCAATGTCCATATGCAATCATCTTTGCTCTTGGGATCTTGGTGATCGAGATTCATACTGGCAAAGAAAAGATTAATTAAAAGAGCGTAGATTTTGACATTATCGAAATCATACCCAATGAGCGAATCGATACCATAAGCTTCGACTATTTCTCTAATTGCGTAGCCGTTGAAATCAGAAAATTTCATGAATGCTCCTACGAATAAATTTGAGTTCCTCATAGTCCAGAATTTATTAACCGATGTTTCATTATGCAACCAATCTTGAATATATTTTTTGTTTACGAAATTTAGATGAAAATTGAAATTTTTGATGAACCTAGAGTTTGCTTTTGGGTTTATGTTGGTTAGAAAATGTTTAGGTAAGTTAAGATTGAATGGATTGATGGAAGTTATGTAGGATTTAAGTGGACAGGTGCGTTGGAGAATGTGTAGATCTATTTTCAAAAATTTAAAACTACCATTTCAGCCGGCTGAAATGGTAAAGTTATTCAGCTGAAATACAGAGATTTGAACCCGCAAATTTCTAGTTAAAAATTACCATAATTTAGTCAGCTGAAAGGGGTGCTCAGTCTGCTGGATGATGGATTATATGTTGGCAGTGTTGAATATTCTATCGGTTGAGATGTTGAGTCAGTCGGCTGAAGTGTAGAAAATTGCAACCCATAAGAAAGTAGTTCAAAATGGGTATAATTCAATCGATTGGATCAGGGACTTCAGTCGACTGAACGCTAAAATAATTTCTAAGTATGTATGAAGTTTTAGTCTGCTGATCTCCTATGGTCAGTCGGCTGAATCTGTTGTTTTTTATGAGGTCAAGCTTTTTTGTTGTTCTAAAAAATGCTATATATATGTATATATTTGTTTTTAGAGCTTTATTCTCATGTTAAAATAAATATAGTTTTTATATCAATAAACATGTTACATATCCATATTACTAAAAATATGGATTTTAATTTCCCGAAGTCTTAGATTCATCCGAGCATGGTTCAACTTTAGTGATATCATGTAATGGATTTATAGGAGACAATACGTTGAGCACCTTGGTCCCAAGAATTCGGAGACACGTGAGGTCATTGGGGAGATGGGTTGTGCACACCTTGCTTAGGATACGTTCCACAGAATTTGAGAGCAAGTTTCTCAAGGAAATTTAATCATCTTCCGTAGTGCTTTTGTTCATAATACATCTGACGTTGTAAACCTAAAGTTTCAAGTTGACAGTGATCAATTTCGTCAATTTTCTCCTTGGTAGATGGAGAACCAAAGTCTAAGTTCTTAGCCATTTGCCGTTTGGTGCATATCCACTATGATGATTCAGAGATGGAGTAATCTTCACTACAATATACCCCAGAGTAGATTTATTTGATGAATCCATAGTAGGAGTGCTGAAAACAATCGATGAGAGATTAGAAATTTCTTAAGACGTCATGTTGGAAGAAGAATGTATATTTATGTTTAAAGCTTGTATATGAATTAAAAAAAATTTGATCACGTATATATATTGTTTTGATTGTCTATTTAAATGTTTTTGTTTCATGGTTAACATTCCTTAGAAACTTTGGTAACATAATAGAGCATTGAAAAAATATGTGTCTTCCTCCCATAAGTGTAGAGTTTGAGTGTCATCATCTCCAATTTTTGTTTTATTAAATTTTTGTTTATAATTTTTTTACTTTAATATCGATTTATAAATCATGTAATGACATAGTTCCAAGTTCACGTCTTACTTTAAGAAAAACATTTTCATTTAAAGGTTTGTAAATATATCTGCCACTTGATTTTTTGATGGTACAAAATCAAGAGAAATATTACCTTTTTCTATGTATCACGAAGAAAATGATGTCGAATATCAATTTGTTTAGTTATGAAGTGATTTATAGGATTTTTTGATAAATATATAGCACTTGTATTATTACAATAAATTGTTGATTTCGATAGATTTATACCAAAATCTTGTAGTGTTTGTTGCATGTATATTACTTGAGGATATGCCAAAGAAGCAGAAATATATTCTGCTTCACACATTGAAAGTGAAACATAATTTTGTTTCTTACTAAACCAAGATACTATAGATTGTCCAACGAAATGATAAGTACCACTTGTACTCTTTCCATCCATTCGGCATCCTCTAAAACTAGCATCACTATATGATACCAACTCAAAAGGACATTCTTTCGAATAAAAGCGACCGTAGTAATTAGTCTTGCTTAACTAGTGTAAAATTCGTTTCACTACTCGCAAATGTGATTCTTTGGAATTTGCTTGAAATCATGGACACAAGCATACACTCATTATTATATCTGGACGACTAGCAGTTAAGTAAATTAAGGATCTGATCATACTTCGATATAGTTTTTGGTCAACGGTTTTGCCATTTTCATCTCGATTGAGATCTACCATAGTACTCATAGGTGTTGGTTTAGCAGAAGTGTTTTCCATACCAAAACTTTTTATAAGATTATTACAATATTTTTCTTGATTAATAAAAATTCCATTATTTAACTGTTTAATTTGTAATCCAAGAAAATAGGAAAGTTTTCCCATATAAGGAAATACTTGACATAATTTTTCTTTCATGGAACCAAAAATGATGTCATCTACACAAACTTGTATAATTAAAATATCCGTTTTATCTCGTTTTATAAACAAGGTTTGATCTACTTTTCCAATTTTAAAACCAGAACGGTTGTACCAAGCACGAAATGCTTGTATTAAACCTTATAAAGATTTCTTTAGTTTATAAACATGGTTTGGAAATTTTTCATGTGTAAATAAAGGTGGTTTTTCTACATACACATTTTATTTTATAAAACCGTTTAGATAATCATGCAAAAGATAATCATGTGCAAATAAAGGTGGTTTTTCTATATCCATTTGATATAGTTTAAATTTATGAAAACATGCAAAAAATAATCAAATACGTATTGCTTCTAGTCGAGCTACAGGAAAAAATGTTTCTTCGTAGTTTATTTCTTCTTCTTGATTATAACCTTGAGCGACCAATCTAGCTTTGTTTCGAATAATATTTCCTTGCTCATCGAATTTGTTTTTGTAAATCCACTTAGTACCGATGACTGTTTGATTGCTAATTCCAGTAAGTCCCAAACTTTGTTTCGTTCAAATTGATTTACCCCTTCTTGCACAGCTATAATCAGGTAATCATCAGTTGAGGCTTCTTTCTCATTTTTGGCTTCAATGTTCGATAGAAAAACTACATAACCCATTTGATTTAATTGATTTTAAGTTCTTAAATTAGTATTTACTTCTCCAATGACATTTTCAATTGGGTGATTTCTTAGTAGTCTTGGTGCAGTTTGGATTTATTTCATTTAGTAAATTGTTGTTTTCAATTTCAACGTTAGTTTCATCATCATCTATGATATTTTATTAGGAATTATTTCTTCATCTTCATTTTTATTATTAAATTTAAAATTTTCATCGAATGACACATGAACTGTTTCTTCGATTATTTTAGTTCTTTTATTATAAATTATTTATGCCTTGCTTTGTTCCAAGTACCTGATGAATATTCCTTCAGCGAATTTAGGATCAAATTTACCAAGCTGGTCTTTTGTATTTTAATGAAAAGCATTTTGAACCAAAAAATTCAAAATATGATATACTAAGCTTTCTTCCAATAAAAGTTCATATGGAGTATGTTTTCTTAATGGTCTAATGGAGACTCGATTTAAAACATAACAAGTAGTTGCTACAGCTTCTACCCAAAATTGTTTAGGTAGAGTGCTTCCATTTAATAAGGTTCTAGCACATTCTTGAAGTATTCTATTTTTCCTTTCTATAACTCCATTTTGTTGAGGAGTTCTAGGAAATAAAAAATTATAAACAGTTCCCTTCTTATTACAATATTTTTCAAAAATATCATTATCGAATTCGCCACCATAATCACTTCAAATGTTTTTAATTTTTATAATCTTAATATTTTGAATTCTCTTAGCAAAGATTTTAAATTTTTCAAAAGTATCGCTTTTATTTTTCATAAATATCCTCTAAGTGTATTTTGAGAAATCACCTACAATTATGAAAACATATCTATAATGATTTATAGATTGAACTTGAGTTGGTCCAAAAAGATCTAAATCTAATAGCTCAAGTGGTTGTACTGTAGAAATAATTTTCTTTGATTTAAAAGTAGATTTGGTTAATTGTCTTAACTGACAAGCTTCACAAATACTATTTACTTTAAAATTGATTTTTGGTAAACTTTTTACTAAATTATTTTTAGATAATTTGCTTTGCTTTAAAGTTTATATGACAAAATTTATAGTGCCATAACCAAGGGTCATTTTCTTTGGCTACTAGACACATATTTATGTTATGATTAACTTTCATATTTAATATTTATATATTTCGTTTTCTAGTTCCTTCAAAAATAAGGATCTTGTTTTGATCAACTATTTTACATTTATTTATCGTAAAAACATATATTAAACCTTTATCACATAGTTAACTTATGCTAAGAAAATTTTGTTTTAAATTTTTAACTAGTAAAACATTTGTAATAAGAAGTAAGTTAGATGTACCGTCATTGATCACATCGCCTTTGCCGATAATATAACCTTTGGAATTATCTCCAAATGTGACAGGTCCTCCATCTGAGTGGATAATGTTAGTTAGCATATCTTTGTTTCCTGATATATGTTTTGAGCAACCACTATTAAGTATCCACTTTCCTCTTTTCTTAGTTGGTACCTGCAATAAATATAAAGATGATGTTGGTATCCACTTTTTATTAGGGTCCTAAGAGTCGGATCTTGGAAAACCAAACCCAAGAGGGTTTAGAATTCCCTTTATAAGTAAAATTTTCATTTTTATAAACTGAATTTATAAAAGACCAATATACTTATTTCTAGTTGAACTATTATTAGTCTTTGGCACTTAAATTTTTATAGTATTTGTATTGCATATGTCCTTCTTTTGAGTGGAAACCTTTGGTTTTGGTTTGGTTTTGCTTTTACAAAATTCTTATGTATATTGAAAATTTACTTAGTGAAATGCTTTTCATTGGATTAGATTTTTAGGAACTTGTATATCCTAAACCTTTCCTATTAAAATTAATTTGCGAGTTTTTAATAATTTTAGAAAGATTTTCTCTATCTTTGTTAAAGTTAAAAACATTTTTAGTTATATTTCTAATTCGGTTTTGAGATATTATTGTTTAATTCAATAATTTTGATATTAGATTTTAAATCGTGATATTTTATAGCTAATGTCATATTCTTTTCTTTTTGAACTTCAATTTCATTTGACAGCATCATGAGTTGAGAAGATACATTAAATAAAGATTCTTGTGTTTCGACAAGTTCTTCTTCTAAGATTTTCTTTTCATCTCTGATCATATAAACTTCTATTTCATATCAATTTAGTTTTTCTAAAGTGTCTTTATACTTTCTTTTAAATTCTATTAGTTTTTCCAATAACTCTGAGTTTATATCTATTAAATCATCAAAAATTATATCACTTACATCATCAGTCGAAGCCATAAAGCAGACATTGGCTTGTTCAAAATCACTATCGGTGTCACTATCTAATGATGAAGACGATTCTGAATCATCCCATGTAACAGAGAATGCTTGCTTCTTCTTACAATTGTCCTTCTTATTCTTGTACTAGTCTTTCTTCTGATCAGGACAGCCCTTCTTTATGTGACCCTTCTTATGACACTCATAATATTTGAGATTTGAAGCTGGTGGTTTATTTTATTGTCTCTCTTGTTGTTTTCGAATTTCTTGTTCTTTCTAAGTTTCATAAACTTATTGAAATTCTTTGCCGTAAATGCCATGTCATCTTCATCTAAATCTGAGTCTTCTTGTTCAGCTTGGAAAGCTATATGCTTTCTGTCATGGCTTGATCTCATGTTGCCTGCAAATTTACTTCATACGACATGAGAATTCCTATTAACTCTTTAGGTTTGATAGTAGAAATACCATTAGCTTCTTCAATAGCGAAGACTTTTCGTTCCCATAAGTTTAGGGTTTTCAAAACAACATCAAAATCGGTGTATTTTTCTTCTAATGCTAATAGTGAATGATATATGTCTTGGAATCTAGAATATATTTCATTTATAGTCTCGTCCGGTTTCATTCTGAAATTTTGCAACTGATTTTTAAGCATAGAAATTTTGCTTTGTTTAACTTTGTTTGTTCCTTCATGTGTAAATTTAAGAGTTTTCCAAATTTAATAAGAAGTTGTAGACATGCTAACTCTATTAAATTCATTCTTATCTAAAGCAAAAAATAGTATATTCATGGCTTTTGCATTTGAGGTGGCATCTACCTTTTGTGTGTTTGACTATTGTGCATATGGTGTAGTAGGTATAGTGTATTCATTCTGAGTGATATTCCAAGTATCATTTCTGTTTTCTTGCATATAAATTCTCATGCGAGTTGACCAATAATTGTAATTCAAACCGTTAAATAGTGGTGGTCATGCGGTGGATTGACCTTCAATAAAACTTGTGTTAGTGTTATTTTGCATATTAACTGAATATAAAATAATTGTGTTATGGTTATATGATGAGCTTGCTCTGATACCAACTGAAAATGACCAAGGATCGTGCAATATGGAATATTAACTAAACTATTTACTAGTGTGGAATATAAATATAAAAGTAAATAATAAAGTAAACGACACTAGATATTTTTATACTGGTTCGAACTTCTCGTTCTATGTCCAGTCCCGGACTCCTTGTGGAATTCAACTATCAACGCTCACTTGACCCGGAGGAACAAGTATTACACCGCTTGAGCAACCGAATAGGATTTCTACTGCCAAAGAAACATAATAGGATTTTAACCGCCAAAGCAACCGAACAGGAATTCCAATACAAATAGTAAAATTGTTTCTGACTGAGTATGCTCTTGAATAGCACTGATAATTCAATAGCATACACCCATCCTATAATCTTATCCTTTGTGGTATATCGTGTAATTCAATAAGATTGGAAATTTATTCAATCACCAATGAAGTTCGCTTGAATGAACAAGTGATTAGACTGAAAATATTGAATGGTAATGGAAAGATTGTTTAGACAAATAAAATGACAATTAGAATCAGAATTGTTAGTTAAAATAATGGATTTTATGGCTATATATAGTGATTAAGAGTTGCAATTGTTCGTGAAAGTATCCATGAAAGAATATGGAAGAAACTCTTGAATCATGAGTTGTTTCTATTTGCTGAAATGAAGTGTCTTTTTAAAATATAGCCATTATGAAGATTCAGCCATCTAAATGGAACAATTCAGCCGGCTGAATCAATTAAAAAATCGAACCAGGAAGAAAACAGTGCAAAAGTCGTACAATTCAGCTGGCTGAATTATCAACTTCAGCCATTTGAATATTCAAGATAAGTTGTGCACGTGCACAGCATTCAATCGACTTAACAATATTGTTCAATCGGCTGAATTGCATGTTTTTTTCCATATCAAAGGATTTTCTGAAAAAATGAACTATGTTTTGAAATTTTTTAAATTACGACGCTTGCATATACCACTTTGGAGAGATTTTTACATGAATTTGCTATTAGACTCGATCATAGACTAAATATATTAATGAAGCTTCTGTCTGGAATCTGGTTTGGTATGGCATCTGTTAGATTACCTCATAAGTAAAATATCATCTTCTCCTACAAATATGGTTAGATCATATAATATTTACTTATATAGTTATCACAATCAAAACATCAAATTCAAGGTTCTAACGCAAATATTATGCGTATATTGCTAAATTTAGGAGTCATTATACCGAACTCCAAGTTCACAACAATAAGTGAACTCGACTCCAAAACATTGAGTCTCATGGGTCTTCCAAAACATACTACAAGTGATGACATAATTACCTTTCAACAATGGGTTGCAAACCGTGACCAAGATATTGCACAATCCCATTACACTAGCGTTACTTCCTCATTCCAAGGATCGCAACCTAAAGGAGATGATAATGAAACTAAAAAAATCAATGTAAATGTCCCTTTTAAACAAGATTTTGTTACCCTATCCTGAAACCAAGGTAGGCTTGGTCATCGTCTAACCAAAATTGAGCACAATGTGTAAAAACCAACAAAAAGCTCAATTCCATCAAAAGCTTCTTGAAAAGATTTAGGATAAGCTTACGTGCTCTTTGTCCATATTTGTTATTCCTCCTACTTCATCAACAAGAGTTATTAAAACTCCATCTCCTTTCACTTAGACAACTACTGAAGAGGAAGACGAAGACGAAGGAGGTAACTCAGAAAGCCAAGGGTCTGGATTGTTCGCTATATCATGGTATGTTTCTATTATCAACTTATTATAACTCTTTAAAAATAGTTGTGTCGTAATATTTTTGATGACTTGATCGTTATGTTTCTATGATGTTATGTTCGTCATATTATTAGGCATATTATTTTCGTGACATATGTGTGATGTTTTGAGTCTAATACAGCTTCTTGTAAATTGTTTATTTTTGCAGAATTTTTATTTCTCCTATTGATATCTATTTCCTTTTTGTCAATGACAAAGATGGAGAAAGGTAAGGAGTATCAAGTTAGGGGTGAATAACTCAATTTAAAATTGAACTTATATAGTTATCTCATCAAAAAAGGGGAGAATGTTAGAAACTTATATTTTGATGTTTTCATAGTGACAACTATACAAGTATATTTTTATATACTAACCGCATTTTTAGGAAATGATATCAACTTTACAAAGCGACCATTATATCAAAATGAAGACCAATTTGACGCTACAAAGTACTACCAGTCATAGTGTCTATGTCTAGAGGTATAAAGTTGTTAAAATCTCTCCTATATAGTATATAGACACATAGCTTTTCAAAAATTGAATTTTCAAAAACATCATAGCAAACTTGAAATTCAGCTGGCTGAACCGCCCAGGTCAGCCGACTGAATCTGTGCATGTGCACATGATTCTCTTTGAATATTCAGCTGACTGCCGGTTGAAAACTGCCTAAAATGAACTATTTCCTTGCTGATTTCAAAATCGTCGATTCAGCTAGCTGCCACACTCTATTCAACCAGCTGGATCTTATAATGGCTGGTTTTCTAAAAAGGAACCTCTTCTTCATGAAGGGTTACGTCTTTTAAATCAAGAGTTGCAGTCCTCACTTTTCACTGTTTCTTTTGAGGAATGATTGCAACTATTAAACTCTATATAATGCAAATTATTTCATTGTTTTCATCATCAATTCTATTTTTGCAATCCTCTCTATCTTTATTATTAAATTCTCAAGCATTCAATTCCAAACTTCTTTATATTTTTTATCACACTATCATTATAAAATATTTTCTTGTAATCGAAATTATTTCCTTTGTTCGCAAACTACACGATATACCACAAAGGAGAAGACTATGTAAATGGTGTATGTTATTGACTTGTTAGTGTTACTCAAGAGCATATACAATCAAATACATTTCTTCTATTTAGAGTTGAAGCCTTATTGCATTGTCCTCGAGCGGTTGAAGTCCTATTCTTTTGCTTAAGCGGTTGAAGTCCTATTCAGTTGCTTAGGCGGTGTAATACTTGTTCCTCCGGGTTAAGTGAGGGTATCGATTTAATCCAAAAGGAGTCCGGGGCTGGACGTAGATCAGAAAGGTCGAACTAGTATAAAAATCATTTTTGTCATTTACTTTATTACTTTTACTTTTATATTTATATTCCATACAAGTAAATAGCTTAGTTAATATTCCATATTACATGATCCTTAGTCACTTTCAATATCTAGTTAGCCTATGTTACGTACGTATAAATATATTAGCGTATAAATATATTAGTAATGTATAATTAATGGTATATTAATCACGTAGAATAAATAGGTTAGTGAATAGCATTAAAATACATTGGAAGGAAGCTAAGGATAGATATGGAAATTAATCCATAATTAGAGTCGGATTAAGGAGTTTTCATTAAATGGAATTACTGCGAAATGCAGTGAGGTATATATATGATGGTATGCTAGGGGAGTGGAATTATGACTAAGTTACAAGGATGCGAGGTCAGTCAAAAGTACATAGAAGACTGCCCGGCTAATTTGGCTAAAAACAGTGTGACTTAGGACTAATGTAAGACATCGCCTATAATAAGTACCTATAGTAGATGCAAGGTTGGCCCCAATTAGATACGGTAAGTATGCCCGGTTAATCTAGATACCAACGAATACGTATAGTTGGACTAACCTGAGACATCACAGTTTAGGTTATGGATAATAATACGTAGGACCTGCATCTAGGTCGGGGCATTTAGTTGATGTTGTAGGATCTGCTTCCTTCCTACTTGAGAAGTATAGAAAGATCGAGATTATCATTTAGGTGTGGTAGTAGGGAATCTCAAGAGGGATGCGCTTCGAGGTCGAGATATTAAATGGTTGTTGTAGGGTCCACCTTTCCCAAAAATAAGTATAAATAGCCGGATGAGATTTCGTGCGATGTCAGTTAGGAAGTACTAAAGAGGGGTTTTCCTTGGGTTAGGTATTAAACAACGGGGGTCTGCTTAGGTTATATGTATTTAATGGCCAGAGTCTGCCTAATTCACATTAAAGAGGTATTAAATGGCTCGGGTAATTTCTCTAACATTATTGGGACACGATTGATGGTAGTTATGTAGGATCAGAAAGGGCCTTTGGCATACAGATGAGGTTAGGTTATAGAGTTGGACTGGAAAAGTGTAAATTATAGAATTGGACTGGAAGATCCTTCAGGCTTACATTTACAGGTATCTTATATATGATACAGTATATGATGCATAAAACATATTTCTTATCTAAATAATATTGCCCAAATACTATCATGGTAAGGCTTGAGATTTTCATTCAACATACATTGTTGTTCCGACCCCCTCCTCAATACACGGGTTTAGAGTGATGATGCTGATTTAGAAGATGAAGGTGGAGGCAGAGTCTTGTGGTAATTATTTATCTATTTATGTTTTTTATGTATTTCAATGTACCCAATTTTAGGCATGTTATTTTATTTCTGAGATATTGTATTGTGGATATTTGGAATGATATGTTCAATTTTTGAGATTTGGATTTTTTTTATGAAATGGTTACTTATTTTTGATATTATATTTTATCTTTTCTACTGTGAGATTCTGATAGTATAGATAAATAGCTATGTATATCATTTATTGCATCAATTTTACCCACCAATGGCCAGTTTTGGAATGGGTCTAAGGTTTGATGGGCTTTTATTAGGTCGAAAATTAGGCCTGTTTTGAGGCGAGTTGTTACATTTGGTATCGGTGCCTAGGTTACTCGATCAACAAGGATAAGTATACGTAATAGTGTGTATTTGATATTTTTGAAAAGTATTTTTCAAAACTCTACCATACTCACACATACACACTTATTTTGACATACACAACACACTAGACAAGTCTTTTATTTAAGAAGATAATATTATCTTAAGATGTTGTAACTGAAAGTTTAAACTTATATATAGCTGATTATGGCTGAAACTCATTCGTTTGAGGCTGGGAACCCCTCTACTAAGAGATACCCACTATCCGTGGGATGCTAGAATGGTTCAAGCAATACCTGAGGCGTGTAGGAAAAGTTCACATTCTTCAACAAGCTGCACTAGTCGCACTCACTACTCTACTTGCTAAAGCAGCACCTCGCCCACTAGACTTCCCCAAATTGTGTAAAGACTTCCAGAATATGAAAGGGTGAGCATATACCGGAGCTGTAGGTTTTGTGGAAACAAAGGCTTGGATTAACAATTGTGAAAGTATATTTTGGGAGCTTAGATGGGAAGACTAGATCTAGAGGAGGATGGTTGTGGCATCTTAAAGGAGAGGCGCTAGATTGATGGACTACAGTGGCTGAGGAGAATGCTAAGGAAGGAATCACTTAGGCTGAATTCAGGATACGCTTTCAGTCGCGATGTCCGGAGCTAAAGTGAGTTTGCAATGGAGAAGTTTATACAACTTAAGCAGGGAGACTCCACATTGAAGGTGTATATCAGTAAGTTCATGGAGCTAGCTAAGTTTGGGTTGAGTTTTATTGATAACCCTATGAAGAAGGCTTTGGAGTTTGTTAAAGGCCTGAGTTCTCCACTTATCGAGCTACTTTTGACCTAAGTACTTATGGGAGCCACTTATAAGATGATAATTGAAATAGCCTCGCTGAAATGACTGTTGAGGATAAGGAGAAGGTAACACCAGCGCAAAGTTAAGATGGAGCTAAGAGATGATGATTTTAGGCTGATAAGAAAGCCAAGGGGATAATTAAGAAGGGAAGTATAACATGTCCTAGATGTTAGAAGAAAAGACATGTGGCCAAGAACTGCAAGGTGAGTTTGATGAGGGAGGAGTTTAAAGGAAGATGCTACCACTTCCATGAGGAGGGACATTACAAGAATCGATTTCCAAAACTAGCTAAGGAGGGACAGATTGGGCAAGCTTATGCTATTGAGGTTGTACCTATCTCGAGTAGACCTCCTCCTAGAGATCAAGGAAAAGCTACAATGGAAGGTACAGCTGTTATTTCCAGAAATATAATTGATACCATATTTGACTCGGAAGCATCACATTCATTTATAGCTAGAAATTTAGTTAACTCCTTAAGTCTAAAAACCCAAGTTTTCATCAACCCAATAGTCATGTCAAAAACTATTGATGGGTCGACACCTTTCTTTAATTTGCAAATACCAAATTATGAATATATGTAACGTTGATTTAACATGTAACACATATATTCTTGGTTTTGAGTAGTATAGACTTATCCTAGAAATGGATTGGTTAACTTACTACGTGGTTTTCTTAGATTGTGATAAGAGGATTGTATGGTTAAGGAGTTATAAGGAGCGAGATATAGGTGTTCATTGTACACCCTAAAACTCAATTAAGTTAAGCTATTTATATTCGTTGAGCCTATCACAAGATAAGCTCTCATATGTACTCGTGGTTCGAGAACTCCTTGATGTTTTGAAGAAGTTTTGGGTTTCCCGCCCCGATGGGAGATAGAATTTAGGATTGATTTAGAGGATAATGCTAAACTTTTTGCTCTACAATTAAGGCACATGGCCTCCAAAGAAAAGTGAGAGTTGGATAAGCAAATTTCAAAGCTGTTGCGGAAGGGATTTATTCATTGAAGTACTTTCAATTGGGGAGTACCTATTATCTTCACCACTAAGGCAGATGGTTCTTCAAGGCTATGCACTGACTTTAGAGAACTCAATAAGTTGATTAAGAAGAATAGATATCCTTTACCTAGAATAGATGAATCGTTTGACCAGCTTGTTGAAGCCAAAATCTTTTTCCAATTGGACTTAGCCACAGGATCCATCAATTGAGGATAGCAAGTAGAAGACTGGTTTACGCACTCTGGACGGACTGTATAAAGTGGAAGTATTGCCTTTTAGGCTGACAAATGCTATGCATACTTTGTAGATTTGATGAGTAGAGTCTTTAGGAGGCTGATAAATAGGTTCATCATAGTATTTGTGGATGACATTCTATTATTCGATAAAGTATGGGTGAGCATGAAAATCACTTATAGGAGGTACTAAAAAGTTGAAAAGGAATCAAATAAAGGCAAAATTTTCAAAATGTCGTTTGTGGAAAAAGGAGGTGAGATTTCTCGATCATATCATTTCTGAGAAGGGATTTTCTATAGATCCTACAAAGGGGAAGGTTATTCAAGGCTGGAAGATTTCGAAGAATGCTATGGAAGTCAGGAGTTTTCTTGGGTTGGCTGGTTACTATAGGAAGTTCATCAAGGACTTTTGCCAAGATGGCAGTCCCACTAACTAGCTCAACCAAGAAAAACCTAGTTTTTGAATAGGTTGAGAAATTCATGGAAGCATTCGAAAAGCTAAATAAGCTATTGATTACTGTGCTAGTGTAATGATCCGACTTTTCATCCCTCAAACGTCGACATTAATACATTCGTGGCATCCGTGTGCTGAGCACCCGTGTCAAAAGGACAGAAAGTTAAGGTAAAATTAAAAAAATAGAATAGAACAAGAGGGAAACAACAAAACATCAGAATCTCATAGCGGAATGATAATTTATAATATCTAAAGAACAATATAAAGGGTTACTATAAATATGGGAATTCAAAGTTACAAACCTAAGTACTATCATCAGCCTAGACAGTTATAACTGTAAGCCCTTACAATGCTAACATTTGCACGTACCTAAAAGGGAACAACTAAAATAGAAATAGATAAACAATGGAAGCCTCCAACTCGTCTTCTAAACTTTAAAGCGTCCAAGGTAAAACCTGATACTCAGCCTACTCGAAAGAGTACAGAGGAATTCAGGGAGGAAAAAAAATTAAGTGTCGGAAATAAGTCTAGTATGAGAAAAATCGAGATACATGAATACGTATAACGACAATTATTGAGACTATATGGATTCCCGTAATGGTTTTCCCCTCAAAAGAAACAAACCATTAATTAAGTCTAGTATAGTGATATGATAGATAATATCTATGGTGTAGGATATAATAATATCAGTTGAATGTGATGCTTACATTGGTCATACTACAACATATATGTTACACTCAAAACTGCTATTCGCTTAATGGATTTTCCATGGAGATTCCTCTGGTCAAACTAAAATCCAATCTCCTATACAAGGGTCGAAAAAACCTTCTGGCATCGTATATCTTTAGATAAACTATACCATTATGGCAATCATAGTCGGTCCACGTCTAAACACGTTATCCCAGATATCATCGACTCTTGATTGCCATATATCGATAAGCATACTCTAGATCTGGAGTTGATAATACCCTATCGTGGGTTAGCAATACCCCAAGCTATGCTCCTACTCTGTTTTAGACATTTTCAATGTTGATGTCACGTTCGGCATCTTCCACGTGAGTCTTCATCACTCGAATAGAACATGAATCCCGAATTGGATCCTTACATTTTGAACAAATGTCGAAACCACAAAAGGATTCCCATATCTCAATAGATCTTGGAATAACAGATGGATCCCTATGAGAAGATTACGAACAACTACATGTATACAAGCATCTTAAAACGATCTCGAATCTCCATATAGATTCCTTTCTTCAACCACTTCCAAAACATAAAACTCGTATACTAGTTTTGAAGTGGTATTCGATAAGTAAAACACTTACTTATCTCGAACATTTCAAAACCAGTTGACGAATTACCGGTTAATTCAATTCTGCTTCTCTTAGAAGTAGGTGAAAGATAGAGATATTTCATGCCAATACTCCACCCAGGAGGTTCTTATTGGTATGAAATCGTGAAGCCTTTCGATCACTTCCTAAGTTAAGATTAAGTCAAGTTCAATGATCGACTATTCGACTATCGAGTCGAAACAAATGCTTTTACAAATCAATATTCATATATTTAACTCGTTGCCGACATTCCAATTCCTTTCCTAATATGAATCCGGGTAAGTTTTGGCAGTGGTTAGTCTAAGCCTTCCATAAACACTTCATTCTTGAATCTGACAAATACATAAGTCTACCTCGTTGGCTTTTAGTGTAAAGAATAGTAGTAATGATTTCCATATACAAGTAAGAAATCAAAATGACTAACACGTTTCCGACATTTTCCACTTTTCTACACTTCGATTAAGAGGGAAGCCTGGTAGGTTAGAGCTATGCTCCATCACTACTTTACATCAATCTTAACTCTCACAAATAGATAAGATCACTTCGTCGGCTTATTAGTGTTATGCGTAGCTAATTACTTTTATAACAAGTAATTTAGACAATCAACATTCAATCATTTGGCATTTCTAACCCCTTTTTTAAACATTTAGTTTACAAAATACTTGAAAATACTTATAATAGTTTAGAACATTTATACAAAATATTACTTAAAAATAATCATTTTGAAATTTACTTGAAAACATAGAAAACTGTGTTTACACAAAACACTCTTTGTATATAAATTCATAACTAATTCTTAAAAATTCACATAAACCGCAAACTACTTTTAAAATACTTTAGTAAGAGTTGGGAAATACTTTTAAAAATAATGAAACAAATCGCTCAAACTTAAAGTACTTTTTGAAACATTCGATGTTCAAAAATCAAGGGTAAAAAGGGCAGTTTTTCTTTAGCAATGTTTTGGTCATTTTTGGGATGTTACTTAAATTTTTACTATTCAAGCTTTTAATAGCAAAAAACATACATATAAAACGTTGAAAATATGGTGAAGAACCTTTAAGGATCTCTCTATAAAGTTCCATGACAATCACCAAAACAAGGTAATTCCAAACTGCATCTATAGCGACTATCGTTATAAGTGCACTTTAAAATCCAAGTTATATTCCAATCTATGTTCAACTACAACCTATGTGCTTTGTTCAAGGCCTAGTCATATGTCATATAAATCCGCTCAATTAAATTTGGGTCCATATATGGATCCTATGTGCCACTTGTTTCCAAAACAAGAATCAAAATAAATGTTTTCAACATATGTCCAAGTTAATTCAAAAAACATTAACACAACAAAATTTAATCATATATGAGTTATATTATCAATCCAAGAGGTGAATTAGCTCACCTTAAACCAAAAAAAAACAAACTTAAACACTCAAGTTCTAAGCTTAGATAGAAACCTCCTTTCCTTCCCTTGCTTTTCCACACTTTTCTAGGCTATAATAGCCTATGATGCTCACGGCCTTGAAAGGAGGCGGGAGTATAGCTTTGGTTTTTCACAATCTAACTATAGAAGTTAAACAATTAGTAGGAGTTTGAGAAGTAGATTATAGGTAGAGGGTGATGTTACATTGTGGCAGGGCTTTTCTCAAAGTTTAAGTTGATTTGGGGATGGTTTGTTAATTATTTACTTTAGGAATTTAAGATGAAGAAGATGATGAAGACATGGAATTTAAGCTCAAAGCTTAGGAACTTTTATGATGGGATACTAAGGGTGCAACTCTCCATATATAGGCTTAGGAATGATGATGGAAAAAGACCAAAAAGCTCTCAAAACCCTAATGACATTAATTGCTTCTTACCATGACAACTTTATATCACTTCTCCTTATTTATTTTACCATTATACCCTTACCATATAATATCTCTTATCTTAGTAGAACTCTCTCGAACATTCTATGCTTTATAAAGAGGAGGGTGTGTTAATTAGTTTCTAATGTGCTTATTTGATTATTAGTTAAGTGCAAGATAATTCGAACAACTTATATCGATCGCAAAACTGTTTATCGGCAAATCGATTTTCGGTCACATTATCGATTTTCCTTCGAAGAATATATTTTTGGAAAAGCTTTCCAAAAATAAGTTTCTTATCATTTCTTATTAATTAAATGATGCTAAACAACGTCATAATATCATATTTACGACGCTTAAAGTCGATATTCTATGACGAAGTGTTCGAACTTAAGGGTCGCTACGTTCTCCCCCACTTAAATCATTTCGTCCTCAAAATTCAACTAAGAAAGATAATCAAAGAGATAGAAGAACAAGATACATATATAGCAATGTTGAAACTATATACAAACTAAACTGCAATCGAAATGCAAACTAAGTAAAGAAAACTCTAGTCTTAGAACAAACCCGGATATGACTCTCTCAAACTATCCTTAGTCTCCCATGTACAATCCCAAGCATCCTTGCTCTATTATACCTAGACCAACTTTACAACCTTAGTCTTTAATTTCTTCATATCTCTATCAACAATTCAAACTGGTTGTCTTAATACAATGAAATTTTTCTCAATCTCAAAGTTCTCTTGCTGCGATGCTTCCACTATCATCGAAAGATCAGGCACAAACTTACACGAATGCGATACATGAAATACATTGTGCACACCTGATAGCCTAATCTGTAACTCGACACAATATGCTTGTGTACCAATCATCTCAATAATAGGGAATTGTCTTATATAAGGAGTATCCAACTTCCTGGCCCTTCTAAACCGAACTTACCTTCTCATTGGAGAAACCTTTACAAATACAAAGCCCTCAACTGAGAACCCCAAGTCTCTACGCCTCTCATCTGCCATCCTCAACTAATGGAATCTTATAGCAAGGTCAAGCTAACAAAATAGTCGAGCTCCATAGAGCTGATCGAACGGATCATCTATCTTAGGCAAAGGATACTTGTTCCTAATAGTTCATTTATTGAGCTTGCGATAATCTACACACAATCTTAAGGAATCGTCCGCCTTTGAAGCAAAGACGATAGGCGCTCCTCAGCTTGAACAATTTGGTCGAATCAAGCCCTTCTGCAACAAATCATTAACCTAATTTGTTAGCTCCAGTCTCTCTTTTGGGACAGGTCTACAAATTGGTAATACAATAGGTTTTGCATCCTTTACCAAATCAATGCAAAATTCCACCTCCTCATGAGGTGGTAAACCTGACACCACGTCAAAGACATATGTAGATTCCTAAATAATAGGGATGGAACCCAACTCCTCCTTCACCACATCAAGGAAATAAAGCAAACTAGTCATAATCATATTAGGCTCTTTACAAGATACTACTTAGACCTTCCCTTCCTCTGTTTTAATGATACAGCGTGTTTAACACAATCTAGGACTACATGATTACGAGACAAATTATCTAAATATCAAACCGCACGAATCCGAAGACATATAAATCATATGGAAAGGGTCTATTAAAATAAGAAATCGGAACTCCTAAAAAGATCATGCTAAGATTGGTCGAACCCTCAACAGGGTTCGACACACAAATAGTACCTAAAGCCATACCTGGCTTAAGTTTCAATCTATCAATAAGAGTATAAGATATGAAACTAAGAGAAGCACTAGTATCATATAAGACATAAACAAGGATGCCAAAAATAGATATAAAACCTTCCAAAACTTGCTTCCCCTTTGCTGCGGTGGATGTGGAAGTTATTGAAGCAAGCACAAGAGCCCTAGGCTGCTCCCTCTTATGAAGCATCAGACAATCCTTAACTATATGATCAGGTTTATGGCAGTTGTAGTAGCTCCTTGGTGCAAATTGGGGCTTGGAAGTGGCTCTGGCTTTGGTACCTTAGCAATAGGTGCCCTTAATGGTGCCTTTGTCACCTGCCCTCCTCCAATAGATGTACAGTTTTGAATAAGATGCCCTTTCTTCCCACACATATAGCAAGCGAGACAAGAGATATCTATAAGCAATTGAAACTTAAGCTTATTATTTCCAACTGGTGCGGCAGTGGATGGTTTCGGAGCCGAGCTCTCAAACCTTAACCCCATGTTTACCAAATTCATATAAGACCCCAAGATGTGATTAGTCATATTACCCTTGAACTTCAGACACATCCTTGTGATGAACATCTCATTCCTCTTCAAGGGTGTGTCTACCAAACCAGACCTGAACCGAGATAAGGCAGTGGATTGGTTATCATACTCTGCCACTATCATGGCCCCTTACTTCAACTCGAGGAAGCTCCTAAACAATAAATTCCTCCCGGCTCTTGGGATAAACTTCATCTCAGAACCTTTCTTAAATTGGGCCTAAGTTAAGTCGTTCTCTTGGACATTATAGTGATAGTACTCCACCAATCCATTGCCGGATCTATCAAATGTCGTGATGCCAATCGATGCTTCATCATGTCATCTAAGTCCATATCCCCAAATATACGGTCACATAACTTAATCTAAGTCTCGACTTCTATGATCATCTCTATACCATATCTCTATACCATCGATCCTTTTTCCTTCCAAACTCCCATAATCATGGTAGAGCGAAGAAAAGTTCGAACTAAGGCCTGACTTGCATGATCTCCTCTACAATATCTATCCTTGATTCCCCAACTTAAGCAACATTTCTTGGTGCTCGATCTCCACCATTTGTGATGGTAATACCTCGACCACATCTACCTCTACCTCCTCAAGCGTTGGAATCTCTTGGACTCATGATGCACTACCTGAACATAGCGCAACATATTTAGGATCTGAAAAGCTAGAGTTATTCAAAGAAATAGATTATTCCTTAGGAAAGCTGAAAATGGGGGTATAAGTTTATAGAAATACAAATACGCTCTCGTATACACTCGACTCATTCTAGGGTGTCGATTAACCTATCTCTAATGAGCTATACCCAAAAAAGGTCAAGGTGACCGCTCAACCTTGGGCTCTGATATCAAATGTAACAACCCTACTTTTCAATCCTTAAATGTCGATACTAATACATCCACGGTGTTCGTGTGCTGAGCACCCAAGTATCAGAAATAAAGAAAGTTGGGGTAAAATTGAAAAAATAGAATAAAACAAGAGAAAAAAACACAATATCAGAATCTCACAGCGGAACGATAATTTATAATATCAAAAGAATGGTACAAAGGTTTGCACTAAATACAAGATTTTCAAAGTTACAAACCTTAGTACTACCATCAACCTGGATAGCCATAACTGCATGTCCTTACAATACTGACATATGGCTAAATGGAACAACTGAAATAGAAATAGATAGATAATGAAAGACCCTAGCTCGTCTTCTAAACTCTGAAGCATCCAAGGTTAAACCTGACACTCAACCTACTTGAAAGAGTACGCAAGGAATTTAAGGAAAACAGAAACCAAGCGTCAGATATAAGTCTGGTATGAGAAAACTCAAGATATATGAATACGTATAATAGTAACTATTGAGACAGTATGGATACCCGTAACGGTTTTCCCATCAAAAGAAAGAAAAAATTCATTAAGTTTAATATACTGATATGATAGATAATGTCTATAGTACAGAATATAATAATATCAAATAGTTGTGATTCTTACATTGATCATACCAAAACATATTATGTTACACTCAAAAACACTAAAGTACATCGCTTGATAGATTTTCCATGGAGATTCCTCCAGTCAAGCCGAAATCCAGTCTCTTGCACAAGGGTAAGAAACTACCTTCGGGCATCCTATTTCACTAGATAAAATATAACATTAAGGTAAACATAGTCGGTCCACGTCTAAACACGTGATCCCGGATATCATCAACTCCCGGTACCCACATATCGATATGCATACTCTAGATTTGGAGTTGATAATACCCTATCATTAGTTAGAAATACCCCCAAGGTATGCACTTATTCTGTATTTAGCCATTTACGATGTCGAGGTCACGTTCAACATCTTCCACACGAGTCTTCATCACTCAAACAGAATACGAATCCCAGATTGGATCCTCACATCTCAAACAGATGTCGAAACCACTCATGGATTTCCATATCCCAACAGATCTCAGAATCACGCATGGATTTCCATATATTGAGCAGATCATCAACTACTACATGCGTTCGAGCATCTTAAACCAATCTCGAATCTTCATATAAATTCCTTTCTTTAACCGCTTCTAAAGCATAGAACCGGTATACTAGTTTTGAAGCGGTATTCGGCAAGTAAAACGCTTACAATCCCGAACTTTTCAAAACTAATTGATGAATTTTCGGTCAACTCAATTCTAGTTCTCTCAGAAGTAAGTGAAATCTAGAGACATTTCATACCAATACTTCTCCCCGAAGGTTCTTATTGATATGAAATCATAAAGCCTTTCAATTACTTCCTAAGTTAATATTAGGTCAAGTTCGATAGTTGATTAATCGACTATCCAGTCAAAATACTTGTTTATACAAATTAATATTCATACGCTTAACTCGTTTCTGATTTACCAATTTAACTATTCCTTGTCCAAGAGTGAAGCCAGATAAGTTCGGGCGCTGGTTCCTCTAGGCCCTGCCTAGACATTTCATGACTGAATTTTACAAATAGATAAGTCTACCTCGTTGGATTTTAGTGTTAAGTATAGTATTAATGATTTCCATAAACAAGTAAGAAATCAACATGATTAACACGCTTTCGATATTTTCCACTTACCTATTCCTCGGTTAAGAGGGAAGCCCGATAAGTTAGAGGTCCATCACTCCATCCCTACTTGACATCAATCTTAAATAAATATTACTTCATTAGCTTATTAGTGTTAAGCATAGTTAATAATTTTTAATAAATAATTTGAACAATCAACCACTTGGTCATTTAGCAATTCTAAACCCATTTATAAACCTTTGTTTATATTTTAAAGTACTTGAAAATACTTATATTAGGTTTCAAAACATTTATACAAAATATTACTTAAAGATAAACATTTTGAAATTTACTTGAAAACATAGAAAACCGTGTTTTTCACAAAATACTCTTTGTATATAAATTCATAACTAATTGTTAAAAATTCACACAAATCTCAAACAACTTTTAAAGTACTCTAATAAAAGTTAGGCAATACTTTTAAAAAGAATGAAATAAATTGCTCAAACTTAAAGTTCTTTTTGAAACATTTGAAGTACAAAAATCAAGGTTCGGTTCTGCACTAGTGATGTTTTGACCATTTTCGAAATGTTACTTAACTTTTTACTATTAAGATTTTAATAGAAATAAACATACATTTAAAAAATTGTAAATTGGTGAGAAATCCCTAAGGATCTCTCTACAAATTTCCGCAACAATTGCTAAAAGAAAGGCAATTCTAAACTGCATCTATTACGACTATCATTATAAGTGTACTTTCAAATCCGAGTTATATTTCAACTTATGTTCAACTACAACCATGTGCTTTGTTCAAGGCCTAGTCATATGTTATACATATCCACTAAAGACCATTCGGGTCCATATATGGATCCTATGTGCCACTTGTTTCCAAAACAAGAATCAAATAAATGTTTTCAACATATGTCCAAGTTAATTCGAACAATTTTAACACAATAAAATATACTCATGTATGAGCTATATCATCAATCTAGGTGGTGAGTTAGCACACCTTATACTCAATAAACAACCCAGATTAAGCACTCAAGCTCAAACCCAAGCTAGCAACCTCCTTTCCTTCCCTTGCTTACTAGCTTTTCCATACTTTTCTAAGCTATAATAGCCTATGATGCTCACAACTTTGAGAGGGGGAGTACAGCTTTGGTTTTTCATAATATAACTAGGTAGAAGGTGATTTTATGTGGTGGAAAGGCTTTGCGGAAAGTTTGAGGTGATTCAGAGATGGTTTGCAAATTATTTGCTTTGGGAATTTAAGATTAAGAAGATGATGAAGACATGAATATTTTAGCTCAAAGCTTAGGATTTTTAGTGAAGGAATACTAGTGGTGTACCTTCCTTATATAGGTTTAGGAATGATGATGGGAAAACCCAAAAAGCCCTCAAAACCCTAATTACATTAATTGCTTCTTATCATGACAACTTTATGTCACTTCTTCTTTATTCATTTTACCATTATACCTTTACCATATAATATCTCCCATCCTAATAGAACTTTCTAGAATATTCCATTCTTTTTGAAGAGAAGAGTGCGGTAATTAGTTGATAATATGTTCATTTGATCATTAGTTAAGTGCACGATAGTTCGAACATTAACTTATATCGGTCGAAAAATTATTTATCGATAAGCCGATTTTTGGTCACGTTGTCGATTTTCCTTCGAAGAATATATTTTTGTAAACACTTTTCAAAACAAATTTCTTATCATTTCTATTATTTAAATGATGTTAAACGAGGTTATAAAATCATGTTTATAACATTTAAACATATCTCAAAATGTATCAATATTCAAAGATAAAGTGTTCGAATTTCAAGGTCGCTACAGCCGACGAAGCCTTTCAGCATTTATACCAATGCATATGGTATGAGACAATGAGATGTTCTTATGCCATAAGTAGAGTGATAGCCAATGCAAGTAGGCAGTTAACGGATCATAAGAAGAGGTATCTAACTCATGACTTGGAGTTAGTAGCTATTGTTTTTGCTTTGAAGATATGGAGGAACTATCTTTTAGAGGAAAGGTTTAAGTTACCAACCAAAAACCCGTTGCTTTTTTTCCAAAAGGATTTGAATCTTAGGCAGCAAACGAGGATGGATTTTATAGCATCATATGATTTTGAGATACACTCTACCCTTGGAAATGGAAATATTGTAATCGATGCCTTTAGTCGAAGGCATTCTACTCTAGGTGCCATTTATGATTGGAGGCAGTTGGATTTCCTCTCGAACTTTAATTTCCAATCACCATCAGAACCCACTCTAGTATATTTGGCAGCATAAGAGGTTAGGACGGCACTGATGGATCACATTGGGCAAGAATAGAAGTAGGATGCGAAGATAGTAGATATTTTGGACAAGTTAAGTAGAGGAGAACATTCCCCTATAGTGGTAGATATGCAGTTGAAGGAAGAGGATGTTTGAAAAGAGATGGAAACCTTTGTGTTCCCATGGTGGAGGCTGTTTTAAGGGAAATTTTGATTGAGAGTCAACTTCTAGGATAACAACTCACCCCGATAGGGATAAAATATATAAGGATATGAAGCAAATTTTCTATAACTTAGGGACAAAAAAGAAGGTAGTGGAGTTTGTCTCTAAATGTTTGACATGCCAAAAGATAAAGGAAGAACAAGGGAAGCCCAGAGGTTTGGTATTTCCATTAGAGGTACCAACTTGGAAATTGGAGCATATATCAATGGACTTTATAGATAGGTTGCTTAGGAGTGAAAGAGGCAATGAAACAATTTGGGTTATAATGAATAGACTCACTAAAAGTGTCCACTTCATTACCATTAGGAGTAACAGGACTGCAGCATCTCTAGCGAAAATTTATATTAAAGAAGTGGTACGACATTATGGAGTTGCAACTAAAATTATTAGTGATAGAGACCCCTTATTCACTAGTGAATTTTGGAGGAATTTGTAATTAGCTTTAGGAGCAATGTCGAATCTTAGAACCGCTTACCACCCATAGACCGACGGCTAGACGGAAAAGGTGAATTGGATTTTAGAGGATTTATTAAGAGCTTTCATCATGGATTTTGGAGTACATTAGGAGTAGCATTTACCCTTAGTGGAGCTTACATACAATAATAGTTATCAAGTGACAATTGACATGGCACCCTTTGAAGCGTTATAAGGGAGGTCATGAAAATTGCCAAATGTATAGTGGAAAACCACCGACAAAATTCAACTTGGACAAGGTTTGATTCGTGAATCTAAGAAAAATATAAAAATGATTAGACGACGAATGAAGGCCGTAAAAGACCACTAGAAGTCCAATGATGACAGTCGTAGAATTGAATTAGAGTTTGCGGTAGGACACATGATGTTTGTTAAGGTTCCCCTCTAAGGAAGGTTATGAGTTTGGGTACATTGGAGAAGTTGGTACCAAGGTTTGTTGTGCCATTCTAAATCTCCAAAAAAATAAGGAAACTTGCATATCAAGTGGACTGCCAGTTAAGTTAGCGAGAGTCCATGATGTCTTTCATGTTTTGCGCTAGAGGAAATACCTTCATGACACCGCCACCATAGCAAAGCCTAATCAGTTAGTAAATATAGAGACAGAGCCAATCGTACCCCATGCTACCACTAGCATAGTGGAGCATGGAACTAGAAAATTTCGTAATAAAAAAATTAGGTTGGCCCGAGTATAATAGAGAGATAATCCGACAGAAAGCATACGAGAAACTAAAGATAAGATGAAGGCTTCTCCGCCTGATCTTTTCTCTAGTAAACCTTCTCTCTCCAAAATTTAGGTTTTGGTTGCTAGATTGTATAGTAGGGAATGGCTGTCATACATATTTTACGGCCATATTTTCACTCATGTGAAGTTATGCATGTTTAGGATGCTCCATACATACTTATATGTCACGATCTTGCATTCACTCTAGGATTGTGCTCACCTATAGTATGTTGCATACATAATTACATTGCATTGTTGGTTGAGTAGATGGTTGTATCGATAATTTGGTTATACAACATGGATGTTGAGTACACGTTACATTATCTATCCCTTAGGGATTTCAAACGAAATTTTTTTAGGGGGGAAGAATGTAACACCCCGTAAAATTAATATGAAGATAATTAAATAATAATAAGGCCAAAAATGAAAATTTTGTAAATGTTGGAATTTGGCAAAGAAACCTACACCAATGTGGTCATGGCGATTTTTCAATCAACTTTCATATATAAAGTTTTGCAATCGGAGCTCAAATGGAAAATTATCGACATTTGAAGTTTTTGAATTTAAAATAAATCGATCTAAATTTAAATTTAAAAGTTTAATTAATGATAACTATTGAAATTTAAAATGCTATAAATATTTTAAATTGATGTGAATTTTAGGGTTTAAGGAAATGTTAAAATAAACGATTACATTAATAATAAAATTGGGAAAGAAATTAATTAAACGACACCAAATAATTACGTTCCAAATATAGGGACCGTTCAACCACCTTCCTTGGGCCGATCGACCACCTAAGTAGGAGCATTTGACCAGTGAACATGTTGTGGCTAGGATTTTGTTAGACATGGACGATCTGGATTTTATTATTTTAAACCGACTTAAATCCAGCGGTCCAAACGCCGCCACTATAAATAAGAGGCTAGCTCCCTCATTTTTATTCACAAAAATATTTGGAATGTTAGCGAAGCTCTATCGGACTTCTTCCTCAACCAGATTTAAGAATCTAAATTTAATAGGCAAAGGTAATATGTTAATTCACATACACACACACGTTCTACTTTTGTTCTTCATTAATCCTTGAATTTTGAATCCAATTTATACGCAGTCCAATTATTGTACCAAAAGGAAGAAGTCTGAAGAATAAAATAGAAGCGAACATGAATCAAATTCAAAGAAAAGTAGGAAAATTATCAGTGAGTGGAAATCTTAGTTTTTCACATTCTAGTATTTGTATAGTAGAAGTTTAAATTTGCTTTATGCATTAGGGAATGTTGTTCAGGAATACCCTAAAACTAAAACCCTAAAATTCCCTTGGAAGGAAATGTCAATTCTTATGTTTATTGGAATCTCAATTATTTATATTAAAATAGTTGAGTTTGTTTCATTATTGCAATTTGAATATTTTTTATTCTATTCTATTTCCAATGTTTCTCTATTGATGTGCTAAAGGGTTCCAAAAAGAAAACAAGTTAGGAAATAGTGTGCAAGGTATGAATTCTCTTATTCATATTTTACACTACCTATTTTCGTAATTTAAATATGAATCCCTTTTTCGCTTCAAGTTCGTGTATGTAAAAGTTGAATAGAATATAAAGGGTTTAAATTGCAAGTGTTATTCCTTAAAATACAGATGTCGATTCTACTATATTAATATAAAATAAGTTTGATATTTAATTCTATTTTATTAATGAAAGTCTACTATTTGGCTAAGGATATTAGCTAATTTGTAAGTTATTATGTGGAGTTAAGCTTGTATAATTCTAGAAGTTTTCACATTTTAATTATTAGTATTAGAAATAAAAATCTTCACATGCTAGGAATATCTAGTTAGCCTATATTATGTGTGTATAAATATATTAGCATGTAAATATATTATTAACACATAATTAATAATATATTAATCACGTAGAATAAATAGGTTAGTAAATAGCATTAAGATCCATAGGAAGGAAGATAAGGATAATTATGGGAATTAATCCATACTTAAAGGCAGATTAAGGAGTTTTCCTTATATATCCTCAATGCGAAATGTCGTTAGGTATATATATGTGGTAGTATGCTAGGGGAGAGGAATTATGACTAAGTTATAAGGATGCAAGGTCAGTCAAAAGCACACAGAAGACTGCCCAGCTAATCTAGCTAACAACAGTGTGAATTTGGGACTAATGTAAGACATTGTGTATAATTATTGCCTATGGTAAACATGAGGTTAGTCCTAACTATATCTTGTCAATCTGGCTACTAACGCCTATGAATAGTCTGACTAATGTGAGACATCAAATTTTGGGTTACGGGTCATAATACATAGGACTTGCTTCTGGGTCGGGGGTATTAAGTGGCTATTGCAGGGTCTGCCTCCTTCCAACTTAACTATCAAATGGTCGATATTATCATTTAAGTGTGGTAGTAGGGAATCTTGGGAGGGGTCCGCTTCATGGTCGAGATATTAAGTGGCTGTTGCAGGGTTTGCCTCTTCCCATAAAGAAGTATTAAGTGGCCTGATGTAGTATCGTGCGATGTCGGTTAGGAAGTACCAGAGAGGGGTTTGCCTTGGATTAGGAATTAAACGACGAAAATCTGCCTAGGTTATAGATATTAAATGGTGAAAGTCTATTTAACCCATTAAGGAGGTATTAAATGGCTCGTGCATTTCTCTCACATTATTAGGACACGAGTGATGGTGGTATAGACTGGAAAGGACCTTTAGCCTACATATAAAGGTAAGTTATAGAGTGGACTGGAAGAGCATAAGTTATAGAGTCAGACTGCAAGAGCCTTCGAGCTTACAGTTAGAGGTATCTTATGTAGGATATAGTGTAGGATGCATAAGACACATTACTTATCTAAATAATACTACCCAAATATTGTTATGATAAGGCTTGAGATTTTCATTCACTAGACGCATTGTTCTAACCCCCTCCTCAATACAATACACTAGTTAGTAGAGACAAAGTTGATTTAGAAGATGAAGGTGGAAGCGGAGTCTTGTGATAGTTATCTATTTATTTATGTTTTTGATGAATTTTCTTTACCCTGTGTCAAACATGTTATTGTGCTTTTGAGATATTATATTTTGGAAATTTGGAATGAGAGTACATATTTCTGAGATTTGGATTTTTATGAAAATGGTGCTTATTTCTAATGTTATATTTTATCCTTTCCGCTGTGAAATTCTAATAGCATAGATAGATAGCTCTGTATATTATTCACTGTATCGATTTTACCAACTAAAAGCCAGCTTTGGAATGGGCCTAAAATTTGATGAGCTTTTATTAGGTTAAAAATTAAGCCCATTTTTAGGCGGATTGTTATATGTATCCTTTAAGATAATATAACACTTGGAATTTATTGGATAATTACTTAACGTGCTTTAATGCTAGATTTGGATCTCAAACTTGGAGCTCTACTCAACATATTCTAATTAGAAAATTGCAACAAGTGAATAATGAACTTAAAAGTTGGAATAGAAAATGGGAGAAGGAGAATAATAATCTAATCAGTAGTAAATTAAAGCTTCAACAAGCTCTTAAAAGGCAGACAATGTCCCTTCTAACTTAGAATTATTTGATAATCTTGTTCAAGCAAATAGTGACCTCAAATTTCAAATGAAATTGTTTCATCATAATGCTAAATAAAAGTCTAAGATTTCATGGTTACATGAAGGGGACACAAGTTCAAGATTCTTTCCTGCAAAAATGTCTATGAGAAGACGTAGTAACAATTTACTCGCCCTTCTCGATAGACAAGAGGAACTTATTTACAATGCTAAAATTATTAAAGAAGAGGCCATTAAATTTTACTCTAATCCCTTTAATAATAAAAATAAAGAAAAACCATCATTTTACCAAAAATATAGTGTAGACAAAAAATTAATGAGTAAGGTAGAAAATTCCTTTCTAAAACTACTGAACTAAAGAAGTAGTTTTCTCTACATTAGATGATAAGAGCCTAGGTCCTGATGGTTTTACAGCTAAATCCTTCAAAGTTCATTAGGAGGAAGTTGAAGATATTTTGTTTAAGGCTATAAAAGAAGTTTTTGAGACATGAAAATTGACAAAGGGGGTCAATCGTACTTTCATAATGCTTCTCTCGAAAAAAGATAAGTCTATTTCTATTTTTGATTATCGCCCTGTAGTTTGTTGTAATATGTATTACAAAATTATATCCAAAATAATCGGTAATAGAATCAAATTTCTGCTTCCTTTTTAACTTTAGGAACAAATAGGCGTTTATTCAAGGGAGATACATTGCTGAAAATATCGTGTTACCACATGAACGTCTCAAAAGCTTCAAAGGAAAGGGTTGGAAAGTGTTCAGATAGGTTTTGCATGAAAATAGATCAACAAAATACCTTCATTGGACTAACAGAACTTTCATTTGTCATATACTTAAAATGATGGATTCCCTTGAAGATGATTATTAAAGAATGTATTATTACACCATCTTTTTTCATTCTAATTCAAGTAGTCTATAGGGGTTTTTTACTTATAATTATGGAATTAACAAGGGGACCCTCTCTCTCCCTTTCTTTTTTGCATAACTATGGAGTACTTTTCTATTCTTATAGGAAAGTGTACTGATGAAGAAAGCTTAACCCTAATAAATAAAATATCCGCTACAATTTCTCAATAACTATATGCAAGATGATTTGATGAGTTTTTATAAAGCAAATGAGAAATACGCCAATAATTTACTATATATTTCACACCATTTTGACTCTAAATTTGGTTTTAGCATTAATCGGAATAAATCAAATATATATTTCGGTAATATTTGTAGAAATAGAATTCAAATTAAATGAATTTCAAAAGTTGAAGAAGATTCTTTACTTGTTAAATACTTGAGAGTTCCTTTATCATCTGATTATTTTCATTATTCTGACTGTAGAAACCTTCTACACAGAATAAAGAAAGAATGGAAAATTGCGACAACAAATTACTACTGATTGCTGGAAGTGCCAAACTTATTTATTCAGTCATTACCTGTAACGACCCGCCGCTCTGACCGCCTCTAGTCGGTAATTAAACCAACTAGAAACGTTCAAAATGACGAATTGTTAGTCAGTTTATAAAGTTTAAACAGAATCAGCCACAGAACCACAGAACAATCATAATATTATTCATAAATGAATTTTTCTTACATACATATATCAGAGTTTGTACAATGCATTAAATTTTTATACAGCGGAATATATCCTTTATTAAATACAAGAAAATTTTTACTGAAAACTTTAGTAGAGTGCTTTAATCCCCCTCTCTCTAACTTCGCGGCCTGAAAATCTTCAAGCTGTAAAAATACTCGGTCTGACCCGAGCGTTAATTGCAAAACACAAAAACACTCGAGTCAGGATTAATCTTAACTCAAGTAAATAAATTTGCAATGAACTGAATAAATGTATCACATGAATCAATTCAAAATCTATTATGGATTTTCATATTAACAACTTTAACTTTAAAAATCTGTCAATCTCGTGTGGCTGCAGTACACACGTGTACTTTGCACACATGTGCACTGCCTCGCCAACACATGTACACCAAACGCAAATCGGACAATCACTGCAAAGAAAAGGCTCAAGGCAAAACCAGTGCCAACTTAAACAAAAGCAGTATGCAAACAAACATGCAACAGCAGCAAGAATGCAACACGGATCGTGCACAGGCAGTGAAGCAAGTACAGTGAAACAAATGCAGCCGACACAGCAGCACAAAGGCAACACAGAGGTAACACAGAGGCAACACAGAGGTAACACAGAGGCAAGTGCATAAAATGAAGCCTGTAAAATTATCGTGTACAGGGCAGTGAAGTTCAAAAATGCAAGCTGTAATTGACAGTGTCATGAAGCATCAAATATTAGCAGATGGAATGTGCCACTTAAATCCCAAAATGAAATCATTGGAGATGAACATATAAAAATTAATATGGCAAGGCAGCAGTGCTCCTGCAACTGTTGGTTCTGACTAAAATTGTGTTACATCTTTCAGTTATTTGTTAAGTCTATAAAATGAGGCAATATTGATTTGCCTGTAGAAACATAAAATTACTTCGTGCATGCTAGCACAGACCTTTGGGGAATATTGTTTTAAATCCTTGGGACCAGTTTGGTTTGGACTTCAAGTTTTGTGTTTTGCACTTTCAGTATGTATTTTAAAAAGCATGGAAGAGGAGCAGAAAGTGGAATAAGAAAAAGAAAGAAATAATTGTGTCGAAAGCAGGTTCAACAAGTAGGATTGTCTGACAACCTTTTTTTGTTGATGGCAAATTTTGTTGAGAGATCAGAAATTACTCTGCTTACACCAAAAATCTCAACAAATCAAAATTCCCCAAGTTTTACAAAAAATCTTTCCCTTCAACTTTTCTGTTTATATTGTTACAGACATATTCTTTTTTTTTAGAATTTATAACTTAAATTCATTTAAATGGGAAGATACAAATTTTCCTATTTAGTTTGAGTCTGCAATTTAAAACAGAGAGGAGCAAACAGTACTCAAATGCAAGTGCAATTTTCATAGAAATGAAACTGAAATCACAACTTGGACACAAGGGCAAACTGCCCCAAAATAAAATCAGAGATGTCAACAAGTATGTAAACTACAAGTCAACAAATGAATTTCAAAGTGATCAAGGACATCTGCAAAATTTGATACAACAAATCAAACTGCAGTCATCATAAAGGCACAAAGGCCATACTCAAACCAAAAGAACTCAATGACAATCAAATGCAATGTAACAATGTCTTGCATACATATGAATTAATTTCATATGTACAACAAAACACCAACAATGCAACTTGAACCCGCAACTCAAAATGCAAGTCGAAGCTGTAAACAAATCCAATTCAAAATTTTCAAAGCAGTGGCCATACACACACACACACACACACACACACACACACATATATATATATATATACATACATACAAAAATGTATGTATGCAAATGATTAGCCATCGAAGTGCAGTATAACTACAAAGAAAATAGTGGCAGCTGTTTAGATAAAAATGAGCTAAAGTGAAGATCACAAAGCATAACAACTGCATAGGACTGCAAGAACATGATACAGATGCAATGTAGAACTGCACATAGCAGTGAGGCACAATTGAAAATGCAATATAGACTGCAGACAAACAAAGAATGATACAGGGCAACATGTACTCAAGTGGACTTATCAATATGTGCTCAGTGGTTCTTATAAATTTTAAAACAAAATTTTCAGTAGCATCTGTTCTTATAAATTTTACAACAAAAATTTCAGTATCTGTTCTCATCAATTTAAACATAAAAGTTAAGTAGCATCTGTTCTTGTCAAATTTAAAAAAAACAAAACCAATTATAGTTTCTGTTCTTATCAATTTAAAATTAAAAACAAATCACACATAGTATCAGTTCTTATCAATTTAAAACAATAAATTAGCTTCGGTTCTTAACAGTTTAAGACCTAATTCAATAGCATCTGCTCCTAACAGTTTAAATAACAAATTAACAGAGCAATTCATAGCAAAAGAACAACCAACAACCAACATACAGTGTGTTATCTGTTCCTATCAGTTTAGAATTCAAAGTAGCCGAGCAAATGATAATAAATACCCCAACACCCATACTTGCAAATTAACCGAGCAGATGGAAGCAAAACAACACCAATTCATAGCATATAACCAAGCAATCAATTCAAACAAATTTAAATACTTGAATAAAAATCAACCGTGAGCCCAAAAGACTCACCTTTGCATACGAATTGGGGCACGCAAGAGATTTTGAAGCCGAAGCAAGAATCGATGACGAATCGAAGCCCCAAATCATAAAGCCCTAATTTGCTGAAGGGAGACGAAATGATTTCACGGCCGCCATTAATTTTCTTTTCCTTTTTTTTTCTATCGTATGAAATCTGAAATGATGGTGGGAGGGTTCGCGTATTTTTAAGGGGAAGAGATCGTGGTTGTGGCGTGATAAAAGGCATGGAACACGGCGTGTTAACAGCTGAGGTAGGTAAGGTAATGTTTACTTCTTTTTATTTTATTTTTTTATTTTATTTTATTTTTTTATTTATTTATTTTTCATTTAAATTTAATTAGTTTTTTTGTTAATTGTTTGCTTTGTTTTTATTTTGTTAAAATTATGTTGTTAAAAATTTTATCTAGTATATTCTTTATTTATTTTATTATATATATATATATATTTATTTTATATATTTTTATATTATATTTTCATTCTTATTTCAAATTCAATTATTTTTTCCTAAATCATTAATTCAAATTTAAAATATAAGTTCAATATTAAATTTCAACTTCAAAGTAAAAATTCAAATTTCTATTCAACTTTAAAAATAGATTAAATTCAAAATTTTAATCGCCAAATTTCATAGTCTTATTGGAATTCAATTTAAAATTATCTCAAATATTTAAAATTAATTAAATATCTTCATTTTTAAATTGTTCAAAATTCAGGATCGTTACAATCTCCCCTACTTAAAAGAATTTCGTCCCGAAATTATAAGTTAGGAAAAACGATTGCTAAAATCTCACCGATATTTATATCCTACATAATTTTACCAAGTTTCAAACTCATAAATAAATATAGGATTCATTCCATTTATTTCATTTCACTAGTTTAGTTCATCGACTTCAGTAATCAAGACACAAAAGTTTTTTTACTAAATTTTTGACTTACAAAACTCAGATTTTTAAACTTGAAATCTTTCATGCTAAATATTTGCATAATATATCTTATCCAAAACTGTGGACTTTCAAGATATTCAAAATGATCTTCTTCCTTAATTCATTAAGTTAGAATTATGTAATTCTAATTTCAGATTATTGATTTTCTATTCAAAATTTCGAAAATACTTGATAACTCAAAGTTTAACAAGTCCATCGTCGTTCTCACAGACTTTAGGCATACGCTGATCAGACGCAAGACTAAAAATCTCCAAGTACTAAACATACTTACTTCAACTCTCAGTGAAAATACTTAAAAATCTTTTAAAAATTCTTTTAAAAATGGATATGGAAAGTCCGTTCCCCCATGGATCACAGTCACCCGGCGGTTCCGCTACTATCTCAGTAGAATCGCTTGTAACTTAGATTTCTCATCACTCCTGAATTTCGCCATGGTTGTCGCCTTAGATCGCGGTCCACACGGCGGTTACGCTACTATCTCAGTAGAATCGCTCGTAGCCTTAGGCATCACGCCCCTCGAATTACGCTTCGGTTCCCAGATCGCAGTTTACTCGGCGGTTGCGCCACTATCTCAATGGAATCGCTTGTAACTGTAGGTATCACACCCCTCGAATTACGCCAGCATCAATCACATAATCCCAACACAATGGGATATCAAATCAGTCCCATTGGACATTCCACTAAGGGAATTCTACGTAGCTACGATTTACAATGGACACTCCACCGAGTTCCAATCACCTTCACACATAATAAATTGGAAGGTACATTTCCATATCCTCAGTTTTTAGAAAACATATGTCATATACATATAGTACTTCATTTCACATTTCGTACTTATCATATCTATGTAAACCTACACAGGATTTTCATAATAATGACTTTCTAAACTGATTAGTTTTCGATTATATTCACATATATAAGTTACGAAAACTCATTTCACATTCACAACAAATAGAGGATTCCAAATTTCCCATCACGTTTAAAATTTTCCTCTTAATCGATTTGAAAATTTAAGGTTATCTCAAACCTAATTCACATTCACAATCCAATTCATTATCGATTTCACATTCGATTTGGATTTCACGTTACATCGTCAATTCTCAACACATAATTGATGTCTATCGATATATAACCTCTAAGCTCGTACGTCTCAGAGAAGGGTGTTAAGCTAAAAGAATAAATTCTCCGCCACCACAGATATATATTTAATAGAGATCAAATGATATGTCATCAATTCACAACATTAGACATACAATCCCAATCGACTATCCAAAATTCAAAGCTGAACTTATATTGTTTTTGGTGTCAAAGTTAAACTCAATTTAACTGAAGATTCAATCCTTTGAAAAATTTCCAAGTTGAACTAATTGTTCAAATTTCTCAAAATAATATCTTTACAAGATATATAATTTTCACACTTAGCCATTTGAAACTAATTTCAAATATTCATTTTTCAATTTATCTTTAAAAGATAAAATTTCAAACCTTTCATTTCACATTGGAAAATATTTCCATACTTATTCAATAATAAGTAATTCACAAATTCATTCATTTTCAACACTTTGAAAATATTCAATATACTTGAATCAAAATTAAGTATATATTTCATTCTTTAAGGAAATCATTCTTTTAAACACATTTATTTGAGTTAAAACGAATGTTACGTAAAACATCGTTACGACGACTCAAAATCACTAGTATAGGGATTCGGATTTAAGATAGATATATAAATCCCAATACTATCAACAATATTTCCTTCCGGAAACCATTTACTATAACAACAGTGTTATAGTCTACCATTTCCTTAATTTTCTCGAAAACGTCTATTTCAAACAATTGAATGTTGAAATCTATGTATTCGATAGTTAATGCATTTTAAAACATCTTTAAAACTATTAACTTTTCAACTTCACTTACTTCATAGTTTGAATTCCTCATACTTTTCACAATATTGGTTTTAAACCGATTTCAAACTTTTCAATATTAAGTTTTTCACTTAATTTAATTCTCCACACGTTTAAATTCAAATTCATCACTGAATTTATTTAAACCTATAATGGATTATCATGTTGACAATTTCAAATTTGAAATCTAAATTCTATTTGAACTTTGCATTTACTTTCTATTTCAAAAATAGTCAACTAGTTCTTTAGTAAATTGTTCATCAATTTAGCTCCATTTAATTCATATTTCCATATTAACCATTTTAGACAATAGTCTAAACTTAAAATATAAACTTCACATCGAAATTAGTTTGATTCATACAGTTAAATCAACAATTAAATTTCATTTCATAATATCACTTCCCTAAAACATATCTGTTTTATTCAATAATATATTCACTGTCAAAAATCGTGAATATACTTTGTCAACCAATTTCATCATTTCTACAACTTATTTTTATTTTTAAAGGATTACCCACTGTCCAAAATCGTGGATATATCTCCTTTAATAAGTTACAACAAATTACTTATCAAATTCAATTGATTTCGAATTTATAGACAATCTTCATAAATTCTTTTCCTATTTATAAAACTTCGATTTATAAATCTTCTTATTAATTCTATTTAATTCAATTCAATTCATTTATATAACTCAGTTATATACCCAAAAGTTCATATTATAAGTTAAATACTTATAATCCATTCATTTAACAATTCGTTCTTCACTTTTAAAAACAATTCCTCAAAAGAATTTAGAGTCAAATTCTCAAGTTATAGTTCAATATTCCACTTGATTATAACCAAATTGACAGTCATTTTATTTCACAATTATTACTCGAAATATTCAAGTTATTCGATTTAAACCAATTTAAACCAATTCATTAATTCATTAGTTCATTTTTCATTTTTTTATAAATCTCAATAATTTGATAATGAGTTTCTGAACGATCGAAACTCAAATCTAACGAGACCTCACCGAAGAGAACTATCGCAAACTCACATTTAGAGAGGGGAATTTCAAAATAATTTTAACTTTCCAAAATACTTTTTGTTTTTAAAGAAAACAATTTCATACTTCTTTTAAATTTGAAAAGCACTTTATTTATAGTGGTTCTAGTAACTATTCATATTGAACATCATAAACTGAGCTTTGAGTAAACCAAAGCTCTGATACCACTTTTGTAACGACCCGCCGCTCTGACCGCCTCTAGTCGGTAATTAAACCAACTAGAAACGTTCAAAATGACGAATTGTTAGTCAGTTTATAAAGTTTAAACAGAATCGGCCACAGAATCACAGAACAATCATAATATTATTCATAAATGAATTTTTCTTACATACATATATCAGAGTTTGTACAATGCATTAAATTTTTATACAGCGGAATATATCCTTTATTAAATACAAGAAAATTTTTACTGAAAACTTTAGTAGAGTGCTTTAATCCCCCTCTCTCTAACTTCGCGGCCTGAAAATCTTCAAGCTGTAAAAATACTCGGTCTGACCCGAGCGTTAATTGCAAAACACAAAAACACTCGAGTCAGGATTAATCTTAACTCAAGTAAATAAATTTGCAATGAACTGAATAAATGTATCACATGAATCAATTCAAAATCTATTATGGATTTTCATATTAACAACTTTAACTTTAAAAATCTGTCAATCTCGTGTGGCTGCAGTACACACGTGTACTTTGCACACATGTGCACTACCTCGCCAACACATGTACACCAAACGCAAATCGGACAATCACTGCAAAGAAAAGGCTCAAGGCAAAACCAGTGCCAACTTAAACAAAAACAGTATGCAAACAAACATGCAACAGCAGCAAGAATGCAACACGGATCGTGCACAGGCAGTGAAGCAAGTACAGTGAAACAAATGCAGCCGACACAGCAGCACAAAGGCAACACAGAGGTAACACAGAGGCAACACAGAGGTAACACAGAGGCAAGTGCATAAAATGAAGCCTGTAAAATTATCGTGTACAGGGCAGTGAAGTTCAAAAATGCAAGCTGTAATTGACAGTGTCATGAAGCATCAAATATTAGCAGATGGAATGTGCCACTTAAATCCCAAAATGAAATCATTGGAGATGAACATATAAAAATTAATATGGCAAGGCAGCAGTGCTCCTGCAACTGTTGGTTCTGACTAAAATTGTGTTACATCTTTCAGTTATTTGTTAAGTCTATAAAATGAGGCAATATTGATTTGCCTGTAGAAACATAAAATTACTTCGTGCATGCTAGCACAGACCTTTGGGGAATATTGTTTTAAATCCTTGGGACCAGTTTGGTTTGGACTTCAAGTTTTGTGTTTTGCACTTTCAGTATGTATTTTAAAAAGCATGGAAGAGGAGCAGAAAGTGGAATAAGAAAAAGAAAGAAATAATTGTGTCGAAAGCAGGTTCAACAAGTAGGATTGTCTGACAACCTTTTTTTGTTGACGGCAAATTTTGTTGAGAGATCAGAAATTACTCTGCTTACACCAAAAATCTCAACAAATCAAAATTCCCCAAGTTTTACAAAAAATCTTTCCCTTCAACTTTTCTGTTTATATTGTTACAGACATATTCTTTTTTTTTAGAATTTATAACTTAAATTCATTTAAATGGGAAGATACAAATTTTCCTATTTAGTTTGAGTCTGCAATTTAAAACAGAGAGGAGCAAACAGTACTCAAATGCAAGTGCAATTTTCATAGAAATGAAACTGAAATCACAACTTGGACACAAGGGCAAACTGCCGCAAAATAAAATCAGAGATGTCAACAAGTATGTAAACTACAAGTCAACAAATGAATTTCAAAGTGATCAAGGACATCTGCAAAATTTGATACAACAAATCAAACTGCAGTCATCATAAAGGCACAAAGGCCATACTCAAACCAAAAGAACTCAATGACAATCAAATGCAATGTAACAATGTCTTGCATACATATGAATTAATTTCATATGTACAACAAAACACCAACAATGCAACTTGAACCCGCAACTCAAAATGCAAGTCGAAGCTGTAAACAAATCCAATTCAAAATTTTCAAAGCAGTGGCCATACACACACACACACACACACACACACACACATATATATATATATATACATACATACAAAAATGTATGTATGCAAATGATTAGCCATCGAAGTGCAGTATAACTACAAAGAAAATAGTGGCAGCTGTTTAGATAAAAATGAGCTAAAGTGAAGATCACAAAGCATAACAACTGCATAGGACTGCAAGAACATGATACAGATGCAATGTAGAACTGCACATAGCAGTGAGGCACAATTGAAAATGCAATATAGACTGCAGACAAACAAAGAATGATACAGGGCAACATGTACTCAAGTGGACTTATCAATATGTGCTCAGTGGTTCTTATAAATTTTAAAACAAAATTTTCAGTAGCATCTGTTCTTATAAATTTTACAACAAAAATTTCAGTATCTGTTCTCATCAATTTAAACATAAAAGTTAAGTAGCATCTGTTCTTGTCAAATTTAAAAAAAACAAAACCAATTATAGTTTCTGTTCTTATCAATTTAAAATTAAAAACAAATCACACATAGTATCAGTTCTTATCAATTTAAAACAATAAATTAGCTTCGGTTCTTAACAGTTTAAGACCTAATTCAATAGCATCTGCTCCTAACAGTTTAAATAACAAATTAACAGAGCAATTCATAGCAAAAGAACAACCAACAACCAACATACAGTGTGTTATCTGTTCCTATCAGTTTAGAATTCAAAGTAGCCGAGCAAATGATAATAAATACCCCAACACCCATACTTGCAAATTAACCGAGCAGATGGAAGCAAAACAACACCAATTCATAGCATATAACCAAGCAATCAATTCAAACAAATTTAAATACTTGAATAAAAATCAACCGTGAGCCCAAAAGACTCACCTTTGCATACGAATTGGGGCACGCAAGAGATTTTGAAGCCGAAGCAAGAATCGATGACGAATCGAAGCCCCAAATCATAAAGCCCTAATTTGCTGAAGGGAGACGAAATGATTTCACGGCCGCCATTAATTTTCTTTTCCTTTTTTTTTTCTATCGTATGAAATCTGAAATGATGGTGGGAGGGTTCGCGTATTTTTAAGGGGAAGAGATCGTGGTTGTGGCGTGATAAAAGGCATGGAACACGGCGTGTTAACAGCTGAGGTAGGTAAGGTAATGTTTACTTCTTTTTATTTTATTTTTTTATTTTATTTTATTTTTTTATTTATTTTTTTTTCATTTAAATTTAATTAGTTTTTTTGTTAATTGTTTGCTTTGTTTTTATTTTGTTAAAATTATGTTGTTAAAAATTTTATCTAGTATATTCTTTATTTATTTTATTATATATATATATATATTTATTTTATATATTTTTATATTATATTTTCATTCTTATTTCAAATTCAATTATTTTTTCCTAAATCATTAATTCAAATTTAAAATATAAGTTCAATATTAAATTTCAACTTCAAAGTAAAAATTCAAATTTCTATTCAACTTTAAAAATAGATTAAATTCAAAAATTTAATCGCCAAATTTCATAGTCTTATTGGAATTCAATTTAAAATTATCTCAAATATTTAAAATTAATTAAATATCTTCATTTTTAAATTGTTCAAAATTCAGGATCGTTACATTACCCTTATGATTCTATACTGTTCAATGATATATCAAATTCCTATAGTTTCCATTAGGAGATTAACAAAATGTACGTAGATTTTTCTAGGGAGGGAAACAACATGAAATAGCATGGGATATGATCTATAGACCTAAGAAGAAAGGAGGTACGGGCCTGAACAACTTTACTAAGCTTTGAAAAGCAACAAATATGAAACTTCTATGGTAGTTTTTGACTAAAAACAGCATATGGTCTAAATGGCTCTATAACAAACACTACTTAGATAAAAACGTTTGGACTTCAAATATTAACAATAATAGGTCATCCACCTAGAAAACTATTCTTAAAGCTGGAGAGAAAGATATACTTTATATTAGAAGAATTATTTTTAACAGAGAAACTATCTCACTATGGTTTGACCCTTGGTTTAACGATAAACCGATAGTATCTTTGTTGGTTTAGGATAGAGTTGAAACTAGTGCAGAGAACAAAGTAAGAAGTATTTTTTAAAATGATTAATTGGACCTATCAATTTTTTTGTAACAAGACAACTTGAAGATCCAATTAGCCAAGTCATTATTTTTACAAACAATAGAAATGATTATTAGGAATGGGAAAAGGTAAAAACTCATTTAAAGATGCTTAGGAAAAATTAAGAACTCGCTGTGAAATCCAACCTTGGGCTAAATTCTGTGTCATAATATTATTAGTCATAAAATGGCCTTATGCGCTTAACAGGCTTTTATGGGAAAACTCAAAACTAAAGACAAATTATCCGCGAAAGATAATTCAATTAATCCTGTATGTGTTCTTTGTGAAATAGAAATTGAAAGCATATAAAATCTATTTTTAAATGCAATTTTAGCTTTCAATTTGGTTTCAATTCATCTTAAACTCAGCATTCCTCTACATAGCTCCCCAAGCATGTTGGATGAATTGAATGAAATTAGTAATAACTTCAAAAATAAAGACAAGAACCAATATTTCTCTAGATGCAACCTTGTAACTTCTATTTATTGTATCTGGAAAGAAAGATACTCTCGCATTTTTAACAGTCTTAAGCATGATATATTACAGCTTACTAGAAGAATTATCACGGATGTTAATTATCAAATAAGCATTTCAAAATAAAGAACATAGAATAATGCTTTCAACCGTGAGGTCTTAAGCAGGTGGGGTATTGACTTGAAAGACGGAGGATAAATCTTAATGTCTTCCTCATATTATACTCTAACCCGTTTGAAATTCACGGTAATTTTCATTTCCAAAATACTGCTGGTTGCTGAATTACTTTTATATTTATTAGCTTTATGGGGGATGAATTTCTGATCTATACTTAATGAATGAATGTGGTTGGAGACTTTGGCGACGGATCTTTAAGAAGTATGCGTTAGTATATGAGGAAGATTAGTCTGCTAGTTAGGATAGAAATATTGGTTATAATGTCTCACTTTTGTTGCATTTTAACATGATATTGGTTTGCTTTTGTATATATCATTGCTATGTACTGATGTAAACATTTTTGTATAGCAATATAGAAACCGTATTGTTTTTTCCTATACAATACTACACTAATATTGTATAGGTTTTTAATAAAGTGGTAGTGCCAACTTTCAAAAAGATTTACATATATAATAGTCTTATGTATAATATTATATTAATTAAATATTATTTAATTAATTAACATTTTATTTTATTTTATATTAGTCAATTATAACATTTTATATTGAAATGTGCATATATATACATAACACTTATAGTTATACACATATATCTTTATATACATACACACTTTTAATTAATTAAATTTTAATGGATTTATTTAATTAAACTATTTTAGTTAATATTATTAATTTCAAAAAATCTTTTATATTTTATATAACTTCATTGTCTTAAACATTTCAAAAAACATAACATATATCTTATATATGTCATACATGTATGCGTGTGCATGTGTATATTTAATTGAATAACCTTGTAATTAATTTATTCAATTTATTAATTTTATTATTATTTATAATGTTTGAAATTTTAGTTATTTTATTTGAAAATAATTTTGAAAAAAAATATTATAACATTTATAATATATTTCTTCTTTTAAATTTAACTTTTAAATTTAAAATTTTATTTTAATTTCAAAACAATTATGAAAATTAGCCTAAGGCCCGATTGAAAATTTTCCCTTTCTATGAGGAACAACCTGTAGCTCACATAACTTTTCGGGCCAGGCTGATTGCTAAGTAGGGCAAGGTAGTTGATTACCCAAACTCAATCCTTCCACATACCTTCTTGACACCCTACTAATTGCATTGTAAGCTTAATCAATTAACCTTAACATGGCTAGTTTAGACCATATATGCTATTGGGCTCTGATAGCATGGTTGGAACTAGGCTAGTATGCAACTGGGTAAATGGATAAATTTCAAAATGAATTATTCCAACCCAGTTGGGCCTATGAAGTCTAAACTTGTTTTAAATAAAATTAATATTTTACTTTATTTATGAATAGTTTTATTTATTTTAAACTTATATTATATAATATAATATATATACCGTATACACATAGGTTTGCATGTCCACATGCAACATGAAGGGTGTACATGGTTTGACATGCTCGCATATAGACGTTAGGATTTACACCACAATGGACCCTCTGTTTACATGTGTGCTATCGATATGTGTATGTATGTATTATTTATTATAAATCATTACTTGTAAAATGTAAAATTTCACAAATAATTTTAGTATAATGATTTATAATTTTGAAATCAAACTTAATGTTTAAATTTTATATTAGATTTACATTTATATAGTTCTTAATTTAATTTAATAAATTAATTTTATACACACACACAAAAATATATTAATTCAAAATAACATAAGGTGTTACTATACACACAAACCTAAACTATCCCTAATGTCGCTTAAATGGAAATTAAAACTAATTTAGATAAAATACTACACACTCACTTCGATCATTATGCAAAACTGAGTAAAGAAATAGTTATATGGTTTTGAATAACCGAAGACTGTGAATATAAAAAAAGCCAAAACCCTAATTATAAATACAGTAATAACTTCTCTTATCATCATTAATAACAGAGCATATTGAAATTAACAATGTAACTAAGACCTAGTTTTTTGTTTTTGAAGAAAGCATTTTATGGTTGATTGGTTTTTCTTTTAGTATTCAATGTACGTAAGATATTTATTTGTATTGTAATCTCATTGAGATTAATGTTTTTTAAGACGGTATGTATTGTAAATTTATTGTTAGGTGAAACAATAGCACTTAGGTAATACAATTTTAGAAAAAGTTTTGTAATTGGATGGATTCATGATTGTTCTTTGTTAATGTCGTTACAATTTGGAAAATGGTTCACAATATTTAGTTTTTGGAAAAAAATTGTTTGAATGCAGAAATATGATACGGCAATATCGATTTTTTGGAAAGAGCAAATATGGAAGGAAAATGAAAATAAAAATTAGTAGGTTTGGGTGGGTGTATGGAATTATTTAGTGCGCGGGAAGAAAAATGAGTAAGAGGTGTATGTTCGATGTGTGTAGGCAGTAACACCCATAAAAATAATAATTAAATACATATACATGCTTTTGGCAATATGAAGTTTTTATCACGGTTTTAAATTGTTCAGTAAAGTTGGTTTTTTTATATAGTTAATTTCCGTACAGAAATTTGCATTAAAATAAGAATGAATTATTTTTATTTCAAAACCAATTTAAATATACATTTTATGTTAAAATATTTGCAAACATATTTTATGATATTTATATGTCTATTGTATATATAATATATATAGTTAAATTCAATTTTAAATTAACTAGTGTGTGTATATGTTATATTCAAATTTAAAGAAATATTTTTTAATTTTTAAAAATTTCATGTATATATATAATAAAATAAAATACATTCTTTATACAGTTGTATATTGTATTAACTTAATCTTTACATTTAATTCAATTTAATAATAATAATAAATTTAAAAAAAATTATTTGGCCAAGAGCACAATATACAATATATATATATATATATATATATATATATATATATATATATATTCCATCCAATGAAGACAACAATATTATACAGATTCGTGATATATTCAACTACTATCTTTGAGATATATGATTCTATAGACATTATATTTTAACATGTCATTATAAATAAAGAATTTTACCTTTCACCTAATGCCCAGATAATACGCCTTGAAATGTAGAATCATAACTCCTTGAAATGATTGTAAATTCCAGAAAGTACTACCGTCCTTAATGTAGCTACTATTGGTCTATGGCTCTTTCTTTAATTTGTGTCTTAGAGACTTAAAATTGGAGGAAGAGGGAGGACTAATGGTTGGCCTTGGCTATAATAAATCAAGCAAGAGAGTAAAAACTTAAATGAGGGGTCACAGATGAATATATGGCAGAGATCAGAGGAGTAAAGGAGGATCTAGATCCATCTTTCTCTCTTACCTATTCATCTCTTTAAACAAAATTCAATCCCTTTTTGGCCATCATATGGTCGGACTCCCTAAGTTACCTTGGCTACACTTAATAGTTCCGCATATGGCATTCAAAATTATTTCAAGCTTGTTCGATATTTCTGTTTGACCTCAGTTATATTAACCAACAAAAAACTATCGAGTGGGTCATTGCATATTTATCCAATAACTATCAATATGTAACTCCTTGGTGCCCTAACAATCATAAGTAATACACTGCCTAATGTATGAAGAGTGTTGCATACTCTAGTCTCAATCAATGCATTGATTTCCATTCCTAATACAAATTGACTTGGAATATTTAAAATGATACGTTTATTATATTGTGACAAAATACTTATGATGACAACTATTTATAGTTACTGTCACAAACATATAATTTATTGGTTTTCTGTTAAATATACTTAAATTAAACAATTAATTAATTATAATATATTATAACAAGCATATAAAAAAGAAAAAACCATCTATTATGAACGAGAATTAATCACAAAGTTGATAATTTATAATAAATTATTGAATTACACCTAAGGCATACATCTAACTTTATCACACTCCAACGGTGCATGTCTGAAGATGAAGCTAGCTAGATTCAAGTATGGAAGAGCTACATAAACAATTTTATGGGGATCGTGTCGGAGGGTAGAGCTTAGCATAGAAGACCGCTCGACAAGGCTATTACTGGCCTATTAAGATCAAAGATTCAATGGACTGCATCAAGAAGTGTGATCGATGTTAGTTGTTCACCAAGATCCCCAAAGCCTCTCCTACCCTCCTTACTCCAATGACTTCCCCCTGGGCATTCAATATTTAGAGAATTGACCTGATAAGAAAGCTACCAAATGCCAAGGGAAGGTATGACCATGAAAAAGTCGCCATCAACTACTACACCAAATGAGTGAGGTCGAGCCCCTCACTAGGGTTATTGACCCTAAGATAATGCACCTCATCATCAAAAACATTATCTATCGGTCAGCCTACCAAAGAAGATCAACACCGACAATGAAACCTAGTTCGAGAGCAGCCTTTTTCAAGATTTATGTGCAAGAAACAGGATTGAGAAGTGCTACTCTTTCATCGCCCATCTTTAAGAAAATAGTCAGGTGTAGGACATCAACAAAACTATCGAGTCAAACACTCAAAAAGTGCCCCACAGATGCCAAGGGAAACTGGGCTAGGGAATGATCGCTCATTCTCTAGTCCAATCGCACCTCTAGTTGCACTTCAACCGGCCATACTCCCTTCTTGCTTTTCTATGGTACAAAGCAATGCTGCCTATCGGAGTAGACTTTCTCTCACCTTGAAGTCTCATTTACAAGCCTAAATAAAATGAAAAGCTATTCAAGCTTAAGTTTGACATCATGGAAGAATGAAAAGTTGAAGCCAAATTTTGCACTGAAGCCTACAAGTGGAAGTTAATAAAACCCTAAAACTTTAGAGTGAAGCTCCAATAATTTATTGTTGACGATCTAGTACTATGGATGGTGTTTGCAAACACCAAGAACATGGATGAAGTAGTTCTCGACCTGAATTAGGATAGGCCATATATCATTAGTGTCCCCTTGTCAAATGGCGTTTCTGCCTCTCTCGCCGGATAAAACACACATACCCCACAATTGGAACACTTAGCACCTCCAGGACTATCACATATGAGCGATAATTATAAGACTATTGTAAAAGCCTCTTATGAAAAATATAACGAAGACTTCATTTCTACACAACCAAGGTTATCCAGTGAGGTTAAGTTATCATGTCCTACTTAGGGATTACCAACCTCCATCACTAAGAACCATGTGAGCCATTGAATGCTCCCCTCCTCATCAATCGACTATCCAACAAGGTTGAATTACCATACATTCACTTACTTGTTCAGGGACTACCAAATTGCCTCATAGAGTTTGGATGAGACGTCACTCCCCTTTATGCCGGGGTGCATCGACAACCAAAAGCTTGATTGCGACGGTGCTGATTCCCTCACCCATGATGCCGCCTTTTCCTCTTATGAGACGAAGCAGTATTGTTGAGACACGTACTATTACCCCAGTGATGCTAAGGTTCGGCATCCATAGTGTTCCCACTTATAAATAAATAAGTCGATCACCATATCAATTGGTCATGGGTCAGCCAAGAGAACCCTCAAGCCATCAACGTTCCGGTTTGTGTTGGGTTCGCCCATTACTCAATCCGACAGCGTGTCACTAGGAGAAACCATGCGCCACTCAATGCTTCGGTTTTTGTCGGGACCTGCTGTCGCTCAATATTATAACATGTCACAAAGGAGAACCCGTGATCCCTTTAGTGCTTTAATTCGTGCCAGGACCGCCAAAAATTGTCAACTACACAAACAGGTTTGGCTACCCTATTCCTGCCTCCATCCTCTATAATCGAATACAACCGAGCTACATGCTAATACTCGGTCAAAGTTTATATGCTAGCCCAGACTATCATCGACATAAGTTCCACTTACAATCAATTTACATGGTTCACGTGAATGAGTCGCAATCACTGTCATTCTTATTACCATATATTGTTATTTATCTATTTTATGAAAACATTTAAGCGCGAGTAACACATGGACTATGTTGACTACTCAAAATATGCTATCTTACTAATCACGCATGGACAAGCAAGAAAGGATAAATAAATCAGACACTTGAACAACCTTCACATTCCAAAAAATGGTTCCTTTCATTCATACAAAAATGCGAGGCACAAAGCCCACTCACTAGGCTTAGAAAAGATGAAAATATTTACAAAGTCTATCCGCTAGCTAACCGAGTCGGTGAGTCAATCTGCTCCTATGTCAAAATGTCCAAAACAGCCAATCCAGCTGCCTCCATCTCCGCAGCCACTTCAGCTCGGGTCACAACAAGGACCTCAACGTTGAAGTTTCTAATGGAAATCAACAGGTTGTAGTTTTGCTTGAATAGGGAATTCACCATATTATTTAACTGGTTTATTCATATATTCCCTCCACCACCCTAATGAACTCCACATCTATAGACGACCAACATCCATCTTGATGTTGGCAGGTTGTTTCGCAAAACTTCAACCTCCTTCATTGGCTTCAGCAAGTTCTCCTTAAGAATCTCGGTTGCTTTCTTCGTCTTCTCCCTCACAATGACCGCCACCTTCTCGATCGTCACTACCACCTTGGAAAAGCATCCTCAACCCTTTTCTAGGCCTCTTCAATTTATAGGAAGCCATCTCAAATGCAGACAGAGGGTGGGCAACCTAAAAAATCAATCTTATAAAAAAATTAAATTAAACAAAAAGAAAATTCAAGTTTGGAAATTTATGAAAAAGGTACGTGTGCATTCAACATAGGCTCCCTAGAGTACTGATCCTAGCCAGATTTAGGTTGACGAATGGATGACAGAATCTCTATGGACATAAGAAAAACAACCTCATAAGGTGATCCAGGTCTTCGTGGTTAGAATCCCGGTGAATATCCAAAGACATTTGCCCCACCAGCACCACCTTTTCCCTTTGGGCTAGCCCCTCTACATCATAAATAGGTGCATACCTGGTAAACGAAGCGTGGGCATCAAGGGACAACTCCCACAGGTCCACTTTGTTTTCCTCCTCCTGGTAGAATGTTTGGTTGCCTTCACGTGGCTAGGAGGCAACTTAATAATCTTCGGGTATATCATGGGTGCCTTAGGCATAGGAGCCATGTAAGATCCCGCCTTTTTGGACGCTTTAAGCATACACACATGCCGACTCAAAACATACATAAGGGTAGATTGTTATTGGGGTGAATAAGAAAAGGAGAAAGAAATAAAACAGAAATAGAATATCACAGCAGAATGACATAATATAATAATCAAATAACAGTTCATGAAGCTGTTTTACAAAAATATTTGATTATATCTATACAGCATAGTATCAGAGTTACACATATCAAGGATAATAATTGATAATGTAGCGGAATAGTACGATGCAGTGGAATAATATAGTAAATAGTAGCAGTACACATCTTCATCTTTGTCCTTCGGAATAAGCCTTCAAATCCCGAAATGCTCAGGATGACCCGAGAGAATTGAAAAGACAAAACACTTGAGTCAGAACTAAAAGATCTTATGTAAGTTAAATCAATGGTAAATATGCATGTGAGGGCGTCGGAGATATTTACGGGGTTTGTCATCTCATATCCAATGTCTAACATGAATGCAGTAACTCAAGAGATATTCGAGATTCACATCTCCAAAGGATCCGTTAAACTATCTACTACGCAGTAATATGCTATTATAATATGTCTATAGTAAAGTATTAAAATAGTGTTAAGGCGTTACCCATATCCCCCTTAAAACGTTTTATAATGTCAATAGTCTATACAGTACAATGACTCCCTGTAAACTGCAGCCGCTAGAGGATACCCCATAGGTACGACATAAAACAAACTCGTAGAAGGCGTGCTAGGGTAGGTGACACGGAACAACTAGGAAATGCTAGGGTAGCTATACCAATTACGCATCTGGACTGCTGGTAACGCATAGCTGTAACTACTTCCCAACTCGAAACACAATCCCGAGTAAAATTGAATGGTGGCCACCAAATAAATCAAGAGTCAGAATATAGTATCGATGGAATGTGTCTGATCAAAGGGGCTACCTCACTTAGCCCGGAATCGCTCCTGTTTTGGCCACCTTATGCTAACTCACGAGAGTTAGGTCCACGTAAACATACCTTTAAGGTCGTCGCCACCATCCTACTTCATTCTGGAATCTCCACCGCGTACACAATTGTCAAAGTGGTTTTCGGTATTGGCAGAGGTTATGACAACATCTGATCCCGGTCTCTTTGACAACAAATCGCTTATTGTACACCATATGGTTCTCTTACATTTCCAAAATCATTTCATAATTGATATCAGAATATCATATTCGATTCAAACCATATCACTTTCTAAATTATTACTTACTTTCAAAATCATATTCGCCTTTGAAATCATAGTTCGATAATTATATTTCCTTTCAAAGTCAAATTCACAATTCATATCAAAATAACGTATTCTCAAAACTATACCACTTTCAAATCATATTTCTTCCAAAAATCATATTTTCAAAACAGGTTAATTTCTTGCTTCAAAATCATCATTTCGATTAGTTAACATTTGAATACCCACTTAGGTTATAACATCATTAACCATATTCACTTTAAAACCGAGAATTTGAATATAAACCTATCCCTTTTACTTAGTTTGGAATTTGGAAGAAAATAGTTTAAATAGTTATAAATAATTAATATAGATTTAAAATAGATTAAATATAATTAAAATAGATTAAATAGCTTTGAAATAGATTGATTAGATTTAAAATAAATTAAAATGGTTTAATTAGTTTAAAATAATTCATATAGTTAATATTAGTTAAATAGTTTAAATAAATTTGAAAATATTAATAATTAGAAATTTTAAAATAATTTTAAAACAATTTGTATTAAAATATGAGTTTAAAATTAATATCAAGTTAAACTATTCATTTCATTTCAACCTATTTGGACCATTTCAAGTTTCCAAATTGACAAACCAAATTTCAATAAACTTTCGAATTTTATATCGTTTCAATCCATGTTCAAAATATCAATACTGATTACTCCAATTTCAAAATATTTCAAAATTATTTTCAAACAAATTCAATAACTCAATCTCGATAGAATTTCATTTATACATAAAAGTTTAACTTTAAACTTCCAATTTAATTTCTTAAAGAAATTCCTTTTTAAACCAATTCACATTTCAACGCAAAACTTGATTCTTCCAACAAAATACTTCAATTTATATAAATCAAATTTTATTTCAAATCAGAAATTGATTAAGTTCAAAAATTTAAGGATTTTAAAATTATTTAATTTAACTGATCCGGTGTCCGTATATAATTCTCTACCCAAGGGTCAAGTGATATGGATATTTATCATTTCAACTCACAATTTAAACATTTTACGGTTGTATGTCATTTCAAACTGTAATCCTGAAATAAAATAAAATCGATAACGAACTTGCAGTTTATTATGGTATAAAATACGACACCAACAATCAACATCAATCACCATCATCATCCAAATCAATTAATAAATATCAATATGGAACTGATAATCGATAACAAGTATTTAATTGGCAATTTATATTCAATAATAAATTAAATAATGATTTAATTCAAATAAATTCAAATTAACTGAGATGATGAATAAAAATATAACAAATAGTCATAAATAAATTCCTAATCAGATCATAAATTTAATTTAACAAACATAAGAAATTTTAGAAGTTATGAGTGGGTTGAAACACTCACCTTTGAATTTAAATTGAATTTAAATCCAGTATAAACCCAAAATACAAACAGTATCAGAATTCATCTGATCCAACGTCATAATGTCCGGAATTTTGATACGATCCCAGCGGAGTGAACCGCGCGTGAATCGGACCTCGTATGTGGAAGTTATTCGAGTTAGAATGAATGATTCAGAAATTTAAATTAAAAAAAGTCCACCAACCATACGAAGACACGTCATCTCCTTCTACAGCAAGCCCTAGCGCGCTAATCTCACGAACAGTTTCTCCTTCGGCCTTTAAATACTCGCGCTGCCCCATCGCTGGCTTAGACGTCGATCATCCTGGTAAGTCGTCGTCCACTCGAGAACCTTCCCGCACTCCTCGACGAACGCCAGCGCCCAAATCGATGCACAAGACCCACAGCTGCCGCTTAACAGTCAAACCCTAGATGAATTTTAACTCACGATCCAGCCATCAACTCGAAGCAAAAAACACCCCGATGAGTCACCCTCGGTCTCCTCTGCACCGTGGTATCGTCGATTTGACGATCCATTCAAGTCTATCATGACGAAACAAATGGTGGAAAATGATCTAGCCAATTCCCCCACACAGCAACCCAGATCAAGAAACGAATCATATAATTGACTTGCGCTCTTCGAGAGCTTCAAATCGATATAAAATTTGATAGGTATTGAGGAGTTTGAATTTTTTTTGATTTGGAATCTGATTTGAAATTGAACTGGAATTTGTTTGTCGGCCATTGGAGTGAGGGGTTGAGAAGGAAATGTACATACAGACAAATGAATATAAGAAGTGGCTAAGTTTTATAACTAACTATTTATAGGCAAGGCTGAAACAGAAAGAATGGACCAGATTGATTGAACGATACACGACCCGAAAAGCCCGTTTCGACCCCGTGATGCAATTGGGTCAACACATATATCAAAATAGATATTTTCAAATATTTTGAACTCAATGGAATAGGTTTCAAGTCCTAATTCCATCGTGTGAAGAAGTTATGATAAAATCAGCTTATTTCAAATCGATTTCAATTAAATTGATTTTTATGCGTTTCGAGCCCGTACGATCAAACGACAAGTCTGATCGTTACAAAACTAGAAATACTACAATAATTCACTGTTATGGATCCGATGAAACTAGTTTTTTTGGAATCTGAGATAGTTTCCAAAATGGCTATATTTCAGTTAATTAAATAAATAAATATTAAATTAATTGAGTCGAAGTTCTAATGTAAATTCTATGGTTAATTTTTTTTACCATTTTTGATTTCTTTAACATTCAAAAAAATTTAAACAAGTTAAGATATCAAATTAAAGTTGATTAATTTACCAATTACAATGTTTTATTTCAATTTCAATAAATTAATTAATTATTAATTGAAATTTCAATAGATCCATTTATTCGAATTGAAATCTTGTCATTCAATCAATTGTCATCTCATGGGTACTATCAACATTGGTTTATATCTTAACATGTAAATATTCTCCAATTTTATCTTGATTTCAGGTAACGTAGTATTTGATTTCATTTAATTACAATTTGATTTCAAAATCCAATTAAACTAGCCAAATAAATAGGTAACTTATAATCATTGACACTATTGACTTTTAAATTACCTATATAAGTTTATTACTTACAACAATATTACCATTAGTTTTATAACACAAATTTCATTCAATTACTATTAATCAATGTATTATTTCATTGATTAATTCGATATTCACTTTTATTTTCTTATATTAAATTTATAACCAAGCATAGTATTTAAATTACAATGAATTGGAATTTCATTAAGATTGTTAACAATTAACTTGATTTAACCTTATTTCATCTTAATTTAGTTTTTATTACATCATTAAATTATGAATTTTTATTTCTTCAATATCAAATTACCAAAATCTTATTAAATTAACAAATTTAATGATCGAAAATTTACGGATCGTTACACTCTCCTACACTTAAAACTTTTCGTCCCCGAAAAGGAAAAAGATGGGAAAAGAAGAAATTAAATAGTCAATATATCTTATTCAAAATATTAACTTTATAAACAAATAAATTTACAAAATCAAATAATTTGAATATAATATATATATCTATAAACACTTAAATCTTTTATTTTCAATTTAACAAAAGTTTGGAAAATATTTCATAAAATTTTCTAAGTCCAAAATTTATGAAATTTCGACAGAGTCTCCTTTGTACGGAGAGGCTCGAGAGAAATCATAAAACAATATACAATACATTTTTCCAAAATAATATATCCCAATATGGGAAAAATAATATAATATCGCTATAAAACCGTATTCTGAGAACATACATGTTTGTCGGGCAAACAATGCTTACATTATGAAACCAAAAGCAGTAGCCATTGCTTCCACAACCAGTATTTCACTTATATAATCCAAAGAGTTAATATTTATATAAAATGAAATGTTTAACGTTGTTTCGACCACTAACAAACAAATCAATATAAAACAACAATCACTTGCAACCACTGCATACAATCATCATATGAAGTCAGTATAAATCAATCATCCATATCGACCAAAACAAATAGTTTGTTCGGGTTAAGACACTTTTAATCACATGGAATGAAGAATAACTGCTAAGTATACCATTTACTCAACAGTCTTAGATAAAACTCAATAAATTATTCATACATCCAAACAATTAGAAGTATCCTTGCCCAAACAACTCGGAAACCAAAACGACAACAAATTCCAAACATTATTTAGGTCTATGTTAACCTATTTCTTTTCATGTCATTTATAAAATGACTCATTTCTTAAATTTACATTTATTTCTTAATTTTACATATATTGCTTACAAAAGTTCAATTCCCATTCATTCATTACTTAATTCCATATATATATATATATATATATATATATATATATATATATATATATTATTTATTCATAGTATTCATGTTCAGTTCAATTCCTTAGCATATCAAGTCATTAACTTAAGTTTATAATCATCTACTTATAATACCTACTTTCTATCACATTTTATTATAGTAACATTTCAATTATAACTTAAGTTTATGACAACTACAACATCAAATTCTTATTTATAAAAGGGTAATTCATTGAACACTTTCATTACATAAGTTTTACTTGTAAAATTTTCCATTACATTTTCTTTTAACATATCTACTTTTATAATGAGTAAGCTATATATGTATGCTTTAAGAATGTAATTGAAAGTTACACAAGTTTAACTTACTTTTTTTTTAATTAACTAAATGTTCAATAATTTACATTTCTCATTTTCATATCCTTTTTATTTATATATTACAATTTCAAATTTCTTATATACTTCATTTACAACCTTAGCCTTTAATATTTTTTATTTTCCATTTAGAAGTTCCAATTTTTAAATAGTTAAATTCTGTTTCATTTTTAATAATTAAAACCTCTAATTTGTAGAAATTTAAGAACTAAATGTCGGGTTCCATTCAAACCATTTAAAATAATAGATAGAAGTATATACTTACAACTTATATATCAAATTATATTTTAAAAAATTTGAAAATTATCTGTTTATCAAAATAAATCTATAGTAAAACTACTATAGTGGCCTTCTTTGACGCCCCACCTCTATACCCACGCTAGCCAAGAACACTACGGAGTAGTGCTGTCAACTAGCACGGAGAATAAGGCTGTTGAGGAGCGACCATCCATGTAATTGCTTATCACACGGTGGCTACAAATAATCTTCGGAAACAAACATAGAAATAAGCATAACGCAAATAAGTCACAGACATCCATATCACAAAGGCGGAAGAAGATATGAATATATAACTAACACATGAAAGTGTACATCAGAGTAGTGGTCAAAAGATCCACAATAATACAAAAGAATAGCAACACGTGCTATACAAAAGAATACAACTATGAGTCTATATCTCAAGTGTATACAACAAAAACTGCTAATCTAAATAGTTAGCCAAATGTCAGAGTGCCGAATCCCGGGAAGAAGTCAAGCAGAAGCACCTGTAACATCTCGGTCTGACCCGAGTATTATTTAAGAAAATAATAAACGGACCAGTCTAGCTATAAATATCAGATGACATGGTATAAAATAAAAGATATGGCATAAACATAAAATATCCATACTGACATACTACTATAAGTATGCAAATGATGACCAACAGAAGATCAATCAATAAGAGATAAATCGATATCACAAGAATCTTCTCAAAGATCCAAAGAGGGCATCATACCCTAAACTTGTACTCATAACAAGTCAATGACATAAATTCCAGAAATCAACACGAGAAATCCAGAAATCATAAAAAGAGAAAGAGGCCTATCACATGATGGTTCGGAGACCATGGGGAGCTACCCCATACGTGTGAGTCGAAATCACACAGATTGAGGTCTAGACTAACCAAGAAGGCAAAAAGGTATGTGTGAGTGGAATCACACAAGTGGTGTCTAGTCTAACCTCGCAAACAAAAGGATATGTGTGAGTGGAATCACACAAGTGGTGTCTAGACTAACCAAGCAACCAAAAAGGTATGTGTGAGTGGAATCACACAAGTGGTGTCTAGTCTAACCAAGCAAACAAGAGACATCGCACAATTGCTAGTCTAAATCATAAGAATGATCGTCATGATCAACGAGAAGTGTCAATTACACTAAGCTAGTAAATATAAAAGTTTAGCTTCATGTCCGATAACCACTTGCTTAACTTAAATATTTACGAACAAACTGTAAATCTTCACTAGAAAATTGTCACAAGAGGTTCAATCGAACAAGTCCAAGGATTAACCGACGAAGCAAACGCAAGCGTTTCATACCACTTGTTTTACTAAGCCGTTTAATTAGATTTCTCATCCGAGTGAGGTAAAGATTTGTATATACTAATAGATTGGAAAACGGGTTAAGAAAAGAGCTTTGTTATTAAAAATAGAGTTGAAACCCTTTTATCGAAAGAGTTTTGATATTTACTACTAGTTTTGAAACCTTTATAATTTAAAGTGACCAATCACAAAAGCGATTATAGAAACAATCAATCACAAAGATCTCATTCGAAGATGTGATAAAAATCCAAGGAAATCAGCGCAGCAAGTTCTGTTGAATGTTTTTCATATAAGATCCCCTACGGAGGGAGGGTCTAGGGGGGTGGCGACCCCCCAAGGTGGGGGTGCGGGGGCAACGCCACCGCTACGGGGTTCGACCGGCCCGGTCAGGTCGCGGGGGTCCAGGGGGCAGTGCCCCCGGCGGGGTGCGGGTCAGCGCCCCCGGCGGGGTGCGGGTCAGCGCCCCGTCCAAAACGGTACGACCTAATGGTTGCGACTTAGGGGTCTAAGGGGTCAAGCGACTTAGTGGTTGCGACCTAGAGGTGTTCGCGACCTAACGATGACTCGCGACCCAACATGGCCGACCTAACAGAGGTTGTGACCTAACAGAGCAACAGGACGAGCGACTTAACAAAGTGGCCGAACGACCAAACTGGAGCAAGCAACCTATAGGTCAAGCAACCTAAAGTACAACGCGACCTAACAGGGTTCACGACCTAAGGTATTCGCGACTTAGGGACAGAAGTAGGACCGAGCGAGCTACGACCTAGGCGACTTACGACCTACGACCTAAGGCGACTTACGACCTACGACCTAAGGCTCGCGCGACTTAGTAATATTAGGCCGGAGACGACCTACGACTTAAGGCTCGCGCGACTTAGTGAAATAGCGGTATTAGGTCGGAGACGACCTACGACTTAAGGCCATACGACCAACGACTTAAGACCATACGACCAACGACTTAAGGCCATACAACCTACGACTTAAGGCCATACGACCTACGACTTAAGCCCGAACGACCTAACAACGAACAAGCATTTAGATGGCCCAGTGACCTATGGTACTAACTCGCGAGCGACCTAACGAGTTAACTCGTGAGCGACCTAATTCTGAAGTGCCAATTCTTCCAGAACGACCTAAGTGCAGTTTTTTCACCGCAAAATTTATAATTTGGAGTTTTTCGCCAATCCAATCCAAACCAAATGCGAATGTGCATACTAAAGTGATAGGGAATCATTACCAACAGTCCAATATACATATAGACTAGATTTATCGGATAAAAAACTCACATTTTCACTAAAATTTATGAAGACGAAGCTTGAAAGCAAGGAGAAGCAATCCAAAGCTTGAATCCAATATCTTCTACTTGAATTTGGAGTTGAATGTTGGAGTTGCAATTGAATTTGAGCTTGGAGTTTTAATTTCCCATTCTCTTCACCATTAATGCCAAAGTTTGGGTTAGTTAGGAAATTTATGAAGAGTGGGGAGAAGAGGGTTGGAACTTGGGCTTAATAGGCTAAACTAACCCAAAGTCCAAAGCGGGAAAAGTTAGTGAAATTTCACTAACTCCAAACATATCGATGTTTATACTTAAAAAAGTTGTAAACGGCATTTTGAACCCAATGGAAGTGGTCTCGAGTCCTAATTTGACCGTTTGCAAAAGGTAGCTTTTCGGACCAAAATCCGATTAACGATTTAATATTTAAATAAAATATTTAAATATAAACTCGATAAATATGCGGGTTGTTACAGACTCTCCTCCTTAAAGAAATTGCGTCCTTGCAATATATATATAAGATGGAAATAAAAAGTAACAACCATAAAAGCATATTAACACAAGAGAAATTTGAAATAAGAAGTTCACCTCAAAGAGCAGGAGTAAGCAAGTCCGGATGTGTACGCTCAATGAATTCTCTGGATTCCTAAGAACAATCCTTAGGATTTGAGGACCATTGAACCTTCACAAGCGGAACATCTTTATTTCGAAGTCGTTTAACCTCAGAAGCTATAATTCGAATAGGATGCTGCTCATAAGTTAAATTCGATGAAACTTCAATTTCTTCCACAATAGCAGGCTCAAGAATAGAATCGGAATCCCGAAGGCATTTCCGTAATTGAGAAATGTGAAAAACATCATGCATAGAAGAAAACTGAGCCGGCAATGCAAGGCGATAAGCCATGGAACCAATACGTTCAGTGATAGGAAATGGCCCAATATATCGAGGCGCTAACTTCCCCGATCGACTGAAACGTACAACACCCTTCATAGGTGAAACACGAATAAAAACAGGATCCCCAACAGAAAATTCTAATTTCCTTCTTCGATTATCGGCATAGGATTTTTGTCTACTCTGGGCTTCTTTCATCCTATGTCGAATAAGTTCAATCTTTTCCGTGGAATCACGAATAAAGTTTGGACCTAAAACTAGCTTCTCACCGGCCTCAAGCCAACAAGAAGGAGATCGGGATGGCCTTCCGTAGAGTGCCTCGAAAGGTGCCATACCAATACTAGATTGGAAGCTATTATTATAGGAAAATTCAACAAGTGAAATATGATCTTCCCAACTTCCACCAAAATCAAGCACACAAGCACGAAGAAGATCTTCAAGAGTTTGATTCACACGCTCGGTTTGTCCATCGGACTGGGGGTGATAAGCGGTGCTAAAATTAAGCTTCGTTCCTAAAGCTTTTTGAAGACTCTTCCAAAATCCACTAGTAAACAATGGATCACGATCGCTAACAATAGAAGTAGGAACTCCATGCAATTTTACAATTTCCTTGACAAATAGTTTGGCCAAAAGAGGAACGGTTCGGTTAGACCGAACCGGAATAAAATGGACGGATTTAGTAAGTCTATCAACAATCACCCATAAGCTATCATGACCCGAACGAGAACGGGAAAGGCCATCTATAAAGTCCATGGAAATTTGATCCCACTTCCAAATTGGAATTTCTAAAGGTTGTAATCACCTACCAGGCCTTTGATGTTTGGCCTTGACAAGTTGGCAAGTCATGCAACACTTAACAAAGTTAGCAATATCAGATTTCATTCCCTTCCAATAATAAAGTCGCTTCATATCAGCGTACATTTTACTACTACCGGGATGAATGGTGAATTTAGAACGATGGGAATCTTCTAAAATATCTTTACGAAGATCTCCAATATTTGGTACGATAAGTCTACCAAATTTTCGAATGCCGCCACGAGAATCAATATCAAAGTCTTTCAAACCTTCAATATCAATTTTATCCTTAACATTTTGGCTAAGAAGAGCCAATTCAGGATCTAGCCCTTGAGCTTCAAGAATGCGGTCTAAAAGAGAAGGATGAGCCTCAAGGCTACATAAAACAAGCGATGAGCATAAATCGGATACGCGCTCTCGAATCTCACAAGTGGATAAAATCTCGAGATCGTTCCATTCGGATATCATAATAGAAACAACTACTTGTTGTTTACAGCTAAGAGCATCGGCGACACGATTACCCTTACCGGGGGTATAAAGAATATCAAGATCATAAGGTGCAAGAAACTCGAGCCAACGTTGTTGACGTAAATTAAGTTCTTTTTGAGAAAATAAATATTTCAGAGACTTATGATCCGTATAAAGAATAAATTTCTCTCCCAATAGATAACGACGCCAAATCCGAAGGGCGAAAACAATAGCCGCGAGTTCTAAATCATGTGTGGCTTATCCAGTCTCGGCCGGCTTTAATTACCTAGAAGCATAAGCAATAACACGTTCTTTTTGCATGAGAACGACACCCAAACCAACGTGACTAGCATCGGTATAAATAACAAAATCTTGATTCCCCACGGGAATAAAAAGAATAGGAGCATCGGAAAGGAGTTCTTTCAATTTCTGAAAAGAGGCTTCACATTTGTCTGACCAAATGTATTTAACTCCCTTCTTAGTCAAGCCAGTAAGAGGCACGACAATCTTAGAAAAGTCTTTAATGAAACGACGGTAATAGCCCGCCAATCCGAGAAAGCTACGGATTTCAGTCACACTCTCAGGTCTTTTCCAATCTTGAATCGCTTCAATCTTTGAAGGATCCACGGAAATTCCGGATTCGAAAATAATATGACCGAGAAACTTCACACGAGATTGCCAAAAGTGGCATTTAGAAAATTTTGCCTTTAATTGATTACTCCTAAGAGTTTCCAATACAATCCGAAGATGTTTTTCATGTTCCTCCTCGGTTTTTGAATACACAAGAATATCATCAATGAATATGAGAACAAACCGATCGAGGAAATCTTTGGAAACTCGATTCATGAGGTCAACGAAATAAGCTAGAGCATTCGTTAACCCAAATGGCATAACAAGCCACTCATAAGATCCATATCGAGTATGGAATGATGTCAAAGGAATGCTATCCTCTGCGATGCGAAGCTGATGGAAACCGGTAGCCAAGTCTAATTGTGAAAAGACCTTAGCACCACTAAGCTGATCGAATAGATCATCAATCCGAGGTAAAGGATATTTATTTTTAATAGTCAGATCGTTAAGCTTGCGATAGTCAATGCAAAGCCTAAGCGTACCGTCGGATTTCTTCACGAAAATAGCCGAAGCTCCCCAAGGTGAGGAACTAGAGCGAATAAATTGCTTCGTCTCCAGTTCGGATAATTGTTTACGCATCTCCTCATTTTCCTTATTGGACATGCGATAAGGAGGACGAGTAATAGGTTGAGCTCCAGAAACAAGATTAATTCTGAACTCAATTGCTTATTTAGGTGGTAAACCTAAAACGGGCTCGAATATGTCGGAAAATTCACGAACAACGTGAATACGAGAAATAATATCATTTTCATAATCATCATCGTCATCACGAGGATTTAAAGAATATAAAGATGCCACCAAACAGGATTCTGAATCTTTAAGATTAACATAAATCTGTTTAACAGATAGTGGATGTCGGAGACGAATAGTCCGCTCAGGACATAAGATATGGGCTTGATAACGGTAAAGCCAATCCATTCCCAAAATTATTCCAAAGCCTAAGTAACGCATGACATGCAAATCGGCTAGGAAAGAAAAATCACATAAAATAATCTCCATATCTTTACAAAGCAAACTAAGAGTTGCGGATCCACCAACAGGATTCGCAATTTTTAAAGAAGTCATCAATGCGGTAACACTTAAGGAAAAAGTGTCTACCAGTTCCTTTGATATAAAAAAATGGGATGCACCCGTATCAAAGAGAACTCTAATAGGTTGATCATGAAATAAAATAATACCATCAAGAATGGAATGAGAAATACCTTGGCCACGAGATGTGTTGCCAGGGGCTTGAGCCACATTCAACTTTCCTTCCTTCTTGCCTTTACGCTTGAGGCATTGATGTATGTAATGATCCGGGCTCTTACAATAGCGACAAGATTTGGGCTTAGAGCACTTATTCGCATAATGATCCCCAGACCCACAGTTGAAGCAACTCGCACCACTAGGAGAAGGAGACTTTGCCGCAGGGGTTGCCTGCTTACCCTTTTTGTTGGCCTCTTCTTGTTGTTGAAGTTTGGTTTAGCGCCTTCCACTTCAACATCACTCTCTCTATCAGCCTCTTCATGACGAAGAGCGATATCGACGAGTTGATCAAATGCGACTTCTAGTTTCAGGAGTAGTGGCTTCTTAAGATTCTTATTTAAGCCATAAACGAACCTCTGGTTCTTCTTCAATGGGGTGTTTATGTATTCAACCCTATATTTGGAAAGCGACTCGATGGCTGCGACGTAATCAGTCACAGAGGATTGACCTTGAACAAGGTCTATAAAACGTCGAGCCAAGGTTACTTTCCCAGCTTCTGGTACAAACTTTAACTCGAAGCGTCCCCGAAATTGCTCCCAGGTGAGACCCGCTTCATTAATTTCTGAAATAAGTAGTTCGTACAAGTCCAATGCTCTCTCCTGGAGCATGCTGGAAGCCACCTGAACGCGGTGGAGATCGATAAGATTCATGCGAGAAAAGATTCGATTGCATGATTTTAACCAAGCCTGGACCTCAATGATATTTTCCGAACCTTTGAAGGGCTTCCCACCCAAGTTGGTGTAATCGCTGCACAAGCGTGCAAATCCCGACTTTGGGTGAGTAGGTTCCGGGTTAGCTCCAGCTGCTTGAGCATTAGTCACTAAATCAAGAAGCTGCTGAGCAGTCATAAAAACTCCATCCGGGGGAGCAGCACCAGGTGATCCAGTTCTGGGACGGCCTGGTCTAGACATTCTCTTCCTTTAAAAAGGAAAGAAGAGAAGGAAGAAGGTTATTCACCAATGAACATCAAGCAATCTTGATAGATAAAACAAGGAATCATAAAGGAAATAGCATGAATCGGTACGAAGACTCGAATTAATCCTATGGTATGACTCCTAAGATAGACTTAGGACGATGATCCTTGTTAAGTTATTCTACATTGTTCCGAAGTTTGGCTCTGATACCAAGCTGTGACGCCCCACCTCTATACCCACGCTAGCCAAGAACACTACGGAGTAGTGCTTTCAACTAGCACGAAGAATAAGGCTGTTGAGGAGCGACCATCCATGTAATTGCTTATCACACGGTGGCTATAAATAATCTTCGGAAACAAACATAGAAATAAGCATAACGCAAATCAGTCACAGACGTCCATATCACAAAGGCGGAAGAAGATATGAATATATAACTAACACATGAAAGTGTAGATCAGAGTAGTGGTCAAAAGATCCACAATAATACAAAAGAATAGCAACACGTGCTATACAAAAGAATACAACGATGAGTCTATATCTCAAGTGTATACAACAAAAACTGCTAATCTAAATAGTTAGCCAAATGTCAGAGTGCCGAATCCCGGGAAGAAGTCAAGCAGAAGCACCTGTAACATCTCGGTCTGACCCGAGTATTATTTAAGAAAATAATAAACGGATCAGTCTAGCTATAAATATCAGATGACATGGTATAAAATAAAAGATATGGCATAAACATAAAATATCCATACTGACATACTACTATAAGTATGCAAATGATGACCAACAGAAGATCAATCAATAAGAGATAAATCGATATCACAAGAATCTTCTCAAAGATCCAAAGAGGGCATCATACCCTAAACTTGTACTCATAAAAAGTCAATGACATAAATTCCAGAAATCAACACGAGAAATCCAAAAATCATAAAAAGAGAAAGAGTCCTACCACATGACGGTCCGGAGACCATGGGGAGCTACCCCATATGTGTGAGTCGAAATCACATAGATTGAGGTCTAGACTAACCAAGAAGGCAAAAAGGTATGTGTGAGTGGAATCACATAAGTGGTGTCTAGTCTAACCTCGCAAACAAAAAGATATGTGTGAGTGGAATCACACAAGTGGTGTCTAGACTAACCAAGCAACCAAAAAGGTATGTGTGAGTGGAATCACACAAGTGGTGTCTAGTCTAACCAAGCAAACAAGAGACATCGCACAATTGCTAGTCTAAATCATAAGAATGATCGTCATGATCAACGAGAAGTGTCAATTACACTAAGCTAGTAAATATAAAAGTTTAGCTTCATGTCCCATAACCACTTGCTTAACTTAAATATTTACGAACAAACTGTAAATCTTTACTAGAAAATTGTCACAAGAGGTTCAATCGAACAAGTCCAAGAATTAACCGACGAAGCAAACGCAAGCGTTTCATACCACTTGTTTTACTAAGCCGTTTAATTAGATTTCTCATCCGAGCGAGGTAAAGATTTGTATATACTAATAGATTGGAAAACGGGTTAAGAAAAGAGCTTTGTTATTAAAAATAGAGTTGAAATCCTTTTATTGAAAGAGTTTTGATATTTACTACTAGTTTCGAAACCTTTATAATTTAAAGTGACCAATCACAAAAGCGATTATAGAAACAATCAATCACAAAGATCTCATTCGAAGATGTGATAAAAATCCAAGGAAATCAGCGCAGCAAGTTCTGTTGAATGTTTTTCATATAAGATCCCCTACGGAGGGGGGGTCCAAGGGGGTGGCGACCCCCCAAGGTGGGGGTGCGGGGGCAACGCCACCGCTACGGGGTTCGACCTGCCCGGTCAGGTCGCGGGGGTCCAGGGGGAAGCGCCCCCGGCGGGGTGCGGTTCCGCGCCCCGTACAAAGCGGTACGACCTAATGGTTGCGACTTAGGGGTCAAGCGACTTAGTGGTTGCGACCTAGAGGTGTTCGCGACCTAACGATGACTCGCGACCCAACATGGCCGACCTAACAAAGGTTGCGACCTAACAGAGCAACAGGACGAGCGACTTAACAAAGTGGCCGAGCGACCTAACTGGAGCAAGCGACCTATAGGTCATGCGACCTAAATACAACGCGACCTAACAGGGTTCACGACCTAAGGTATTCGCGACTTAGGGACAGAAGCAGGACCGAGCGACCTACGACCTAGGCGACTTACGACCTGCGACCTAAGGCGACTTACGACCTACGACCTAAGGCTCGCGCGACTTAGTGATATTAGGTCGGAGAAGACCTACGACTTAAGGCTCGCGCGACTTAGTGAAATAGCAGTATTAGGTCGGAGACGACCTACGACTTAAGGCCATACGACCAATGACTTAAGGCCATACGACCTACGACTTAAGGCCATACGACCTACGACTTAAGGCCATACGACCTACGACCTACGACTTAAGCCCGAACGACCTAACACCGAACAAGCATTTAGATGGCCCAGCGACCTATGGTACTAACTCGCGAGCGACCTAACCAGTTAACTCGTGAGCGACCTAATTCCGAAGTGCCAATTCTTCCAGAACGACCTAAGTGCAGTTTTTCACCGAAAATACTAAAATTTGGAGTTTTTCGCCAATCCAATCCAAACCAAATGCAAATGTGTATACTAAAGCGATAGGAAATCGTTCCCAACAGTCCAATATAGATATAGACTAGATTTGTAGGATAAAAATCTCACCTTTGCACTAAAATTTATGAAGATGAAGCTTGAAAGCAAGGAGAAGCAATCCAAAGCTTGAATCCAATATCTTCTACTTGAATTTGGAGTTGAATGTTGGAGTTGCAATTGAATTTGAGCTTGGAGTTTTAATTTCCCATTCTCTACACCATTAATGCCAAAGCTTGGGTTAGTTAGAAAATTTATGAAGAGTGGGGGGAAGAGGGTTGGAACTTGGGCTTAATAGGCTAAACTAACCCAAAGTCCAAAACGGGAAAAGTTGGTGAAATTTCACTAACTCCAAACCTATCGATGTTTATACTTAAAAAAGTTGTAAACGGCATTTCGAAGTCAATGGAAGTGGTCTCGAGTCCTAATTTGACTGTTTGCAAAAAGTAGCTTTTCGGACCAAAATCCGATTAACGATTTAATATTTAAATAAAATATTTAAATATAAACTCGATAAATATGCGGGTTGTTACACCTTCCCATATTGATACTCGACAATGAACATCGATGATGCGTGCACTCATCACCGAAATTATTTTCCAGCGACATAGGAGAGTATAGAACTTGTTTCTTTCCAAAATTTCTTCAAAACGATTCTTTCAAATTATATTGAAATATTAATATCAGAAAATACTTCTAAATAATATTATTATTATATTCCAAAAAAAATCAAAGAAATTTCTAAAATCCCAAAATTTAATTTCTAAATTTCCAATTTATATTTACTTTATTTACAAATCTTATTTTCAATCAATACTTATACATTTCACTACCTAACAATAAATATAATACAACCAAATATATCATTTATAAAATTTATTATTTCATATACAAAATATATAATAGGCAAAATTATTTCATTTGCCAATATTCAAAACAATATTTGTCGGTCTGTCCTATTAAGTGTTTAGAAATCCCTATCGATGTCATAGCATCATATGCACCAACCAGAATTTGTAAATACAAAACGGAACAAATTAACACAATATAAAACCTTTTATAAGACTAACAAATACGTTCTCGCATATATGTACACACACTCAGTGACTCATCATAGGGTATTACTACCTTATTAGTAAAGAGTCAGACCCTACAAAGCTAAGGTTTATCGTTAAACCAAAGCTGTGAAACCAACTGTAACATCCCACCTTTTTAGATGCTATAAGCAGACATATGTGCCAACACAAAACATATAAAAGGGCAGATTGTTATTGGGGTGAATAAGAAAAAGAGAAATAAATAAAACAGAAATAGAATCTCATAGCGGAATGACAAAATATAATAATCAAATAACTTTTCATGAAGCCGTTTTACAAAAACATTTGATTATATCTACACAACACAACATCAGAGTTACACATATCGGGGATAAATAATTGATAATGCAGCGGAATAGTATGATGTAGTGGGATAATATAGTAAATAGTAGTAGTACACATCTTCGTCCTCCAGAACAAGCCTTCAAATCCTAATATGCTCAAGCAGACCCGAGCGAATTGAAAAGACAAAACATTTGAGTCAGAACTAAAAGATTTTATGTAAGTTAAATCAATGGTAAATATGCATGTGATGGTGTCAGAGATGTTTACAGGGTTTGACATCTTCTATCCAGTGTCTAACGTGAGTGCAGGATCCTAAAGAGATGTTCAAGATTCACATCTCCTTAGGATCCGTTAAACTATCTACTATGTAGTAATATGGTATTATAATATGTCTATAGTAAAGTAAACTATTAAAATAGCATGAAGGAGTTACCCATACCCCCCTTTAACACATTTTATATTGTCAATAGTCTATACAGTACCGTGACTCCACGTAAACTGCGGCCGCTAGAGGATTCCCCATAGGTACGACATAAAACAAACTCGTAAAAGGCGTGCTAGGGTAGGTGACATGGCACAACTAGGCAATGCCAGGGTAGATGTACCAATTACGCATTCGGATTGTTGGTAACGCATAGCCACAACTACTGCCCAACTCGAAACACACTCCCGAATAGAATCGAAGGGTGGCCACCAAATAAATCAAAAGTCAGAATATAGTATCGATGGTGTCTGATCGGAGGGGCTACCTCACTTGGCCCGAAATTGCTCCTATCTTTGCCACCTTATGCTAACTCACGGAAGTTAGGTCCACGTAAATATACCTTTAGTATCGTCGCCACCATCCTACTTCATTCTGGAATCTCCACCGCGTATACAGTTGTCAAAATGGTTTTCGGCATTGGCAGAGAGTATGACAACATCCGATCCCGGTCTCTTTGACAACCAATCGCTTATTACACACCAGATGGTTCTTTTACATTTCCAAAATCACTTCATAATTGATATCAAAATATCATACACGATTCAGACCATATCACTTTCGAAATTATTACATACTTTTGAAATCATATTCGCCTTTGAAATCATAGTTCGATAATATATTACCTTTCAAAGTCAAATTCACAATTTATATCAAAATATCGTATTCTCAAAACTATACCACTTTCAAATCATATTTCTTCCAAAAATCGTATTTCCAAAATAGGTTAAGTTTTTGCTTCAAAATCATCATTTCGATTAGTTAACATTTAAATCCCCATGTAGGTTATAACATCATTAACCATATTCACTTTAAAACCGAGAATTTGAATATAAACCCATCCCTTTTATTTAGTTTGGAATTTGGAAGAAAGTAGTTTAAATAGTTATAAATAATTAATATAGATTTAAAATAAATTAAATAGCTTTAAAATAGATTAATTAGATTTAAAATAAATTAAAATTGTTTGATTAGTTTAAAATAAATTAAATTGGTTTAAAATAGATTAAAATAGTTCATATAGCTAATGTTAGTCAAATAGTTTAAATAAATTTGAAAATCTTAATAATTAGAAGTTTTAAAATAATATATTTTTAAAACCATTTACATTAAAATATGAGTTTGAAATTAATATCAAATTAAACTATTCATTTCATTTCAACCTATTTGAACCATTTCAAATTTCCAAATTGACAAACCAAATTTCTATAAACTATCAAATTTCATATCGTTTCAATCCATGTTCAAAATATCAATACGGTTTACTCCAATTTCAAAATATTTCAAAGTTATTTTCAAACAAATCCAATAACTCAAATTCGGTAGAATGTCATTTATGCATAAAAGTTTAACTTTAAACTTCCTTTTTAATTTCTCAAAGAAATTCCTTTTTAAACCAATTCACATTTCAATGCAAAACTTGATTTTTCCAACTAAATACTCAATTTATATAAATCCATATTTTATTTCAAAACAGCAATTGATTAAATTCAAAATTTTAAGGATTTTAAAATCATTTAATTCAACCAATCCAGTGTCCGTATATAATTCTCTACCCTATGATCAAGTGATATGGATATTTATCATTTCAATCCACGATTTAAACATTTTACGATTGTATATCATTTCAAACCGCGATCCCGAAATAAATAAAAATACATAACGAACTTACAGTTTATAATGGTATAAAATACAACATCCATTCAACCAATATCAACATTCATCACATTCATCATCCAAATCAATCAATAAATATCAATATAGAACTGATAATCAATAACAGGTATTTAACTGGCAATTTATATTCAATAATAAATTAAATAAGGATTTAATTCAAATAAATTCAAATTAACCGAGATGATGATAAAAAAAATATACCAAACAATCGTAAATAAATTTCCAATCACATCATAAATTTAATTTAACAAACATAAGAAATTTTAGAAATTCTGAGTGGGTTAAAACACTCACCAATTAATTTAAAATGAATTTAAATCCAATTTAAACCCAAAATTCAAACAGTCTCAGAATTCATCCAAACTAGCGTCATAATGTCCGAAATTTTGATACGATCCCAACGGAGTGAACCGCGCATGAATCAGACCTCGTATGTGAAAGTTATTTGAGTTGGAACGATTGAGTCAGAAATTTAAATAAAAAAGAAAGCCACCAACCATACGAAGACACGTCATCTCCTTCTACAGCAAGCCCTAGCACGCTAATCTCACCAAATTTTCTCGTTCGGCCTTCAAATACTCATGCCGCCCCATCGCTGGCCGAGACGACGATTATCCAAACAAGCCGTCGTTGTAGCGACCCGACTTTCTATCACCAGAAAATCGCATCACTAACTAAGAAAGAAAGGGATAGAAGAAGAAAAGAAAGAAAAGAAAAAGAAAAAACACATCAGAATCTCACAGCGGAACGATTTAAATATAATATAGAACATATACATAGTATCATATACATCAGAGTACACAACTATACATCTCAATTTAGAAAGTTATAACATTTCTGTTTTAATACAATACAAGACATCATACAGAATAAGAACACAGCGGAAACTCTAACCATATATCTATACGTTGAAGCCTCCTGCTCCAAACCTCCTCCAAAATTCGTCAAGAGATAACCTGAATCACTTGACTACTCATATATAATATGAGTACCCAAGAGTTTAATAAAACAGAAAATAAACACTCGGGTCAGACAGGGGTCTGGTGTGAGTAAACGGTTTAAGATTGCTTAACTTTAGAAAATCCTTTGAAAGGAAAGGTATCACGTAAAACTTCCCACACATAAACATGGAAAAGTTTTTACCTTACGCTAACCAAAACATTTGATAGGAAATCCAGTGATATTATAATAGTGTCTAGGGTTTTCAAATAAATATGAAATAGCCGAAATTGTTACATGATTAAATTCCAGCTACTAGCCACAAAAGTGGGTAATACAAACAAAACCATAGGGTCTCGTAGGAAGAATGGGTTTCCATCAATGGCAGGGCTACTGGGGTACCACCCGTCACAGTACGTGGCCTAGATCATCGTACCGAGGAGTACTCCCACTCCCCTGCAACACAAGGCTGGGACCATTCCTTACTGAACAGTCCCGAACAAGACCACCCCGCAGTTGGCTGCAGATCCAACTGTCCACAAAGCCGAAATAAAAAGGGACATCTAGACAGGGATGTATCTTGCTCTCCAGTGGGAGCTACCCATGAAGCCTTGCTGCACCTCCCCTGTTTTAGCCATTCTCGGTTGATGAGGCTTGAGGCTGCGATTACCTTTATAGGTCACATCTATCTTAGAATGCTCATCGTCCACCTGACGATGTTTTGAAAGCATTCAATCCATACAAGTCCGTTCCGGGTTCGAACGAAACCGAAGGCACTATCTCGTTGCACTCATTTTGGAATCACCCTTAGAATCAACGACCATAGCCCTTGCACTCTGAATCACCATCTCGAACCTATAAGCACTATTCCGTCAAACTCATTACGGAATCACCCACAGAGTTATACTGACGTATAGCCCTTACACCTCAAGTCTTTACTTGCTCCACTTGGATTCATGACCTAACGTTTAATTGGAATCGATGTGGTTTTTGGATATCCAAATATGGAAACACGATCCCGGTCTCACCGAATCCAAACGCCATTTTAATGTCCAAGTTATACTTAAGGGATTTAAACAATAGATATTTAGAAATATCACTTAACATAAATGGATGTGTTCACAACACAGATAGATAATCATCTATTAACACCTTCATCCATACATATCACAAAGTAGCATATATCACATCTCAGATATAACATATTCACATCATCACATATCAACCAAAGACATAAAATATCAACCAATGTCATTAACTCGTCCAATGATATATATATCATCCAATCATAATCATTCATAAACAAGTTTGACCCAACATAATTAATTTAATTAATCCTTAAATTAAATTAAACCTTACTCAATCACTTGGATTATCTTCAATCCAACATTTTATTCATCAATTAATTACAAATTAATTAACTAACATCACTTAATTATCCACTTCAATTAATCTTCCTTGATTAATTATTACTTAATTGCTTTAAGTAATTATTACTTAATTACCATATTAATTAATCATCCTGATTAATTACTTCCAAATTATACTAAGTAATTACCTCTTAATTACTTTTTTTTAATTAATCACATTTGATTAGTTGTTATTTAATTATCTTGATAATTATTCCTTAATTATCCTTTAATTAATCACACCTGATTAATCACCTTTTAATTAATCACACTTGATTAATTACTTTTAATTAAACCTTCTTGATTAATTACTTTTAATTAATTACTTTTAATTAATCACCTTTGATTAATTACTTTAATTACATTTAATAATTAAAACTTAATAATAAATTAATTATCCTTAAATTATTAATTAACAACTAATTAATTATTTTCATTAATTAATGATTATTTCCATTAATTAAATTTCTTTCTTAATTAATTACTTTTACAAGTAATTAATCACTTAATTAATTACTCTTAATCCTTTTATTAATTTAACCATTAATTAAATAATTTAAACCTTTAACTAATTATTAATTAATTCTTTAATTAATAACTCAAATGATTAACTCTTAATCACATTACTTAATTACTTTTCATATAGTAATTAACTCTTACTTAATTACCTCTAGTACTTAACCACTTAATTTCTTTAATTACTTCCCCGAGATTAACCCATAAGTGTTTATCTTAATTAATCATAAATTAATTATTTAATTAATTATTTAACTTAATCATTTAAATTTAATTTAAATGATTCTTAACTTCCTATATTATAAAGATTCTTAATTAAGAAATTCATTATCTTAATTTAATCATTTATTAACCAATAACACTTGATAATTAAAAATAATTTAATTATCTCAATTATCTTCACAAATTCATTTACCTTTAATTAAATCAAAATTCTAAATTAGCAAAGATAATTCTTATTTTAATTGATCTCTAAATCTTGATTATTTAACTTATTTAAAATAAAACTCTTTAGAAATCAATTTTAATTAAAACAATTTAAACATTCGAATTAACCTTTAAAAATCTTTAAACCTTACACAGTTATTTAATTCAATTTAATATAAACCATATTATTAAAAATCCACTTATTTCAAAAAAAAAAAACTTTTGTATTTCATAGTATAAAAACTTGTTAAAAAAACTTAACTTTGAAATCAAATTAGTTTATAAGAGAACTTGTTTTATTTTTGTTTAAAACTTTAATCAACATTTCAAAAGCAAAATTTTTGTACCAAAACTTTCTTTATAAATATTGCAGTTAAATCCTTTTAAACTCGAACAACACAAACTGCTTAATAAAATTCCAAGTAAAATAAGCAAACACCCTGAGACTTCCCCGTGCTTTCCATCCTTCTTCTTGCTTCGAGCCCAACCAACAAAAACACGATGAAGGCTTCGAGTTCCCTCCCCTCTTTTTCCCAGAACCCAAAACCAAATCATGTCACCATGCACGTTAACGTGCACAACGCCGATGGACGCTGGCGAACTCCACGCCGACCACCCACAAGTCGCACACGATCACCACATCCAATTGCACCGCCCAGAAGTACCCATACGATCGAGAATCGAAAACATGCCTTCAACCCAAAACTGCTTCGAAACCCACATTCTCAAATTCAACCACCGCCGACCATCCCCCTCACTGGAGACCACGCCGCCAATACCGTAGCTCCCCCACATCCCCTGAACCTTCGGCAATGCACGCGATCACTTCCGAAAGCAACATGATGACGCAACACCCCAAAGAACAACATCAGCATTAACAGGTTTTAAAACCCTATTTCGAGCAAAACCGACCACCATGTTCATCAATAAAATACGTGAGTATTTTTTTGATGATTCACCATACTTCCTCCACCTCCATGCTCAACGGCGTCGACTAATTCGCCATCAATCGCCACAATTTGGCCGAAAAGCCAAAAACACTCAAAGCCCAAATTCTCGCAAAATACTAAACTAGAATTCGTGATTCAAGTTTCAAAAATCATGTTTTCCTTTTTACAATATGATTATACAATCAAAGCTCTAGTTTGCAATCAAATTTTTTAAACCCGATTTATATTTTTACTTTAAATTTTTAAAATTCAAGTTAATTACTTAATTTAACAACTTGTAACTATTTTTAGATAAAGATCAATTGATTACAAACAATCCTTGTTTACAAATCATCAACTAATTCGAATTCAACATTTTGTTATTGATTTTGCTATGAATTTGAAAACTTATTATAGTACACAGAACATACTTTTATGTTTACAGGCATCTCAATATCATTCATCAACAAGCATCAATTAAATTCAAGAATCCAGACATATCAACAAGATTTCATCTCAAGAACAAAACAAAAAATCCAAGTTTTAAACTATTTTTAAAATTTGTTTTACTCACCTTGATTATGTAGAAGGCAGAACTGCATTTTCCAAGCTTCAATTTATCTTGCATGTTGAGTTAATCCTACTGCATTCTTCTTGAATGTTGCTGTTGAATAATTTCTTGAATTGTATGTTTATACTTGAAGATGACTTGCATTGCCTCTTTTTGAATTCCCAGTTTTCTTCTATACCATTTGAAAATCTTGCATTTGCATTTTCCAGATTTTACAGTAACTTCTTCTTATTATATTTTATTTTTCTCTGATTTACATTGTATTAAGTTTGAGTTTAAGAAAATGTTTTTAGCTGAAGGATAAAACCCATTTTTATTTACAATTAAATTTTAAATTATATTATTAATGTAAAAGACATTTGTCACTTAAGGTTATAAGGATCTTACACTTGTCTTAACCCACTCTATAATGTTTACAAGTGTGGTTATGTATTATTTAATATTTACAAATGTTGTTCTAAATGTTAAATTAACACCTTGAATGTTATTCTTTTTTTTAATTGGTTTAAGCTATATACATATAATTATGTAATGTGTAGAAAATTATAAAATGTTTTTATCTTATAAAAATAAACTTTTAGACTTCAATAAATATTTCAAAAGAAAATTTATATAGACATTTATAAATTTTAGATCCAATTTAAAATAACATATGTTTATAGATTTGAAAATTTTATTTTAACTTTCTATGTAAAATTTTAAAACAACCTATCTTATGATAAAATTAAAATGAAAGAATAATAAAAACAAATGAACTTTTTAAATTTAAATCTTATTTAAACAAAAGCTTAAAGTACATATTTATAATAAATAAGGAATTAACTTTGTTATTAAAATCTCAAAATATTATTTCCAAAGTATAAATCAAATTAACCTTTCAAATTACAAAACTATATATGTAAAATAAAGTTTGGAAATACCTATTAAATTTAAATTAATAGAATTCCTATTTCAAACATATATATACAAATATATATATACATTTTAAATAGAAAAAAAACATTTTATCATTAGATTTGATAATTACCATATTAAATTTTAAAAAAAATCTCAAATCACAATATATACATTCATATATATTACAATTTGAATATAAAGTTTTTATTACATTAAAAGCTTCCTATTTACCAAAAATAAATGTTTCCAAATCAAATTATTATAAATTTTCAAAATAATTTAATCTTGCCTATTTATATTGTTAAGAAAAATATTAATAGATATTAACAAATTGTTATCATAAATCTTTAAAATAAATTTAACTTGTCAATTTAAAATATAAATGATCAAATCAATTTAATTATTATCAAAGATTATTAAATTGATATTGCTCAAAATTCTGGGTCGTTACATTCCTCTCCCCTTAAAAGAATTTCGTCCCCGAAATTTAAAAGCAAAGATAATTTAATAACCCAGCTAAAGAATTTAAATTTTTATCAGAAATCAAACAATCAATCATACACTATCAATCAATGTCATCCAACAACAACCAATTCAAACAAACAATTTTATCTATCCAGAAAAATTCTGAATAGAACTTCCTAATATTATCAAGAGTTTTCCAGGTACCTATATTGGAATACTCGCTCTACAGAATCTTAACTAACTATATTACCATAACCAAGAACTCCCTCATCTGATTCTTCAAATCTGAACAAGATATCAGACTAAACTCAAAACCAACTCAACTACCAGATTCCTTCTGAACTGCTGATTCTATCACCAAAAGAATCATACACATATTCCTCAGAGATATGTGAAATATAATGAATTCCAGTTATCCGGACTGGCAATTCAATCCTGTAGATCAAAATCTAATCACTAGAGAACACAGGAAAACTCAAAATACCTCCGGAGCTAGCTCTCCAGTTTTACCCAGTCTTATATTTCCTTTGATTGGATGAAACTAAGTCAATATCCAAATTCTAACTGCACATTCCAAATCTCCTCAATTCTAACTGCATAACTCTTCCGATGCTCTTGAGTCACCTCCAATATTCCTGATTAGCCTAACCCTTGCTGATTGCTTCATGCAACAAACAGGACCAACTCAAACCAAATCTCCAGGTCCTACTCAACAAAGTGGCTTTCCCATAAATAATTTGCTGAAATCCAAAATACGACTCTATACCACAAGCATCAATGGACTTCAAACCTATATCTCATATCTGAATAGCCAAACAGTTGTACTTGACATCCTTGCCTTCCAAATCTGGAAAATTCCTTCATACTTGAATTTCCTGTAGAAATCCCTTACTGCAACTCCTGGTTGCTCCCATACCAGACTAACTGCTATCTCGCTTCCGCTGCACAACTCTGATCTGGAGTAGATAAGAATGCTATCGAAGAACACAAGCACAATCTTTCTCCATACACAGTTCATCCGACTCATAAAAATCTTAGTGACCATTCTTCTTGATTAAAACATCTCAACAGAATCTTAACTCAGAATAAGATAATCAATCCAAAGATCATGAGCTGCCTCACCAAACTCTTCTCGCTCCAAGAGTCATCCCTCTTCATGGTTGAAACATTAATACTGCTCCTGGAAATCCAAGTCGATAAGAAAACTCAACCTCCGATCCAGGTAAACTTCTGAATTCATCCAAAAACATCTGGAAAATCTCTGACTACTTAAGCAGCCTATACCTTCATATAAGATGCCTCAATTCAAAGAATACTCAAAGATTCCCAAACTAATCGCAAGTCACTTTTGCGATCTCTCTCAGTTCAGACCCCAAAGAACTATCTCCCCAACTAGAACAGCTTTTCCTATTCAAGATAAATCTTAAGCATGGCTTGCTTACCAGAAAAACTGATAGATCACTTCCAACAAATATCCCGCTCTGCTGAGCCTCCCAAAGAAAAGGATAAGCCTTCACCATTTGCCTGGTCTGCCGATAGTAGAATCCCAAAGATTACTGACTCATCGAAGAAATAGGTCACGCTGCTGCTTCCAAACTTTACTTCAATGATACTGCAAAGCCAAAAGATCATCCTTAACCACAAGCTCCTGAAACTCAAAACTATCACCCAATTCCACTAAAAGATCCTTGAGACGAGTAGACATCTTCTCAAGAAACTCGGCTCCAACCCAACACCAACCACATTCTTCTTAAGAAAACAAATGAGATCATGTCTGAAATGAGGTAACTCATCGACCTTAGTCTCATACTTCAATATGGATAAGACACCCTTACATGAAATCCATAAAATCACATTCGAATATTCACTGCAGTAGTCATCAATGCTCTTCCAACACCATCTAAATCTGGCTCCAAAAGAACATCCTCAAAACCATCTATGGAAACTGCATCTCATCACACAGCTATTCCTTCTTGAAGCTATCAAGATACCACCACTTGCTTCTATTTAGCTGACAAACTCAACTCTTGAAAATCCCGCTCACTCGAGAGCAAATTAACCTCACACTTCAAGAATATGCTCTAATCCTTGAAAAAGACTTCCTCTGGACACAAAGAAATCCTTTCTATAATCCACCAAAACTTATTCGAGACAGCATTAGGTCTACAATCTCGACAGATACATCTCCAACCACAACATACGAACCTCTTCCATTAGTGGTAGTCGTGTTACACACACTCCTACCTTATCTACCTCTATAGCCTATGTTGGAAAATCCAAACAGATAACCCAACAGATTAGGTAGTTATATATAAATATATATATATAAAAAAATTACAAGTACGCTCTCTCAAGATAGACACCACTCCAGAGCCTAGGTATTCACTAAACCTATTGCTCTGATACCAACTGTAGCGACCCGACTTTCTATCACCAGAAAATCGCATCACTAATTAAGAAAGAAAGGGATAGAAGAAGAAAAGAAAGAAAAGAAAAAGAAACAACACATCGGAATCTCGCAGCGGAACGATTTAAATATAATATAGAACATATACATAGTATCATATACATCAGAGTGCACAACTATACATCTCAATTTAGACAGTTATAACATTTCTGTTTAATACAATACAAGACATCATACAGAATAAGAACACAGCGGAAACTCTAACCATATATCTATAAGCTGAAGCCTCCTGCTCCAAAGCTCCTCCAAAATTCGTCAAGAGATAACCTGAATCACTTGACTACTCATATATAATATGAGTACCCAAGAGTTTAATAAAACAGAAAATAAACACTCGGGTCAGACAGGGGTCTGGTGTGAGTAAACGGTTTAAGATTGCTTAACTTTAGAAAATCCATTGAAAAGAAAGGTATGACGTAAGACTTCCCACACATAAACATGGAAAAGTTTTTACCTTACGCTAACCAAAACATTTGATAGGAAATCCAGTGATATTATAATAGTGTCTAGGGTTTTGAAATAAATATGAAATAGCCGAAATTGTTACATGATTAAATTCTAACTACTAGCCACAAAAGTGGGTAATACAAACAAAACCGTAGGGTCTCGTAGGAAGAATGGGTTTCCATCAATGGCAGGGATACTGGGGTACCGCCCGTCACAGTACGTGGCCTAGATCACCGTACTGGGGAGTACTCCCACTCCTCTGAAGGCCGGGACCATTCCTTACTGAACAGTCCCGAACAAGACCACCCCGCGGTTGGCTGCAGATCCAACTGCCCACAAAGCCGAAATACAAGGGGACATCTAGACAGGGATGTATCTTGCCCTCCAGTGGGAGCTACCCACGAAGCCTTGTTGCACCACCCCTGTTTTAGGCATTCCCGGTTGATGAGGCTTGAGGCTGCGATTACCTTTATAGGACACATCTATCTTAGAATGCTCATCGTCCACCTGACGATGTTCTGAAAGCATTCAATCCATACAAGTCCGTTCCGGGTTCGAACGAAACCGAAGGCACTATCTCGTTGCACTCATTTTGGAATCACCCTCAGAGTCAACGACCATAGCCTTTGCACTCTGAATCACCATCTCGAACCTATAAGCACTATTCCGTCAAACTCATTACGGAATCACCCACAGAGTTATACTGACGTATAGCCCTTACACCTCGAGTCTTCACTTGCTCCACTTGGATTCATGACCTAACGTTTAATTGGAATCGATGTGGTTTTCGAATATCCAAATATGGAAACCCGATCCCGGTCTCACCGAATCCAAATGCCATATTAATGTCCAAGTTATACTTAAGGGACTTAAACAATAGATATTTAGAAATATCACTTAACATAAATGGATATATTCACAACACAGATAGATAATCATCTATTATCACCTTCATCCATACATATCACAAAGTAGCATATATCACATCTCAGATATAACATATTCACATCATCACATATCAACTAAAGACATAAAATATCAACCAATATCATTAACTCATCCAATGATATATATATATATCATCCAATCATTAATCATTCATAAACAAGTTTGACCCAACTTAATTAATTTAATTAATCCTTAAATTAAATTAATCCTTACTTAATCACTTGGATTATCTTCAATCCAACTTCTTATTCATTAATTAGTTACAAATTAATTAACTAACATCACTTAATTACCCACTTCAATTAATCTTCCTTGATTAATTATTACTTAATTGCTTTAAGTAATTATTACTAAATTACCATATTAATTAATCATCTTGATTAATTACTTCCAAATTATACTAAGTAATTACCTCTTAATTACATTTTTTTTAATTAATCATATTTGATTATTTGTTATTTAATTATCTTGATAATTATTCCTTAATTATCCTTTAATTAATCACGCCTGATTAATCATCTTTTAATTACTCACACTTGATTAATTACTTTTAATTAAACCTTCTTGATTAATTACTTTTAATTAAACCTTCTTGATTAATTACTTTTAATTAATAACTTTTAATTAATTACTTTTAATTAATCACCTTTGATTAATTACTTAAATACATTAATTACATTTAATAATTAAAACTTAATTATAAATTAATTATCCTTAAATTATTAATTAACAACTAATTAATTATTTCCATTAATTAATGATTATTTCCATTAATTAAATTTCTTTCTTAATTAATTAGTTTTACAAGTAATTAATCACTTAATTAATTACTCTTAATCCTTTTATTAATTTAACCATTAATTAAATAATTTAAACCTTTAACTAATTATTAATTAATTCTTTAATTAATAACTCAAATGATTAACACTTAATCACATTACTTAATTAATTTTCATATAGTAATTAACTCTTACTTAATTACCTCTAGTACTTAACCACTTAATTTCTTTAATTACTTCCCCAAGATTAACCCATAAGTGATTATCTTAATTAATCACAAATTAATTAATTAATTAATTTACTTAATCATTTAAATTTAATTTAAATGATTCTTAACTTCTTATATTATAAAGATTCTTAATTAAGAAATTCATTATCTTAATTTAATCATTTATTAACCAATAACACTTGATAATTAAAAATAATTTAATTATCTCAATTATCTTCACAAATTCATTTATCTTTAATTAAATCAAAATTCTAAATTACCAAACATAATTTTTATTTTAATTGATCTCTAAATCTTGATTATTTAACTTATTTAAAATAAAACTCTTTAGAAATCAATTTTAATTAAAACAATTTAAACATTCAAATTAACCTTTAAAAATCTTTAAACCTTACACAGTTATTTAATTCAATTTAATACAAACCATATTATTAAAAATCCACTTATTTCAAAAAAAAACTTTTATATTTCATAGTATAAAAACTTGTTAAAAAAAACTTAACTTTGAAATCGAATTAGTTTATAAGTGAACTTGTTTTATTTTTGTTCAAAACTTTAATCAACATTTCAAAAGCAAAATTTCTGTACCAAAACTTTCGTTATAAATATTGCAGTTAAATCCTTTTAAACTCGAACAACACAAACTGCTTAATAAAATCCCAAGTAAAATAAGCAAACACCCCGAGACTTCCCCGTGCTTTCCACCCTTCTTCTTGCTTCGAGCCCAACCAACAAAAACACGATGAAGGCTTCGAGTTCCCTCCCCTCTTTTTCCCAGAACCCAAAACCAAATCATGTCACCTTGCACGTTAACGTGCACAGCGCCGATGGACGCTGGCGAACTCCACGCCGACCACCCTCAAGTCGCACACGATCACCACATCCAATTGCACCCCCCAGAAGTACCCATACGATCGAGAATCGAAAACATGCCTTCAACCCAAAACTGCTTCGAAACCTACATCCTCAAATTCAACCACCGCCGGCCATCCCCCTCACTGGAGACCACGCCGCCACTACCGTAGCTCCCCCACATCCCCCTGAACCTTCGGCAATGCACGCGATCACTTCCGAAAGCAACATGATGACGCAACACCCCAAAGACCAACATCGGCATTAACAGGTTGTTAAAACCCTATTTCGAGCAAAACTGACCACCACGTTCATCAATAAAATACGTGAGTATTTTTTTGATGATTCACCATACTTCCTCCACCTCCATGCTCAACGGCGTCGACTAATTCGCCATCAATCGCCACAATTTGGCCGAAAACCCAAAAATATTCAAAGCTCAAATTCTCGCAAAATACTAAACTAGAATTCGTGATTCAAGTTTCAAAAATCATGTTTTCCTTTTTACGATATGATTATACAATCAAAACTCTAGTTCGAAATCAAATTTTTTAAACCCAATTTATATTTTTACTGTAAATTTTTAAAATTCAAGTTAATTACTTAATTTAACAACCTGTAACTATTTCTAGATAAAGATCAATTGATTACAAACAATCCTTGTTTACAAATCATCAACTAATTCGAATTCAACGTTTTGTTATTGATTTTGCTATGAATTTGAAAACTTATTATAGTACACAGAACATACTTTTATGTTTACTGGCATCTCAATATCATTCATCAACATGCATCAATTAAATTCAAGAATCCAGACATATCAACAAGATTTCACCTCAAGAACAAAACAAAAAATCCAGATTTTAAACTATTTTTAAAATTTGTTTCACTCACCTTGATTATGTAGAAGGCAGAACTGCATTTTCCAGCTTCAATTTATCTTGCATGTTGAATTAATCCTACTGCATTCTTCTTGGATGTTGCTGTTGAATAATTTCTTGAATTGTATGTTTATACTTGAAGATGACTTGCATTGCCTCTGTTTGAATTCCCAGTTTTCTTCTATGCCTTTTGAAAATCTTGCACTTGCATTTTCCAGATTTTACAGTAACTTCTTCTTATTATATTTTATTTTTCTCTGATTTACTTTGTACTAAGTTTGAGTTGAAGAAAATGTTTTCAGCTGAAGAATAAAACCCATTTTTATTTACAATTAAATTTTAAATTTTATTATTAATGTAAAAGACATTTGTCACTTAAAGTTATAAGGATCTTACACTTGTCTTAACCCACTCTATAATGTTTAAAAGTGTGGTTATGTATTATTTAATATTTACAAATGTTGTTTTAAATGTTAAATTAACACCTTGAATGTTATTACTTTTTTTTAATTGGTTTAAGCTATATACATATAATTATGTAATGTGTAGAAAATTATAAAATGTTTTTATCTTATAAAAATAAACTTTTAGACTTCAATAAATATTTCAAAAGAAAATTTATATAGACATTTATAAATTTTAGATCCAATTTAATATAACATATGTTTATAGATTTGAAAATTTTATTTTAACTTTCTATGTAAAATTTTAAAACAACCTATCTTATGATAAAATTAAAATGAAAGAATAATAAAAACAAATGAACTTTTTAAATTTAAATCTTATTTAAACAAAAGCTTAAAGTACATATTTATAATAAATAAGGAATTAACTTTGTTATTAAAATCTCAAAATATTATATCCAAAGTATAAATCAAATTAACCTTTCAAATTACAAAACTATATATATAAAATAACGTTTGGAAATACCTATTAAATTTAAATTAATAGAATTCCTATTTCAAACATATATATACAAATATATATAAACATTTTAAATAGAAAAAAAAACATTTTATCATTAGATTTGATAATTACCATATTAAATTTTAAAACAAATCTCAAATCACAATATATACATTCATATATATTACAATTTGAATATAAAGTTTTTATTACATTAAAAGCTTCCTATTTACCAAAATAAATGTTTCCAAATCAAATTATTATAAATTTTCAAAATAATTTAATCTTTCCTATTTATATTGTTAAGAAAAATATTAATAGATATTAACAAATCGTTATCATAAATCTTTAAAATAAATTTAACTTGTCAATTTAAAATATAAACGATCAAATTAATTTAATTATTATCAAAGATTATTAAATTGATATTGCTCAAAATTCCGGGTCGTTACAGTCGTCCACTCGAGAACCTTCCCCCGTGCTCCTCGACGAATGTCAGTGCCCAAATAGATGCACGAGACCCACAGCTTCCACATAGCAATCAAACCCTAGATGAGTTTTAACTGACGATCCAGCCATCAACTCGATGCACAAACCACTCCGATGAGTCACGATCGGTCTCCTCTACGCCGTGGTATCGTCGATTTGACGATCCATTGAAGTCCATCATGATGAGACGAATGACCAAATATGATCTAGCCTATTCCAACCATATAGCAACCTAGATCGAAAAACTAATCACATAATTGACTTGCACTCTTCGAGTGCTTCAAATCGATATAAAATTTGATAGTATTAAGGAGTTTGAATTTTTTTTATTTGAAATCTGATTTGAAATTGAACTGGAATTTGTTTGTCAGCCATTGGGATGAGGAGTTGAGAAGGAAATGTACATACAGACAAATGAATATGACAAGTGGCTTGGGTTTATAACGAACTATTTATTGGCAAGGCCGAAACAGAAAGAATGGACCGGATTGATTGAACGATAAACGACCCGAAAAGCCCGTTTCGACTCCGGAATGCAATTGGGTCAACCCAAATGCCACAATAGATGTTTTCAAATATTTTAAACTCAATGGAACAGGTTTCAAGTCCTAATTCCATCGTATAAAGAAGTTATGATAAAATCAGCTTATTTTAAATTAATTTCAATTGATTTCAATTAAATTGATTTTAGGCGTTTCGAGCCCATACAATCAAATGACAAGTCTGATCGTTACAAAACTTGAAATCCTACATAATTCACTGTTACAGATCCAATGAAACTAGTTTCGTTGAAATCCGAGACATTTGCCAAAATGGTACATTTCAAGTTAATTAAATAAATAATTATTAAATTAATTGAGTTGAATTTATAATGTAAATTCTATGGTTAACAAATTTTACCATTTTTTATTTCTTTAACATTAACAAAAATTTAAACAAGTTAAGATATCAAATTAAAGTTAATTAATTTACCAATTACAATGTTTAATTTCAATTTCAGTAAATTAATTAATTATTAATTGAAATTTCAATAAACCTATTTATTCGATTTTAAATCTTATTATTCAATCAATTGTCATCTCATGGCTACCATCAACATTGGTTTATATCTTAACATGTTAATATTCTCCAATGTTATCTTAATTTCAAGTAACGTAATATTTTATTTCATTTAATTACAATTTGATTTCCAAATCCAATTCAACTAATAAATAAACAGGTAACTTATAATAATTGACACTATTGACTTTTAAATTACCTTTATAAGTTTATTACTTACAAAAATGTTACCATTAGTTTTATAACACAAATTTCATTCAATTACTATTAATCAATATATTATTTCATTGGTTAATTCGATATTCACTTTTATTTTCTTATATTAAATTTATAATCAAGCATAGCATTTAAATTACAATGAATTGGAATTTCATTAAGATTGTTAATAATTAACTTGATTTAACCTTGTTTCATCTTGATTTAGTTATTATTTCATTATTAAATTATGAATTTTTATTTCTTCAATATTAAATTACCAAAGTCTTATTAAATTAACAAATTCAGTTATCGAAAATTTACGGGTCGTTATAAGTCGTAACGATCTACATAGTGCACTCGAGGGTGCCGAAGGAATCGAAGTTGAGCTGATCAGCCACTAAAAAGGCTAAAAGACATGATTAGTTCAAGTGCATGAAAAGGACACAAAGGAAAGTAAATTAGTTACCATCAGGACCTACCCGACTTTACTTCTATTAATGCGAGGGCATGATGAAACTGAACTACCTACACTAGATTGATCAGTCTTAGCATGGGACTCTCCCGGTAGTGCAATATAATACCCGAGATACAAAGGATCATAAGCAGGATAGGGTTTCCCCTACACTACCATATTCAGAAATCACCTCGATATCCTATGAGACGGTCAGTGTCCTATGCCATGAGGGATATCAACCACCTATTATGTGTTAGAAGTTTCCTACTGACGTGTTGGAACTACATCACTAAGCTTGTTATGGTTAACTTGCTGCTACTCTACAGGGATTTCATCCTTGATAACATCGATGTATCCTCGATTCTCAGTTGTAATCAGTCCAACACTACGATCCAAGAAGGTAATCGTTATGTTGTCCTATTTCTTCTTGGTGCCATTGCTTAGGGTGGCCCTCTCTACCATCATTGTTTGATGCTCCCTTAGGGGCCGGACCCGACAAAGGTTCGCATCTGTCACTAGGACCTTCAAATTTCGAAGGTTGTTGGGGGCGCCTTCAACCATTCCCGTATTCACTGAGTATTCGAAGTTGGTGTCGGGTGAGTCAAGAGAGGCCCTTATCAAAGGAAAGATGAGCAAGAGAGAATAAATATCAAGGAAAAAGAAAAGCAATAAAGAAGAAAAACTAGGGATTCAGAACTCGGTGTTCCTAAAATCAGGGTTGAGTCCACTAGGCATAACAAAGTACTTTCCTATCCAAATCAGGAAAGCCTTACTGAGAACACCCATGAAGATAGCAGGCTTCGTGTTAGCCTAGAATTCGAAGTAATTGTCAATTAGATACCTAGCTTTCCTCTATAGTCGACAGAGCATGTTGGTTAAGTGAGCGGTTAGCTTGAGAAAGTTAAGACCCAAGCAAGAGACGTATGCCCGGTATAAGAACTGGTAGCTGTTAAGAGTAAGCTGAACGGGGGAAAGCATGAAATTATTGAGCATAGAGACACGGAAGGGGTGCATAAGAAGAAAGGCCTTAACTTTAAAGTAGCCCAAGAGCCAGGCAAAGTAGTCGGGAGAGGATGATCGGGCCGATCATCAGCTGTAGGATATCTCACCATCCCAATATTGCATCCATTCCCGGCCAAGTAGTCAGCCTGGCTTACTTTTCCCTCCATTAGCATGGATGCTTTTAGAATAGAAATGTCGACCGAGGTGATATAGAGGTTGCCATCTGAAACAAAAGTAGCCTAAGTTAAACTACAAGTCCCTAACAACTAAGCCTAACAAGACCATAAGGCAAGACCTAAAGGCAATACCCCAGGACAGAAGCTGGATAACCGTCATTATGGCAAGCCTAAGTCAGGCATCCTATGAAGGCCAACGCAAGACTCAAATTTTCTTCTAAGTTAAGCTGTTAGTTTTATAGCCCATATATACTACTTTTTAACTATAGCCCAAGGAAACCTGTTTGGGCCTAAAGTTACAGCCTACAACATTAATACATTTTTTACCTACGTAAATCATTGGAAAATTCACCAACAACGATCAATCACCACTGACGTGGCAAGGATTGTCAATCAGCATCCAAAAGATGACCAGGAAACATAGATTTTGACCTAGCAATTACATATAATCAAATTCAAATTCAAAGTGCTTCAAAGAACGAAAATGAACAGGAGAGCATAGAAAAAATGCTTTTTAATGGAAAAACCTCCACAGTCACTCAAAGGCATAAAGAAGGATCAAAAAGAAAGAAGTTTACTTTTTCTCGAAAAGAAAACCTTTAAAGGTCGACATTTTTTGAGGTTTCAAGGTTTTTAATGGCTGAAATAATTCTCAACTTCGGTAAAGAATGAATAAGGAAGAAGGTTTTTAGTTATAAACCTACCCTACTAGTTGTAGCCGTTAGATTCAAATACAAGGAGATCTCACCATTTAGGTATAATTAATGATGTTGTCACATCAATGGTCCAGATGAATGGTTAGTCAAAATGTAGCTCTGAAAAAGAAATAATCTTGACCAATCAAGTGTTGACATGTGGTGTAAGCATTAATGCAGAGCAGAAAGCCCGTGCATGTTAAACGATAGATTTTCTATCGATTAGTAGACTGTCAAAAATATATCGTTATAAAACTACAAGAACATGGTGTGCAATCGTGGTATGTATGTGTGATAACCTAAAATTTTAGACAGCTGTCAATTGATAATTACCAGGATTAAATTTATTAAAATAATAAATTGTAAATTGAACAAATAAAATTCTGATATATATATATATATATATATATATATATATATATATATATATATATGTGGATATGTATATAGATGAATTTGATTTATAATAAATGCTGAATAATAAATATGTGAATAAATATTTATTTGATAATCTCCTGTTATAATCATTTAAAATTTGATAATATTTATTTAATAATCTTTTTTCATAATTATTTAATTTAGCAAAATTTATCTTTTACAAATAAATTTGTTTTCTATTATAACGAATATATATGTGTGATTATTTATTTAGTATAATTAGAGTTCAAATCATTTTCTTTTAAAAATTTATACATATATAAACATAAAAATATGATTCATAAATTAAAATGAGATAGGGGTTTAAAACATAATTTATAAATTAGATATAAAAATAAGACAAGGATTTAAACATAAAATACAAACTTATGACAAATGTTTAACAAGTAAAATTTAAATTACATGTGTAGGCTAAAGGAAATAGGTAATAAACAAATGTAGCTAGTATTAACAAATGGCTTAATTTATTTTAAAACTAAAATATAAAAAATGTATAGAAAAGAAGTAACCAGGCTATATACATTTCTCTCAAATTTTATCATCTTTTTCTTTGATCTTCATTTTTCAAACCTGAAGAAAAAATATAAACAAAAAAATCTGTCTCAAAAAAATCAAAACCTAGAAAATAGAAAAGAGATCAAGTTTGCAACCTGTTTCAAGCAATTCAAGTTCAACTCAAATGTTAAACAAAGATTCAACTGGAATCAAGGAAAAAATTAAAATCAAAGTTCAATTCAACAAATCGAGTAACAGATCAAAATCCAGATTGAATCAGAGTTTCCAGATCAAGCTCAATAGCATTAACAGGTTCCAGGCCTTTTGTTTTTGAAATCAATATGAGTAAACATTTTATGTAAAGGTTTATAGTAGATAAACGCCTAATGGATGTGAATTTCTGGAATGAAGTATTCTATGCATGTGTGTGTGTGTGTATAAGTATGATTCCTATTTATATGATTATATAGAAGTATGCATGTCTGATGAATCTGGTCAACTCTATTCTTAGTTTCAAAGCTTAAATTTTGATCAAAATTCAATATATCCTTAACTAATCACTGTTAGGCCTTAGATTTCAAATAAAAAGTATGTTTATTTGAACATAAATTAAGATTTAAAAATATATGCAAGCATTACAAGTTCATATATTTTTGTAAATCAAGGACATACAGTAGAAGTTTGAAACTTGTTAAAATTCAAGCATCAAAATTTATTGTTTCACTTATATGATCTTGATCTTCACCATGATACGTGAATTTTAAGAGTAAAATCTCAATTTTTAGTTTTGTATTAAGTGAGCATTCCGAGTGTGATCAGAAAATAAGTTTTGGGGCTTTTCTGATGATCGTGTAGGCCGGAGGAATAGGGATTGAGGCTGGAGGAAGGTGGTAGACCAGAGATGTTGGGAAAAATGTTCAATTAAATTTCTAATCATAATTGATGGCTAATAGGATCAATTTAGGGTTTAAGTCTTTGGTTTGTTCAGGGTCGAAAATCATTTGACTGTAACGTCGACAATGGATAGGAGGTTATCGCATCGACGGGAGATGACTCAAGGAGATCGGCGGTGTTCTGATCAAATTTTCGTAGACTTTGGTAGCAGAGGCGTTAGAGCGAGGTGGCTTTGGTGATCAGTGTTTGTTCCAAATTGAGCCATGATCCTCGTTTTCGAATTCGACAGAGATTTCATCGAGTTGAGTCATCTGGTGGTATAGGTTGATGATCATCGACATGTCGAAGGTGGCAGGATTGACTGGAGCTCATCGGAGCTCTGGTGCACGGTGACTATGATGTATCAGTTGTGTATTTGGTTTGAGTTCGAGGGTGAAGGATCGTGCTCGGGTTCGTTCGCGAGGGAACGAGGTGTTTGGCTCAAGATTTGCTCGAGAAGCCTTGCCTGATTTTCGGGTTTATAAGGTAGGTAACAGTTTAAAAAAAAAATATTGTGGATTGACTCGAGGAATATGTTTTGTAGCTCGGGTTGCCTGTTTTTCTTTCAAGGTTCTAAACAAATGAAATTTGTATCCAGTTTTTCGAAGCAAATAAAAGTTTCCAGAACCTTTATCAAACAGATTTCAAAATATATGTATATGAAAACTTTAATAAAAAGGAGTTTTGACTAAATTAATTTCAAAGCTTTTGAATTCAAATAAGTTTGTTGATGAATTAAGTAATTAATTTAAGTAGGTGATTTATCTTTGTTATTTAAGATTTTATAAATTGAGTATACTATAGTTATGAAATTAATGGATAGTTAATTACTTAGTATAAGTAATTAAAGAGTAATTATTATAATTAATTGAATAGTTAATTATTTAATGTGATAATTTAAAGTAAATAAATGAATGTAATTAGTTAAAGGTAATTAACTAACGAAAGTAACTAAGGGTTAATTTATTTAACTTGAGTGATCATGGGATAATTACTAGATGGAAATAATTAAGAGACGATTAATTACTTAAGTGATAATTACTTAATGTAAGTAGTTAAAGGATTAATCTTTTGAGTGTTAATTAATTTAATTAGAAATTAAAGTTACATTAATTAATGATTAAGGTTAATTAATCAAGGATAATTATCCAATGGGATAATTACTTGATGAAAGTAATTAATTAAAAGTAAATTACTTAAGAGAAGTGATTAAGGATTAATTACTTAGCGTAAAGAATTGATTAATCAAGGAAATTAATTAAGGGTTAGTTAATTAATGAGTGTGATAAATTAAAGGATAATTAATCAATGTAAGCGATTATAGGATAATAAATTTGAGTAATTAATTAAGGATAAATGTAAGTAATGTGAATGGTGAGGGTTAATTAATTTTCTTGTTAATTGAAGGTTAATTACTTAATGTAATTAAAGAGGATAATTAAGTGACGACTGATTAATGGTTTGTAATAAATTAATGTTAAGTAAGCAGGATTAAAAGTGATTAGAGAAATTAATTTAATTTATTTAAATTAATTGGAATGGCGTGACTAATTAATCTTGCTTATGAATGATTGAATGATATTGAATGCCTTGTATTATTTGATGTTTCTGATATGAAATGTTTGTGATATGATTGGGTTGAACAGTGATAATGTGGTTGTCTATTGATGATGAATTGCTGCGTAAAAGTGACATCCTATATTTAAAATTTGAATTGTATTTCATTTGAATAACTTGGGTTAGGATGACATGGGACTCGAAGAGACCGGGGTCGAGTATCAGTAAATACCCAAAACCACTTCGATTCTTTATAGATTTGGTATGTGAAATCAATAGGCTGGAATTGGATAAATTTAAATGACTGGACCTTTATAACTATGTAAGGGTACTTAGAGGTTGATTTGTGAATTAAGTATGGAATATAAAAAGTTAAGAACTCGTAGTAAGGTACGAGTTACCCCGGGTTTTAAATAAGTTCTATGCATTGGAATTTCATGTTAGATGGGTTTACTCACGCTGGTTTCCAGCCTGACCAGGGTGTTTCTTTGATGTAATGCTTTGGTCATACCGAGTATTACAGATTTTTAGGTAAGGACGTTCTGGAGCTCAGGAGGCGAGCCGGAAGGCAGGAACGTATGGAGTGTATTCCAAGGTGATATTGTAGTTTATCTGGGACATGTTGATTATTAACTGTCCAGTGTTTGTGTAAATGTTGTAACTCTGATGCATTAATGCAAATTAACTGATACAGTTTTCCTTTGTATAACTGCTATTTTATTTGATATTATATTTTGATCCGCGCGAATGTGAGAATCTGTGTTTTGGTGTTTCCGTTTCTTCTTCTTCTATCTCTTTTTTTCCTAACTATATGGATTTTCGGGATTGAAATTTCCGAGTCATTACATTTGGTATCAGAGCGAGGTTAAGCGAGAACCTTCGCTCTGATAGGTTTACTCATTAAGGATAGGGTCAATGGTACCTTAGAATAAGTTGAGAGTGTGTGTGTGTGTGTGTATGAGAGCGTATTTGTTATTTTCTTATATAAAGATTTTAAATGGTTTTTAAAAAAATGATTTTATATAAGATCATATTTTGATATATAAAGCAATATTTCTTTCTAATAATATTAAGGTAATTGGTTGTTAAATCATTGGAATTAAATAAAATAATGAGAATTAAGTGGTAATAGAAATACAAACAAACTGAAATTGAATGAAGATAAGTTTGAAATGGATTCAAACTGAAATTAAAATCTTGAATTTGGAGAAAAGTTTTCAGAATAAGATAATAGTGAATTGGTTTCCAGTTGTAATAACCTTGGTTATTATCCTAAAATAATGAAAAGTTTGAGGAAGTAAACTTAGTTAGAATATAACTTGTAAATTAAAGTGGATTTAAATTGTGAAGTTTGAATTCTAAGTCTAGAAACATTTGAAATTGTTTTCCAAATGTTACAAGAAGTGATAAATAATATTATTCGGAATATTTTTGAATGTAATCTTACTTTAAAATAAGATTTGTTTGAAAGCTTTAAAGAAAACTATTTTGAATTTAAAACGAAAGGTGGTTTAAATTTAAAAAATATGGCATGGTGGGCCAAGAAGTAAATATGTATTTATGTGTGGATATACATAATATCAAAGATGATTTGAAATAAACTCTAAGTTGTTGAGTTTTGATTTTCCCTGAAGTATGATGTAAAACCCAAAGTGATATAAGTTTTGAACTTATAAGTGGGAAAGAATTTTGAAATTTGAAGTGGGATTCAAATTTGAGTAAGGTTAACGGGATTAAATTGAGATTTAACTTAGGGAAGTTAAAAGGGTTGACTTGGTAGCGAGTATATGTGATCTCAAACAGGGTTGAGATTCGGGAATGGGTAGTGGAGGATGGATGTTTTAAAATAAATTGGATGTTTATTTATCCTATTATCATCCCGATTTTATCAATAATTTTGAATGGTGAATTGTGTAGTTTAAAATGAATTAAGAAAGGGATTGGAGTAATATATATGTCCATTGCAGAAATTAAATGAAATCACTTTGAACATTAAGATCTGAGTATTAAAAATGAACTTGCAAACTGAAGTTGTTAAAGATTGGTTTCAAAGTTGCAATTTGGTGATAAATTGGATTTCAAAGATTAAATTATTTAAAAAGGGATTTGAATTATTGTTTGAACCTAGAAATAGGTGTATGGAGAAGTAAAGGTAATTTAAATTGGAATATGTGAAATTTGGACTCGGAATTAAATACTTAAAATTTTTGAAAGTAAAGGTTAATTTGATTTAAAGGAATTAAATCAACATTTGAAAATTTAACTCGAATTTATATAATTCGAGATGATTTAAAGTAGGATTGAATTTGAAATTAGTTCAGATTGAAATTGGATTTAAATAATTTGGATTTGTGATTAAAGTTGAATAGTTTTAAATTCAAATGGAATTTGATTTGAATTTGGAAAGAATCGAGGTTAATTCAACTTGAATTGAGATTGAATAAATTTAATAGGATGGAAAGTGATTGGAAATGGAGATTGGAATTGAGATTAATTCAAAACTAGGATTGAAATGAATTGAAATTGAAAATTGGTTTAATTTGAAATTTATTTGAATTGATGGAGATTGAAAGCGAAGTTGAATAAAGTTTAAATTTGGAGTGGGAATTGAAGTTATTTAAATTAAATTGAAATTGAGTCAATTCAAGAGAAAGTGGAAAGTTAAATGGAATTGATGGAATGAAGATTTGGAAGTTAAATAGTTTGGCTCTGGACTATTTTCAAAATAAATTGTTTTAATATAAACCTATCTTTCCAAGCTATTACTATACAACCTTTCTTTTCAAAATCAAACTAACTTATACTTATTTTATAATTACTTTTGGAAGTATTTAACTATTTTACAATTTTTTTATAAACTAATTACTATTTTTCAACTACTTTATAACTAATTTCTATTTTACAACTATTTTGCAATTATTTACAATTTCTATAATTATTTAACAATTTTCCAACTATTTTACAATTACTTAACGATTTTACAGCTATTTTACAGGCTAACAATTATTTTTCAACTACTTATCTATTTTTAACCTTTCAAGCTATTTTCCAAATTTAAGCTGGTCAGAGTTCAAACTGTTTACGATTAAATATGCATTTAAGATAGGAATTAAAGTGATAATCCAAATGGGATTGAAGCAATTGTGAATTAAGTAATAGAATCAAAGTAAAGGTGAATAGAAAGAAGATTGTTTTGGCTAATAATCAATGGAGATAAATATGTAGGATGTACGTATATTATTCTATTTGTATGGTGATTTGATCCAGATTCGAACACAGAATTTCGAGAGAGTATATCGATCCGAGTTGGGATTTTTCACTCGATTTTCGACGGCGAACCTGGGTATGGATTTTTCATTGGTTCTGGATATTTTCTATCATAGTTATGACTATGCAAGGAGAATGGCGGTTTCTAATCAAGAAACCAGATCTAAGTCCGCACTAGGAAGTCGGGTAGACGATACTAGTTCGGAAGGGAAATTGTGTGATCAAGTGAGCGATCAGATTGATATTGCATATGAATGATATGTGTACATCGTACGGGTTTGAATGAAATTGATATTTAAAATTTTATGGATAAGAAATGTAAAATGGTTTTTGAAATGAAGAGTATATTTTGTGAAATATATGATGAAGTAAAATGGAAATTGGATACTTCTATGATTAAAGGTGCAATTTATGAAGAAAAATAATGAGTAATCAAAATTGAATATTTGATTTGGAATAAACAAGTTATATATCTTTAAGGTAAATCTCCCCTTGTTGAATCTATTGTCGGAAGGAAAGGATTTTTGAAAAGTATTTGAAGTATAAAAAGAGTATATATACAAGTACGAAGTGATCCAAAGATTTTTAAAGTTATATATATATATATATATATGAAGGATCTTATGAGAATGATTTTGAGGAAAGGTTTTTGGAACCTATGGATTTGGAAAGGCTTTTGATTTTTGGGAAAAATCAATTTTGGAATTTGGAAAGCCTAGTTTGAAAATTATTGCTTTTAGAATAATCGATTTTGAGAAAGGAGGTTTATATGAGATTCATACTAGGTGTATGATTTGGAAGATATTATATGTGTATAGTATAATGTGTTTTGAAAATGGCTCTGGAGAAAAAGGCGCTCCCTTGAAATGAACTTCTCAGGAGTACCATAGGTTGGTACTGCCTTGAGCCTCAAAAGGGGGGAGGCTCTAAAGTGGATCCTGTGGGGATGTTCAGACAAACTTAAGTTCCTGAGGATTATTAGGTAGCGAAAGTCGAGGGCATTGATGCCCACAAAGGCATTTGGGTTACGCTGTGATGACAGTATAACTCGATGTAGCTGCGATCTATTGTGGACCATAGCGAAAATCGTGTGGAGGTGAGTGTCAACGGACTACATTTGATTTTGCCAAGAAGGCAACGTAACATCGGTAGACTGTGATCTATGGTCGAGTGGAGTGGAAAAGTTTCATTCTTTTGGCAGTGAAATTCGAGGGCGTTGATGCCTATAATTACTTGGGTTTTTGCTGTGATAGCAACGTAACACTAGATGTAGCTGAGATCTGTAACAGGTCCCATGCCATAATCGATGGGCACGGAGTGCCTACATTTATCTATGGATTTTGCCAGGATGGCAACGTAACCATCGGGTTAACTACGACCATGGATAGGGATGATGATTTCCAGAGCATTCTCACCAAAGATATTTCCTCTATTTCAAAAATGTTTTCTATATTTTCAACAAAATGTTTTCCATGTATTTTCACTGGGTGTTGAAAATGGGTTCTGCCCAGTACTTATAGATTTTCAGTCTTACTCCTGATCAACGTATGACCGAATTTCTGTAAGAACGAGGATGGACTGGTAGTGACATTGAGTTATAAAAAGTATTTTACAAAACTATTTTAGCAATATATATATATATATATATATACATATTTTCGAATGTGTTTTAAAATTTCTTAATAAGAAGAGTTTATAGTAAAAAGTGATAAAAGGGTAATTTTTCTGATAATAAGCATTTTAATAAATTCTGGCTTCGTTCCTTTTCGAGGACGAAAAGATTCTAAGGGGGAGGAATATGATAACCCAAAATTTTGGACATCTGTTAATTCGTATTTAGCATGATTAAATTTATTAAAATAATAAATTGTAAATTGAATAAATAAAATTCAAATATATATATATATATATATGGATATGTATATAGATGAATTTGATTTATAATAAATGCTGAATAATAAATATGTGAATAAATATTTATTTGATAATCTCGTGTTATAATCATTGAAATTTTGATAATGTTTGTTTAATAACCTTCTTTTATAATTACTCTATTTAGCAAAATTTATCTTTTACAAATAAATATGTTTTCTATTATAATGAATATATATATGTGTGTGCGATTATTTATTTAGTATAATTAGAGTTCAAATCATTTTCTTTTAAAAATGTATACATATATAAACATAAAAATATGATCATATATTAAAATGTAGTAGGGTTTAAATCATAATTTATAAATTAGATATAAAAATAAGGCAAGGATTTAAACATAAAATACAAACTTGTGACAAATGTTTAATAAGTAAAATTTAAATTACAAGTGTAGGCTAAAGGAAATAGGTAATAAACAAGTGTAGCTAGTATTAACAAATGGCTTAATTTCTTTTAAAACTAAAATAATAAAAATATGTGTAGAAAAGAAATAACCAAGCTTTATACATTTCTCTCAAATTTTCTCATCTTTTTCTCTGATCTTCATTTTTCAAACCTGAAGAAAAAATATAAACAAAAAAATCTGTCTCAAAAAAATCAAAACCTAGAAAATAGAAAAGAGATCAAGTTTGCAACCTGTTTCAAGCAATTCAAGTTCAAATCAAATGTTAGACAAAGATTCAACAGGAATCAAGCAACAAATTAAAATCAAATTCAATTCAACAAATCGAGTACCAGATCAAAATCCAGATTGAATCATAGTTTCCAAATCAAACCCAATAGCATTAACAGGTTCAAGGCCTTCTTTTTTTAAAATCAATGTGAGTAAACAATTTATCTAAAGGCTTAAAGTAGATAAATGCCCGATGCATGTGAATTTCTGGAATGAAGTATGCTATGCATGTACATATATAAGTATGATTCCTGTTTATATGATAGTATAGAAGTATGCATGCCTGATGAATCTGTGTCAACTCTGTTCTTAGTTTCAAAGCTTAAATTTTGATCAAAATTCAAAATATCCTTATCTAATCACCGTTAGGCCTTAGATTTCAAACAAAGTATGTTTGTGTGAACATAAATTAAGATTTAAAAATATATGTAAGCATCACAAGTTCATATATTTCTGTAAATCAAGGACATGTAGTAGAAATTTGAAACTTGTTAAAATTCAAGCACCAAAATTTATCATTTCACTTATATAATCTTGATCGTCACCAAGATTCGTGAATTTTAAGAGTAAAATCTGAATTTTTAGGTTTATATTAAGTGAGCATTTTCGAATGTGATCAGAAAATAAGTTTTGGGGCTTTTCTGATGATCATGTAGGCTGGAGGGATAGGGATTGAGGCTAGAGGAAGGTGGTAGACCAGGGATGTCAGGAAAAATGTTCAATTAAATTTCTGATCATCATTGATGGCTAATAGGATCGATTTAGGGTTTAAGTCTTTGGTTTGTTTAAGATCAAAAATCATTTGACTGTAACGTCGACAATGGATCGGAGGTTATCGCATCGATGGGAAATGACTCAGGGAGATTGGCGATGTACTGATCGAAATTTCATAGCCTTTGGTAGCCGGAGGCGTTAGAGCGAGGTGGCTTTGTTCATCAGTATTTGTTCCAAATTGAGCCATGATCCTCGGGTTCGAATTCGACAGAGATTTCAACGAGTTGAGTGATCTGGTGGTGTAGGTCGATGATTATCAACATGTTGAAGGTGGCAGGATTGACTGGAGCTCATCGGAGCTTTGGTGCACATGCACGGGGACGATGACGTATCAGTTGTGTATTCGGTTTAAGTTTGAGGGTGAAGGATCGTGCTCGGGTTCGTTCGCGAGGGAATGAGGTGTTTGGCTCAAGATTTGCTCGAGAAGCTTTGCCTGATTTTCGAGTTTATAAGGTAGGTAACAGTTTTAAAAAAAATATAAATAATATATGTGGGGGACTCGAGTTTTGGCTCGGGAAAGATGTGGATTATCTTGAGGAATATGTTTTGTAGCTCGGGTTTCCTTGTTTTTCTTTTAAGGTTTTAAACAAAGGAAATTTGTTTCCAGTCTTTTGATGGAAATAAAATGAACAAGTTTCCGGAACCTTTGTCAAACAGATTTCAAAATATATGTATATGAAAACTTTAATAAAAAGGAGTTTTGACTAAATTAATTTCAAAGCTTTTGAATTCAAATAAGTTTGTTGATGAATTAAGTAATTAATTTAAGCATCTTAATTATTTAATATTTTATAAATTGAGTATACTTTATTTATGAAATTAATGGATAGTTAATTACTTATTATAAGTAATTAAAGAGTAATTATTATAATTAATTAAAGAATAGTTAATTATTTAATGTGATAATTTAAAGTAAATAAATGAATGTAATTAGTTAAAAATAATTAAGTAATGAAAGTAACTAAGGGTTAGTTTATTTAACTTGAGTGATTATAGGATAATTAGTGGATAGAAATAATTAAGAGATAATTAATTACTTAAATGATTATTACTTAATGTAAGTAATTAAAGGATTAATTTGTTGAGTGTTAATTAATTTAATTAGAAATTAAAGGTTAGATTAATTAATGATCAAGGTTAATTAATTAAGGATAATTAACCAATGGGATAATTACTTGATGAAAGTAATTAATTAAAAGTATATTACTTAAGAGAAGTAATTAAGGATTAATTACTTAGTGTAAAGAATTGATTAATTAAGGAAATTAATTAAGGATTAGTTAATTAATGAGTGTGATAAATTAGAGGATAATTAATCAATGTAAGCGATTATAGGATAATTAGTTTGAGTAATTAATTAAGGATAAATGTAATTAATGTGAATGGTGAAGGTTAATTAATTTGTGTTGTTAATTAAAGGTTAATTACTTAATGCAATTAAAGAGGATAATTAAGGGACGACTAATTAATGGTTTGTAATAAACTAATGTTAAGTAAGCAGGATTAAAAGTGATTAAAGAAATTGATTTAATTTATTTAAATTAATTAGAATGGTGTGACTAATTAATCTTGCTTATGAATGATTGAATGATATTGAATGCCTTGGATTATTTGATGCTTCTAATATGAAATGTTTGTGATATCATTGGGTTTGAACTGTGATAATGTGGTTATCTATTGATGATGAAATGTTGTGTAAAAGTGACATCCTGTATTTAAAGTTTGAATTGTATTTCATTTGAATAACTTGGGTTAGGATGACATGGGACTCGAAGTGACCGGGGTCGGGTATCAGTAAATACCCGAAACCATTCCGATTCTTTATAGATTTGGTATGTCAAATCAATAGGCTGCAATTGGATAAATTTGAAGGACTGTACCTTTATAACTAAGTACGGGTACTTACAGGTAGATTTGTGAATTGAGTATGGAATATAACAAGTTACGAACTCGAAGTAAAGTACGAGTTACCCCAGGTTTTAATAAGTTCTATGCATTGGAATTTCATGTTATATGAGTTTACTCACGCTGGTTTCCAGCCTGAGCAGGGTGTTACTTTGCTGTAATGCTCGGGTTAGACCGAGTATTACTGATTTTCTAGTAAGGTCGTTCTGGAGCTTAGGAGACGTGCCGGAAGGCAGGAATGTATGGAGTGTATTCCGCTGTGATATTGTAGTTTATCTGAGACATGTTGATTTTTAACTGTTCAGTGTTTTAAATGTTGTAACTCTGGCATATTAATGTAAATTAACTGATACAGTTTTTCCTTTGTATAACTGTTATTTTATTTGATATTATATTTTGATCCGCCGCGAATGTGAGAATCTATGTCTTGGTGTTTCTTCTTCTTCTATCTCTTTCTTCTTTTTCCTAAATATCTAGAATTTTCGAGATCAAAATTTTCGGGTTGTTACAATATGTGAGTATGGGTCGATCCATAGAGAAAGAAATTTTTTTAATATTACTCAATCAAATTTAGCCAAAACTGAAAGGAGATTGTTAATTAAAAATTGTTGAATAATGAACTAAAAGTAGAATGTTAATGAGAATACAATTATGAGATTATGGAGCAATTTAAAGAAAAATCCATTTCTAATCATTCATATAAATCAAAACAAACTTCATATGTAATCTCTCATTTAAATTTTAAATAGAAATGATTGATGTGTCTAATACAAGTGCGGTTTATTTGTGCTATTAATTATCATAACTTGAACCATAAAACTCTAACACACCATTCAAACCTACTTGTCAATTTTCACGAAATGAGATGAAATTAAAAATAAAATCTGTTTTAAGCATTATCTATTTACTATGAACTAGTGACATAGATAATCAAATTTTGATTCTAGATTAACTTTCAATGTCAAAATCACTTAGGCAAATGATCAAATAGTTTACCTTTATATTGGATTAAGCATAGCCTATTTGAGATGTCAACATAGACCATCAAATTCACGAAAAAAGAGACATAAGTTACTATCATTCGTAATTTTCATTAAGCATAAATGAGATATCATAATGCAGCAATGTTATGTTGATTTAGTATGATTCATGATAGCTTCATTACCCCTAAATTTAAGGGGTTTAGATTCTCATAATTGGATTCATCCCAGCACAAAATAGTTTTAACATGAAAAACAATGGAAATAAAAGCTAATCAAAAGAAAAGAGGACTAACTATTTGCATAAAATAAACCTAAACTAATTGCATAAATTAAATCTATACCATTAACATGAAATAAAAGAAACGTAAACTAACATAAAAAAGCATGAAATAAAATAGCATAAGAGAAAAATCATGTAAACAAAAGCAAATAAGAAGAAGGCTAAGAAGCCATTACAATGACATTTTATTTATCATTAATTTTGTGGCTACAACATGCATAAAAGAGAAGAGCTAACTACATGAAACGTAAGGGTATCCATACATGCTTAAAACCCTAATTCCATATTTAGAGGACTAGCAAAAATGCCTTTGAAATTGTATAGCCTCCAAGTAATGATTAGAGAATTAATTAATCCTCGTTAACATGTGCATGTGCTTTTAATTATGGTTCATTAAGTAGTACGCATGTCGGCTCCTCCATGTTGCATTATTTCTTTTCTTTTCTACATTCTTTTGGCCTTGAACACTTGTGCATGCATATATCCATGAAGCTTCATCTAATTTGCACTCAATTTCCTTCAAATAAAAATGTGCAAATAAATTTTCTCAAATTTAGTTCATACATAAGATTACCATTTGGCCCCAAATGAGGAAGAATGAATGATAATTTGAAAACAATTTAGATTTTGGTTTAAACATGTAAAAATACACTAGTATGATCATTTATTTTAATAAAAGAAGATTAAATATGGAAGTAAAAATATACACTTTTACGTGCACATCAAGTACCCCCATACTTATCTTTTTATTCATCCTTGAATAAACTAAAACTATAATAAATTCGTTTTCATAGGAAATACGATTGCATTAAACATATGCAACAAGCCATTAAACCTCTAGATGTCCTAGCATTACGAGTGTCATCTCGTTAGAGTTTTAGCGGAAACTACCTACAATATCCAAAGGCAATATGTAAATTTTGATGTGACTACATGATGCATATTTGAAAATATTTACAAATGAAGAATTTACTTTTAAATTGACACGAGTAAGTTAGATATAGGTTCTGGTTATTATTAACTAATTTTATTCTTTTTACTCATCAAAACTTCCAACAAAAATTATGTTATCATCACAATTTGACTCTAGTTTGGCTAGTTGTTTCGGTTGATAACAAAGTGCAACTACGAAATGAAACCTTTAGTTGATTATCAAAGTTCTGCAAAGTGTAATTTTTACTTCTTTTGAATAACAATTCAAATCAATTAAGTAAAGATAGTGCTGGGGTTTCAATTGCTTTCCCTCTCTATTTTGAAAATATTAACATTATTATTTACACACCTAACTTGAATATACTGAGGTCTGATATATCGATCATGCACTGCCTTTTGGGCTTACATGAAAAGAGTATAGAGCTTGGCGAGTGTACACGCTTGCGTATGCATACACAACTCTAGGTGTTTATTATTATTTTTTAATTTTATTTACATACACCTAACTCAGATTTATTAAGGTCGGATATATCGATCTTGCACTATGGGCTTATGTGAGAAGAGTACCGAGCACGGCGAGTGTACACACTTATGTGTGACTCTAGGTGTTTCTTATTTTTATGAAGTATTTTTTTTGAAAAGAGAGAGTTATGCAGAATCATCTTAGCACCGCTTAAATTAAAAGATCAAAAATGTTATCGCCTTTACTTATATCAACCACTCTTTTAAACAAAGATTACAGTTAGAATATACTTCATAATTATCACCTATGAACCTTCCTATATACTAGTTACACTATAGTTACATGTAATAAAACTTTTCTTTTTATCTTTGTTAAGACAAGAAAATTTTCAAAAGCTTCAGTTTAATAACCAAAAACATATACTTATTCTATCATGTTTCTTCAAAAGTAAAACAATATCTAAAAAAATTATTTTGGGTCTTTTTGTTGGGAAAAAAATGCAGAAAAATTACCCATGAAAAAACAAAATAAACATAAGACTCTTCCCACACTTGATTTTGATTGTGTACCCACAGTTAATGCTTGATATAATGAGTGTAACGGAGAAAAATATGTACATATTTACAAGAGATGGTTAAAATTTCTTACTAGATGTAGTGTAGCTTATAAAGAATCATGAGCTCCTCCTCTCGATCACTCGCAACCTCCAAGTATGGTTTTAAACGATGACCGTTGACATTAAAAATCAATCCATCCCGAGAGTTTTCAATTTCTATGGCACCGTGTGGAACAATAGTACATACCACGTATGGTCTTGTCCACCTTGATTTTATTTTCCCAGGGAACAAATGGAGTCGAGAAACATACAAAAGAACTCTATGATTTGGCGAAAATGTTTTTCTTAGGATTAGTTTATCATGAAAATCATTTGTTCTTTATTTTTAAATTTTCTTATTTTCATACACGTCGTTCCTAATCTCCTCTAATTCATTGATTTGTAATTTTCTATTTTCGCCGGCGTTTTCAAGATCAAAGTTTATATTCTTAATCGCTCACGACGCTTTATGTTCAAGTTCGGCAAGTAAATGGCACACTATACCACATACTAACCTAAAAGGAGACATCCCTAGATTAGTTTTATACGCAGTTCTATAAGCCCAAAGCACATTTGTCGAATTTATGACCAATTTTTTTGATTTTTTATTTACACTTTCCTCCAAAATTCGCTTGATTTGGTGATTTGAAACTTCAACTTGACCACAAGTTTGAAGATGATAAGGAGTGGATAAATTATGAGTTATCGATTATTTCTTCATTAGAGTTTTAAATGATTGATTACAGAAATGGATTCCATTATGCTTAATATTGTGCGAGGTGTTTCAAACCCCGAATAGATGTTTTCTTTTATGGATTTCACAACAACTTTGTGGTCATTTGCTTAACATGTAATAACTTCAACCCATTTAGAGACATAATCAATAGCAAGAAGAATGTATAGATTTTCGAAAGAGTTGGGAAACGGTCCCATAAGGTCAATACTCCAAACATCAATGATTTCGATTGTAAGAATGGGGTTCAAAAGCATCGTGTTTCGTCGAGAGATTTTTCCTAACATTTGGCAGCGATCACAAGTTTTACAAAACTCAAATCCATCTTTGAAAAGCATAGACTAGTAAAAACCACATTGGAGCACCTTTTCCGTTGTTTTCTTAGAACCGAATTGACCACCAAAAGCTTAGTCATGACAAAACGAAAGAACACTCTTAATTGCGCAATCTGGGATGCATCGTCAAATGATTTGATCTAAACAATACTTAAACAAGTATGGATCATCCCAATAGAAGTATTTGACTTGGGAAACAAATATGGATTTATCTTGTTTCATCCACAATGAAGGAATTTCCTTAGCCACTAAATAGTTCTCTATATCGGCATACCATGGATCGATGGAAACGAAAATGAGTTGTTCATCAGGAAAGTTGTTGTTGGTAGGTAAAGAAGATGGTGAATTTGGAAGACGCGATAGATGATCAGCAATGACATTGTTGGGTCCTTTATGTCTTTGATCGTAAGATAATTTTTTTAGAGTAAAAGGATCCAGTGGATCAATGAGACTTAGCATCCCTTTTAGCGAAATGGTACCTAAGAGCAGAGTAGTCATTGTAAACTATAATGTGTGAGCCAATCAAATAAGGTCGAAACTTTTCAAGCACAAAGATTATCGCTACAAGCTCTTTCCCAGTGGTCGAATAATTGAGTTGAGCATCGTTCAAAGTCATACTAGCATAGTAAATGAAATGAAGAATTTTGTTGATGCACTGTCCTAAGATAGCACCAACCGCAAAGTTGGAAACGTCATACATTATTCCGAAAGAAAGATCCCAATTGGGAGAACAAATGATGGGAGTGGAAATGAGTTCATTCTTGAGGCATTTGGAAGCAGAAACGCATTCAAAATAAAGTCAAATGGAATGTCTTTTCCAAGAAGGGTCGTCAGAGGTCAAGCAATATTACTAAAGTCCTTCACAAAATGTCGATAAACACCACCGTGTCCTAGAAATGAATGAATTGAATGTCCTTGATAGATTTGAGAATGGATAGCATTTACATCGACTTTCACTTTATCTACCTTTATGCCTTTATTTGAAATAACATGCCCAAGGACAATGCCATGTTTGACCACAAAATGATATTTTTCCTAGTTTAATATTAAATGCTTATCCGTACATCGATTCAAAGCCATCCCAAGATGGTGTAGGCACTCAAAAAAATAATTTCCAAAGATGGTAAAATCGTCTATAAAAACTTCTAAAAAGTGTTCGATCATGTCAGAAAAGATGCTAACCATGCATCTTTGGAAAGTAACAGGAGAATTGAAAAGGCCAAATGGCATAAGTCGGTATGTAAAGGTGCCAAATGGACACATGAAAGTCGTTTTCTCTTGCTCTTCGGGAGCTATCCGAATTTGGTTATAACCGGAATAACCATCAAAAAAGCAATAAAATTCATGGCAGGTTAAGCATTTGGTCAATGAAAGGAAGAGGAAAGTGATCTTTATGTGTTGTAACTTTTGATAATCAATGCAACACACCAACCCGTTTAAGATGAGTTAGAAGGAGTTCGTTAGCGTCATTCGTGATAATGGTAAGTTCGGACATTTTACGCATGACATGAATTGGGTGAACCCATGAACTATCAAATATGGGATATATTATTCCGTTGTCGAGGAGTTTAAGAATTTCATCTCGAACCGCATACTTCATTTTGGGGTTAAGCGTTCGTTGCGCATCACAAGCAGGCTTGGCTTCATCAATTAAGTGGACGCAATGTTAAACAAGAGCGGGATTAATTCCCTTAATATTGGTAATCAACTATCCAATTGCCTCTTTGATTTTTGATAGAATTGCAATAAGGGAAGTTTCTTGATTAGAAGAAAGATTTGACGAGATTATGATAGGAAATTTTTTGTTATCACCAAAGTATGAGTACTTAAGGTGATTGGGAAGAGGTTTTAGTTCCAATCTAAGGGGTTGCTCAATCTAAGAATTTGTTGAAGTTCTGACTCAACCGTGAGGGATTAAAATGGAAGCACATTTTCAATCTCATTAGGTTCATCTTGAACAATTGTTCGTATTTGGTCACACGCTCGTGGCTAAGGTAATTGTTTCGTTTTCAAAAAAAATTGAATGGAGCTAACTCCCAACATTTGGTCAAGTGGTCCATTCAATTGATTTTCGAGATTGGAGATGTTAAGATCCAAAGTCATGCTACCAAAAGAAATTTTCATCGAACCATTTTGAAAATTGATTAGGGCATTCGAAGTGGCTAAGGAAGATCGTCCTAGAGCAAGTGGAACTTGAACCATCATATTATTCACAGGTTGCATCTCCAGGACGATGAAATCGACGGGGAATAAGAATTGACCAATTTTGATGGGTGCATCCGTGATTTCTACCTTGGGTTTCTTTATCGAATGATCGGCAAATTGAAGAGTTACATTCATCGGTTTTAGTTCACCCAAGCCAAGTTGCTGGTAAACCAAATAAGGAATCAACTTAACACTAACACCCACGTCTAGTAAGCACTTATTAATCATCATGTCTCATATCTTGCATGAGAACATTGGACATCCAACATCTTTGTATTTTCCAAGAATTGATTGAGACAAGGCTTTGCTAAGACCAGCAGCTGAGAAAAATTCCTTCGGTATATGAATGCGTCGGCATTGAGTATACAAGTCCTTTAGAAACTTAACATAAGTTGGCACTTGTTGAACGATATAAAGGAGAGGGAAGTTCACTTTGACTTGATTGACAGTTTCCAACATCTTTTCCATTTGATCGGAATTTTTCTTAGGTAGAAGTCGATGTGGAAACAGAATTCAATACTCAGTAGGTTGGTCTACTTGAACAGAAGAAGAATTTCGATTTGAATTTGATTCGATATTTTACTTAATGTTTTATTCAAAATCGCTTGTTGTTTTCAAAGTGTCAAGAGGAGCTTTCGGTAAATCATTTGGATTGACCACTTGGTTATTGATTAGTTTACCGAACACAAAGTCGTGATAACATTCATTTAGTTCACATTTCTATCTTGAACGACATGAGCTTGATTTGAGTTTGTGTTTTGATTTTTAGGGTTCAGAACTGGCTGATTTGGAATGTGCCTCATTCATGTTCACCCAAAGAAGTGGCTAATTAACTCATTGTATTTCGAGTTTAGTAATTGATTGGCTCGTATTTTGCATGTACGAGGTTAACAAATTTTCGAAATTGCAATTTGATTGGAGGTTTTGCATGGTCACTTTAGCCAAAGTTTCAAAACTTTTCCCAAGTGAAGTAATTCGTTTATCGCCTTAGGGTGCGAAAGATTGTTACTATTGATTTTGAGATGGAGGCATAAATTTTGTTGAAAGTGGTTGGGCTAAAAAGGAGGATTCGAAGCATTGTTCGAAATTGCCTGAAAATTGGGTCGAACCAAATTCATGTTAGAATTATTTTGATTCCATGCAAAGTTAGGATGATTTCTCCAACCAAGATTGTACGCTGGAGAAAATGGATCATTCTTAACCTTGTTAAAAGCATTGAGTTGTTTTACTGAATGAGGACACTGATCGATGATGTGATTCGGATCGTTAAATTTATAATACAATAGTTGAGAAGGTTAATTCATTTGATTGGATGAGAAAATGTTGTCGAATTTATTGATCATTGTATCAATTTTAGCTTCCAAAGCCAACGATGATCCTATCGAGTGTGTGTTCGATCATGAATAAATGGAATTCTCGTTAGAATGTCCCTATTAGGATGATTTTTCAGCCAAGTTCTCAAGGAATTGCCAAGCATCGTCGTGATGTTAGGCGAGAAATTGCCTTGGAACATTGTATGATCCCTCATTTTTAATAACATTATTCAGAAGATTTAATTAGATAAATTAAATAGAATAATGAAAATCTTAGAGAGATAAGGGGGTTGAGATTTGAAAATTCAAAATAGAGGCCAGGCTTAATTAATTATATAAACAGACTTATAAATGGCTTTGTACGTTAATTAGGAGAGTAATTAAAGCAAGGGCATTTAGGGTAATTGTGCACCATAATCCCATTACCTTATATTCGCATTTCCTATCCATTCACGTTCATTTTTTACAAAATATAAAACGCAAATAAAAGAAAGAGAAGTCATCCACCACTTAGGAGAAAATGGGAGGAAATCAAATTAAAGCTAAGGATTTAAGCAAGGGGAATTAATCTAAATCAAATCTAAGTTTCTTATCCTAATCAAGGTGAATAATAATCAAAACCATCTTTATTTTCGTTTCTATTATCATTTGATTTTCGGTTTTAAGTTTAAATCTAGAATGATAAGTTTAGATGATGATATGCTTGGATTTTATTATATATTTGATTCAAACAAGATTGTTTGGTAAGTGTTTTATATGCTTTTAAGGCTAAAATCATAAATATTGAATTTTGAATGCCACGAAGAATTTATATGTTATGTAAATCATGAATTTGGAGATGGGTTTCAATTTTTATAATTTCTAAGCTGTAGGAATTTTCAAAGGAAAATATGAATAATTGGGTTTAAAAATTAATTTCAATAATTTTATGCAGAATTTGGGTCTAAAATTTTTATATGTTGGATAACATATTGAAATTGAATTTCTATGATTTTTGGGAATTTTTCCTAAGTAATTTTCTATGAAAATAAAATTATTCTAGATGAAGGACTTAATTGTTTTATTAGTTTTGCTTAATGTATGGGCTTATTCGTTAAACAAATCCTTGTGGCGGTTATTTCTGTAAAGAATTTGAAAATTAATGGAAACTAATCAAATTTTTAAAAATAGGCAGGTTAGTTATAAAGTATTTACTTTAAATGGCATTAAATCTGACTTTATTCAGAAAATATGTTCTGCCTCGTTTAGAAGCCAACTTTCGACCCTATGCTTTCGCCTTCAACCAAGTCAGAACCTACTAGGTTGAAAACAACTAAGCCGGAACCAATACACAAGGTATCACAATGTTGGCACGTAGTGGATTGGAGAAGGGCCGAAGGCAAGGTGTCGAAACATAGCTCTCGATGGGGTCGAAACCAAAGTTTTATTTTCCAAAGAAATGCGCTGCCTGTTTTACTAAATGCTTTCGAAGGAGTCAAAACATATGCTTTCAAAGGGGTCTTTAAAATTACTTTCGAATGGGGTTGCCACTTCTAGTTTAAATAGTGGCTTTCAAATGAGTCGCATAGTTTTAAAATCAGTGCTTTCAGAAAAGGTAGTTTCAACCAAGTTGAAACCCCTCTGTCGTCCCTATGCCTTTCGAATGGATTGACGTCATCAACCAATTCGAAAGGTAGCTTTTGTTTTAAACAAATACTAAGCCACTTTCTAAAGCCTTCGAAAGGATTCAAGGGTTTTGAAGGAAATGGCTTCGAAAGGGGTTTCGAATCTATCCTTCAAATGTTTTACATAAATGTTTTGAGCTTTCGAAAGGATAGTGCCATAGCCACCTGCTTTTCGCCAAACTCTTTTTTATGGTTTGAAAGGGGTACTTTCGCGTGTATTCACTTAGACCCAATAAGATATATTTTAAATTAAACCCGATGGTTTTGAAAGGATATATTCAAATGTTTTTGAAGATATGCTTCTATAATTGAATGGTGATACTTTAATACATTTGAAAGGTTTTAAAGTGTTTCGAAAGGCAGGTGCCTAGTGTTTTGAAAAGAAGATTTCGTAAAAGGAAGTTTTCCAATGGTTTTGAAAGTAAAGATTAAAGGTTTCGAAAGCATTAGTTTTCAAAAAAGAACCAAATCTCGGTTTTAAAGGTAAAACACATGGCATTGCAAATGAGATTTTAAATGTTTTTAAATTGGAGTTTTTGAAAAAAAATTGGTTGATATAAATATTGGATTAAAGTGGTTAACCATATTTCCCGAGGGGAAATGATTTCAAATGTATAAAACGAAAGGGTTTGGTATTATTTTTGTATGTACTTCTTCTATAAATATATTCACTAAGTAATGGACCCATAACTAAAATTTGGGGAGTAAGGACCGAAGAACCAAGTAGGTTGACCCAATAGTGAATATGAACTAAGTAACTCCTGAATGAATAGAGTTGCATCCAGAAGGTCAGGTGGACCAGAATATAGGATGCCTAAATACTAATAATTAAAGAAGTTGTCAAATAGACAGGTTCATAGTAAACCCATGAAAACTATAACTAGAAAGATTTATTGGTAATGGCCAATAGGTTTGTAGTGAACCCATGAAAACTATATCCAGATTAAGTTATTGACAGAAGTCGATAGGTTCCTAGTCAACCCATGAAAATTAGGATGCGAGGTTATTGGAGATAACAACAGGTTCGAGGAGAACCCATGAATGATGAAGTTATTGGCAGGGGCCAATAGGTTCTTAGTGATCCCTGAAAACTATGAAACTAGACAAGGAGTCTACAAGTATTAAACAAGTTGTTAGTCAGCCCATGAAAACTAATAGGTTAATAGTGACCCTAGAAACTTTAACTGAGATAAATAGTCAAAATGAATGGGGATGTATAATCCTGAATTAGTTTACATGTTTTCATATCATCATAATATTTTGAATTGTTATGTTATAACCATGTGGATGTAGAAGCACAGTATATGAGTCTTTATAAAGTTTTGGATAAGAAACTAGTAGGGGAAAAATCCGTTCCGCTAAGCGGCATGGTCTCACTAGATATCTAAATGGTTGGAGATGGTAGATTATTATTCATACTAGGCTTTATGATTGACTCGAAGTTTATGTTTTCCCCTTAAACTCTTGGAACCTCAATTAACTTTTAGTAGCTTGAAAGTTGAGGTTTTTAGGTACCTCTTTAGAAAAATAAGCTTCCAGAGACATGCAGGAGGCAAGACTAGATAATAAGAGTTATTTTTTATTTTTTATTTTGCTATGTTTTGTTGTAAATGCAAAGTTGTTTAATTGCCTAGATTATATACTATGATCATGAAAGGGTGCATTTTCGTATGTTGCTCTTGGCATATGTTGTAATAATTATATTTTCCCTAAACATGGTTTTTATAATGGGATTTTGTAATGAATTTGAAATGATTTGAAATGGAATATGAAAGTTGCTTAATGATTTTAAAAAATTCCATATTCATGTGTTTTTGTTATATCAACGTATCTAACATTACCATATTTGGTCGCCAAGGATTAATAATTATGGATGAGTGTAGCATCCATAGTCGTTGGTTTTAGGCCTCCAAGTGGGGGATGTTACAAATTGGTATGAGAGCATAGGTTTATGAAAAATTAAAAGAAACCTAAAATATTTTTCAAAACATAATCCAACGAATCAGGAAATAAGGTCGGGGTTTGGGATAAAGCTATAGTAACTACTTGTATTTGATATATATATATATATATATATAAGTACGTATTTCCCTCTCTCTTAGATCGTTCTGTTGTATCTTACTGAGGCTCGTATGCAAATTTACGAGAAAGAAGATATGGAGGTAGGAAACAAAAGAGGAAACCTCGGTGGAGGAAGCACCACAATAAATGGAAATGTTCCACCCATCAGGAGGAACCTGGGTCGATAGGAAAATGCTAATCAAAATGTAGATACCAAAGTAGGTGTTGGAAATCCGCCAGTGGATATGGGGGCGATGTGTCGGTTCTTCGTCAATTTGATGCAAGCTGAAGCAGTAGTTGGGGTTGCTGTGAATGTTGGAGAAGCTAATCATGTGGCTACAGTTGGGAATAGTTATGCTAAGTTGAGTAGGGATTACACCAATCTTGGTTGAAAGCCGTTTATGGGAACGGAGGATGCTATAGAAGTAGAGAATTGGTTGTTGCATTATGAGAGGATCTTCACTAATTTGGGTTTGAATGATAAGCAGAAGAGATGGCTAGCCTCTAGGCAGTCGCTAGGGGCAGCAATTCATTGGTGGATAGTGTTACTGCCGGGTTCCGAAGGAGGAGTTGACTTAAGCAGATTTTAGAAGTAGATTTGAACAGAGGTTTTTATCTGAAATTGCTAAGTCAGCATTGATGAGAAATTTTGTGGATTTGGTACAGGGAGATATGTCGGTAATCGAGTATGCTACTAAGTTTGATGAGTTGTCCCGATATGGGAGTGCTACTATAGACACCATCATCGAGAGGAATGCGAGGTTCATTCGGGGATTGAGGCACAAGATAGCTAGGCAACCCTAACACATCTCTGTGAGCCTTGTAATGTAGTTTTGGAGACGACAATCCGACATAAGGAGATGCTTGCCATTTGTGCGAGAGAAAAGCCGGTTGAAACCCAGGGTTCTCGAGGAAAGAAGAGAAAGTTCTTTAAGAAGAAAGGAGCCTAAAAGGGAGAGGCTGCTAAGAAGGCAAAGGTCGATTTATTTTTCTTCAAGTGTGATAAGAAAGGTCATTATGCTAATGATGCCGATCAGGCAAGGGGAAGAAAGCTGCAGAAAAGAAGAATGTGAAGTGCTTTAACCGTGACCAAGTTGGACATTATAAGAATCAGTGCCCAAAGCCAGTCAGGGCAGACAAGGAAAAGGTTTTTGCTATTGGACCATCATCTGCTAAGCCAACTACAGCTGATGGGAGGTACGCTTTTGATTCAGAGTATACCAGTTAGGGTACTATTTGATACTGGTGCATCACATTCATTTATATCTCAGTGTTTGGTAGAAAGGTTATGCTCCTATATACCTCGTAACTTCCTTAAGGGTTGCGAATCCAATGGAAGGGTATGCAACTTAGGGATGAGATATGACCAGTTAGAACTAGACTTGATAGGTCATAAGTTTGCATGTGGTTTGTATGTTTTCGATTTCATAGATTCAAAATCATCTTAGTTATGGATTGGTTGGGTAAGTATGAGGCTAGGATATTTTGCCAGGATAGGGAAATATCACTAAGACACCCTGATAGTCATAACCGAATTATATTCTCAATGGAGGATTTTGACCAATGTAGTTTTTCTTTGTTAAGTGCTATGGAAGTAGGAGAAGAATTAGGCCAGGTTTGAGTAGCAAGCGAGTTTGCAGATGTCTTTGAGCCGGTTACAGGACTACCACTGAAACGATCCGTTGACATTTGGATAGATCTTGTGCCAGGAGCTGAACTGGTAAGAAGACTACCTAGCAGGATGACACTAACCGAGATGAAGGAGTTGAAGGTGCAGCTAGTGGATCTAAAAGGGAGGAATTTTATTAGACCAAACAGTTCACCTTGGGGAGTGGCCGCAATGTTCGTGATGAAACCAGATGGGTCATTGAGGATATGTCAACTATCGTAAGTTTAACGAGAGGACGATTAAGAATAACTTCCCTTTTTCGAGAATAGGCTATCTATTTGATCATTTATGTGTAGCAAGAGTGTTTTTCCAGTTGGATTTGGCGACAGGTTTCCATCAGTTAAGAGTGGAAGAGGATAGTATTCCTTTAACAGCATTTTGGACTAGGTATGGTTCGTATGAGTGGTTAGTAATTCCATTCGGGTTAACGAATGCACCAGCTTTCTTCGTGGATTTGATTGACCGAGTCTTCCAAGAGTATTCGGATAGGTTTGTGTTGGTGTTTATATATGACATATTAGTATACTATAAGGATGAAAGAGAGCATGAAGATCATCTTAGAGTAGTGCTTGAAATGCTGAAGCAACATCAGCTAAAAGCGAAGTTTTTCAAATGTCATTTTTGGAAGAAAGATAAGGTCACGTGGTTTCAGAGAAGGGATTGTCAATCGATCCAGATAAAGATCGAAGCATTAATAATTGGAAGAGACCAGAGACGGTGACTGAGATTAAAAAATTTCTTGGACTTGCTGGCGATTACCAGAGATTCATTAAGGATTTCTCGCGGATAGCAGCACCTTTGACTAAATTAAAGCATTTTTTGATCGATGCACCTATGTTAGTAGTTCCAATTGGAAATCAAAGGTTGGTGGTGTATACCGATGAGTGTGGAACTGGATTAGGAGCTGTTTGCAGAAGGGTAAATTTATTGCCTACACTTCACGACAACTTAGAACGCATGAAGTAAGATATCCTACTCATGATTTGGAGTTGGGAGTGGTGATCTTCGTATTGAAGATTTGGGACATTATCTCTTAGGGGAGAGATTTGAGTTATATATAGAACACAAGTCTTTAAGTTACTCGTTCTCTCAGAAGGAACTAAATATGAGATAGCAGAGGGGCATCGAGCCTTTAGCTGCTTATGATTATGATATAGAGTATACTTCTGGAAAAGGTAACAAAGTAGTGGATGCTCTTAGCAGAAGACATCAGAATGTGGTGTTAGCTATGTTGGCAGAGTGGAAAGATTTAGAAGCTTTGACTAGTTATAATGTACAGTAGAGATCGACTACTAATTCTATTCAGAGCACCTCCATGTTGTTTTGTTTGAAAGTTCGGCTAGTGTTGATCGAAAGGATTGCTTCTAGGCAGAAGGAGGATCCATTATTAACCGAGAAGATTAAAAGGCTTGAGGTTGGAACTGAGATCGATGATCTATAGGATTTAAGTCTTGACCAGAGAGGATGGTTGAAAAAGAAGGGAAGGTTGTGTGTTTCGAATGTTGAGAACTTAAGGTTGAGGAATGCAATCGACCAAATTTACGATTCATCCTGGAGGGACCAAGATGTATTAATATATGAAGAGGAGCTTCTATTGGGAAGGTATGAAGAGGGATATCGGCTTGTGGGTTAGGCAGCGTGCAAACTGTCAACAAGCAAAGGCCGAACATCAGAAGCCGAGTGGGTTGCTTCAGCCTTTGGAAATTCCAATTTCAAAATGGGATTCAATATCCATGGATTTTATAGATGGTTTTCCAAGGTCAAATAAAAGAAATGAAAGTATATGGGTCATAGTGGATAGGTTGCCCAAAATTGCACATTTCATTCCAGTTAAGTCAACTAGGACGGCACCTGTTTTAGCTAAGTTATTCATGAAGAACATAGTTAGACTACATGGGATTCCTAGTAGTATAGTCAGTGACAAAGATGCTTTGTTCACTAATGAATTCTGAAAGAGTCTACATGAGGTATTAGGTACCAAGCTTAAGATGAGTACTGCGTGTCACCCTCAGACGGATGGGCAGACAAAGAGAGTCAATTAGGTACTCGAGGATTTACTAAGAGCTTATGTGTTGGATTTTGTGGATCTTGGGAAGATTACCTACATTTGGTGGAATTTTCCTATAATAATGGTTATCATACTAGTATAAGAATGGCGCCTTTTGAAGCTTTGTATTGAAGGCCATGCAAATCACCAGCATGTTGGTTGGAGGCTAGAGCAGGATTACTCTTAGGTCTAGATCTGGTTAGAGAGGCGACAGAGAAGATTGAGTTGATCCGAGAAAGTATAAAGGAAGCTCAGTCCAGACTGAAGAGTTACGTAGATAAGAGGCGTAATGACCTAAAATTCTCAGTTGGAGATAAGGTTTTCATTAAAGTATCACTGATGAAGGGTGTGGTACGATTTGGAAAGTCAGGGAAACTGAAACCGAGATATGTTGGTCAATTCCAGATTATAGCGAGGATTGGAAAGCTCGCATATAGAGCAGAATTGCCGAGCAGTATGGCAAGTGGCCATACTTTATGACATGTGTCTCACCTTCGCAAGTATGTACATCATCTAGAGACTATTATTCCTCTGATAAGGTTGGAAGATTTGATGGTAGAGCCTAATTTGACTTTGTTAGAAAACCAATTCGGATTATAGTGAGAGATGAGAAATGGTTGAGGAACAAGACAGTTAGGTTGGTGAAAGTTAAGTGGAGCGACAACGATAAGGATATACTTGGGAAAAGAAGGTATGATTAGAGATACTTATCCTGATCTTCTTTGAGGGTATGTCTATATTAGCTTTATATAGGTAGTTGGTAGTCAGATAGGCTAGTACGGTTGTTAGGAGTGGTAATAGATGGTTGCTATGTTTAGTATTTAGTTCTTATTGAATTTCGAGGACGAAATTATTTTAGAAGGGGAGCCTGAAACACCCCTAATTTTTAGTACCATTATTTAGGAGATTTAATTAGATAAATTAAATAGAATAATGCAAATCTTACAGTGATAAGGGGATTGAGATTTGAAAATTCAAATTAGAGGCCAAGCTTAATTAATTATATATAGGCTTATAAATGGCCTTTTACGTTAATTATGGGAGTAATTAACGCAAGAGTATTTATGGTAATTACGCACCATAATCCCAATACCTTATATTCTCGTTTCCTGTCTATTCACGTTCATTTTTCTTAAAACATAAAATGCAAACAAAAGAAATAGAAGATGAACATTACGTAGGATAAAAGAGGAGGAAATCAAACTAGAGCTAAAATTTAAGCAAGGGGAATTAATATCAATCAAATCTAAAGTTCCTTATCCTAATTAAGGTGAATAATAATCAAAACCATCTCTATTTTTGTTTCTATGATCATTTGACTTTCAGGGTTAACTATAAATCCAATATTATAATGTTAGATGATGATATTCTTGGATTTTATGAAATGTTTGATTCAAATAAGAATATTTGATTAGTGTTTTATATGGTATTAAGGCTAAAACCATTCATATCGAATTAAGGATGCCATGAAAAATTTATACGTTATGTAAAACATGAATTAGGAGATGGGTTTCAATTTTTATAATTTACCAAGCTATGGAAAATTTATTATGCATTTTCAAAGGAAAATATGAATAATTAGGTTTAGAAATTAATTTCATTTATTTTATGTAGAATTTGGGTCTGAAATTTGTATGTGTTAGATAACATATTGAAAGTGAATTTCTATTATTTTTGGGGATTTTTCCTAAGTAATTTACTATGAAAATAAAAATTATTCTAGATGAAGGACTTAATTGTTTTATTGGTGCGTTTAATGGAAGGGCTTAAATTAATCCTTGTTTGATCTGAAATTATGCGGCGGTTTTTTTTTAAAGAATTTAAAAAGTCATGGCAACAAATCAAATGTTTACAAATATGCAGGTTAGTTATAAAGTATTTACTTTAAATGGCGTTAAATCAGACTTTGTTTGGAAAATATGTTCCGCCTCTTTTTAAAAACACCTTTCGACCCTATGTTTCTGCCTTCAAATAAGTCAAAACCTACCAGGTCAAAAACAACTAAGTCGAAACCAGTACATAAGGTATTACAATGTTGGTACATAAAGGATTGGAGAACGTGTGTATTGGAGAAGGGCGGAAGGCATGATGTCGAAACATAGCTTTCGATGGGGTCGAAACCTTTGTTTTATTTTCCAAAGAAATGTTCTTGCTTTTTTTACTAATTGCTTTCAAAGGAGTCGAAACATATGCTTTCTAAAGGGTCTTTTAAATTACTTTCGAAAGGGGTTGCCGCTTCTTGTTTAAATTGTAGCTTCCAAATGAGTTACTTAGTTTTAAAATCAATGCTTTCAAAAAGGGTAGTTTCGACCAAGTCAAAACCCTTTTGTCGTCCCTATGCCTTTTGAATAGATTGAAGTCATCAACTAATTCGAAAGGTAGCTTTTGTTTTAAACCTGTACTAATCCGCTTTCTAAAGCCTTCGAAAGGATTCAAGGGTTTCGAAGGCAATGGCTTTGAAAGTGGTTTCGAAGCTATCCTTCAAATGTTTTACTTAAATATTTTGAGATTTCGAAAGGATGGTGCCGAAGCCATATGTTTTCCCCAAACTCTTTTTTATGGTTTTGGAAGGGGTATTTGCTTCTATTCACTTATATTGAATATGATATGTTATAAATTAAATCCAATGGCTTCGAAAGGGGTACTTCCAAATGGATTCAAAGCTACGCTTCTATAATTTAATGGAAATACTTTAATACATTCGGAATGTTTCAAAATAAAGGCTTTAAAGTGTTTCGAAATGCAGTGCCTAGTGTTTTGAAAAGAAGATTTGAATGCTGTCGAAAGGGAGTTTTCCATTGGTTTCGAAAGTAAAGATCAAAGGTTTCAAAAGCATTCATTTTCAAAATGAAGAACCCAGTCTCAATTTTTAAAGGTAAAACCCATCGCATTATAAATGAGCTTTTAAATTGGATTTTTTGGAAGAAGTTTGCTTGATATAAATAATGGGTTAAAGGGGTTAACCAAATTTCTCAAGGGAAAATGATATCGAATATATAAAACCAAATGGGTTGGTATTATTTTGCATGTGCTTCTTCAATAAATATATTCACTAAGTAATGGATCATAACTGAATTTTGGGAAGTAAGGGCAGAAGAACCAGGTAAGTTGACCCAGTAATGAATATAAACTAAGTAACTCCTGAATGAATAAAGTTGCATCTAGGAGGTCAGATCGACCAGAATATAGGATGCCTAAATATTGATTAAAGAAGTTGTCAGATAGATAGGTTCATAGTAAACCTACGAAAACTATGATTAGAAAGAGTTATTAGCAGAGGCAAATAGGTTTGTTATGAACCCATGAAATTTATATCTGGATTAAGTTATTGACAGAAGTCAATAGGTTCCTAGTCAACCCATGAAAACTAGGATAAGAGGGAAGTTATTGGAGATAACAATAGGTTCAGGGAGAACCCATGAATGATGAAGTTATTGGCAGAGGCCAATAGGTTCCTAGTGATCCTATAAAAACTATAAAATCGAATAGGGAGTCCATAAGTATTAAACATGTTATTAGTCAGTCAAAGAAAAATAATAAGTTAATAGCGATAAGTTAATAGTGACCCAAGAAACTATAACTGAGATAGATAGTCAAAATGAATGGGGATGGATAATCCAGAATTCATTTACATGTTTGCATATCATCATAATATTTTGAATTTTTATGTTATAACCATTGTGGATGCAGGAACATAGTATATGAGTTTTTATAAAGTTTTAGATAAGATACTAGTGAGGGGAAAACTCATTCCGCTAAGCGGTGTGGTCTCACTAGATATCTAAATGGTTTGAGATGGTAGATTATTATTCATACCAAGCTTTATGTCTGACTCGAATTTTATGTTTTCCTCTTAAACTCTCGGGTGCTCAATTAACTTTAGTAGTTTGAGAGTTGAGGTTTTCAGGTACCACTTTAGAAAAATAAGCCCTTAGGGATGTGCAGGAGGCAAGACTAGATAAGAAGAGTTCTTTTCTATTTTTAATTCTGCTGTGTTTTTTGTAAAGGCAAAGTTGTATAATTTCCTAGATTATATACACTGATCATCCTAGGGGGCATCTTCATGTGTCACTCTTGGCATATGTTGTAATAATTATATTTTCTCCGAATGTGATTCTCATAATGGGATTTTGTAATGAATATGAAATGATTTGAAATGGAATATGAAAGTTATTTAATGGTTTTAAAAAAAATTCCATATTGATGTGTTTCTGTTGAATCAATGTATCTAACATTACTGTATTTGGTCGCCAGGAATTAATAACTATAGATGACTGCAGCATCCGCAGCCATCAGTTTTGGGCCTCCAAATGGGGGATGTTACACAAATCGATTCAAGCATGGTTAGTGAACTATTTCAAGTCCATCATGTAAGATTTGAAAAAGAGTCCATTTTTCAAAATTATGGTGTGGACATTTTATCAAAAGCTCTTTAAATCTTTCATGGTATTTTCCCAAAGGTTCACCCTTAAATTGATAAAAATTTACAATTTGTTTCCAAATTTGGTCATTTTTTCCAAGGGGTAGAACTATTTAAGAAAATGTTGACGAATTCTTCCTAAGTTTTGATCGAGTTCGAAGGTACGCTATACAACCATTTTTTAGCGTGATCGGTAAGGACGAATGGAATTAACTGAAGTTTGATTCCATCGTCACATAATTGTTGGAGTTTAAGGTTGCACATACTTGTTCGAATTTCGTTGAGAAAATGTATGGATCATCGTGTTCAAAATTGCCAAATTTTGGAAGTGCGGCAATATGATTTGAATGAATTTCGAAGTGATTACTCATTGGGACGAGTAATGGTACAAGAAGGAATAGAAATTCTATTGGAAAAGATTCTATCCATGAGTGTCCGGGGAGGGTTTTCATTAGCCATCGTTGGAGGTTCGTTAGTTCAAGTTAAATCATTCGTTGTTTTGTCAAAATTCCAAGCACTCATGCACAAGTGTAAAGATCAAGGAGAGAAAGACGTGAAAATCAAGGTTAAGAGAATGAACTGAAGTGAAAAAATTCTTTTCTTAAAAACGGTTTTTTTAAAAGAAAAATATTTGCCAAAAAGAATTTAATTTTTAAAAGGGAGATTTGATTGGTTTTTTTTTTATTTCAAATTTTTTTTAGCTTCCTTTTTAAATACTTTTTTGGATTTTTGTTTTTTAAAGAAAATAAATTAAGTAAAATTGTTGTATTCGGATTTTTTTGATTTTGTTTGATTTTTTTTCAAAGGAAAATATTTGGTTTTTTGGATTTTTTCTATTTTTGTTTAAAAACTAATAAGCAAAATGTATTTTTTTTACTTTTGGCTTTTTTGTTTTTATATATATGCATGAACTAATGCAACTAAATGAATGCAAAGACTTAACTACAAATTTTCTATCCTTAGTAGCTCCTAACCCAAAATTATATAATCACACTTTGACGTAATCCAACAAAGTAATTCTTAGCCAGGTAATGGACATGGGCACCACGAATCACCGTAGCAACGCAGCCGAAGATTTAAGTACCTTCAGAGAAACAATCACTGTAATATTTATAAATGATTATTGCTTTATCGTGGCCTAGACACCAAGATATAAATTGTTAAAAGAAGACAACTTGTCAAGGTACAATTAAGTCCTAGATGAGCCAATGAGATCCTTAAGTCCAACGTCTAACCGTTATTATTAGTCAAATTCTAAGATGATATGCGATTTATGGGCCAATGAAGGAGTGGTGAAATCCCCATCTTATGTAAAGTTGGGTATTGCCTTTAGAAAAGAAAATAAGATGAAATGAATACAAAAAAGAAATTAAACGTGTGTTAACAATGCAACTACGAATGAGATTCGATTTTTTTTGTTTTTGGATTTTTAAAATGCAAGAACCAACAATGAAAAGAAAAAACAATATATAAGAGCATGATACAAAGCGTGAAAAATTATTTGCAATTTTATTTTGAAGCGGCGATTTTTTTAGCAAGCAAAGCAAAGTAGAGAAAGCAATTCCAACTTGAAAAGGAGTTGAATAAGATCTATATATTTTTAGAAGACGGACTAAAGAAAACAAAAGGCAAAGACAAGCGAAAACTCTTTTTCCTTTTTAAAAAGCTTTTTTTAAGAAGAATAATACAAAACAAAACCGAACAACTATAAAAATAACTCGAAGAGTAAAACTAAAACTAATTACTTTTCCCGGCAATGGCGCCAAAAACTTGTTAAACAACGGATTTTCTAACAATTAGAAAACCATCAAGAATATATCATTATTAAACCGCAAGCGCATAGTGTACAATCATATTATGTACGCGGATACGGGTCGACCCACGGAGAAAGCAAAATTTGTAATATTACTCAACCAAATTATCCCAAAGTTGAAAGGAGATTGTTAACAAAAAATTGTTGAAAATGAATTAAAGTAGAATGTAAATGAGAATAAAACTATGAGATTAAGGAGCAATTTAGAGGCAAATCTACTTCCAATCATTCATGTAAACTAACACAAACTTCATCTATAATCTCTCATTTAAATTTTAAATAGAAATGATTAATGAGTTTATTATAAGTATGATTCATTTCTGCTATTAATTAGCATAACTTAAACATCAAACTCTAACACACCATTCAAATCCACTTGTCAATTCTCATGAAAATGACATGAAATCAAAAATAAAATTTAACACTAATCCATATACTATGAACTAGTAACATAGATCATCAAATTTTGATTCTAGTTTGACTTTCATCATCAAAATTACTTAAGCAAATGATCAAATAGTTTATGTTTATATTGGATATTGGATTAAGCAAAGCTTATTTGAGATGTCAACATAGACTATCAAATTTACTAAAAAAACATAAACTACCATCATTCATAACTTCCGTTATGCAAAAAAGTAAGATCATAAATGCAACCATGTTATGTTGATTTAGTATAATTTATGAGAGCATCGATTCGTGAAAGCTTCATTATCCCTAAATTGAAAAGGTTTGCCTTCTCATAATTGAATTCATCTCAACACAAAATAGTTTTAACACGAAAAACAAGGGAAATAAAATCTAATAAAAAGAAAAGAGGACTAACTACTTGCATAAAATAAATCTGAAATAATTGCATGAATTAAATCTATACCATTAACATGAAATAAAGGAGACATAAACTAACATAAAAGAGCACGAAATAATATAGCATATGATAAAAGAGCATGTAAACAAAAGCAAGTAAAAAGAAGTCTAAGAAGCCATTAAAATGAAATTTTATTTATCATTAATTTTGTGGCTACAACATGCCTAAAAGAGAAGAGCTAATTACATGAAACATAAGGGATATTTATACATGCTTAAAACCATAATTCCATTTTTACGGGACTGCCAAAATGCACTTGAGATTGTGTGGCCTTCATGTAATCATTATGGAATTAATTAATCCCCATTAACATGTGCATGTGCTTTTAATTGTAGTCCATTAAGTAGTGGGCATGTGGGATCTCATGTTGCATTATTTCTTTTCTTTTCCACATTCTTTTGGCCTCGAACACTTGTGCATGCATATCTCCATGAAGCTCCATTCAATATGCACTCTATTTGCGACAAATAAAATTAAAAATGTGCAAATAAATTTTCTTGAACTTAATTCATACACAAAATTATCATTTTGACTATAAACGAAGATGAATGAATGATGATTTGAAAACAATTTAGATTTTGGTTTAAAAATGTAAACATACCCTAATATGCTTATTTGTTTTAATAAAAGAAGATTAAATATAGGAGTAAAAATATACACTTTTACATGCACATCAATGCGCCAAGATCTTCATGATTTGACAAGTTCATCCCCGTTTACAGAGAGAAGCTTGGGGCAAAATATTGATCAATTTTTTTGAAAGCAAAAGATAAGCCGACCCGGACATCAAAACCTAACCCGTTCAAGGTCAATTTACACGACAAGACACAAGCCATCAAAGGTAAGACACATATAATTCTAAGCCCGACATAGTCTAAGCCGGCTGACATTTAGCCTTGCTTCATCCTAGACAATTAGGAAAAGCAAGTCACAAATAGACTAGCCTGGACTCCTAAACCTGGCCCGGCCTAGCACAATTTGACATACCCATCTCATAGGAGTTGACCTGGTTCAAAAACAACCAATATATGGCTAGGATTTCTCTCAGCCCGCCCACGACTGGTCCCTCGTAGCTCGTATTATCATTGTCTCGGCCTGGACCTTATGCTCCAGCCTCGGCATTTTCATCATTTTTAGAAAAAGATTCGACAATAAGAAACTGACCATTATGCATGAGAAGCTTCTTTCTAGTCTTGCCACCTCGAAATGTGTGCTAGACATCAAAAAGTAAAACATGATACGACTTAATACACATATTATTGTGGCATGTCTATCAAAAGCGTACATACTCCTGTAGCATGCTACCTTTCTCAGCATCAAGCGCACGTACAGTACGAATCACAACTGGCATGCATCTTGGCTACATATTCCAACCGCATTTCTAGCCGTCTTCCATCAACATAGGCAACCAGATCTACTGTTGGGATTTATTCCTGCCTATTTGCGGCATAATCTCAGCCATTTATTGACCTACTTTAGCTGTAATAAATTCCGCTTGCCATGCAACATCAAAGGGGTTGAAGGTTGAAAATTAGTTAAAATATAGGGAATTGCTTTAGAAATACACTTCTCCCACATCAAAACTGAGTTCTTAAGCTTAGGCATTATAATCATAAGTGCTCTAATTTCTTATTATTCTCTTTTAATTCCTTGTAATTGTAAGCGATAGACATGGTAAGAGATCTTTATCATAGAAGTAGGAAAGTATCTGTCAAACCCCTCTATACCTTGTGTCATTTACATTATTTGCTCGTTTTTCTCCTTATTTTCCATTTTTAAGTCCAGTATTAGCAAGTAACATTTGCTAATACAAAACACTTCGGTTTAATTCCGAGGTTGGTTAAATTTTTAGTGAATAGTTGGTAATGCCATTGCCTTACAAATGCACTAACTTATTTTTTGATCTCATAAGTGGTGTCTTTCAGGACTAAATTGATAAATTTATGGTAGTGTTCGTAGATGATATTTTGATATCCTCCAAGAGTGAAGAAGAGCACAAACCACATTAGAGGAAGTATTGGGGGTGTTGAGGACCATGAGGTGAAATACCTTAAAGGCCAAGTTTCTTAAATATCACATTTGGAGGAGAGAAGTTAGATTTTTTGGGTCATGTTTTATTCGAGCTTGGTATTTCAGTTGATCCAAGAAAGGTTGTCGTGATGCGCGATTGGAAAGTATCAAGTAGTGTGACCAAGGTTTGTAGTTTTCTTGGGTTTGTAGGATATCATTGAAAGTTCATTAAGGCATCATTAAAGCTTGCTACACTTTTTACTCGTCTAACTAGGAAGAATCAAGTCTTCTTATCAGTGGCATTTTGTAAGGACTATTTTATTATGATAAAGCAATTATTGACTAGTGCTTCGGTTATTGATATTTTGGAAGGGGCTATACTGTTTACCACGTTTACAGTCTCCTATGGAATGGGACTCGATGTGGTTCTTATGCAAGAAGGGAAAGTATTTGCATATGCTAGTAGGTAACTTAAAACCCACGAGAAGAACTATCCAACTCATGATTTGTAGTTGACGGGCATAATCTTTTCTTTGAAGACATTGAAGCATAATATGTTGGGTGAGAAGTTTGAGCTATTCATCAATCATAAATCTTCAAAGTACTTATTCTCGCAAAAAGATATCAATCTTCAGCAACAAATATGGATGGAATTCCTAGCATCATGTGATTTCGGGATTTCCTACCCTCCCAGAAAGGGGATGTTGTAGGAAATGCATTGAGTAAAAGGCATGCCATGTTGGGTTTTATGTTTGTTAAATGGAAGGGTTTGAAGTATATCACCGATTTCGATTTTCAACCATTCTATTATGCGTTGCCCAGTTTGTTGGCAACCTTAAAAGCTAGACCATCACTTATTGATCATGTCGCTCTGAATAAAGACTTGATACGAGCATTGTAGAGATTTTAGATTAGATTAGAAAATGGGAGAAGTCTAACCACATTGACTAGCATTCCATCGATTTGAAAGGTTGGCTTCATAGGAATGGAAGGTTTTGTGTTTCCGAAGTGGAAGGCTTCATTAAAGAGGTACTTTGAGAGTATCATTGTTCTAGGATGACTATTAATCCCAGTGACAACAAAATATGTAATGACGTGCGCTTATTATTGGAAGCAGATGAAAATGCATGTTTCGGAGTTTATAGAAAACCACATGACTTGCCAATTAGTCAAGGCAAAGAAAAGACGAACGGTGGTTTTTTATTGCCTATGTAAGTTCTATAACACCCCGTAAAATTTAATATGAAATTAAATAATTAAGTAAGGTTAAAAATAAAAATTCAACAAATGTTGGAATTCAGCCATGAAAGTTCCACCATTGCATTTGAATGGCGATTTTTTGATCAATTTTCATATATAAAGTTTTGGAAACGGAGTTCAAATGGAGAAGTTACGGACGTTTAAAGTTCCTTGAATTAAAATAATTCGAACGGGTATAAATTTGACAAATTTAAAATTTGAATTTAAATATTTACTTAACATTTAAGTAAAACGTTAAACCTAATGTTGATATACAATTAACTAAATAGGTAATAAATAAATAAATAACGGAAAGTAATAATATATGGTCTGAAATGGAAGGTCGGCCGACCACGTGTGGTCGACTACTTGTGCTTAATGGTCGACTGATTCTAAAGGCGGTGGTTGGATTTTTGGAGGCCATAGACGACCCCGATTCTATTATTCTGACCCGAAGATTCTAGTTTCTTTCCACCTCTATAAATAGAGCCCTAGATCCCTCACTTTTCTTCATAAAATTTTGGTGATGACGGCGAAACTTTGCCAGATTCCTTCTTCTACTACTTCTTTAGAGTTCAGAATTAGTTAGGATTTTCAGGTAAGAAGTTTAGATGTTTAATTATTTGATTTTAAATTCTATTCCTCTTTAATTTCTGATTTTAAATATAATCTAATCTCCATATACAATTGTATATTTCGAAAGCAGAAGATCTAAAAGGGAAATATGAGTGACGTGAATCAAATCCAGTTGGGAAGCAAACAACTCTTTATGAGTGGAAATTTTTCTCATTTTAGTAATTATGTAGTATTTGTATAGATTTGATATATGCCTTGGGGAATATTAGCAAATGAAAACATAACACTAAAACCTCCAGAATTTTCTCAAGTAAATGTAAATATTTGAATCTGTTGGAATTTCAACTTTTTATATTAGTATAGTAGAATCAAATCTATGCTTCAGATTTAAGCAATTCATAATCCATTCTTCTTCATCTCTTTTTATTTCTCCGATAGTGTTAAAGGATTCTAAAAAAAATAAAGTCATAAATTAGAGTGTGAAGTATGATTTTAATTATTCATTGTTTCCACCATCTATTTCTGTAAACTAGATAAGTATGAATCCCTTTTTCACTCCAAGATGGTAATTCCAAAGTTGAGTAGAATATGAAAGGTTTAAACTGTAAAGTTTGCTCCTTGAAATAGAGTAGTTAAATTATTATATTAATATATAGGTTCAGTTTGGCATATTTTCCATTTTTATGCAAGTCCGGTTATGTTAGCTAAGGATATTAGCTATCTTTATTTTGTTCGAGACTTGTATAAGTTTGACAGTTTAATTTAATTGGTGATTTCTATGCTTGTGATTAGGAAATATTATTTAAACACATAACTTCATGCGTATATGTGTGTGTATGTGTGTATTATCAACATATTGATAATAGTATGTTGATCATATTCAATATATTTAATAGGTAAGTAAATAGATGCCTTAGAAATGAAGCTATGATAATTATGGGAATTAATCCACAATTAAAAGCATAATAAAGAGTTTCCTTTATATGGCCTTACGCTTAATTGTATTGAGATAGTATATATACAATTAGTACATATATTATAGTATGTCAAAGAAAAGAAAGTATGACTAAGTTATAGGAATGCGAGGTCAGTCTAAAGTACACAGAAGTCTTTCCAGTTAAATCTGGCTACCAGCAGTGTTACATTGGGGAGTGATGTGAGACATCGCCTACGATAAATAACCTCGATGAATGTGAGGTTAGTCCCAACTCTATAGGGTAAGTTTGTCTAGTTAATCTGGCTAACGGTACCTACTTATAGTCGGACTAAAATAAGATGTCATAATTGGGTTATGGTCATAGTCATGTTGTGGATACGGTAGGAGGAGATCTGTGGAGAGGCCGGCTTTGAGCTTAGAGGTATTAAGTGATTATTGTAAGGTCCGATCATTTCTATAAAAGAAGTAGTAAGTGACCATATGAGATTTCTTACGATGCTAGTTAGAGAGAACCATGGAGGGACCCACCTTGGGTTAGGTATTAAATGACGACATAACAACCTGAATTTTTGAACATTTTATAATTAAGTATTAGAATTATTTAATAATTGAATCTTGGATTTAATTCGAATAAATATGATTTTGAAAGCTTATTTAAATTATATTTAAATAAGAATGATGATAGTAGGCTTTTAATTTTAAATTAAAAGTGATTAAACTGATTTGATAATAATTCATTTTAATTAACGTGTGAAATTACAAATCCGGGGCACAGTCTTGGATTTTGATGTGCCATCGGATCTAGAATATTGAAGTATTGTATGCCGTCGAGTTTTTCTTGATGATCGAACATATTGTATGGTCGTGCAAGCTCGAAACGCATAGCAATTGATTTCATAAATTGAATATGATATAATTTGATTTGAAAAACTAACTTTTATATATTATGGAATTGGGTCTCGATACTAGTTCTATTATGTAAGGAATGAGAATAATTAGCTAGAAACGCCACTAAGCATGCCTCGTTTGAAGTTCAAGATTTTAGATGGTGAATAGTGTTTGAAAATCTTCTATATAAGCAATTCACTATCTTTGTTTTCTAAAAATCCTAACCCTAAACCTGGACAAATCCAATGGTCGTGGTTGATCGGCGCCTCTAAGGGTCGTTTCAGGATATGGTCCCAACTAGGAAAATGTTCGGCATGGTGCGTTGAGTGTTGTGAACAGTTGGATTAGTGTGGATCAAGGCATGGCGGCCAAAAATTGGCCACGATGGCCTCAACTGGGGTATAATTATGCGGCGTCATTTGGTAATCTCTAAGCTGCGGCTGTGAAGTGAAAAGGTAGAGGATGGTGAGAGCTTCACATTGATGGGGTTTGGTGGTACCACATCGGCTGTGGCGATGGCGACAAGGAGACGAACGTCGGCGACATTTGTTGGGTTCGTTCTTGAGATGGAGACGACAAGGGGCAACGTGGTCAGTGGCTATGGGGTTGTCGAAGTTTGGGAAGGTGGCGGTAGGCGAGCAGCAGTGCCTAGAGGTCGACGGCAGCGGTAATGGAGGGAAATCGCGGCAATGAGGGGAAGATCATGTAGCCTAGGTTGTAGGAGAAAGGTAAGTAACATGATTACTTTAATTAATTTAGTTAATAAATAATTTAATTAATCTCGAATGTTCTAACGATCGTATCTTGTTCATACGAGGTCCGATCAAGGCACTGTTTTTGCTGTTGCAATTGTATTGAGATTATCTATGCGATAGAGTTGGATTTATTGAGTTTGAAGCTAGCAGTAATTTTAATCAAAATCTAACGGCGTTCGATTTTGGGCTATTGTGAAATGCGAAAGCATTAACTAGAGCTTGGATGAGTTTTACTTACCAGTTAATTATATATGGTTGTATATATAACTGTTGTTGTATTGAAAATATAAACCGTATAATGAACAATGCAAGTTATTACTTCCTGACCCTGTCTTGTTTTGTAACACAAGTGAGAACATTATTATTGAGTGTAATAATCTCTATTTGATCATATATAACATATATCGTGGCCCAGACTACTTGTTTTCATGTTTGATATTCCTTTGTGAATAGTGATAACATGTTATGAATGTTAGAAATGATTTAGTCGTTATAAACGTGCATTGAAATCCCTGATAACTGACATACGTTAAACTAAATAAACTGTGGGAAATTGTAGGAATATATATGTATATATATTGGGTTGTTCTATACTTAGGCATACATGGGATTGGTTTGGACATTTGTGGCATTTGGAAATAGAAAAGGGAAAAATGGTAGAAGCAAAACGGTTTGCGATGGATGCACTTCGAAATTGTTCTGATCTGTGTTTATAAGTTAACTTTGAAAGACATCCTAGGGCTTTTTCATATCTGATTAATAAGTATTGTTAGTGTATTATCAAGGTTTAATATATTTCTGAAAATCAATTATGGATTTATAAAGTGATGGCTTTAAATTATAAAATGGGTTTTTAAATAGGTTTTAAATAAAAAGTTTTAAAAAGATAGTATAAGATTTTTAAAAGTATGTTTTATTATGTATATGGTTTTTAAAGTTATTAAACATTTTATTTAGGAAATAAAAGAGTTTTATGTTATAATATTTTACAAATGATTTATATTATTTTATTAAGTATCTTAGTCTTACGAATAAATTAGTATATATAAATATCTACCTTTTTAAAGGACTTAATGTATTTGGAGTTTTCAAAGAGGAATTTGGAATAAAGGATATTTACAAAGGATATTTATAAAGGATATATATATAAAAAGGATATTTATAAAGGACTGTAATGGAATATTTTGCAAAGGGCTTTAAAAAGAGTTTTGGACTATAACATTTATGTTATAATGGATTATTATATAAATTGATTAAAAAAGTTATGTTTCCTTGTTTAATAAGTAAAGCTATACTTAGAGTTTTAAAATGGATATTTCAAAGTTAATGGCAAGTATAAAAGTGGATTTTGGGTCTATAGTATCGATATTTGTGCAACATTTGTTTTGACCCATATAACTATACTTTTGAAAAATAATTAGATCTATAAAATGGAGTTTTAAATATAATGGGGTAGTAAAGTGTTTTATGGTTTTTCGTAAACAATATTTTTGTAACATCCATTTTTAAACCCATGGACGATATTTTAAAGTGTTAAAATATTGCAAATGAGTTTGGGAAACATTTAGATCTTTAATAATGGGATTTTAAAGATAAATAACAAGTATGATTTGGTTTTCGGTTTGTTTGTAGTGAACCGCAGTTCCGTACCCCTTAAGTTGATGATAATTCTTCCTCGCTCAAGCCAAAGTGTATGAAAGAGTGAATAACTATGGTAAAGAAGAAAGAAGTAGAAGAAAAATAGAACAACAAACATAGAATCTCACAATCGCAGCGGAATAAAAATATAATATATAACAACAGGTTTTTTTACAAAAAAATCTGTAACAGTTTATGTTAGCACCAGAATTGGTCACTAACACCTTTAAGAGAGATTGTGTAGTGAGATTAATGAAGAAAGTAAATTTAAATAGAGAACTATATGCTAAATTAAATGCAGAAGACAAGAACACCAGATTTATAGTGGTTCAGCATAACTACCTACGTCCACTGTGAGGTTAATCTTTATTGCTTTTCTCAATAATCGATTACAGAAACAATCTGTACACCAACACTTGATAACAATTGTTAAGCAAAAATGATAAGTCTTGAATGAGTCTTGAATGTGGCAGAGTCTCCCCGGTGTTGTGACGCCCCACCTCTATACCCACGCTAGCCAAGAACACTACAGGGTAATGCCGTCAACTAACACGGAGAATAAGGCTGGTTAGGAGCGACCATCTATTGCCTTGCTCTAACTAACTATTGAATACATCGACAATAATCACACCAAACAGATCGACATATCCAATGAATACTTAAAACAAAACCATCGGTGGTTGAAGGATCTATCAGAACAGAATATATCAACTCAAATGTAATATACATCACAGAACAGAATATCATCATATATACATATATTGATACATAACAGAGTATACAAACTAATACACGTCAAGTGGTATAGCAAACCACAATATACAGACGAATCAAAAGAATACACATCAGAGTTACAACAAAAAGGACTACACAAAAAGCTTTAACAAAAAGGAACAAGCTAAATAGTCCATGCAGAAGCAAAATAGGCTAAGTCCAAAAGCACCTAACCTGAAACATCTCGGTCTGACCCAGTATAAAATATACGGGTCAGTCTAGCTAAACAAATCAGTTAGATAAACTAAACAACAATAAACCTACAAGGTTATAAAGTATAACAAATATCTCTAAAGGAGATATCACAATCATCTAACAAAAGATGAATCATATGATAACAAGCCTCATATCATCGACAACTCATAGAAACAAAGGATAGGAATATCCCAAAACAAGCCATAAAGGCAAATAACAAATACCAATGAAGGTAACACAAGTTCCACAAGGTAATCGCTACATATCATGTGGCACAAAAAGACCAACACCGAAGGGCGATACCTAGGGAATATACATATAAATGAAACATTAGAAAATTGCTCGAGCTCAGAACTGTATAAACAAGGATCCATGAGCCCGAAGACTCCAAACCCAATATCACCCATGCGGCTCATAACGACCAACATCGGAAGCGATACTAAAGGGCACCCCAATATCACCCATGCGGCTCATAACGACTAACATTGGAAGTGATACTATAGAGCAACAAACCCGAAGGAACAAACCAAAGGCACAAACCCGAAGGAAACATACCCGAAGGCAACAAACCGTAGTGGTGAAGGTCCGGAGGCCCAGTACTGGACACCACTAACTGGCAAAATGTTTCATAACTCCCCAAAAAGGAATCCGAAAAGTGGTAACATGAGTCCCATAACCACTCGTTCGCACTAAACGGTTTACTATCCGTTAGTTAATTTCACACTCAAAGCAGTACAAAGTTCACCTCATCTCATTGGTAAACCAGACCAAAAGGTCAAAACAATCAATCGAATAGGTCGGGGATTAATCGGATAGACAAACGCATGGATTCATGGTCCGTGTTTTACCAAACCATTTAATCTCCCTTCCACTTCGCTCGAAGTGCGAAATTGTGTATGTGCGTTTTAAATAGAATTTAAGAATTGGAGAAAGAAACTTTTAATACGATTTAGAGGGATTATTTATGAAAACCCGTGAATGAAGTCAAAAATAAGTTATCAAAGCCAAAGATGCAATGACAACCACTAAAAACCAACTTGAATCGATAAAATTTGGAAAACCAATCAAAATGGGCAAAAATAGGCAAAACAGCAAAATAGGAGCAGGTCGGTCGACCGGACTATAGGGCTTGGTCGGCTGGCCAGAAGCAGAAAAATTGCTCGGAGTAGCAGGTCGGTCGACCGGCTACAGGGCTCGGTCGGCCGAACTGCAAATTTCTGCAGTTCCTGCCCTTTCTCATTGAATTGCCAACTCTTCCAAAATGCAACCGGTCGAGCAATGGGCCTAAGGAGCCTTAGCCAATAGATACCCCAGCTCCATTAGCTCTCCGATTCGCCACCAAAAACATGCTCAAACATCAAAGTTAGGATCTTTAAAGAATTGAACCCAAACACTAAAAATTTGGATATTAACCAATCCAATCCAAACCAAAAGCAAGTACGTATGAACAAGTGTTAGGAATTCATACCCAACATCAATGAAATCAAGAGAGGTAGATGTGAGTTAAATCTCACCTTCTTACACCCAAACAAAGATATATATAAGCATAGATGTGAGATAAAAATCTCACCTTCTATCCCAAAACAAAGAAAAGGAAGCTCAAACACAAGAAGGAGATTAACTACTCTTCACTTCAACTCTACAAGCTTCAATCTAAGAATAAAACACATATTTACCAAAGTTAGGTTTAGGAAACTTTCTGAAATTGAAGAGGAGAAGAGTTGGAGAAGATGAAGAGGAGGCTTACCAATAGCTTCACTTTGATTTTGGAGCAAGAATTCAAGTTGAAAGAGAAAACTAGGGCTTGGAATTTCTAATTCCCATTCTCTTCCCCCATTTTCAGTTTTTAGCTTAAGTTTTTATGAAATGAATTAAGTGTGGAGAGGAGAGGGACTGAGTTAGGGTTAATTAGATAGTTAGTGGGCTGAACCTAACCCAAACCCAACTAGAAAAAGTTGTAAAATTCAACTTACTCCAAACATATCAAAGCTTATACTCAAAAAGGTCGCAAACGCCATTTTGAACTCAATGGAAGTGGTTTCGAATCCTAATTCGGCCATTTGCAGAAAGTAACATTTCGGACCAAAAATCCGACTAACGACACTATATTTAAATAAAACATTTAAATATAAAATCGTTAAATATGCGAGTTGTTACAGATCTCTCCTCCTTACAAAATTGCGTCCCCGCAATTCCTAGAGACGATATTTGTAACAACTACATACATACAACATTCAAAAGAAAAGGAAATAAGCTTGAGACGAAAAGATATTCTCACCGTTGCCAAGCGAAGATAGAAAAATCGGATAAGATCGCTCGATATACTCTCTGGTATCCCAAGTACAGTCATTGGGACTAGCGGACCATTGAACTTTAACGAGCGGCACGTCCTTGCTCCGGAGGTGTCGTACCTTCGTGTCAAGTACGCGAATAGGCTGCTGTACAATAGATAAGTCCGGTGAGACCTCAAGCTCTTGCAAATCAGGAGAAGCGATAACAGAATCCGACTCCCAAAGATACTTCCGAAGTTGCGAGACATGAAACACGTCATGAATGCCAGATAAATGAGCAGGAAGTGAAACTCTATAAGCCACAGGGCCAATACGTTCAGTAATAGAAAATGGTCCTATAAAGCGAGGAGCCAATTTCCCAGTTGTACTGAAATGCATAACCCATTTCAAAGGAGAAACACGAATAAAGACAAGATCACCAACTGAGAATTCGAGAGGCTTCCTACGGCTATCCGCGTAGGATTTCTGGCGGCTCTGTGCCTCTTTCATTCTCAACCGAATAATATCAATCTTCTCGGAAGAATCACGAACAAAATCTGGACCAAGAATAAGCTTCTTCCCAGATTCCAACCAACATGAAGGTGATCGACATGGCCTTCCGTATAAAGCTTCGAAAGGAGCCATACCGATACTAGACTGAAAACTATTATTGTAGGAGAACTCTACAAGAGGTAGGTGATCCTTCCAACTACCACCGAAATCAAAAATACAAATACGGAGAAGATCTTCCAAGATACGGTTCACCTGTTCAGTCTATCCATCAGACTGCGGATGATAAGCTATACTAAAATTAAGCTTTGTTCCCAAAGCTTGTTGAAGACTCTTCCAAAAATGACTCGTGAATAAAGGATCACGATCACTCACAATAGAACTAGGAACACCGTGAAGTCTCACGATTTCCTTGACATATAACTTAGCCAAATGCGAAGCAGTCCTATTAGACTTAATAGGGACAAAATGAGCAGACTTGGTGAGGCGATCAACAATAACCCAAATGCTAGAATGGCCCGATCTCGAACGAGGTAGGCCATCAATGAAAGCCATAGAAATCTGATCCTATTTCCACAATGGAATCTCAAGAGGCTGAAGAAGACCCAAAGGACGCTGATGTTCGGCCTTAACACGCTGACAAGTTATGCAATTACTCACATAACCCGCCACATCGCGCTTCATGCCTTCCCAATAATAAAGACGATGCATATCGGCATACATCTTACTACTACCAGGATGAATGGTATACTTAGAGCGGTGACAATCATCAAGAATGTCATGCCTAAGTGCAAAATTAGAAGGCACAAAAAGACGGTTCTTCTTGCGAAGACACCCATGAGAATCAATGCTGAAATCCCGCAACGCCTCATCACAGGATCCAGACTCACTAAGCTGAACAAGACGCAACAAATCAGGATCACGTCGTTGGGCATCGGCAATACGATCCAACAAAATGGGTCGAGCTCCCAAACTAAATAATAGAATAGGAGAATCAGAAGATGAACCTCGGTCCCGAATTTCACAAAAAGACAGAGTCTCAAGAATATTTCGTTCAGCAAGCATCGTAGAAATAACAGCCGAATGTTTGCGACTAAGCGCATCAACAACACGATTACCCTTACCAGGGGTATACTGGATATCAAAGTCATAGGAAGCAAGAAACTCGAGCCAACGCTGTTGTCTCATATTGAGTTCCTTCTGAGTGAACAAATACTTCAATGATTTATGATCGGTATAGAGAATGAAGCACTCGCCCAATAAATAATGTCGCCAAATCTTCAAGGCGAAGACAATGGAGGCTAACTCAAGATCATGAGTGGCATAGCGAACTTCATTCGGACGCAGTTGCCTAGAAGCATAAGCAATTACCCGATCCTTCTGCATAAGAACAGCACCAAGACCACTACCACAAGCATCGGTGTAGACAACAAGATCATGATTCCCCTCGGGAACCACCAAAATAGGAGCATCAGTGAGAAGTTCCTTCAATGTCTGAAAGGAAGCTTCACACTTGTCGGACCAAGTAAAACGAATGCCTTTCCGAGCAAGGCTGGTGAGAGGAAGCACAACACGGAAAAAATCCTTAATGAACCGACGGTAGTAACCCGCCAATCCAAGGAAACTACGAATCTCATGAACATTCTGAGGCCTCTTCCAATTCTGGATGGCTTCGATCTTTGAGGGATCGACAGAAATACCATCGGAAGATACAACATGGCCTAAGAACTTAACCTTATTCTCCCAAAAATGGCATTTGGAGAATTTGGCTCTAAGCTGATGATGACGGAGAGTACTCAAGACAATTCTCAAGTGATTAGCATGCTCAGCATCAGACTTAGAATAAACAAGGATATCATCAATGAAGACAAGGATGAACTTATCGAGATATTCCCGGAATACTCGATTCATGAGATCAACAAAGAAAGCAGGAGCGTTCGTCAAACCGAACGGCATAACGAGCCATTCAAAAGAACCATACCGAGTGCGGAAAGTGTTAAGAGGTATGCTATCCTCTGCGACTCGTAACTGATGAAAACCTGTGGCAAGATCAAGCTAAGAAAAGACCTTAGCACCACTCAATAGATCGAACATATCATCGATCCTAGGCAATGGATACCTATTCCTAATGGTCAACTCGTTAAGCTTGCGATAGTTAATGCAAAGCCTAAGAGTTCCATCGGACTTCTTCACAAAGACGACCGCGGATCCCCACGGAGAAAAACTGGACTGAATCAATTGCTTGGACTCAAGCTCTAAAAGCTGCTTCTTGAGTTCCTTATTTTTCTTTGTAGACATCCTCGTGGGAGGACGACTAACTAGCTGCGCGCCTGGAATGAGATCGATGCGGAACTCAATTGCCCGCTTAGGTGGCAAACCCGAGACATGCTCAAAAACATCAGAAAAGTCACAAGCAATAGGAATACGAGATATATCATCATCATCTCGTGAATCAAGAGAATATAAATCCATTTCGGAATTATCCACATCCCGAAGAATAAGAGATAGCTGAGTAGGCGAATCCGGATGTCGAAGATACAAAATTCTCTCCGAACAAATAATCCTGGCATCATATCTCACTAGCCAGTCCATTCCCAAAATCATATCAAATCCCAGACAAGAAATAACGTGCAGATTCGCACGAAAAGAAAAGCCACATAAAACAATCTCAATATCATCACAAAGCAAGCTAAGGGTCGCGGATCCCCCAATAGGATTCGCAATCCTTAAAGAAGTAACCAAACAAGAAACATCCATGGATAAATCATCAATGAGCTTCTTCGATACGAAAGAATGTGAAGCACCTGTATCGAAAAGAACTCGTATACTATGATCATGAAATAAAATAGAACCTTCCAAAATAGATGGAGATATACCTTTGGGCTGAGAAGGACCTTCAGAAGACTTAGCAGCATAAAGCCTGCTAGACTTGGCACCAGCGGAACAGTAGGGCAAGCTGAAACATGATGACCTTCCTTCTTGCAATAACGGCAGAAGAAAGGCTTAGGACAAGCTCGAATAATATGATCGGGAGAACCACAATTGAAACACTTCCGAATGAAAGGTGTTCCAGAAGACTGAGGCAGAGAACTAGAACTACCAGTCTTCTTCTTCTTAAAAGGAAAAGACCTGGACTTCTGAAATGGAAACGGCTTCTTGTTGGGGTTCTTGGAAACCTCAACATCAACATCACTATCACACTCCTTCTCGACGATCTCGAGATGAAGCGCATAATCAACCAACTCCTCAAAAAAAAAAGCTTAAGCTGGAGCAACAAAGACTTCTTAAGATACTTCTTAAGACCAGAGACAAACTTCAAATTCTTCTTATAAGAAGTGCTAATGAATTCAAGACCATACTTAGATAAAGCCTTGAATGATGCAACATACTTAGAAACAGAAGATTTCCCTTACTTCAACTCAAGGAAGCGACGGGTCAATAAAAAAATTTCAGATTCAGGAACGAACTTGAGTTCAAATCGCTCCCGAAACTGAGTCCAAGAAAGAGTAGACTCATCAATCTCGGCTACAAGAAGCTCATACCAATCAAGAGCACGCTCTTGTAATAAGCTAGAAGTTACAAGAACTCTATCATGGTCAGAAAGATCCATATGAGAGAAGATACGCTCGCACGTGCGAAACCAAGCTTGGACTTCAAGAACAGACTCGGAGCCCTTAAACGGCTTTCCTCCAAAATGAGAAAAATCATTGCACAGACGTGCAAAGGCAGACTTGCGAGGTGGAGAAACTCGAGGAGGAACTGGAGGCTGAGTGCTCCTGAACAACTCCAAAAATTGATCAGCAGACATATAAACGCCATCCGGATGTAAGCCACTGGATTGCCCAGCATCCGAACGTCGTCCCTGCCTCTTCCAGCCATACGCTGAAAGTAAGATAAGAACAAGATTATTCACAAGGTAGATGTCACTATATGGAATACTACGGAATTTAAATGCATTCCTAGACGTATTCCCACAATCTATCTAACCCTTGATGGTAGAAGGAATAGAGAGACACAATGTTTCAAAGATTGGTATCACTTATATACTTTGATGTACCAGAATATGTGCATCTACTCTGTATTTATCATATTTTGTTCTGAACCTCGCTTTGATGCCATGCTGTGACGCCCCACCTCCATACCTGCGCTAGCCAAGGACACTACAGGGTAATGCCATCAACTAACACGGAGAATAAGGCTGGTTAGGAGCAACCATCTATAGCCTTGCTCTAACTATCTATTGAATACATCGACAATAATCACACCAAACAGATCGACATATCCAATGAATACTTAAAACAAAACAAAAGGTGGTTGAAGGATCTATCAGAACAGAATATAACAACTCAAATGTAATATACATCACAGAACAGAAGACCATCATATACACATATATTGATACATAACAGAGTATACAAACTAATACACGTCAAGTGGTATAGCAAACCACAATATACAGACGAATCAAAAGAATACACATCAGAGTTACAACAAAAAGGACTACACAAAAAGCTTTAACAAAAAGGAACAAGCTGAATAGTCCATGCGGAAGCAAAATAGGCTAAGTCTAAAAGCACCTAACCTGAAACATCTCGGTCTGACCCGAGTATAAAATACACGGGCCAGTCTAGCTAAACAAATCAATTAGATAAACTGAACAACAATAAACCTGCAAGGTTATAAAGTATAACAAATATCTCTAAAGGAGATATCACAATTATCTAACAAAAGATGAATCATATGATAACAAGCCTCATATCATCGGGAACTCATAGAAACAAAGGATAGGAATATCCCAAAACAAGCCATAAAGGCAAATAACAAATACCAATGAAGGTAACACAAGTTCCACAAGGTAATCGCTACATATCATGTGGCTCAAAAAGACCAACACCGAAGGGCGATACCTAGGGAATATACATATGAATGAAACATCAGAAAATTGCTCGAGCTCAGTACTATATAAACAAGGATCCATGAGCCCGTAGACTCCAAACCCAATATCACCCATGCGGCTCATAACGACTAACATCGGAAGCGATACTAAAGGGCACCCCAATATCATCCATGCGGCTCATAACGACCAACATCGGAAGTGATACTATAGGGCAACAAACCCGAAGGCACAAACACGAAGGCACAAACCCGAAGGCAACAAACCGTAGTGGTGAAGGTCCGGAGGCCCAGTACTGGACACCACTAACTGACAGAATGTGTCATAACTCCCCAAAAAGGAATCCGAAAAGTGGTAACGTGAGTCCCATAACCACTCGTTCGCACTAAACGGTTTACTATCCGTTAGTTAATTTCACACTCAAAGCAATACAAAGTTCACCTCATCTCATTGGTAAACCAGACCAAAAGGTCAAAACAATCAATTGAATAGGTCGGGGATTAATCGGATAGACAAACGCATGGATTCATGGTTCGTGTTTTACCTAACCATTTAATCTCCCTTCCACTCCGCTCGAAGTGTGAAATTATGTATGTGCGTTTTAAATAGAATTTAAGAATTGGAGAAAGAAACTTTTAATACGGTTTAGAGGGATTATTTATGAAAACCCGTGAATGAAGTCAAAAATAAGTTATCAAAGCCAAAGATGCAATGACAACCACTAAAAACCAACTTGAATCGATAAAATTTGGAAAACCAATCAAAATGGGCAAAAATAGGCAAAACAGCAAAATAGGAGCAGTCGGTCGACCGGACTACAGGGCTCGGTTGGTTGGCCAGAAGCAAAAAAATTGCTCGGAGTAGCAGGTCGTCGACCGGCTACAGGGCTCGGTCAGCCGAACTGCAAATTTATGCAGTTCCTGCCCTTTCTCATTGAATTGCCAACTCTTCCAAAACGCAACCGGTCGAGCAATGGGCCTAAAAAGCCTTAGTCAATAGATACCCCAGCTCCATTAGCTCTCCGATTCACCACCAAAAACATGGTCAAACATCAAAGTTAGGATCTTTAAAGAATTGAACCCAAACACTAAAAATTTGGATATTAACAATCCAATCCAAACCAAAAGCAAGTGCATATGAACAAGTGATAGGAATTCATACCCAACATCAATGAAATCAAGAGAGGTAGATGTGAGTTAAATCTCACCTTCTTACACCCAAACAAAGATATATATATAAGCATAGATGTGAGATAAAAATCTCACCTTCTATCCCAAAACAAAGAAGAAGAAGCTCAAACACAAGAAGGAGATTAACTACTCTTCACTTCAACTCTACAAGTTTCAATCTAAGAATAAAACACATATTTCCCAAAGTTAGGTTTAGGAAACTTTCTGAAATTGAAGAGGAGAAGAGTTGGAGAAGATGAAGAGGAGGCTTACCAATAGCTTCACTTTGATTTTGGAGCAAGAATTCAAGTTGAAAGAGAAAACTAGGGCTTGGAATTTCTAATTCCCATTCTCTTCCCCCATTTTCAGTTTTTAGCTTAAGTTTTTATGAAATGAATTAAGTGTGGAGAGGAGAGGGACTGAGTTAGGGTTAATTAGATAGTTAGCGGGCTGAACCCAACCCAAACCCAACTAGAAAAAGTTGCAAAATTCAACTTACTCCAAACATATCAAAGCTTATACTCAAAAAGGTCGCAAACGCCATTTTGAACTCAATGGAAGTGGTTTCGAATCCCAATTCGGCCGTTTGCAGAAAGTAATATTTCGGACCAAAAAGCGGGTTGTTACAGGTGTTCTCGATAGAAGGTCCCTTTCACTGTGCCTTTGCCTCTCTATTTACAGACAAAAACTGGTTAGACTTCCCTGACGGACCTATTAGCCATATATCTCGGCCCAAAGTGAGTGACTTCTGCGTGTCGAACCACTAATGTCGAGCCGTGTCTCTAAGTCGAATGGGGCAATATGTTGAGTGAAACGTGTAGGCCGAACGAGATCCGACGCCGATCATGGGGAGATGCCGAGCGGCATGCTTATGCCAAGCGAGGTCATGTGCCGAACAAGGCTGGAATGCCGACCGAGGCATGAATGCCGAACGAGGTTGGAATGCCGAATGAGGCTGGCATGCCGAACGAGGCTGGAATGCCAAACGAGGCTGGATGCCGAACGGGGCTGGATGCCGAACGAGGCTGGAATACTAAAAGAGGCCGAATGTCGAACGTGCTTCATGCCGGTCGAGATCGAATGTCGAACGTGCTTCATGCCGGTCAAGATTGAATGCCGAACGTGCTTCATGTCGATCGAGATTGAATGCCGAACGATCCTGCCATGCCGACCGGGCTTTGTGCCGAACGAACTTATGATGCCGAGCGAAGCCTGGATACCGAACAGTGCTATATGCCGAACGAGGCCTCTCTGCCGAACGAGGCTCGATGCCGGACTACGGAGCCGTGTCGAACGGCCCTTTATGCCGAACGAGCCTTCTACCTTAAGTCTTTGGTTACTCGGTTAAGCCACTGGGTAACACTTGCCCCCCAAAGTGTATCATGTGGATGAACTTGATGCGCTTTGAGTCTTGAGTCCTCCATGTTTTACTTCAAGCCCTGGTTTCGTTTCTTCGATGGTATTTTTCCTTGAATGTCGAATGGGGTATTGTATGCCGAACGACATGCTAATGCCGAATGACATACGAATGCCGAACAGTTTAGGTGATACCGAGCGACATACAAATGCCGAACGGCACTAAGGCCGAACGAAGGAACTGCTTTGACTGGTTCTACTGGTCATTGTTCCTTCGAATTCTTCTCTCTCTATATAAACCAACTCTCCTCCTTCTTCTTCCTTTTACTTTCACCTCTGCACTAAAGGACTTATACATTCACCTTCGAACAGACCTTGGACAATAACACATCCTTCCTCTCTCCTTTCTCGAATTTAATATGTCCCCCCAAACCCTTCTCGATTATGATACTGAACAAAAACGGGCTTCCCATTCCAGAATCCTTCTGAATTTTGAGCCATTTATTAGGTAATGACTTATTCCTTTGAACACTTTCCTCTGGCGAAGAAACTTAGCTCGAGATTCTTTTTTCGTGAATCTCTATGAAAACGAGGCCAGTAGGAATCGTGCGGCTGAGGAAATCGAATCGTCACTAGGATATGTTTTAAGGCTAGGCGGTGTGGAGGAAAGAAGTTGAGGTCAGAGGTATGCTAAGAAGGGAGTTAGTGGAAGATGTACTGATGTGGTTCGACATGATTCCCTCATGCCGAACGTGGTTGAAGGGAAAAGCAAAGGAGGAGTAGGAATTGGCTAGAATGCCGAACGACATGGCTCGTTATGTTTTGCCGAAGGACTCGACCATGTCGTTCGGTAGGCATGGAGGAAAAGAATAAAATTGTTGTTAAAGATCGATTGCCGAGCATTGCGGCTCGGCTTAGTAGTGGTTCGGCATGATTCTCCGCATGACGAGCGATAGAGTGGATAAGTGGAAGGGCGTTGTTGTTGAGAGTAGAATGCTGAGCGATGCGGCTCGGCATGAAAGTGGTTCGGCAGGACTCGCTTATACCGAACGGTGGAGAATTCGGATGGAAGTGTGGAATGCCGAGCGATGCGGCTCGGCATGATTGTGGTTCGGCACGCCTTACCGCATGCCGAATGGCAATGGTGGGTGATATAGGAGTTGTGCACAACAACAACGCTAGTCGAACCTAATGCACAGTTGACTTAACACACCCCATGCCTGAACATATATCAGTGAACAAGGATAGACTTAAACGGCAAAGCATATCGAACAATACGGACCGATAACTTCCGTGTTTTAAACAACTGAAAACTTGGACTTAACCTACTTAACAGTGAATAACCTTTCAGATGCAGTGAAGATGTCGAGTTCAAAATGTAAACCGCCTCAAAACAAGCTTTTGTAGACGGTCAGTGATGTCGGTCTTCGAAGACGACAATTCGAAGCTTAAGCTCATTTTATTAATCTAGTGTCTTTTCGCTGCTTGGAACTTACATTTGAATGATCGCACTAGTTCACACACCACACGGGGGGAATATTTATGTTGTTTAAATCTAACGACGATTGTTTTTGAAGTATAGTTCAAACAGGTGCTCTGTTAGATTCAATCTTCATTAGAGATGTCTAGGAAATCTAGCTTTGCTACGATCTCAAACAAACCCGGCCATCCTCTCGACATGAAGTTGTAGATACTTCACATCCGTCAACTGTCACTGCTCAAGACTTATCGAACCCTGCGACAGCAAGTGTCGACTTGGCTCCCGACGCTCTAGAGGCAGCGATTTTTCTAGATGACCCAATCGATTCTCAGGCTTCAAAGATTAATGAAAGTACGCTCCGTGGGATATGCTCTATCCATGGAATCCCCTCTGATGATGTGTTAGTTCCACCGGGGCATGATCGTCCGCACTTACCCCTAGCCGGATACACAGCTTGCAACAAATTCATGTGCTAGGTTGGCAGCTTGCCACCATACAACTCATTTCTCCGAGATGTGCTGCAATATATTGACTAATCCATCGCAACTGCATCCGAACAGCCATGCATTCATCTACGGCACTTGCATCCTCTTCATAAGTGTCCTCTCTAGGCTTCCGATTCCGGGAGATATCTAATACATATATTGCATCAAGAGACGAAGGGATAGCTCATCTTTCATGTTTCTCGAGCCGCACAATAAATGCCAAATTCTGACTGGGGCATGGAGTAAATTTGCCCAGTATAAACAAGAGTGGTTCTATATGCGTTGCCCCCTGGCTTCGCCAGGAGATGGGTAGAAGGAAGTAAGTTCATTTTCCTGGATCTATACTCATGTTTGGTCGAAGCTGTACCTTTTCTAACTCTCTTCCATCTTTTCAGGTATTATTCCGCGTCTCGGGTACCTCGGATATTCTGAAGCCGTCGAAGCCATTCGAGCCATTCCCATCGAAGATCGGGACATCAGAACTCTCATTTCAAATGAGTCGCTTACAAAGTCGGGTTGTTGGCAGAAGGTCATCGGATAAGCCTCCCTCAGGGTGTTACCATACCCAGGCCTATTTCTGGCAAAGGGAAGAAGCAAGCTAAGTCTTCAGCACGTAACGCCCCTGACACACTAGAAGAGGGGGAAATTAAGGAAATTGAAACGCCTGAGGTACAAGATGAGAACGTTAGTCCCACTCGAGATCCAATAGTCGAAGTTCACGACATCGAGATGTCGCCTTCAACTTCGAAGGGGAAGAAGAAACCAACATACAGGCTGAGGAAGAAAACAGTCGGTGGAACTTCTAAGGTTACGCTTGTTCCAGGGGAGAAAGAAGCTTCCTCACAGCATTTAGAGAGTTCTCTAAAAGGCCTGTCGAACCTTTCCATACCTGATGATCTACTCAACTACGACTTCGACGATCCAGAGGCACTTAAGCTTCATTCGCCCACGAGAGGCGATACAGGTGTCAAACCCAAAACCAGGGAGAAAAAACTCCTATTTGTAAAGAAACTGGTCCGTCTAGGGGAAACTTTAGGACACACACAAACACATGCACTTCACCTTGCACTTAAATTTTCGTTGTCACCCTATTCTTTGCTAACTCATCATTATTTAAACTTTGAGTAGGTGACATAGGACGCATGCAAGGACTTGACCACCTTCGCGGTTCATCGATTTTTTACCAGTCTGGCCGGGATTCGGGATCTGGCAAGCGTCGAGATAGAGATGAATCCGGCGACCGACACTACCACCACCAAGAGTCCTCACATCGAAGAAAAACTTATAATCAGCCTTCATATCCTCGTGATCCTCCCTCTCAATCGGAGCACAGCAAAGAGAAATCTGGACATAAGGGGTCTCATCCTGAGGCACATCAAAATCAACACTCTGGTTCATCAAGTACCAGGCAATCTTGAGATCCCCACAGAACGCCTGCGGTCTCCAAGCAAAATCCTCTTGCTCCCATAACTGATCCAACGGTCGTTGAGCGACTTGTTGAGCTTAAAGCTTTGTTCCCGAAGATATGCTTTGACAACTCAAAGTTTCTTCCGACGATTCATCAGATTCCAGGGCATGTTAAGCAAAGTGTCGCCTGCAATAATGAAGTCTATGATCAACACGATGCATTCGTGCACTTAGCCGAGAAAGTTTCAGAGGTTTCAATAGAGCGTCAGCAAGAGATAGATCGCCTGAAGCTTGAGGCTATCCATGATAAAGACATTATTAAAGCTCGGGACGAAGTGCTTGCTTCTTATAAGTCTCAGCTTGAAGCCATCCAGCAGAGCGCTAAAGACACTGCCGAGGCCGTTACTCGTCTGGAGTCAACCCATAAAAAAGAAGTCGACGAGGCGGTTCAACGCTGTGGAGCCCTAGCTTTGGAGAAGGACTTAGTGCAAAAGGAGATTGGACGCCTTTTTCCCTTCGAGTTAAGGAGCTGGAGGAGAAACTCCGCAAAGAAATGGAGGAGAAAACCGCTGCCCAAGAAGAGTCGTAACGATATTGCGACGAGATCGTTGCCACATGACTTCTGAAGGCGAAGCTTGATGATAAATTTTCTAAGGTTAAGATGCTAAAGAATGAAGCTCATGAAGAGGGCAAGGAAATAGCATCTGCGGAGATCGACTCCCTCCTTGTGGCGGCTAAAGAAGCTGGTAGGGAGGAGGTCAAAAGCATGTTTGACCCACTAATTGTAGAATTCAATGTCCGCGTCCTCATGCACCAAGACTTAACTTTTCTGGGTGAGGGCTACCTCAAATCTTTAGCTGAGGCGTGGGAGACCTTGATAGAAATCAGAATGGTCGAACTCGGTACCGAGGAGGTTGTTGAAGGTCCTTTGATAATAGAATTTCTTAAGGGAAACGAGCCTTCAGACCTGTCTGCAGCAAAAGCTCTTTACTGCAAAGGCTCCCCCTCAATGAAAGAGAAAAAGGTTATTTCCGGTCCATCCGGGATCGAGTCTCCAGCTCATGCACCTACTCAGTCGACCGATCGGCCGATACTTGATCCATTTGAGCAGCATATCGGTTACGACCCGGAGGACCCTGGCCTCAGCGTTTACATTCTATCTCCCATTATAGAGGGTGAGACCCCTCGCACGGCTGAGAGCCTGCTAGAACCTGGTAGATGAACTTTCATTTTAACATTCCAAAATTTGTCGTTTTTCACGAAGGGCTATTGCATTCTAATGCTTGTTTTTCATGATTTTGTGCAGGCTGTTCTGATCCTGAGCCTACTCCGAGGAGCAACATTGCCAAGGAGGTGAAGTAAAAAAACAAGTGAGGCTACTCACGCAGGGGAGGCTCCCGATCCAGATGCTCAGGTGATCGGAGTGCTTGATGAGGATAAGCCTGAGACTTCCTCTCCGATCGACGGGAGTTATGAAATCGAGATCACGGGCGCTTCTGAACATACATCTGAACTAAGCATGAAGGAGCAACTTGAGAAGGAGAAGTAAAAGACGGTCTAGATCAAAGTTGAGCCTTAAGCCGTAGACTTAGAAGATCCCCTGAACAAGCCGTTGAAAGTCGTCCTCCCTGGCAGGCCCAGGCCACTAGAGGTTCCTCGAACTTCTTCAGTCATTACCTCCCCATCGAAGAAAATCACCAAGGGAAAACGCACGGGAGAGGAGTCCTCTGAGAAGACGAAGGAGGGGAAGAAGTCGAAGAAATCTAAGAAGTGACTGCCACACTCGTTCAACGGGAGTCAGTTTAGATTATGTAATTATTTTTATTTATTTTCGTAGTTTATGTAAATAAACTTTTGAATCCAACCTTCAGAGGAGTTGTTGTAGAAACTTATTTTTGATGAATAAAACTTAGTTCTTTTTGCCTTTCAGAAGACTTTGTTGTTCGGTTTTCTGTATAATCGTGGTCATAACCCAAGCTATTGCGAGTTACATAAACTTCTCGATTCATCTTCAAATAAGTTAGTAATCTTTTGGCATTGCACAATCTTTATTCCACGCTCCGGGTACTTAGAATATTTTCCAGTCCACACGTCAAGGATTCGATGACTTCAAGCCATTTGTATCTAGTCCGCACTTAGGGGACTTGGATATTTAAATTGTTTATACTCTAGTCCACACTCTGGGGACTTAGAGTACTCCAGTCCGCACTCTGGGGACTTGGAGATTTAAGTCGTTTATACTATAGTCCACACTCTGGGGACCAAGAGTACTTCGGTCCGCACTCTGGGGACTTGGAGATTTAAGTCGTTTATACTCTAGCCCGTACTCTGGAGACTTAGAGTACTCCAGTCCGCACTCCGGGGACTTGGAGGTTTTGAGTTGTTTATACTCTAGTCCGCACTTTGGGGACTTAGAGTACTCCAGTCCATACTATGGGGACTTGGAGATTTTGAGTCATTTATACTCTAGTCTGCACTCTAGGGACTTAGAGTACTCCATTCCGCACTCCAGGGACTTAGAGATTTTGAGTCGTTTATACTCTAGTCCACACTCTGGGGACTTAGAGTACTCCAGTCCACACTCCGGGGACTAGGAGATTTTGAGTCATTTATACTCCAGTCCGCACTCCGGGGACTTGGAGATTTTGAGTCGTGTATACTCTAGTCCGCACTCTGGGGACTTAGAGTACTCCAGTCCGCACTCTGAGGACTTGGATATTTTAAGTCATTTATACCCTAGTCCGCACTCTGGAGACTTCAAGTACTCCATTCGGCACTCCAGGGACTTGGAGATTTTGAGTCGTTTATACTCTAGTCCGCACTCTGAGGACTTAGAATACTCCAGTCTGCACTCCTGGGACTTGGAGATTTTGAGTCGTGTATACTTTAGTCCGCACTCTGGGGACTTAGGGTACTCCAGTCCGCACTCTGAGGACTTGGAGATTTTGAGTCGTTTATACCCTAATCCGCACTCTGGAGGCTTCAAGTACTCCATTCCACACTCCGGGGACTTGGAGATTATGAGTGCTCATGCGCGTTCGTATGACATACTAAATAATATATCTCTTAGTCATTTGTCACAGGATTATCATCAATAGAACATCGACAATTCATGGAGAAAATAGCTTCAAGCCTTTATTAATGCAAACAAGCTAAATTGTCTTATTACATGCCGTAAACTAGGAATAAAAACTTGCTGGAAATAATTGCAACTAAAATATGAAAGAAATGAACTAAGTGTAATAATGCCGCAAATGCTCGCTATTCCATGCTCGGGGGAGTGTCGCACCATCAACGGTCGCTAGCTTGAAAGTTCCTTCTCCAAGCTTTCGTTTAGTGACGTATGGACCTTCCCATATGGGGCTTATATGCGATGTAACTGGGAAAACTTGTTTCAAAACGAGATCACCCACACCAAAGATTCTCGGTCGGATTTTTTCATTATAATATCGAGCGACTCAGTGCTTCTATGCGGCCGCTCTTAAATTAGCTTCTTTACGCTTGTCATCAATGAAGTCCAACGATTCCAGCAAATGATCTTGATTCGACTCAGGGTCATAATAAGTTACCCGATGTGATGGAACTTCAAGTTCTACGGGTATAACAGCTTCCATGCCATATGCCAATGCGAATGGAGTGTGGCTAGTCGTGGACTTGTAGGTGGTTCTGTAAGCCCAAAGTGCTATTGGAAGCTCATCCACCCGCTTGCCTCTAGCCTCTTCCAAATGCTTTTTCAATATGGATTTGATTATTTTGTTTACGACTTCCACTTGTCCATTGGCTTTTGGCTGAGAAACTGCTGCAAATTTTTCTCAATACCATATTTTTGGAAAAATTCCTTGAACTCATTGCTTTCAAATTGAGTTATATTGTCTGTAATGATGGTTCGTGGAAGGCCAAAATAGCATATAATATTCTATACAACAAAATTAATGACCTTTTTGGCGGTGATAGTGGCCAAAGGCTCTGCTTCTGCCCACTTGGTGAAGTAATCGACCGTAACTATCCCGTATTTCGCACCACCTTTGGATGTGGGCAAGGAACCGACTATGTCGATTCCCCACATTGCAAATGACCACGGACTAAACATTTGTGTGAGTTCCATTGGCGGATCTCTCAGGAATTTTGCATATTTCTAACATTTGTCGCATCTTCTCACATAGTCTGTGGCATCTCGATTTACAGTCGGCCAATAGTATCCATAACGGAGGATTTTCTTCGCTAACGTATGCCCTCTGGTATGTCACCACATTCACCTTCATGGACTTCCTTCAGAGCCCATTTTATCTCATCATGGGCAATGCACCAGAGTAAGGGGGTCGAGAATCCCCTCCGATACATTACCCCATCTTGCATTACATAATGCGAAGCCTTACGAATGACTTGTCGTCTTTCGCTCCTTCTTTCTGGCACGACCCCGTGTAACAAGTACTGCTTGAATGGGGTCATCCATGATTCCTTCTCGATTTCTGTTTCTGACATGAAATCTACCTCCATCATATTTATGCCCGAAACATGTAAGGTTTCAAAGGGAAACAATCTCATCTGCTGCGCATCGCCAGTGCTTGCAAATTTTGCCAATGAATCGGCTGCTCCGTTTTGCTCACCCGGGACATGTGAAATATCATAATACTCGAGATTCGCTAGCAGCTCTTGAACCCATGAAAGGTACGGGGCAAGTCTTTGTCCTTTCACTTGATAGTCTCCTGGCACTTGGTATACCACCAGTTGTGAGTCACGAAAGATTTCAACTGATTTTACTCCTAGTTCTTTGAAAAGTCTCAAGCCAGTAATTAATGCTTCATACTCGGCTTCATTATTTTTCGCTGAGAATTCGAGCTTCAAAGCATAGCAAACTCATCGGTTTTCAGGAATCGTAAGAACTATGCCAGCTCCCAAGCAACGGTCGTTGATTCCCCATCGGTGTACAGCTTCCGTCGAACGGGAGTTATGACATCGTGACCATTTGATTCATCTGACACCGTAAATTCAACAATGAAGTCTGCTAGTGCTTTCCTTTGTATGGCCCTTCGCGGAAGATAGGTAATATCGAACTGACTTAACTCGATGTTCCATTTTAACATCCTTCCAGAAGTTTCCGGTCATCGGAGTACCTGTCGCAAAGGTTGATCAGTATAAACACTGATCGAGTGTGCCTGAAAATATAGACGAAGCTTGCGTGATGCAATCACCAAGCAATAAGCTAGTTTCTCGATCTTGGGATAATTTCTTTTCGCCCCCGTCAGACGTTTACTAACATAGTAAACTGGTTTTTGAACTCGGTCCTCCTCGCGAATCAAAGCCGTACTAATAGCATGCTAGGATACTGCCAAGTACACATACAACATTTCGTGGTATAACGGTTTTGATAGTACCGGGAGACTTTTTAAGTGCCTTACCAGAGCTAGAAATGCTTCCTCACAATCGGATGTCCACTCGAAATTTCTCTTTCCTATCTTTATCACATCGAAGATAGGAATACACTTGTCTGTAGCTCTGCAAATGAATCGACTTAGCACAGCCACCTTTCCATTCAAGCTTTGTAGCCTGCTTTATAGTTCTAGGCATCCGTATGTCTCGGATAGCTTGAATCTTCTCTGGGTTAGCTTCGATTCCCCGCGCACTCACAATGAAACCCAAAAACTTTCCCGATGCTACGCCAAATGAACACTTCAAAGGATCGATTTTCATTCCATAACGCCTGAATATATCAAACATCTCCGCTATGTCTCGGATGTGGTCGTTTGACTGTCATGACTTCACAAGCATGTCATCTACATAGACTTCCATCGTTCTACCAATCTGGTCCTTAAACATTCGATATACCAGACGCTGATAAGTTGCTCCCCTGTTTTTCAAATCCAAAAGGCATTACTACATAGCAATATAGCCCCACATCTGTGACAAAACTGGTGTGTTCTTGGTCTGGAATGTGCATCGGGATCTGGTTGTATCACGAATACGCATCCATAAATGACAATAATTTGTGTCCAGCAGTAAAGTTGACGAGTTGGTCAACTCTAGGTAAAGGGAAGCTATCCTTCAGGCATGCTTTATTCAGATCAGAGTAATCAACACAAGTTCTCCACTTCCCATTCGCTTTCTTCACCAGCACCGAGTTAGATACCCATTCAGGGTAGAGGGAGTCGCGGATAAACCCATTGGCTTTGAGCTTGTCCACCTCCTCTTTGAGAGCAGTGGACCTCTCTGGGTCCATGCCTCTACTTTTCTGTTTCACAGGAACGTATTTTGGGTCTATGTTCAACATATGGCTCGCAATAGCGGGAGAAATCCCGCACATATCAGAATGTTTCCAAGCAAAAACATCCAGATTTTCTTGGAGGAAACCAGTAAGATCCTCAGCCACTGAAGGGTCGAGTTATGATCCAATCTTAAGAATTATGACAGGTCATCCCGGCTGATTGGAATGTCGATCGTCAGCTCAGCTGGTGCTGCGTTCGCTTCCCTGGGTTCCCCATCATCATCTCTCGGATCTATGTCTCTAAGGATCCGAGAATGTCGCCCAAGCCAGGGCTCGGGCTCTACTTGTCAATCATCGGTATTTAGGATCCGGACGGAGTTTTCTACAGCCTTTCCTTTCTCTCTCTACTGAGCCTCTCTCGGCTCAGCCACATAACATGCATGACCGGTCGCCTGGTCACCATGTACTACACCAACTCCCTTATCTATCGGAAATTTTAACGTCAAACACCATGGGGCCAAAGCTGCCCTAAACTCCACCAGGGCCAAATGACCCAGAAATACATTGAATGGAGAGTCAACATCCATCACTATGAACGGTAAGATTCGCACTCTCGTACGCTCACCTTCTCCTAGTTCGACTGGTAACTCGATATACCCTATCGCGTCAGTTGCGGCCCCATTAAAGCCGTGAATACGGGCATTGCATGGCTTCAAAGCTTTTATTTCCATCTTCATTTGGTCATAAGCCTTTTTGAAGATGATGTTGACAGAACTTCCACAATCAATCAAAATTCTTTTGACGTAACCTGGCCCGATCGTTGCAGATATGACCATCGGGTCGATGGTAGGAGCCTTCACCTTGTTTGCATCTCGACTCCTAAATATTATATCGTCTGCCATCATGGGTTGTTGTTTTGCGAGGGTTCCATCTTTCATATTCGAACAACATTCATAATTCGCATGCCTCAAGGAGGTAGCATATCGTTCCATCTCCTGCCAATTCTTGTCTGTAGGATGAGGTCCTCCGACTATAGTGTTTACGATCAACCTTCCCACGGTCCGAGCAGGTTCCTCTGGGTGGCATGAAGCCGGCCCACGTCCGGGGTCTGACGTTCCTTGCCTACCCTCTGGTGGGTTCTTAACAAACTCCTGCAGCTTTTCTGCCTGATTAACCTTTCTATGGCGTCATGGAGGTGTCTACACTCCTCAGTATTGCACCCATGGGTCTCATGGAAGTGACAATACTTCCTTGTCCGTTTCTGTTCCACCGTTGACTCCTTTGGGCACGGCTTTCTGTATTGAAAGGTGTTATAGGTAGATAGGTAAATATTTTCAAGAGACGTATTCAGGGGGTGTATTCGTTGTAGGTTGGAATCCTCGACTTCCACTTCCCTGTCTCTCTTTTCTTTCTGGGACTTCCACCTCCGGATCCTTTAGACTGCCCAGGCTTGTTCTGGACATTGACTTGAAATTTTTCCGAACTGTCGCCGGATTTCTTCACAGCAATATTACTTTTCACAGTCTCTTGAACAGACCCTGGTACCTTATCTCATCTTGTCCATCAAGCTTCCTCCCTCCTTATGAACTGGTGAGCTTTGGAATAGAATCGCTCCAATGTAAATGGGGGATTTCCCGCCTACTAACCGCCAAACTCCGAGTCTGGATCTACACCTCGCATTACCGCCATCAAAATTGCTTGGTCATTGGGGTTGCTAACTTTAGTGGCGGCAACATGAAACCTCTCCAAGTATGCTTTCAAAGACTCTTCGAAGCCTGGATTACGCTTGATAAGGACATCACGTCCTATGGACGAGTAGCATGTATTCTGAATTGTTCAACGAATTTCATTGCCAACTCGTCGAAGCTGGATATAGACCGTGGAGGAAGTCGAGTAAACCACATGGTGGCGATTCCGGACAAAGTGATCGGGAAGCACCCACACTTGATCGCATCATTCGCCCTTGAAGAATCCGTCATCCATTCGAAACTCATCGCGTATTGCCTAGGGTCAGTCTTCCCTTCGTAGGCTGGGATTGTCAGTATACTGAATTTTCTTAGATACTCAGCCTATTGAATAGTATTTGTGAAGGGAGTATGACTTCTGGACACTCCCCAATCTTCATTGCTCAAGCTTTGGTTCTCTCTCATTAACTTCCTGACCATGGCTGATAAATCTAGGGTTTGTATGGAGGGTGGAAGGTTGGGTTCCATTCCACGGGACCGTGCGGGTTAACGCCCCTCTTGCTGGCGATTAGCCAAACGTACATCCTGAAGGCCAGCTTCATTAGGGTCTTGATGAGCAGGGCGTCCGGTCTCCTCACGTGCTTGACCCCTGGCGGATCAATCAGTGGCACATGTTTGTGCAGCTTCAGTCTTACGGCATCTACGCCTAGGAGGTTCATCAGCTGAGGTCGAGCTATCAGATGAAAAATAACGAGCAGGGCTACCCCCAGCATTTTGATGCTGTTGTTGGGTAAGTTGAGTCATGAGATTAGCGTTGGCTTGAATCTGCTCAGCAAGTTGCCTTCTACTTTCCCTGGGTTCTCTCATTAAGTTGTTGAACTCTGTTTGGGTAACGGCTTCCATTTGATTTTGGATGGAGGGTCCTGCGCCTTGAATTGCTTGCTGGTTGCTAGGTCCAACCTGTTGCACACTAGCAGTCTCGTGGACGTCCGCATTATGAGAGGCTGATTGGGTACGTGGTCTTCCCATAGTAGAGTCGTGGGTCAGAACTCTGAATAGATTCAACGAGCATCCTATGAATAAGTTAGATCACCTTTGGGGGATTTTTCAATCCAATAGCTACAAAGCAGATCCTATCGGTCTAAGAATTTGATTCTCAGTTACAACACCAAAATGTTAGCACCAGAATGGATCGCTAACACCCTTAAGAGAGATTGTGTAGAGAGATTAATGAAGAAAGTAAATTTAAACAGATAACTATATGCTAAATTAAACATAGAAGACAAGAACACCAGATTTATAGTGGTTCGACGTAACTGCCTATGTCCACTGTAATGTTAATCTTTATTGCTTTTCTCAATAATCAATTATAGATACAATCTGTACACCAACTACTTGATTACAATTGTTAAGCAAAAAAGATAAGTCTTGAATGAGTCTTGAATGCGGTAGAGTCTCCCCGGTGTTCTCGAAAAAAGGTCCCTTTCACTGTGCCTCTGCTTCTCTATTTATAGACGAAAATGGGTTGGACTTCCTTGATGGGCCTAGTAGCTAGATATCTCGGCCCAAAGTGAGTGACTTTTGCGTGCCGAACCACTAATGCAGATCGGGAAATGCCGAGTCGTGTCTCTAAGCCGAACGGGGCAATATGTTGAGTGAAACGTGTAGGCCGAACGAGATCCGACGCCGATCATAGGGAGATGCCGAGTGGCTTGCTTATGTCGAGCGAGGTCATGTGCCGCACAAGGTTGGAATGCCGACCGAGGCATAAATGCCGAACCAGGCATGAATGCTAAATGAGATTGGAATGCCGAACGAAGCTGGAATGCCGAACGAAGCTGGAATGTTGAACGAGGCTGGATGCCGAATGGGGATGGATGCCGAATGAGGCCGAATTCCGAACGAGGCTGGAATGCCAAACGAGGCCGAATGCCGAACGTTCTTCATGCCGGTCGAGATTGAATGCCGAATGACCCTGCCATGCCGATCGGGCTTTGTGCCGAACGAACTTACGATGCCGAGCGAAACCTGGATACCGAACGGTGCTAGATGCCGAACGAGGCTGGATGCCGGACTACATAGCTGTGCCAAATGGCCCTTTATGCTAAATGGGCCTTCTACCTCAAGTCTTTGGTTACCTGGTTAAGCCACTGGGTAATAGTTTATATACTTACAATCATCAGAGTACAACACACAATACAACAATCGGGACATTTATAATAACCTATCCTCACACAGCGGAATAAAACAAGTACGTGATATATGACAGAAATCCTCCAACTTGTCTTCTGAGCTCCATATCATCCTAACCTGAATCTGTAATAATCGATCTGACCCGAGCATTATAATAAAATAACACTAGAGTCAGTTTGAAAAACCAACATGAGAAAAACACACTCATTTTGAATTATTAGAGTTATAAAAATCCTTTGAAAAATAGAAGTATCTCGTAACACCGCGTCACACATAAACAAGATGGTTTTTTAACCTTACGATAACCAAAATATTTTATGGAAAATCCAGTGATATTATAATAGAGTCTAAGCACAGATACTTGTTCAAATAGCTAAATTTGTTACATTCATTAAATTCCAACATACTAGGCTCTACAAACAAAACCGTAAGCTCGTATTGGAGAATGGATTCCAACGAATGACTGGGCCACTAGGGTACCGGTCACCACAGTACACCTCTAGAACAATGTACCGAGTACCACGCCGGTATCCCCTACTACACAAGACCGACCTACCACTGACCTGGATAGAACGAATATGTTATCACCCTAGGTGTTCACACCCTTAATGTGGAGCACTCCTTTCATGCGCAAGCATATCCATAATAAATAGGTTTTCGATGACATTTAGAAAGGTGATAGCATACCCTAGTTGGGTGCGACCCACTTAGCCTTGCCGCATCTCCTATGTTTTTGTCATTCCCAACTGATAAGGTTCGAGGCTAAGCGTTACCTTTCAAGAACAGTTTACTTAGAATGCTCATCGTCCTCCAATGACGATATTCTGATAGCATACGTCTATACAAGTTGTCTTGGGTCTGGGCAAATCAAATCACCATCTTCATCATCTTTACGGTATTCATTCGTAACATTCAAACTGGATCAAAGTGGTTTTCAGATAATAAAATCCGATCCTGATCTCTTCGAAACGATCAACAAAATTGGCCAATATTGATAGTCGGTTATTTAACTATCAAATATCATCCAAAAGCAACACTAGGTCTTATTTTATAAATCTCCAGAATATTTATTCCGAAACGTCTTTCCCAAGATTATATATTCAATCTCTTCAATATTCTATACTTGAAAACAATTTTCAACACTTGTATCCATAACAGGATATTTCACCACTTCAATACTTAGAAATATTTCCCACTGAGACATTTCCAAAACCTCCCTTTCAATACTTAGGAAATATTTATATGTATAATTTCCAAAATCATTTTAATATTTAACTTGGAAATATTTCAAACTTATCTCTTAAGTCTCCGTAATTTTTAAATAATTCTTCTTACGATTTCCAAAACGATTATACTTATTTATAATCCCAACCAACCATTTACAACCCCTTAAATGGATTCAAATTCTTTCCAAACTTTTCTCATCTAAACATCGAAAATTTTCTTAAGTATCTAAGATTCCATTTATAAGATTTCTCTTATAAAATCTCATCTTTAAATTAAAAACCTGCTACACATCTAGAGAGAATTTTATAAATAAATTTTCAATCATTTCAAACCATATATATAAGCATTTTTAAAGAATGGTAATTTATTTTTATTTTTAAAATATGTTTTTAGTTTATTATATAAAATATTAAACACTTTTAATAAACCATCAATAACTCATTTAAAATAAAAAAATCCATTTACAAGGCTGGTTATGAAAATTAAAATTTTATTTCAATAAATATTAAATATTTGAAAATCCATTTTCTGAAGAATTCCAATACTAACTAGTTTAAAATTTCATAGTTTAAATAATAAAGTTTTCCCTAAAAAAACAAACTTAACTTCTTAAGAATAAAAATATATTTTAAAATTTCACTAACCAATTTAATTTATAACTTCCTCTAGATTTCACAACATATCGATTATTTTTCGATTTCCTAACCATTCACATTTCAAAAATAGAATCTACTAGTTTTCTTAACCTTGTTTTCATATTCTAATATACATTCATCCTATGGATTTATATTTCCAATTATCATCTGATATCAAATTCCTTTATTTATAAACATCGCTTATACTTTTTTTAACTTCTTTTTTTTACCTGTTTATAAAACAAATCTTATTTATAAAATTCTATTATATAAATTCATTCATTTCTTGTAAATTCTATTTATACGTCCAATCTATTTTTAATATTTACTTTAACTCCTTTTTATATTTCCAGAATATCATCTATAAATTCTCTTATATACTTCATTTTTAAAAATCTCCATTTCTTAATTTGTAATAGTTAAGTATAACCAAAACTAAATATATTTTTTTGACTCAATTCTTTAAAATAATTTCAATTCCAGTATATATATATATATATCTCAAATTCCTTTTAATTCCCCAAATTTTAAAAATATATTTATAGCATTTAAATTATAAAATTTTAGGCCAGTGCTACAATAACATTCAATAATTCCAATCACTGCAACAATCCATAACAGATTATTCTACACAATCCATGTATCACAATATACAAAATTTAAACAATATATCTGAGGAATCCAGTTGGATCCCTCCAACCTGTAAGTAGCTATGCTCTGATACCAATTGTAAGTCGCCATGCTCCAATACCAATTATAAGTCGCTATCGCTTTGATGCCAAATGAAAAGACAGTATGTATCGAGCTATATGGAATTATATCAAACTAGTGCGGAAATAAACTAAGTTACTATAGTAATGTGAATAAGTAAAATAAAACAAGCATACCAGGAATTTTTATACTTGTTCGAACTTCCTGTTCTACGTCCAGTCCTAGACTCCTTGAATTTCACTAACACAACCCTCACTTAACTCGGAGGAACTGGTTTACACTGCCTGAGCAACCGAATAGGACTTCACCCGCCTAAGCAACTGAATAGGACTTTAACTGCCTGAGAAACCAAACAGGACTTCTTTACAGATAACAAATGTATCTTACTGTAGTGTGTTCTTAAATAACACTGATAAGTCAATTAAGTACAATCTTCCTATAATCTTCTCCTTTATGATATATAGTGTAATATGCTTTGAGAATTGTGGAAGTTAAAGTGATTAATGATCGATGTATGTAAGAAATTTGAGTGCAATTTGAAAACTTGAGAATAGATGAGAATTCAAGAATGCTAAAAGTAAATTTGGTGAATTGTTTGTTGAATTATGTAATCTGTTTATAGTATATAAAGAGTTGCAACTATAAATGAAAAGTTACATTGAAAAGAACAGGTGCACATTGATTTTGAAAGCATTTCTCAAGTTACATTGAAAAGAACAGGTGCACATTGATTTTGAAAGCATTTCTCTTCAGTGAAGAGAAGAGACTTTTCAAGAAAATAGCAGTTGGAAATATTCAGACATCTGAATTAGAAAATTCAGACTTCTGAATTAGATTGAAACGCAAACAGCAAGCAAATAGGCTATTTTTGTCCTTATTCAGACGTATGAATAGTTTCATTCAGACGTCTGAATATTGTAGAACCATAATTTTGTTTCAGCATCCAGACGTCTGAATGAAGTATTTCAGATGTCTGAATTTAGCTTGTTACAAAAAGTATCATAGCTTATTTGGTTAGAGCACTTGCCTTATAAACTAGAGGCTCGGGTTCGAGTCCCGCTCCATGCAATTTTTGAAAACTTGATTTTTCATTTAAAATATGAATGTATATGTGTGTATACCATTTGGAGAAGATTTTAACATTTGTAAACTCTAGATATGACACTGTATGACTAATAATACTTTGTTTGTCACCTTTATCTTGTCTCTATCATATATATCTCTTCTTGTATCTTCATATACATTCTTTCATGCTTTTGTACTGTGTATCTTCATTTTGAACGTATTTGATTATCTCTTTTTGATGCTGATGTACCTGCAAATTAGCTTAGAGATTCTTTGACGTAATTGTATAGTTGTTGTCATTAAAATCCAACAATTGAGGTTCTAACATTCTTCTCCTTTTTGATGATGACAACTATACAATTTTAAAAAATATTCATTCTAAATAAAAATATTATTAATATGTTTAAAGCTCCCCCTAAGCATAATATCTCCCCCTAAGTATAATATCTCCCTCTATCAATATGAATATGAATTTCTCCCCATTTGTCAATATCAAAAAGAATGAGAGAATATAATAAATTATCTAAAATATCTTGTGAATAGTGGATAAACTCAATATTAATTATGGGGAAAAATAAAATAGATTTTACCATATTTGCTGAAATCCATATTTCATTGTAAGCACGTAATTCTATTAAGCATATGGATCATTCTTTAAAATTCCAAAATTTATTCTTTTCCTTTTGTTTCTCCAAGTACCTGCAATAAATAATAATTATTTTTGGTACCCACTTACTATGTTAGGGTCCGGGGGGTTAGATCTTGGGAAACCATACCCATTTGTGTGTGGTTGAACCTTATAAATATAATTTTCATTACAAATCACATTTTTATAATAGTTGCTAATATAAATTTGTTTATCATGATCAATCATATTAGCTGGAATCCATATCTTAATACTATTAATCATTAGCTTAGTACTTGAAGAATAATTTCTATCATTTCTAAACAAAGTACTATTATGACTATAACTGGTTTTAAAACTATCTTGGTTACTATTACTAGCACTAAAATTAGTATACAAGAATGCATATCTAGTATTATTTTTACTTTTAGCTTGTTTATAGCCTAAATCGCTTTTATCATTGTGAGTTTTTGGATTCTTAACATAACCTAATCCCTTCTTATTTGAAGCAGGTTGAGAATTTTCAATAATCCTGGATAAATTTTCTCTCCCTTTATTAAAATTGGAAATATCTTTAGTAATGTCATCAAGCTTAGTTTTGAGATTAGTGTTATCTAACTCAACAATTTTAATTTTTGTTTTTAACCTATGATTCTCAGAAGCTAGAGCATTATTCTTTTCTTTTTGAGCTTCTATTTCTTGACTTAATGGAGCGAGTTGAGAATTGTCAGAGAGTGAATCTTGAATTTTCTTAAGTTCTTCTTCTAATATTTTCTTCTCGTCTTTAAGCATATCTCTTTCAAATTCTGCTTTCTTCTTATTTTCCAGAGCTTCCTTATATTTTCTTTCGAGACTTTTTAAAATGTCTAAAAGTTCTGAATTTATTTCTATCATATAATCAATAGTTAGATCACTAATCTCGTTATCTTTTACCATGAAGCATTTTTTATTTGCTCCTTTGATTTTTCTTTATTTCTCTTCCTTTTCTTATTGCCTTGACTAGATCTCTTTGTAGACATTTATTCTAGGATGTTGTTACAATCTCTAGAATACCAGGCTCTGATACCAATTGTAAGTCGATATGCTCTGATACCAAATGAAAAGACGGTATGGATCGAGCTATATGGAATTATATTATACTAGTGTGGAAATAAACTAAGTTACTATAGTGATGTGAATAAGTAAAATAAAACAAGCACACCAGGAATTTTTATACTGATTCGAACTTCCCGTTCTACGTCCAGTCATAGACTCTTCTGGAATTTCACTAACACGGTCCTCACTTAACCCGGAGGAACATGTTTACACTGCCTGAGCAACCGAATGGGACTTCACCCGCCTAAGCAACCGAATAGGACTTCAACTGCCTGAGCAACCGAACAGTACTTCTTTACAAATAACAAATATATCTGACTGTAGTGTGTTCTTAAATAATACTGATAAGTCAATTAAGTACAATCTTCCTATAATCTTCTCCTTTACGATATATAGTGTGGTGTGCTTTGAGAATTATGGAAGATAAAGTGATTAATGATCAAAGTATGTAAGCAATTTGAGTGCAATTTGAAAACTTGAGAATAGATGAGAATTCAAGAATGCTAAAAGTAAATTCGGTTTCAGTTAATTGTTTGTTGAAAAATATAGTATATATATAGTGTACAAAGAGTTGCAACCATATATGAAAAGTTATATTGAAAAGAACAGGTGCAACTATTGATTTTGAAAATGTTTCTCTACGGTGAAGAGAAGTGACTACTCAATAAAATAGCAGTTGGAAATATTCAGACGTCTGAATTAAAAAATTCAGACTTATGAATTAGATTGAAACGCAAACAGCAAGCAAATAGGCTATTTTTGGCCTTATTCAGACGTCTGAATATTTTCATTCAGACGTCTGAAAATTGTAGAACCATAATTTTGTTTCAGCATTCAGACGTCTGAATGAAGTATTTCATACGTTTAAATTTAGCCTATAACAAAAAGTATTATAGCTCATTTGGTTAGAGAACTTTCCTTTTAAACTAGAGACTCGGGTTCGAGTCCTTCTCCATGCATGAAAACTTGATTTTTCATTTAAAATATGAATGTATATGTGTGTATACCATTTGGAGAAGATTTTAACATTTGTAAACTCTAGACACGACACTATATGATTAATAATACTTTGTTTGTCACCTTTGTCATGTCTCTATCGTATATATCTCTTCTTGTATCTCCAATATACATTCTTTCATCCTTTTGTACTGTGTATCTTCATTTTGAACGTATTTGATTATTTCTTTTTGATGCTCGTGTACCTGCAAATTAGCTTAGGGATTCCTTGACATAATGGTATAGTTGTTGTCATTAAAATCCAACAATTGTGGTTCTAACACAACCTATTTTCCTGCATCCACAGATGTTAATGCAACATAAAATAAATACCAATTCTACTTCAAGGGGATATAGCGGTATATAGGGTCATCCGCTATTATGTGGGGCACATAGGATGTCATCCGCTATAATGTGTGGGAATATCAATCCAACTACTAATATATATACTACTATATATATTTAATATTCAACAGATAATAATTTATAAAATTCAACCGACATCTAAAAATTTATTTTAACAATTTAAAATAAATTCTAGTTATCCAAATGAGTGAGAATTTCTTAGCTTTGATTTTAATTTTGCCGAATATCCAAAACTTAAATTTTCTAGAATCCAGCTAACTTCGAAACTCTCCAACCCAATTTTTTTATAGCCTATGTCACCACGAATCCAATGCCACCTGTTTTCATTTTAATGGGACCTTATGAGGACAAGTTGTAAATTTTTATAAGTTTTATATTTTAAAATTATAATTAAATTTTATGAATCACCACTGAAGTTAATAATACAGGTATAGGTTCCTAAATCTCAGAACTAACCCTTTTACTGTGTTTGTATAACTCTTCCTAAACCTAGGGGTATACAATCAGGATTAGGATAATTATAACTCATCCTAAATTAAATTATAACAATTACCACACTCGTCTCAGGCAATCCATTCTTCAATTCGAATTTACTAATAAATCTCAGCAATTGCTTTTTTTATATGTATATACTCATATATGTATTTAATCACGCTCTGGTAATTTGCCGAAGACCAATATCAATAGTAGATAATATTTGTAGAGGCGATTATTTACCTTCGTTTGCGACCTGGACACCGTCAATTTCACGCCTTGCCATACGCATCCATGCCATCGCGATGCACAAACACCAGTTCGCCTCCCTACTGATGCGCGCTGATGTCACCCACGATCAGCAGTCGACGTCTTCCCCCCAACACGATCGACTTCGATCACGACTCTCAACCTACCTAAATGTTGTTCGTCGATCGCCCCTTTGCTACAGCACATCGCGACCCACCAACCCTTGCGTCGCCTTCAGATGTCGCCCTTCCACTCACGATTAATTTGATTGCGAACCGATTTCTTTTTTTACTGATTGATTCTGATAAATAAAAAAAAGGGTTCACGTGACAATAGAACTGGGACGTGATTTATTTTTGAAGGCGGTGCCATTTTTTTCTTTTTTTCCATTCGATTTGATTTCGAAAAGAAGGAAAGAAAGCGGTATGTGACTTAAAGGTGAAGGGTGGTGTATTACAGAAGGTAAAGGACTTTGATTTGATTTTATTTAATTATAAAATATCTCGTTATAGCAACTTAATATTTTGATCTCCTATCAAGGTGTGCCACTTGGCGTTCATAATGTTATACCCCTATTCCGAATGCAATGGAAAAGGTTTCGAGTCCTAATTCGATCGTACGGAGAAGATAGATTTCTGGACCCAATTATTACGTTGTATTCTCGATATTAATTTCAACGTGTTTCTATCCCGTATGACCAAACGATAACTCCAAACGCTACGAAATTTGAAATTTGATAATCATACATTATTACGAATTCAATAAAACTGGTTCCGTCAAATTCCGAGACCGTGCCTTGGAAGGCTATTTTAACACGTCGATATAAACAAGCTATTTTTAAAAAAAATTAACAGATCACTTTTGAATTCAATTTTAAAATTTTCATTATCTTTTTTTATTAGTATAAATTTTATAAGCCTTTAAATTATTTTTATCGAGCTTAAAACTCAACATATAATAATTTTACCAATATTCAATTATTAATTTTCAATATTTAAATCATCCAATAAATCGTTGTTTTTAAATTCTGAATTTACTTCATAGATAAAAACCCAAATTTTCGTATTCAAAATCAATCTATAATTCAAATTCAATATTTAAAACCATTTAGATATTTCTAATCCATGATGGAAAATCCGGATCGTTACATTCCTCCCCTATAAAAGAATTCCGTCCCCGAAATTGCTAAGGCAGGAAAATGCTCCATACCCATTTACTTATCCAAAACCCACTTAGTGAAAATTCGATGTTCCCCATTTTCTAATGTTCCTGTGCCAGCCAAAACAATTAATTTTCAATTTAAATTCCAAAATCCTTATTTCAATTACAATTCGATATCAATTTTTCAATAACAAAAAATTTCAAAAAAATTCAAACACTGTAAATTTTCGAAAATTTTGACAGAGTCTCCTTTGTGCGGAGAACCTTTTTCAATATAACAAGAGAGATAAATATAAACACATCGACCCACACGGTCGAAAAACAAAACATGCATATCAATATTTAAAATTTGCAGTATTTAATCCGAAAACAAACCTTATTTTAGCATCTTTAAGCGTTATTAAGCTGGCGGTTTATTTTAACGCAACTGCGCGACCCAAAATCTAGCCAATTGGCCTCCGGGTACTTGTACTTACTCAATCCATACACATGAGTACCAAAACATGAGAATTTAATAACATTTCAACAATCTAAACACATTATTTCATAAGCAACATGCCAACCATATATTTATAAGCAATTTTATGGTTCTAACACCAATTAAATTACTTTTAGTCAATCCATATAACATTTCATTCAATTCGAATGATTTACAACCGAATTTGCTTACATTCAATTCAAGCTTGTACTAAATAAATTTATATTCATTCCAAATTGATTTAAAATCAATTTATTCACCTTTTATTTATCCATAGAATTTTATTTACTTCCGTTTGCATCGAACAACAATTTTTCTATGCAAATTCGGCGCTATTTATTTAATAGAATGGTCATTTAAGCTTATACTACTTTAAATTGATTCCAATCAATTTATATTTAATTTTAACCCATTTCAAATCCATTTTCAATCAATTCAATTGCATTTCATTCATATCCACCTTCATTGCTGTCAAATCATTTTATATAGCTCGAAAATATTCCATCCTATTTTTATTTAATGGCCATTTTACAAATTTATTTGTGTCGAGCTTTTATTCGAAATATTTACTTAAGTTAGTTTATTTGCTTCAATCATTTCAATCAAACAACTTAAGTTCATTTCCATTTGCAAATAAATTCCCTTTCAATTTAATTTGATTCTTATCCAATCAAATACCATTTCATTTACCTAATTCATTTAATTAGTTCCTCCGTTTATTCCACTTCAATTTCAATTCCATATTCGAATTCATTCTCGAATTCATTTCAATGATATTCAAGGCTATATTTAATTTATTCATACTCAAATTGGATTTATTTGTAACTCAAGTCATTTCTATTTCAATTCAACTTCATTTTACTTGATCACACTTCTAATTATATTTAATTCACTTACAATTTAAGTCGAATTTTATTTATAACTCATGTTTCATTTCCAAAATCCATTTTTAATCCACAATCCAATTTTACTCGACCAAATTAAGTTCCATTTTCGTATTCCATTAATTAATTAATTAATTAATTAATTAATTAGTTCACTTTCATTCTATAATTCAATATTCGATTTTTATTTTAAAACCACTTCAAAAATTTACTTCAGTTCAAATTTATTTATTTTAATTCAAGTTTGGGTTTTTATTTTGTTTCCAAAATATTAAACGCTTTTTATTTTGGCTTATCTATTCCAATTTACAATTTTATAAGTCAGACAACTTATTTTCATATTTCCATCAATTCTATACTCGAGCATATCCCTATTTTATTTTTAACTCGAGACTATACATTTATTTATAGCCTAAATATATTTTTATCCAATTCATTTAAATTTTTATAATCCATTGAAGTTTATTTATTCCATTCAAAATCATTTATAACTCAATTCAATTTTATTTTAATTCAATCCAGATTCAACCAAATTTTTGTTTAACTTAGCTTAAGTTAAATTCCAATTTGTTCCATTTTATTTAACTCACTTAACTTAACACCCCATTTATTATGATCACTTCATTTATTGATTTACTTTAACTTGATTTAATCAAATTCCAATTTCATTAATGCACTACATTAATTCAATGCAACCCAATCAATTGAATTTCTAAAATTTAATTTATTCAACTTAACTTAAGTTGAATCCCATTTAATTTTATATCTCAGTCCTGATCAATATCATTTCCAATACAATTCTATTTAACTTATCTTAAGTTAAATTTCATCCATTTTGACTTTCTCAACTTAGAATATATTCCAAAATTCACTTTGAAATCAATTATATGCATATATATAACCCTTCGTCAGCAAAACATTCCATTGGAATTTTAAAATTTCACTTGGTTCCATCCCAAAACAATTCTCCTTCAGAATTCTCAAAACAAACTTGTTTTCCCACAAAATAATCCCAAAAACAGCGGCCGCGGCGGCAATCCATCACTTAGAAACTCGAAAATGAACACCGACGATGTCACGATCATCATCCGAATTATTTTCTAGCTACCGAAGCGATTTCCATGCTATTATCACCTTCAAAAATCCATTTAAAAACATTTTTCTTTTGGAAAAATATCTCCAAATAATAGTACTTTTATTTATCTCAAAATACTTTGGAAAACATCTCAAAAATCTCCGAAATTAAATTTTCAAACTCTGGTTTTTAATCAAGTCTTAGTTTTTAACTCAATTGTATAATCCATACTTATACAATTTCCATTTGGCTGTATATAACCAACGCTAGATTTTATAATCTTGTTTTAATTAAAATATTATCATCCAAACACTCCAAATATAATTTTAGAAAATCATTCCTTTTATATAAAAATATAATTTGAGTAAAATTATTTCATTTACCCTCTTCAAAACCATACTGTGTCAGTTTATCGCGTTCAAGTGTTTAGAAACTCCTATCGAATTAGCGGCGTACCACTACTCGATCAGAATTTATATGCCACTCAACCGATAAGTCCACACAATATAAAACCATTTTATTCACTAAAAAATACACGCTCATACCTATTAATATGCTCAAACTCACTCTAGAGTACTATCGACTCTATCTCTAATGAGTAATCCCAACCAGGGCCAAGGTTCTCGCTTAACCTTCAGCTCTGATGCCAAATGCAGGGACCCGCAGTTCCGCGTCCCTTGAGTTGATAATAATTCTTTCTCGCTAAACCCAAAGTGTACGAAAGAGCGAATAACTAGGGTAAAGAAGAAGAAAGAGGTAGGAGAAAAATAGAACAACATACACAAAATCTCATAATCGCAGCGGAATAAAAATGTAATATATAACAACAAGTTTTTATACAAAAAATTCTGTAACATTATATATACTTACGATCATCAGAGTGCAACAATCAATACATCAATCTGGACAGTTGTAATAACCTAGCCTTACACAGTGGAATAAAACAAGTACATAATGTATGACAGAAATCATCTAGCTCATCTCCTGAACTCCATAGCATCCTAACATGAATCTGTAATACTCGGTCTGATCCGAGCATTATAAAAAAATAACATCCGAGTCAGTCTAGAAAACCAGCATGAGAAAAACACATTCATTTTGAATTATTAGATTTATCAAAATCCTTTGAAAAGCAAAAGTATCTCGTAAGACCGCGTCGCACATAAACACGAAGGATTTTTACCTTACGATAACCAAAACATTTTATAGAAAATCCAGTGATTTTATAACAGGGTCTAAGTACAAATACTTATTCAAATAGCTGAAATTGTTACATTAATTAAATTCCAGCATACTAGGCTCCACAAACAAAACCGTAAGCTCATATTAGAAAATGGATTCCAATGAATGACTAGGCCACTAGGGTACCGCCCATCACAATACACCTCTAGAACAATGTACCGAGGACCATGCTGGGATCCCCTACTACACAAAACCGGCCTACCCTTGACCTACATAGACCGAATATGTTATCACCCTAGGTGTTCCCACCCTTACTATTGGGCGCTCCTTCTTTCATGCACAACCATATTCGTAAGGTTTCCGAGGACATCTAGAAAGGTAATAACATACCCTACTTTGGTGCAACCTACTTAGCCTTGCTGCATCTACCTTGTTTCAGTCATTCCCGGTTGATGAGATTCAAGGCTAAGCGTTACCTTTCAAGAACAATTTACTTAGAATGCTCAACGTCCTTCAATGACGATGTTCTGATAGCATTCGTCTATATAAGTTGTCTTGGGTCTGGACAAACCGAATCACCATCTTCATCATCTTTACTGTATTCATTCATAACATTCAAACCGGATCGAAGTGGTTTTGGGTAATTAAATATGATCCCGGTCTCTTCGAAACGATCAACGAAATTGGCCAATATTGATAGTCGGTTATTTAACTATCAAATAACATCCAAAAGCAACACTAAGCCTTATTTTATAGATCTCCATAATATTTATTTCAAAACATCTTTCCCAAGATATATATATTCAATCTCTTCAATATTCCACACTTGAAAACAACTTTCAACACTTGTATCCATAACAGGATATTTCACCACTTCAATACTTAGAAATATTTCCCACTAATACATTTCCAAAACCTCCCGTTCAATACTTATGAAAATATTTATACGTATAATTTCCAAAATCATTTTATTATTTAACTTGGAAATATTTCAAACTTATCTCTTAAGTCTCCGGAATTTTTAAATAATTCTTCTTACGATTTCAAAAACAATTATACTTATTTATAATCCTAACCAACCATTTACAACCCCTTAAATGGATTCAAATTCTTTCCGAACTTATCTCATCTAAACATTAGAAATTTTCTTAAGTCTTTAGGATTCCATTTAAAAGATATCTCTAATAAAATCTCATCTTTAAATTAAAAACCTGTTAACACATCTCGAGAGAATTTTATAAATAAATTTTCAATCATTTTAAACCATATATAAGAATTTTTAAAGAATAGTAATTTATTTTTATTTTTAAAATGAGTTTTTAAGTTATTATTTAAATATTAAACACTTTTAACAAATAAATCAATAACTCATTTAAAATAAAATAAATCAATTTACAAGGCTGGTTATAAAAATTAAAATTTTATTTCAATAAATTTTAAATATTTGAAATCCATTTTTCGAAGTACTCCAATACTAACTAGTTTAAAATTTCATAGTTTAAATAATAAAGTTTTCCCTACAAAAACAAACTTAACTTCTTAAGAATAAAAATATATTTTAAAATTTCAATAACCAATTTAATTTATAACTTCCTCTCGATTTCACAACATATCGATTATTTGTCAATTTCCTAGCCATTTTCATTTCAAATATAGAATCTACTATTTTTCTCAACCCTGTTTCCATATTATAATATAAATTCATCATATGGATTTATATTTCCTATTATCATCTGATATCAAATTCCTTTATTTATAAACATCGCTTATACTTTTTTTGACTTCTTCTGTTTTACTTGTTTATAAAACAAATCTTAATTATAAAATTCCATTATATAAATCCATTCATTTCTTATAAATTCTATTTTTACATCCAATCTATTTTTTAATATTGACTTTAACTCCTTTTATATTTCTAGAATATCATTTATAAATTCTCTTATATAATTCAATTTTACAAATCTTCATTTAGTAATTCGCAATAGTTAAGTATAACCAAAACTCAAATACATTTTTTGATTCAATTCTTTAAAATAACTCCAATTCCAGTATATATATATATATCTCAAATTTCTTTTGATTCCCTAAATTTTAAAAATATATGTATAGCACTTAAATTATCAAAATTCCAGCCAGTGCTACAATAACGTCCAATAACTCCAATCACTACAATAATCCATAATAGATTGTTCTGCACAATACATGTATTATAATACATGAATTTAAAAAAAAAGTTGAGGAATCTAGTTGGATCCCTCTAATTTGTTTCCCTGCATCGATAGATGTTAATACAACATAAAATAAATATCAATCCCACTTCGAGGGAGACATCGCTGTATATAGGGTCATCCGCTATTATGCGGAGCATATAGGGTCTCATCTGCTACAATGTGCAGGAATATCAATAAAACTACTAATATATATACTACTAAATATATTTAAAATTCAACAGACAATAATTTATAAAATTCAACCCGCATCCAATAATTTATTTTAACTATTTAAAATAAATTCAAGTAATCCAAATGAGTGAGAATTTCTCACTTTTGATTTTAATTTTGCCGAATATCCAGAATTTAAATTCTCTAGAATCCAGTTGACTTTGAAACATCTCCAACCCAATTATTTTTTATACCTATGTCACTACGGATCCAATACCACCTGTTTTCATTTTAATCGGACCTTGTAAGGATAAGTTATAAATTTTTATAAGGTTTCTAATTTAAAATTATAATTAAATTTTATTCATCATCACTCAATTTAAAAATACAGATATAGGTTCCTAAATCTCATAACTTACCCTTTTACTGTTTTGTATAACTCTTCCTGGACCTAGGGGTATACAATCAGGATTTAGGATAATTATAACTCTTCCTAAATTAAATTATAACAACTAGCACACTCGTCTCAGGCAAACCATTCTCCAATTCGAATTTACTAACAAATCTCAACAATTACCTTTTTTTATATGCACATACTCATATATGTATCTTCTGATAATTTGCCCAAGACTTATATCAATAGTAGATAAATATTTGTAGAGGCGATTATTTACCTTTGTTCGCGACCTGGACACCATCAATTTCACGCCTTGCTATACGCGTCCACGCCATGGCGATGCACGAACATCAGTTCGCCTCCCTCCTACCAGGTGCTGATGTCGCCCACGACCAGCAGCCGACATCTTCCCCCCCAACACGATCGACTTCGATCGCAACTCTCGACCTATCCAAATGTTGTTCGTCGCACGCCCCCTTGCCACAGCACATCGTGACCCACCAACCCTCGTGTCGCCTTCAGATGTCGCCCTTTCACTCATGATTAAATTTGATTGCGAACTGATTTCTTTTTTTTACTGATCGATTTGGATAAATGAAGAAAATGGGGGTCGCGTGATAATAGATGTGACAACCCGGAATTTTTGAGTATTTAAAATTGGAATATTCAATTGATTTTGAATATTTAAAAGTTAGTTTTTAACTTGAATTCAAATATCACCAATTATTTGATAATTAAATTATTGAAGTAAATAAGTTGAAGTTGGTTCAAATGTTGAATATGGAGTTTTGAGCCTGTTAAAAATAATTTGAAGGCTTGAAAAATTTATATTAATAGTACTGAGGATAATAGAAGTTGTAAAATTGAAATTAACTGTAGTTTGTTCAGTTTTAAAAATATATCGTTTAAATTGAATTTAAAAAAAAAACAAATAGCCTTCCGAGGCACAGTCTCGGAATTTGACGAAACCAGTTCCATTGGGTCAGTAATATTGAATTATTATCGGATTTCAAATTTCTTATTGATCGGAGTTAGTATGTGAGTTCACGATATATATATACGCGCAGAAAATTTAATTGATATTAATTGAATAATATATATACTTTTAAAAGAAAAAAAATCTAAAGTCAAATCTTCTTCTATACGCCTCCTTCCCATCTATTTCAAAGCCGAGTCTTCTTCCAGAATTCACATATTAATCAGTTTCGCAGAAAAATAAAATAAATGGTTGAGCATAGATCTTTATCTCAAATTCGAATCTCCTTCTCCACCATTTTATGTCGAACCCCTCACGTTAAAATTCAAAATTTCAATTAAATCACTCCCTTTGAAATCAAACAGAGAAACCGAAACCCTAGGCATCGAGAAATCAGGAACCCTCCCCGCTATTCGCATCGTTCTCATCTCGAGTTAAGTGAAGTGCAAGCAAATCGCGTTCGAATTCTTTGGCGACCAAAGTCGCGGTGGAGGTTGTTCGAGTTCAGGGAGGAATCAGTCGCAAAGTCAAAGGGTTTAGGACATCGTACGATTCGAGCTTGGGGTCGCGGCCGCTGGAGTCGCGATGGGATTTAGGGCGTGGCGACGGCATCGCATGAACGATGCTCGTGTGAGTGTGGGGCGGTGTAACAACCCGCATATTTATCGATTTTATATTTAAATATTTTATTTAAATATTTTATCGTTAGTCGGATTTTAGTCCGAAAAGCTACTTTTTGCAAACAGCCGAATTAGGACTTGAGACCACTTCCATTGTGTTCAAAATGCCGTTTGCGACCTTTTTGAGTATAAGCTTCGATATGTTTGGAGATAGTTGATTTTTGCTACTTTTTCCCGCTTATGACTTTGGTTTGGACTGCACCCTTATTAGCTCAGCCCAACCCCCTTCTCTTCATAACTTCTCCTCTTTGCTTAAACACTCAATCTTTAGCAACAATGGTGGAAGAGAATGGGAAATAGAAATTCTAAGCCCTAGCTTGCTTTGCAAATCCAACTTCTAGCTCCAAATTCAAGAGAACCCATTGGTAAGCATCTCCTTCATCTTCTCCAACTCTTTCTCCATTCAATTTCAGAAATTTCCTAAACCTAATTTAGGAAATGTTTCTCTTTTAAGCTTAGATTCAAGCTTCTAGTGTTGAGATTGAAGTGTGGTTGATCTCCCCTTGTCTTCAAGCTTCTCATTCATTGATTTGGGTTCAAATGTGAGATTTTTATCTCACATCTTTGTCTATAATTATCTTCGATTGTTAGGGATGAATTCCTAACGTTTATTCGTGTGCAATTGATTTTGGTTTGGATCGATTTCGTGTATATTCCAATTTTTGGTGTTTTGGTCTAATTTATGAAAATCCTTTTATGGATATTTAGACATTGATATTTGAGGCGTATCGAAGAGCCGTTTAGGCTGGGTTGTCGTTCAACGTAATTCCTTAGTCATCGCCATTTGCTCGTTCGATCGTTTTCGATATTCGTTTGACCACTTTTGGCCTAGGTTCAGGGAATGCCCTGAACCCCAGATTCAGACGTCTGAAACGTAAGATTCAGACGTCTGAATATTATTCTGGGAAGATTTATATTCCCAGATTCAGACGTCTGAATATATGGCTTCAGACGTCTGAATTGGTTCATTTGGAACCAGAAAGGAAATAGGCTAAAATATGCCTATTTCAGACGTCTGAAACACTTGATTCAGACGTCTGAATTGTGTTCTAGAAATCTTTATATTTCCATATTCAGACGTCTGAACCACTTGTTTCAGACGTCTGAAACTGCAGTGTTTTGCCTATTTGCCTATTTGCTTGAGAATTCCAATTTAAATCGATTCGTGATGATCCTATTTGTTGTTATCATTTATTATGACTTTGATGACTCCTTTTTAGGGATTTTTGAATATCCATTTTGATGGACTCTTTATCGGTTTCGTTGGATTTTTATTCACATCTTCGTATGTGAATTTTTGTGATTGATTGTTTCTACAATCTTCTTCGTGATTTGTCACTTTAAAAATATAAAGGTTTCTATACTAGTAGTAAATATCAAAACTCTTCCTTCAAATGATTTCAACTCTATTTTAGTACAAAGCTCGTTTCTTAAACTGATTTCCAATCTATTAGTATATACAAACCTTTACCTCACTCGTATGAGAAATCTAATTAAACGACTTAGTAAAACAAGTGGTATAAAACGCTTGCATTTACTTCGTCGGTTAATTCTTGGACTTGTTCCATTGAATCTCTTGTGACAATTTTATAGTGGAGATCTACAGTTTGTTCGTAAATATTTAAGTCAAGCAAGTGGTTATGGGACATGAAGCTAAACTCGTATATTTACTAGCTTAGTTTAATTGACACTTCTCGTTGGTCATGACGATCATCTTTGTGATTTAGACTAGCAATGTGCGATATCTCTTTGTCTGCGAGGGAGACTAAACCCCGTTTTGTGGAGTTTCGACTCAAATTGGTGGGGTAGCAACCCATGGTCTTCGGGCCGTTTGTGGAGCTTCGGCTCAATTTGTGATGGTTAGCAACCATGGAATTAGCGTTCCGTTTGTGATACACGTGTTGGTGGGCTTTATGCTCCCGTTTGTGATAGGCCTTCCCCCTTTTTGTGATTTCTGGATTTCTTGAGATGGTTTCTAGAATTTGTGCTTCACCAATTTTCGTGATTTCCATTGATAAGTTTTATCAATATTTGTGCATTGGTGAATTTGTGTGTCACTGACTTTTGTGATTGGCATTGATATAATATGTCATTTATTGTGGTTTGGTGAACGAAATTAGGAGTATGACATTCCTTTTGATCTTTGAGAAGATTTTTGTGGTATTGATTAATCTCTTGTTGATTTTCAATTACTTATATATCACAGCTTGGCATTGTGATTATTATATGTTTAGTCATATCTCTTATTCTTTATCATTTAATCTGATATTTATAGCTAGACTGATCCGTTTATTATTTTCTTCTTAAATAATACTCGGATCAGACTGAGATATTACAGGTGCTTCCTCATGGTTTCCTATCTGGAACCATCTTCTGACTTTTGGCTAACTACTTTAGTTTAGTAGTTTTTGTTGTATACATTTGAGATACAGACTCTATGATGTATACTTATTCTTTTGTCTAGCACTTGTATCTATTCTTTTTGATATTGTGGATCTTATTTGACCACTACTCTGATATACACTTTCATGTGTAATATTCATATCTATTTCCGCCTTTGTGATATGAATTGTCTGTGACTGATTTATGTTATGTTTATTTCTATATTTGTTTCTGAAGATATTATAGCCACTGTGTAGTAGCTTTGAGTTTGTGTCGGTATGTCGGATTTCCCTCTTGATAAGAAATGCATGTTATACTATCTGACATATCGATGCTCGCGCAAAGCAATTACACGGATGGTCGCTCCTCAACAGCCTTATTCTCCGTGCTAGTTGACAGCATTCACCGTAATGTTCTTGGCTAGCGTGGGTATAGAGGTGGGGCGTCACAGGCGGCGGCACGGTCGAGGGTCTGGGTGCAGATTGAGTAGCGATGTCAGGTCAAACTCGTGGTTGTGTGGTCGATTGGGCGAGGCAGTGGAGTTGGTAGTCGCGAGTGGGTTTTGGCAGTGAGGTACTGTAGTTTTATTTTCTGTTTTCAATCTAATACATAGCTATTTCAATTTAACATATATGTGTGTGTGTGTGTGTATATGCAAAAGAAAAACAAATAAATATACATGTTTGACTTACTATTCTAAAATATGAGAGTAGGTAATTACTGTATTTAATAAACTATTTTAATTTATCTTAGTTACCGAAATGATTTATTATAGAAAATTTGTTTAAGTAAAATTATTAGATTGGAATTAGGATTTATTTAATGGAAATAAATTTTTAAAATTTGTTTAAATAGGAATGAATTGTTAATCAATTCACGTATTAATAAACCATGTAATGTTATACAAGGTCTGATACGGTGAGGAAACAAGTCAGGGTTGGATTGGATTGGTTTGCAAACATAATCTAAAGGTGAGTTAATCTCACTCAGTTGAAATTTAAATTTAAATGATTAAATTTAAATAATTGTTTGAATGGTTGAATTGGTTGTTGTGTTATATAGTAGTATATACTACCCCTTGAAATGATTGATTTCCCTCATTTTATAGTGAAAATATTTATATTGTGCTAATGTCTGTGGATGCAGGGAAAACAGGTTGGTGGGATCCAACTGGATCCCTCAACATTTATTTAAAATATTTAAATTACCCTGTTATGATGATTTGATATGTTATGATGGATTATGTTGAAATATGGAATGCTATGGTTTGATTGGATAATTGGGTATAATGAATTTCCAGAAAAATATATAACTTGGATGTTGGAAAGAAAAATAAAGGAAGTAAAATTTCAAGTAATATAAATATAGGGAAAGTTGAATAAATTTAAGAATGAATTGGAAAAGAAATAATCTGATTTTAATTTTTTTTATAAATAAACTGTGAGTATAGAAAGGGAAATTTGAATAAACAGGAAATTAATGAATTTTAAAAATTCAGTATTATTATTCAAAAGAACAAGCATTTATTTAAAAGTTAAGATTTAAATTATTGGGAAACCTGGAATTTGTATATTTCAGTTAAAAGTTAGAATCAAATGGAAAATAATAATAACAACAATAATTAAGTCCATACTTAATGGATTTCGGAATGAATTCAGTAATTAAAGAAATTTATTTCAAATGGGCTAAGTTTGACATCAATTCTGGGAAAATTGATTTAAGTAATGGAGGTTGGATCTTCTCCCTGTATAACTAAGCAAGTTTCAAATTAAGTTTTTGAAGTAAGTTTTAAAATATAAGTTAAAAGTTTTAAGTTGATTTAAAGAAGCAAGTTGGAAATTTATTATTTCTAAACATATAAATCCTAAAGTAAGTCTTTCCTTTTAATCTATTATAGCAATAATTATTAAAAGAGTGACTTAGTATTTTATTTTTTAAAAATGAAAAAAACTAGTTTTATATTTTATTTAGTAACCTTATTTTCAAATATTCATATAGTACGTATTTTTTTCAAATCATTGAAGTAGTTTTAAAATCAATGTTTTAAAGCATATTTCAAAGTAAAGTGTGTTAAATTATTTTAAAATCTAGTTTTGTGCTTGGTGATTTCGGAGGAGATAGAAAATAATTGGGAAAGTTTATTCTGAAAGGAAAGATGGTTTTAAAACTGTTTTCAAAGGATTGAAAATAAAAATATATCTTATGAAGATATTTCTGGAGATTAATAAATAATTTGGAAAATTATTTATTGGTTGATGGTTGTTTTGTGAATAAAATTGATAGTTAAATCACCAACTATCAGTATTGGCCAAATGCGTTGATCGTTTCGAAGAGGCAGGATCGAGATTTATTTCTCGAACACCACTTCGATCCGGTTTGTACGTTTCGTGTAAACGATTTTGGATTCGAAGATGGAGCAGTGAAGTGCAAGGTCTAGTCGCTACTAATCCTGAGGATATTTCCAAAATGGATGTAGTAGGAATAGTGCCTTCGGTTCCGTTCGGACCCGGGACGGACTTGTACGGACGAATGCTTGCGAAACATCGTCAGGTGGACGATGGGCATTCTAAGGGATATTGTTCTTAAAAGGTAACACTTAGCCTCAAGCCTCATCAAATGGGAATGACTGAAAATCAGGGGATATGCGGCAAGGCTAGGTGGGTAGCACCCAAGCAGGGTGAGGTCATTCCAGTCTAGATGTCCCTTTTATTTCGGCTTAGTGGGCGGTTGCTGATCCCAACCGTGGGGTGATCTCACTCGGGACAGTCCAGCAAGGGATGGTTCCGGCCTTGTGTTGCAGGGGAGCGGGCGTACTCCTCGGTACGGTGATCTAGGCCCCGTACTGTGGCAGGTGGTACCCCAGTGCCTAGTCATTGGTTGGAATCCATTCTCCCTACGAGCCTTGTACGAGTTTTGTTTGTATTACCCACTCTGTGGCTAGTAGCTGGAATTTAATAATGTAACAATTTCGGCTATTTTATAAGTACTTGTATATAGACCCTATTATAATATCAGAGGATTTCTATAAAAATTGTTTTAGCTATCGTAAGGTAAAAACCCGACATGTTTATTTGTGGCGTGGTCTTATGAGATGCTTTTGTTTTCAAAGGATTTTTGAAACTTTAATAATCAATTGGGTGTGATTTTCTCACGCTGATATTCTAGACTGACTCGGGTGTTATTTAACTGTAATGCTCGGGTCAGACCGAGTATTATAGGATACATGATATGATGCTGTGGAGCTCAGGAGACGAGCTGGATGACGATACGTACATTTGTACTTGTTATATATATATATATATATATATATATATATATATATATATACACACACTGCTGTTTGAGTTGTTGTGTATCCATTGTATGATATTGATGTTGAGTTGTGATTGATGTACTCTGATGATGTAATATATAAACAGAGATATTTGATTTTTGAGTAAAGATTATTTATTATCTATTATATTTTACTCCGCTGCGATGGTTAGATTCTGTTGTTGTTTTCTATTCTCTTCTTCTACCTCTTCTTCTTTAACCCAAATGGTTCGTATTTCTGTACAAATTGAGTTGATTTTGGTAGAATAGTGTTGGCTCAAGGGGTACGGATTTGCGGGTCGTTACAATAGAACTGGGACGTGATTTACTTTTAAAGGCAGCGCCATTTTTTTCTTCTGTTCGATTGATTTCGAAAAGAAGGAAAGAAAGTGGTACGTGGTACGTGACTTAAAGGTGAAGGGTGGCATATTACAGAAGGTAAAGGACTTTGATTTGATTTTTATATAATTTTACTTAATTATAAAATAATTCGTTATAGCAACTTAAAATTTTGATCTCCTATCGAGACGTACCGCTAGGCATTCATAATGTTATACCCATATTTCAAATGCAATGGAAAAGGTTTCGAGTCCTAATTTGATTGTATGGAGAAGATAACTTTTTGGACCTAATTATTATATTAAATTTTTGATATTAATTTCAACGTGTTTCTCTCCCGTATGACCAAACGATAACTCCAAACGTTACGAAATTTGAAATCCACTAATAATACATTATTAGGATTCAATTGAACTAGTTTCGTCGATTTCCGAGACTGTGCTCCGAAAGGCTATTTTAACACGTCAATTTAAACAAGCTATTTTTTTTGAAATTGAACAGATCACTTTTAAATTCAATTTTAAAACTTTTATTATCTTTATTATTATTAGTATAAATTTTACGAGCCTTTAAATTATTTTTATCGGGCTTAAAACTCAAGATATAATAATTTAACCAATATTCAATTATTAATTTTCAATAATTAAATCATCCAATAAACCGCTATTTTTAGTTTCTGAATTTATTTCATAGATAAAAACCAAAATTTATGTATTCAAATTCAATATTTAAGACCATTTAAATATTTCAAATTAACGACGGAAAATATAGGTCGTTATATTGTTGTAGCAATGTGTTAATGACATTCGCGTTTAACCTGTTTTGGTTATACTCTTGAATGTAAATGGATCATTAAAAAATGTTTTAAAGATAATCATAAGCGAAATGGTTTTAGGTTTAAAGTGACGATGTTTGAGTAACATTTGTCTTAAGCTCTTTGAATTGGTTTGTTAATATATTTATACGATTGGAATAAGTATATGAATACATTTGGGAAGTGTTGAAATGTGTTGAAAATGAATAGGGATGTTTTAATTACATAATGGAGTTTAATTAACAAATGAAGTTTAATTTATAAAGAGTTTATTGAGTAAAAATGAGTTTTACTAATAAAAGAGGATTTTAATAATTAATAAAGGATGGTTAATTAAAAGGGGATTAGAAGTCATTTATATGACTTGATCGTGCTTGTTTGTTTCGATCGTACTTTGTGTGTTACTGCTTATGGACAATATACAGGACTTGGTTTTCCCATATGTGACTATTCTTATTGTATTGGATTGTTTGTTTATTTGATAGTTAAACAACTGACTATCAAATCTTGGCCAGAATATACTTTGGAAATATCTAGAAGAAACACGAGGATCATATGGTACAGTTACCTTTAGTGATGCTATACTATACATATAAACTCATTTTACTCTTCTAGGACATATGATAAGGAAATCCATCTGATTAAATGTTTAAGAGATTATCTCTGATCTTATGTATTGTCTGTTAAATTCCCATATAATTGGGGTTGAGATTCTGGGGAAATTGAATTGATTTTGGAGCACCAGGTAAGCGAGGAATGTACTTATATGAGATGACTTGAAACCGTAATCACTCCAAGACGATATATGTGTTCCATTCTTTAGAAGAGGTTCGTGATTGCTTTGTGATGGATTTATCATTGGTTCATGATTGGATCATGGTGCCGGAAATCTATGTGGAGATTTGAGATCTGTTTGAGATATTCTAACACATGTAGTTGTTCATGACCTATTCAAGATTTGAGAATCCACGTGTGACTCCTAGGCCTATTGAGGTATAGGAATCCATATGGTTCCAAGATATGTTGAGAAATTTATGCGTGGTTCCAAGATCTGTTTGAGATATGGGAACCATGTGTGGTTTCGAGATCTGTTCGAGTTGGAGCTCGTGTTGAAGTTCTGCTTGGCTGGTGACTCATGGGCTGGAATTTCAGAGGTAGCCTCACCAGTGGGTATGACAAAAACCAGAGATATGAGACATATCCAGTTAGGTTGGTAAACCTAGAGGGTGCATGCGACTCCATTGCTAGAGTTACTTATTGGGATATACATGCGAGAGTGATGCATCAAGTCTTAGCAAAAGTAGCTATGGTTTTCCTATGGTACATTTATTAGAGATGTACGATGCTTCAGAAGGATATCTCTAATCCTTATGTAGTAGTTCGGATTCGGCTTCCCCGAAGAGATCTACACGGAAATCCTACACAATTAACGAACCTTCCTTAGCGGTTATGATTGTATACCTTTTATTGTTTTGATATACACTCACTTGCATCGCAGCTATGCGATTACTTATATTCCACGCCTTAGACAGTTCTATATTATAATAGAATGGTTTGGTTATCATAAGGGAAAATCCCACTCGTGTTTATTGATAGCATGGTCTTACAATATACCCTTGTTCTGAAAGCCTTTAAGATAAAATAAATTCCATGTGATTTGAGTTTCTCATGCTGGTTTACCAGACTGATCCAGGTATTATTCTCTTATAATGCTCGGGCCAGCTCGAGTATGTTTCTAGATTTAGCTGCTATTCATTGGAGCTCTTGGAGAGGAGCGGGATGATTTCCTACTGTACTTATTTTCCACTTCATTACTTGATTGTATCCGTCAATATTTGTAAGGACAGATTGTTATAACTATCTAGGTTGATGATTGGATAGTTTTCTCTGATTGATTTGTATATATAAAGGTTTTCTTTCTTATGTAAAGACCTTTTGAGATATTATATATTACCGTTCCGTATTTGAGATTCTGATATTGTGTTCTCTTCCTCCTTTATCTATTTCTTTTCTTTTTATTTTACACTAACTATTTGTCTTTTCGGCACTTAGGTGCTAGGCATGCGAATACCATGGATGTATTAGTGTTGAGATCGGAGGGTCGAAAAGGTAGGTCGTTACACTTGGCATCAAATCACAAGTTAAGCGAGAACCTTGGCTTAGTGGGTATAACTCATTGAGAGGTAGGGTAACGGAATGCCTTATTATGAGTTAAGTGTATATATACGAGAGTCCATATTCGTTATTGTTAAAAATGTTTTGTACCGTGTTGATTGATTTGTAAAGTGGCTTATGGATTTTGATCAATATGAGTTGCTATCGTTATTCAGTGGGGTCGCTAAATACTTAGACAAGGCAAACTAGCATGATTTTATTTTGAAGTTGGTAAATGAAATAATTTTACCATAGATTATATTTTATATATAAAAAGAATAATTTTCATAAATTGATTTAGCTATTTATGATGTGTTTGTTTATCAAGGAATGGTAATATTCTAATATTACCATATATTGTTTGATTTGTTGTAACGACCCGCTATTTTAGACCATTAAAATCGACAATAAAACCATACATGTCCGACGTGAATAATTCAAAATACCGATTGTTAATTTAAATTTGGCAATACTCAGCATGAACGGTAAATAAATCAATCACAGAATCACAGATTCAGAGTAGTACAATAATACGCAGCGGAATAAATAGAGAATAGTAGTTCATGAAGCTACCATATACATATCAGAGTTAGAAATGAAATACAACAGAATAGTTCAAATGCAGTGAAGTCTCCAATGCTACAGATGACTTCTCTGAACCAATTAACCGAAAAATCTGGAAGCTGAAATGATAATTGGATCTCCAAATGAAGCTCCAAACTCCAAAGGTGAGTCTAAATAGCTGTATCACTCAGTTTGACCCGAGCGTAAAGCAAAACACAAAACACTCGAGTCAGGATTAACATTCTTATATCAATAAATCCGACTCAAATGAAATATCAACTGAAATACAAGTAACTCAAAGGATGTATGGGATAACCATCCTCTAAGGATCTGCAGAACTATCTACAAGGTAGAAATATACCCAAAAACACCAAGGCCATTTCAAATAAATTTATACTTCAAAACCAAATTATCATTTCATTGCAAATATATTTATTTCCAATTTTATCACTTCCAAAGTTACGATTCAAATCTACTCAAATTCCAAATTCAAATTTAGCCCAATCTCAATTTATCAATTTAAATTCAACTCAATTCCTAAATAACCATTTAAATTTTATCGATCTCAAATCCGGATTTGAAATCACAAAATACCCTTTTACATTTTAATATATTTCTAAACTTTAAGTATTCAACGTTTCAAACTAAATTTTTATTCAATTCAGTTTTCTAAATAACGAATTCAAATTTTATTGGCTTCAAATATAGATCTGAATCACAAATAAACCAATTAAATTCTAGTATAACTCAAAGCTTTAATATTTCAATGTTCATTTTAACAGTTTCATATAGATCTCGATTTAACCTCATTATTATTCAGTCTTGAAATATTTCCTCATTAGATTCAATATTATTTAAGTAACCTTAAATTACATTTTACTAAATACATTTTTTAGTTTATTTAAACGTGAAATATTTATTAAATCACTTAAATCAAAAATCCAGTTATAAAATCATACCTTTTAAATTTCCCATTCAAAAATTTCAAATCGATTTAATTAAATAAATCTTTATTTAAATACCATTTATTTATCTCCCAATCTTAATTATTCAATTTATTACAAGAAAATCTGTTTGAAATATAGATTTACATAAATACTTAACCATATTATATGAATTAAATCAATCTAATTTAATCAAATATTACTACTAAATCTAGATATAAAATTACCATTTATATAACATCTTAAGAATCAATATTTATTAAACCATATATTTCTTTCCAAAATCATAGAAATTATTTTCAAAATATTTATATATGGACCAACGGTGTCTGAATATATTTTCTATCATATGGTCAAGTGCTACGGATATTTATCATTTCAATCCGTACACTACATATATACGGTGGATATCATTTCAACCCGTAATCCCAAATTGAATTAAATGAAAATCGCTTGGGTTTATCATTTCAACCCATAACGATTTTCTCATATTCTAAAGTGCATTCGGGTATGTATCATTTCAACCCATAGTGAATTCTAAACTACAGGGAACTTGCAGAGTGATAACAGATAATAAAATAAAATGAAATAACAGGCATATATCATCAATAACAATATAATATAAACAACAGGATATGGTGTCATATCCCATAGGTGAACAATTGCAGATAATAACATATATAGCAATGAAAAAACTAACAGCAGCATATTTCAATTATCGTTTCAATTGAAATCAAATTTAATAAATAAAAGAACGTTAATCGTGAGTGATTGCTCACCTTTCGAGGCTAGATAGATTTGACAAGGAAATGATCTACGAAATCCAAAGCAACGCTAGATGTACAAGATTTGATATAGAAAATAGGCACGACGTTCAAGGCTGATAATGTGAGATCGATGAGAACGATTGAATCAGTTGATATAAATTAAACTAAATGTATATATAAATATAATATATACTTTTTCGATTCAAAACATGTATTTATTTTCAAATTTATATTTAAACCGATACTTATCAAATAAAATATATATATTTATACAACTTAAATTTAACAGGCACACCCTTTATACGTACCATACCAACAATTGAACATATCATAATTAGTCAAGAAAACTATAATTTTATATATATCTAAACATCAAACATACTTCCTGCATTCTTTAATCTAAGTTTTTATACCTTTCAACAGGGATCTTAACTTCTATAAAAAAAAAATTTGAACTTTAGATATTAGAAATAAAATCGTTTGTGCACTAGTTCTTCTGATAGAGACTCATATTTCTTACGGTTAAAAGCAGCAGGGAAACCATGATAAATAATGTTACCATATTAGGTAAATGTGCTATGCGTGTCCTTTTAGAAATTTATCATAGGTAACTGATCATTATAATGATATATGTGAAGTAGTTATTTGAAATTGTAACAAATTTTGGAATTTAAACATTCAATAATCCTACAAAACATTGACACTACGCAAATCCTTTGATTACAAAATAATCCTACTAGTACATTATGCAATAGTATTTTTGAATGTCGACAGATGTTCCAAGCCCAGAGTGAAATATTCTCCTTCAACCTAGAAATATGGTATCTACGCAACTCGAAGAAAGGTAAAATTTTGTAATTATATTGCTTTTATGGGATTTATTTATTTATTTATTTTCCAATTTTGTGGAGACAGATATAAATAATAATTGGAAATATCTACAAAGTTTTAGCTCATTTTCAACTGCGTAGATATATCATATTTTCACGCTATTAGACGAAGTTGGAGCATGGGCTTGAATGAACTTATATTTATAATCAACATTTATATGCAGCCTTGCTTTATTAGCTTACCTAAAAATACACAGTGTCTGACACCAACATGTTAACATTTTCATTCTTCCTTCCTAATTTGTGTTGATGATTAGAAAGTGCAACCAAAATTTGAATCCATGTTTTAATTAAAATTCATATCTTTTATATCACATGCAAAAATTTAAACAAAAAAAAACAGGTAGACCAGAAATGATCTTGCCACAATTTATATGCATATTCATACTCCAGTTAAATCTTAATGTCGAGATTGAAGACTAACCATTTTTAATTCTTCCTACATGTCTTTTCATCGTGTAATAAATTTTACCATAAATGTATTAAGTATGAATTTAATTACAAAATTATATGATTTTTGGTAACATTACATTAAAAAATAGATGTTAATTGTAATACGGTTTAAACCCAAATGATTTAACTGAAGGGGTTAGTCTTATGTATAGCGAACAAAAGGAATTGTACAGATATTTACATAGCATGAATCCCAAAATAAGAAATGTGCGTATACTTTAAAACTTACTTATATATATATATATATATATATAATATAACTAACACTATATACTATATATACAATATACACTAGCTTAATATTAACTTAACATAAAAATTACTTTTGCAAGACCCTATAACTTAGGACTGTAAACGTGTATCTGTATAGTAAACACATACGTTTTCTTCGTATATGCATAATTTATAGAGTAAAATCAGTGAGACCAACCGCATACAACTAATATATGAACCAGTATCTTATAAAAAAACAGTATAAATAAATAATATATATATTACCTTATTATATAAAAGAGAGGAGATGAGGATGAGGCACGAAGTGGAGGAGGGGAACTTTGGTGGGAGGAGACTGCGACAAATAGGAGCAGGTGGAAAAGTTTGATGAGCAAGCATATGAACTGTATTTCTCAGAGCAGAGGAATAAAAGAGGAGAGGAAGAAGAATATAAGGATGGAATTATATAGGCCAAGATGAGCAACAGTCAATTATAATAAACGTATAAAGTTTTATGAACGCAAAATAACGTACCGATATAAATGTAAAGTAACGAATATGGAAAAATTCAAGTGCAAATAAATGAAACGAAATGTACACAAATAAATGAAAGCCAATGAAGTTAAAAAGACAGTAATAGTGTAAATGTGAATCGTTGCCACATAAACAAATAAAACGTATACAAATCTTTTACTGGTTATGTGATGGCAACGGTCACCTTTAATTGAGCTGAATAATAAAAGACAATGCTTTGAACGTATGCCATAAATTAAGTAACAGACACTGATTTCTAAATTTATTAGTAGCTAGGAATAGCAACGTTTGAACGTGAATTGGAAAAATTATTAAAGCAATTAATACTGTGGTCTAGCCTGTACATTTCAAATTTTGAAAACGAAGGAAATAGAAATGGAACAGGTTGCAAAAGGAAAGCCACACACATAAATGGAATAAAACGTTAACAATGAAACGTGCCACATTCAATGGAATGAAACTGAAATGATAACGTCAAGCACGGGAATTAAGGACAATAAAGTAGAAAGTATGAGAAACATAAAAGTGAATAAACGAATGAATGCAAGCTATAGATATATATATATATATATAAATGATGTAAAATATTATGTTTCTGCCAGAGTGAAGAGAAAATGTTTGAAATGGAATAAATAGGGAAGGAACAAACCCGAAATGAAATAGCAACGGATAGAAAATTAAAGAGCTACAACACGAATACAGGGAGTAATAAAGGTAAGGTATTGATTGGTTTGTAACTGATGTAAAATTTGAATAGACAGGAAAATAAAATTTATGGTAACAGTCGATTCCCTTGATTTCATGCAAATTTCTGAATCAATTATACTTATACGTAATCCAAATATTAATTTTTTTATTTCAAAATTTTATTATTAATGTTTTCTCAAAAATCCAATTCAATAAGTTATAAACCAATTAAAAATTGCTAAAATTTATGGATCGTTACACTCTCCCCCACTCAAAACTTTTCGTCCCCGAAAAGGAACAAAGTAGGAGAATAGAAACAACCAGATCAAAAATTAGACTTTGAAAAATAAATTAAACAATTTATTTAAAACCATGTTCTTTTTTTATTTAAATTAATTAATATTTAATAGATTACTCATTTTATTAAATCCATTCAATTAATTATGAGATCAATTATTTATAAAACACTAAAAAAATTACTATTAAACCAGGTAGTATATAAATAAACAATAGTTAAAAAGGATATATTCAACAAGGAAAAGAAGGAGGATTTGGAATAACATAATTTAGGTGAATAAATAAAGCTGATCAGATAAGATAGATTTAAAAGAATAGCATTGGGCATGAATAATTAATTTCAAACCATAAGAATTTTAATTTCAAAAACTAATACAGAATTTTCTTGTTGGAAATACTTTTATAATAAAATACTTTATAATAAAATACTTTTATATCAAAATAAATTTTCCTTTCGAAAATACTTTTATAACTCGATGTTTCAACAAGTTTATCCTCATTCTTGCAGACTCTGGCCATGCGTTGATCAGGCGCAAAGCTAGAATTCTCTAAGTACTTAGTAGACCTGTTTCAACACCCAGTGAAAATACTTGAAAAACCTTTAAAAACAGATATGGAAAGTACAATCCGAACAAATCAACCAAACCGAAATAGTCATCTAACCATGGATCGCAGATACACAATGGTTACGCCTGGATACCCCAGGAAACAATCTGTATCCGTAAGCTTTCTCAGCACTGCGAGTTACGCCATGATGACTAGTAGAGTGCAGGATACACAATGGTTACGCCTGGATCCCCCAGGAAACAATCCGTACCCTTAGGCCGTCTCAGCCAGGCAGTTTTGCTACTAATGCGACCTACATAGAGTGCAGGATACACAATGGTTACGCCTGGATCCTCCAGGAAACAATCCGTACCCCTAGGCCAGCTCAGCCAGGCAGTTGCGCTATGCAGTCGCGCTCGTAAGAAAAACCATGGGTTACGCCACAGTGGGACACTCGAGTATCACATCCGGAAAACCAAAAATCAGAGAGAATAATATCGATAGAATGAATCCACAATGTGGCCACAAAGCGGATATCAAGCAGAAGCCACTTCCCATATCTTTACTTCGAAAATATATATCATATAGTACCTTTCAAATCACTTTCAAATGTCATACTTATATAAAGTCCATTATATAGGATTTCATTATCAAATCGAATACTTTCCAAAATCAATAGTATGTCAAATTATACTTATATAGACTTCGATTATATAAGATTTCTCTTTCCAAATTGGGTACCTTTCAAATTAATAGGTTTAAATCAACTTCGTACTTATACAAATCAGTTTTATACAAGTTCGATAACTCCCAAATCAAGTATTTAGTAAAATAAGGTCCTCAATTTCAAATCAATCTAGTTTCAAAATCATATATGATTTCATCAAATTGTTTCCTTTGAATTAAATTTCTTCAGTTTCAAAGTTTCCGAAATAATGGGTTTAGAAAATAATCCAGGTTTCCATATTAACATAATTTAAGTCAAACAAATTCATTTCCAAAATCACCATATAAGTACTGGTTTTAATTCCAATCAAATTTCAAAACCAAATATTCTTCTCAAAATCAATTATACTCAAAATAGTTTCTAAATTTATAATTATCCCTTTAAAACCTTTAACCTATTTATTTCTATATGAAAAATCCAATTTTCCTTTTGCAAATTATTTATTTAACAAAAGTTTCAAATTTACTTAAGTCATACTCTTCATACTTTAAACATACAAAACTAAACTTATATTCTTTATCAAATATTTTATACTCTTCGAAATTTCTTAGTTTTAAAATTTTAAACCCTGATTTGGAAGTGCTCGAACCTTCAAAATAGTCGGTGAATTCAATTTTCAAATCCAAGAGTTGGAAATCAGCAACAAATTAGTAAATTAATTTTTATACATAGAGTTATACTAAATCAAATTGAAAACTCGAGGATTGAACACCATCTTACTTTAAATCATTTCAAATATATATACATATATCTTTTGGATATCGAATTATACTTCGGAATTTGAAATCAAAATTGGTTTCACAAAATCACTCGCGTAAAAAAGCTACTAAAGTGGCCTCTCTCCCACTCTGAAACTCGAAAATCAATGTCGATGATGCGTGCACTCATCACCGAAATTATTTCGCAACGATAAAAGTGAGTTTTGGACTTCTATTTTCTTGAAACTTCTTTAAAAATCTCTTCGAAATCATTGGAATTCATTTGAAACATTTCTTATTCGGAAAATATCTTTCAAATCGTATTATTATATATATATATATATCCAACCAATTTCAAAACATCGGAATTCAATCTCTCGAATTTCAAATTAAAACCCTTCAGTTATAAATTATTTTTATATAAATCCATTTCTTATATAATCTTCAAAATTTCAAATCCTTTCGAAACTTTTTATATAGAACAACATTTCTTATTCGTTTTATATATAGGTATATAATCCTTATCGAAAGCATTTTCTCCTTTATATATAAAATAAAATCAAAGTTACCCAAAAAAAAATTCGGTATATAAACAATTTTAAAATACAAACAAAACCCGATTTTCAAAGGATGATTCAAGAATGGATTTCAAAACAAAGATAGAGATTTAAATTAGAGGAACTCCAAACAATAGAATCCTGATTCGAAGATAGACTCGATAGAAGATGAGATAATTAAATTACAAAATAGAAGATGGATATACTTCTATAAATCGCAATCAACCTTAACCGGGTCAACCGTAACTTCAGGAATATAATCGATGAGGAATTCCAAAACAAATCGACATTCGATTGCCAGAGATAGAATTCGGCATATCAAGATATAGCAGCATCGTAAAACGAGGATACAAAAATCTTCGGTGAATCGATGCCAATTGGAAAGGAGTTTTCACCCCCTTTACAAAACATTCAGTGGAGTTATGGTATACTCCAGAATCAAACGAATATAAATAGAAAGAGATAAGAATGAATTTCGAAACCGTGGGACATTCCAAAATTCAATGGAAATCGAGTCAAAAAGGAAGAGATTCAACTTGAACGAAAGTGATTCCGTAAATAAATTTACCATATATGCTAAGTTTTGCCTAGAACCAAACTCTGATACCAACTGTAACGGCCCGCTATTTTGGACCATTCAAATCGACAAAAAATCCATACATGTCCGACTTGAATAATTCAAAATACCGAATTGTTAATTTAAATTTGGCAATACTCAGCATAAACGGAAAATAAATCAATCACAGAATCACAGATTCAGAGTAGTACAATAATAAGCAGCAGAATAAATAGAGAATAGTAGTTCATGAAGCTACCATATACATATCAGAGTTAGAAATAAAATATAACAGAATAGTTCAAATGCAGTGAAGTCTCCAATGCAACAGATGACTTCTCTGAACCAATCAACCGAAAAAGCTGGAAGCTGAAACGATAGTTGGATCTCCAAATTAAACTCCAAAGGTGAGTCTAAACTGTCGTATCACTCAGTCTGACCCGAGCGTAAAGCAAAACACAAAACACGCGAGTCGGGATTAACATTCTTATATCAATAAATCCGACTCAAATGAAATATCAATTGAAATACAACTAACTCAAAGGATGTATGGGATAACCATCCTCTAAGGATCTGCAGAACTATCTACAAGGTAGAAATATACCCTAGAACACAGAGGTCATTTCAAATAAATTTATACTTCAAATCCAAACTATCATTTCATTTAAAAAATAATTATTTCCAATTTTATCACTTCCAAAGTTACGATTCAAATCTACTCAAATTCCAAATTCAAATTTAGCCCAATCTCAATTTATCAATTTAAATTCAACTCAATTCCTAAATAACCATTTAAATTTTATCGATCACAAATCCGGATTTGAAATCACAAAATACCCTTTTACATTTTAATATATTTCAAAACTTTAAGTATTCAATGTTTCAAACTAAATTTTTATTCAATTCAGTTTTCTAAATAACAAATTCAAATTTTATTGGTTTCAAATATAGATCTGAATCACAAATAAACCAATTAAATTCCAGTATAATTCAAAGCTTTAATATTTCAATGTTCAATTTAATAGTTTCATATAGATCTCGATTTAACCTCATTATTATTTAGTCTTGAAATATTTCCTCATTAGATTCAATATCATTTAAGTAACCTTAAATTACATTTTACTAAATACTTTTTTTAATTTATTTAAACGTGAAATATTTATTAAATCACTTAAATCAAAAATCCAGTTATAAAGTCATACCTTTTAAATTTCCCATTCAAAAATTTCAAACCGGTTTAATTAAATAAATCCTTATTTAAATACCCTTTTTTTTATAATCCCAAATTTATCTCCCAATCTTAATTATTCAATTTATTACAAGAAAATCTATTTGAAATATAGATTTACATAAATACTTAACCATATTATATGAATTAAATCAATCTAATTTAATCAAAATATTACTACTAAATCTAGATATAAAATTACCATTTATATAACATCTTAAGAATCAATATTTATTAAACCATATATTTCTTTCCAAAATCATAGAAATTATTTTCAAAATATTTATATATGGACCAACGGTGTCTGAATATATTTTCTATCATATGGTCAAGTGCTATGGATATTTATCATTTCAATCCGTACACTAAATATATACAGGAGTATATCATTTCAACCCGTAATCCCAAATTCAATTAAATGAAAATCGCTTGGGTTTATCATTTCAACACATAACGATTTTCTCCTATTCTAAAGTCCATTCGGGTATGTATCATTTCAACCCATAGTGAATTCTAAACTACAGGGAACTTGCAGAGTGATAACAGATAATAAAATAAAATGAAATAACAGGCGTATATCATCAATAACAATATAATATAAACAGCAGGATATGGTGTCATATCCCACAGGTGAACAATTGCAGATAACAACATATATAGCAATGAAAAAACCAACAGCGACATATTTCAATTGTCGTTTCAATTGAAATCAAATTTAATAAATAAAAGAAGTTAATCATGAGTGATTGCTCACCTTTCGAGGCTAGATAGATTTGACAAAGAAATGAGCTACGAAATCCAAAGCAACGCTAGATGTACAAGATTTGATGTAGAAAATAGGCACGACGGACAAAGCTGATAATGTGAGATCGATGAGAATGATTGAATCAGTTGATATAAATTGAACTAAATGTATATATAAAAATAATATATATTTTTTCAATTCAAAACATGTATTTATTTTCAAATTTATATTCAATCCCATACTTATCAAATAAAATATATACATTTATACAACTTAAATTTAACAGGCACACCCTTTATACGTACCATACCAACAATTGAACATATCATAATTAGTCAAGCAAACTATGATTTTATATAGATTATATATCTAAACATCAAACATACTTCCTGCATACTTTAATCTAAGTTTTTATACCTTTCAAAAGGGATCTTAACTTCTAAAAAAAAATTTGAACTTTAGATATTAGAAATAAAATCGTTTGTGCACTAGTTCTTCTGATAGAGACTCATATTACTTACGGTTAAAAGCAATAGGGAAACCATGATAAATAATGTTACCATGATAAGTAAATGTGCTATGCGTGTCCTTTTAGAAATTTATCATAGGTAACTGATCATTATAATGATATATGTGAAGTAGTTATTTGAAATTGTAACAGATTATAGAATTTAAACATTCAATAATCCTATAAAACATTGACACTATGCAAATCCTTTGATTACAAAATACTCCTACTAGTACATTATGCAATAGTATTTTTGAATGTTGACAGATGTTCCAAGCCCAGAGTGAAATATTCTCCTTCAACCTAGAAATATGGTATCTACGCAACTCGAAGAAAGGTAAAATTTTGTAATTATGTTGCTTTTATGGAATTTATTTATTTATTTATTTTCCAATTTTGTGGAGACAGATACAAATTATAATTGGAAATATCTACAAAGTTTTAGCTCATTTTGAACTGTGTAGATATATCATATTTTCACGCTGTTAGACGAAGTTAGAGCATGGGCTTGAATGAACTTATATTTATAATCAACATTTATATGCATCCTTGCTTTATTAGCTTACCTAAAAATACACAGTGTCTGACACCTACATTTTAACATTTTCATTCTTCCTTCCTAATTTGTGTTGATGATTAGAAAGTGCAACCAAAATTTGAATCCTTGTTTTAATTAAAATTCATATCTTTTATATCACATGCAAAAATTTAAACAAAAAAAAACAAGATAGACCAGAAAAGATCTTGCCACAATTTATATGCATATTCGTACTCGAGTTAAATCTTAATGTCGAGATTGAAGACTAACCCTTTTTAATTCTTCCTACATGTCTTTTCATCGTGTAATAAATTTTACCATAAATGTATTAAGTATGAATTTAATTACAAATTATACGATTTTTGGTATCATTACATAAAAAAAATATGTTAATTGTAACACGGTTTACACCCAAATAATTTAACTGAAGGGGTTAGTCATATGTATAATGGACAAAAGGAATTGTACAGATATTTGCATAGCATGAATCCCAAAATAAGAAATGTGCGTATACTTTAAAACTTACTTATATATAATGTGTAACTAACACTATATATTATATATACAATATACACTAGCTTAATATTAACTTAACATAAAAATTACTTTTGCAAGATCCTATAACCTAGTACTGTAAACATGTGTGTGTGTGTGTGTGTAGTAAACACATACGTTTTCTTCATATATACATAACTTATAGAGTAAAATCAATGAAACCAACCGCATACAACTAATATATGAACCAGTATCTTATAAAAAAACAGTGTAATTAAATAATATATATATTACCTTATTATATAAAAGAGAGGAGATGAGGATGAGGCACGAACTGGAGGAGGGGAACTTTGGTGGTGAGGAGACTGCGACAAATAGGAGCAGGTGGAAAAGTTTGATGAGCAAGCATATGAACTATGTTTCTCAAAGTAGAGGAATAAAAGAGGAGAGGAAGAAGAATATAAGGATGGAATTATATAGGCCAAGATGAGCAACAGTCAATTATAGTAAACGTATAAAGTTTTATGAACGCAAAAATAACGTACCGATATAAACGTAAAGTAACGAATATGGAAAAATTCAAGCGCAAATAAATGAAACGAAATGTACACAAATAATTGAAAACCAATGAAGTTAAAAAGGCAATAATAGTGTAAATGTGAATCGTTGCCACATAAACAAATAAAACGTATACAAATCTTTTACCAGTTATGTGATGGCAACGGTCACCCTTAATTGAGCTGAATAATAAAAGCCAATGCTTTGAACGTATGCCATAAATTAAGTAACAAACACTGATTTCTAAATTTATTAATAGCTAGGAATAACAACGTTTGAACGTGAATTGGAAAAATTATTAAAGCAATTAATACTGTGGTCCAGCCTGTACATTTCAAATTTTGAAAACGAAGGAAATAGAAATGGAACAGGTTGCAAAAGAAAAGCCACACATATAAATGGAATGAAACGTTAATAATGAAACGTGCCACATTCAATGGAAAGAAACTGAAATGGTAACGTCAAGCATGGGAATTAAGGACAATAAAGTAGAAAGTATGAGAAACATAAAAGTGAATAAACGAATGAATGCAAGCTACAGATATATAAATATATATATATATATAAATGATGTAAAATATTATGTTTCTGCCAGAGAGAAGAGAAAATATTTGAAATGGAATAAATAGGGAAGGAGCAAACCCAAAATGAAATAGAAATGGATAGAAAATTAAAGAGCTACAACACGAATACAGGGAGTAATAAAGGTAAGGTATTGATTGGTTTGTAACTGGTGTAAATTTGAATGGAGAGGAAAATAAAATTTATGGTAACAGTCGATTCCCTTGATTTCATGCAAATTTATGAATCAATTATAATATATGTATCCAAATATTAATTTTTTTATATATTTCAAAATTTTATTATTAATAATTTCCCAAAAATCCAATTCAATACATTATAAACCAATTAAAAATTGCCAAAATTTTATGGGTCGTTACATTTGCTGTGCTCGACCAGTTTATGAGCAACTCACCTTTTACCTGCATGGGTTGGGTATATAGTAACTGTGCGGACATTGAAATGAACACCTTGTGAACTAAGTTTCACGATTTGATGATAAGGCATTCAATGAGAATGATGGATTAAATTTTGATTTTATTGGAAGTTGTTTATTATAATCTAAATAAGGCAAACACTTTGGTGATAGTTTTATATAGGTAACGACTTATATAAGTATGGTTTTTAAGTATAGTTATAAATATGAAAAGGATATAAAATGAGAATTTGAGAACTTAAATCCTGTTGTTTTAGAAATTGATTTTCTTAGATTTTGGAAAATAATACCAGTATTATTTAAAAGTAAATATTTGGGAATTGGTATATAGGACTGATATCAAGGAACTTAGTAATATTTACGAAGTATTTGATATCATTTTGGGAATGATTTTGGTTTAATCTGAAAGGCATTGTTTGAATGTACTGAACTCACTTCTATCGCTAGAAGATGATTCTGATGATGACTGCAGCACTGTTAGTGTTCATTTTTAAGTCTCAAAGTGGGGGATACTTTAGTATAAATTTGCTACAGAGTGTTTTGCCAAAACAGATTTTGATTTAATTACGGAGGTATGATTTGATATACCAAAGTTATTAGTATATATATTTCAAAATGATTTGAAATAAGATCGGGTGTTTAGTTCTTGAGTTTTTAGTTAATATATTTTATGTACGCATCCATCCATCCTATGCATTTGGGTAAGTTTGGTTGTGTATCTTGTTTGGTATGTTGATCGGTAGATTTTCATTTTTAAAATGAAATTGGAATATTCGATGGCTTTGGACAGTCAAAACTCGAAACTTCAAAATTTGTGTAAGGAGTTAAACCTAAGTGTTTTGTGAAACTATAAAGATGTTTTGTGAAACTATAAAGATGAGTTTATATAACACTTGAACTTAGCGGATAATAGATTTTGAAGCTAAGTGTTAATACAAAGATAAGTTTTATATAATGCTTGAACTTAAAAGGATAGTGAATTCAAACGAGTTTTAAATTGATTGAATATTCATGTTAAGTAAAATGAATTGGATATTTGTATATATACTCTAAGGATATAGTGGAGTATTATACAGATATGAACTTGAGTTATAAAATGCTTAATAACTTAAAGTAAATTTTATGAAATGGTTCATAAATGATTTAAGTATTAACTGGAAAATACTAAATGAAATTGAATGTGAATTAAAAATGGAAAGAAATTGGTGTAGTTAAAGAACCAATTGAATAGAGTACGTAAGTTGTACATAGATCATTTTACTCGCATACTAGTTCTTGATATAGAATTCGAGTACATAGATTTCAAGGTAATTTACACCAGTCCAAGTTAGGATTTTTCACTCAATTCTTGATGGCAAACACTTGATACAGGTTCTTGATATGATCTGGGAGTTTTCTATCGTATTACATGGCTATGTAAGGAGAACATGGGTTTCTAATCAAGAAACTAGATTGGAGTTCACACTAGAGATGTCAAGTGGGATATACTAGTTCGGAAGGGAAATTTATGTGATCGAGCTAGTGATCAGGTTCAATATTGCATACAGATGATAAATGTATATTATACGAGCTTTAAAAATATTTGTATGCTATGTATAATGGCTTATGGAGAATTTAGGGGATGACTCTTCAAATTGTTTGAGGTTGCATGAGTGATCGACTGAATAATACTCGAGGTTGTTGAGCATATGGTAATGCTTAGTGGATTGATTGTCATCCTTGTGCGATGAGAAGGTTTCTGAACCTGGGCGAACCGTGAGTTTTGGTTGCCAATGATTACAGTATTGTACATTATTGCGATGTGATTGTTTCTTAGCAGCAATACTGTTAGGTATTGATGTGTGATGGTTGCTTGTTGCTTGTGTTGGAATTTCAAGGGCGAAATCATTTTAAGGGCGGAAGAATGTAACGACCCGGATTTTTGAACATTTTATTATTTAATATTGGAATTATATAATAATTGAATCTTGGATTTAATTCGAACAAATATGATTTTCAAAGCTTATTTAAATTATGTTTAAATAAGAATAATGATAGTAGGATTTTAGTTTTAAATTAAAAGTGATTAAACTGATTTAATAATAATTCATTTTAATTAACGCTTGAAATTATCAATCCGGGGCACTGTCTTGGATTTTGACAAAACTTGTGACATCAGATCCGTAAAAATGAATTATTGTACTCCGTCAAGTTTCATGATGATAGGACGTGCTGTGTGGTAATGCGAGGTTGAAATGCATAACAATTGATTTTGGAAATTGAATATAATATGATTTGATTTGAAAAGCTAACTTTTGTATATGATGGAATTGGATCCCGATACTAGTTTTATTATGTTTGGAATGAGGGTGATTAGCTAGGAACACCAATGAGCACACCTCGATTGGAGTTCAAGATTTTAGAGGGTAAATAGTGTTTGAAAATCTTCTATATAAGGACTTCACTATCTTTGTTTTCTAAAAAACCTAACCCTAAACCTAGCCAAATCAAATGGTCGTGGTTGATCGGCGCCTTTAGGGGCCTTTTCATGCGACGGTCCCAACTAGGAAAATGTTCGACATAGTGCGTTGAGTGTTGTGAACGGTTGGATTAGCGTAGATCAAGGCATGGTAGTCGAAAATTGGCCACAACGGCCGCATCCAGGGTTTAATTATGCGGCGTTGTTGGTGATCTCTAGGCGGCGGTTGTGAAGTGAAAAGGCAGAGGATGGCGAGAGCTTCACGTTGATGGGGTTTGGTGGAACCACATCGAACATGGCGGCGGCGAAAGGAGATGAATATCAGCAATGTTTGTTGGGTTTGTTTTTGAGATGGAGGCGACGAGGGGCGGCGTGGTCAGTGGCTATGGGGTCATCGAGGTTTGGGAAGGTGGTGGCAGGCAAGTGGCATTGCCTAGAGGTCGACGGCGGCAGTGACGAAGGAGGGAAATCGCAGCGACGAAGGGAAGATCGTGCGGCCAGGGTTGTAAGAGAAAAGTAATTAACATGATTACTTTAATTAATTTAGTTAATTAACAATTTATTAATCTTGAATGTTATAACGATCATATTTGGTTCATACGAGGTCCGATCGAGGCAATGTTCTCGCCATTGCGTTCATATTGAGATTATCTATGTGATTGAGTTGGATTCATCAAGTTTAGAGCTAGTGGAAATTTTACTCAAATTCGAACGGCGTTCGATTTTGGACTATTGGGAAACACGAAAGCTTTAACTAGAGCTTGGGTGATTTTTACTCACCGGTTAATTATATATGGTTGTATATGTAATTGTTGTTGTATTGAAAATATAAACCATATAACGAACAATGCAAGTTATTACTTTTAGACATGCCTTGTTTTGTATAACAAGTGAGAACATTATAATTGAGTATAATAATCTCTGTTTGATCATCTATAACATGTATCGTGGCCCATCCTACTCGTTTACATGTTTGATATTCCTTTGTGAATAGTGATAGTGTAACGACCCGTATTTTACGTATTGTTATATCGTAGAATTATTAGGTCGATAGTGTTGTTTATGTTATCCCTAGCCTAGGTCGTTTGGGAGGTTAACTCGTGTAGGCAGCTTAAACTTAGGTCGTGATGGAGTTAGGTCGGTAGAGCGACCTAAGGTAGTTAGCGACCTAGGAAGTTAGGGTCGTGGGGAACGACCTAAGGAAGTTGACCGAGTTAAGGTAGTAACCGACCTATGGTATTGGGCGACCTATAGAATTTGACCGGCTTAAGAGGTTTGGGTCGTTGGGTAGTTTAGGTCGGTGGCGACCTAGGGAGAAGAAGCGACTTAAGGGTTGCCGAGCTAGTGGAGTTAACGACCTAAGGGTTGTGAGCGACTTACGTTAGGTCGCAAGCAACTTAGTACAGTGAGTGGCCTATGGGGATAAGCGACCTAAAGGTTAGTGGCTTAGGTCGGCAGGACGAGTTAAGGATAGGTCGCGTGTGTTGTTAGGTCGGCCGTGTTTGTTAGGTCGCTAGGTGTGTTTGGTTGATAGGTCGTTAGGTCAGCAGTGCGTTAGGTCGCATAAGTGTTAGGTCGTGTGACCCTGTTTTTAGTTAAATCGTGTGGCCTGGGTTTGGTTAGGTCGCGACTTTTGCTAAGTCGCGTACCAGTTAGGTCGTAGGTCGTTGAAGGCGGCTGTGTTTTTAGGTCGGCATGGTTTTAGGTCGTATGTTGTTGGGTCAAGCCGTGTTGAGTCGCGCATAGGTTTGGACGTGCGCGTATTAGGTCGAGGGATTGTATAGGTCGGCAGCGACCTAAGTTAGGTCGTATGTTTTTAGGTCGGCAACGACCTAAGTCTGGGCGACCTAAGGGTTTTTCAGCCTATAAATAGAGGGGTTTGGCTCACTTTTTGGCACCGGTTTTTGAAGCGACGAAGTGCTGCCATTTTGGAAACTCGAATACAACATTTCTTCATCTCCTTTTCTCCATTCCAATCTAGTTCTAACATCCATCCAAGATCGAAGATCAAGATCGAAGATCGAAGAGCCAAAGTTGAAGATCTTCATCCATCGAAGCTAGATTTCATCGTTTCAAGCGGGATTTCGACGAATCAAGCTTGGATCTTCGCTGTCCAGATCTGAAGTGATTAGTTTTTGAAGTGTTTGGGTGATTCGGTGAGTGGTGGTTATCTCTCACGCGGACCCAAAGGAGTATATTGGATTGGTGGTTGGTTGAAGTGTTGTAGATAGTGATTTTATGCATATTTCTTTAGATCCAAGTGTAGATCCATTACTTATGAAGATGTTTACTTATGCAAGTTCATTCACCAAGTTGTAGAGATAAAAACCCATGATTCATGTATGTTAGACTTATGCTCACTTATTTACGAAATTGCCATTTTAGTTACAAATGCCTATTTAGATCTTGATTGACTACTTATTTGTTTGGATTAATGTTTGCCTTGTTTGATTGTTGTGAATGAGTTATCTAGTTGATAGATTTGGACAAGTATGGTCAAAGACGATTCAAAAGCTACGAAAGAGGCTCTTGAATGGTGAAAGTTGCTTAAGGCATATGTAGTGGATGTTGACGCTCATATGTATGGATTGGATGATGTTGAGATGGAATTTTGCCATGATGTGATGAGGCAAACCATGATGTTAAGATAAGCCTTTGCTATGATGAAGATGAGACGAGGCATGAGGTGATGTAACCTTGGTATAATCAAGAAGGATTGCTCCAAGCATGTTGATAACTTGAAGGGTAGTTCAAGTTGATTGATAATGGATGGCTCAAGAGGTAGTTTGGGCTAGGATGAGAATAGTCGTCAAGGAGGATGACTAGAAGGCTTGGATTTCATCGTTGTTGAAGGTTCTAGCAGACTTAAAGCAAGAGTACAAGGGTTGCCCTAAAGACTACAGGTAGGTGGTCTGGACACCCTAAAGACTACAGGTAGGTGGTCGAGTACTCTGGGTAGTTGCGAAAATTCCTAGGCACGGGTCATGATGACGTGTGGAGTTATGTCTAGAACCGGGGTTACCATTAGCCCTTGATAGATGGCTTAGGAAGGAGTCGGTCATTCAATTAACGGTGATTTCGAAGCAACGTTAACAGTGATAGCCAGAGTCATGGATGTTTGGACGTTTGGTTGTATCATCATTCGGTCTCAAGAGCGGTGTTTTCTGGGTGCTTATCTGATCTTGGTTTAGGCCTTGGGGGTTTGTATTTGGAAAACATTGACCTTGACTCGAGTGATTATTGCTTTACTTTAATTGCCTGCTATGTTATGCTTGCTTCTCCTTAATGTGTGTCTGGGAGTTATCACTGTAGAAAGAGGTGGAGTGGGATGGGTTGGTTCCTATTCCTTTTATCCCTTATACTCTTTTGGTATGTTTGATAGTTGATTTACTGCTCACTAAGACTTTGTCTGACTCAAGGTTTTATGTCTCCTCTTATTACCTTGGGCTGTTCATCCATGTTGGGATGGGCAGACTAGGTAGCAGGTGACAGGTGCTGTTCATGGAGGTTTACGCTGATGACAACGAAGACGAGTAGGAGGCTTTTGCATATTATTTCCTATTATATGTACTGGATATTCCGCTGATTATTGATTACTCTGAGTGCTATGTAGTGAGTCTTCTTGTATTCATGATTCAGACCTTGTATAAAGCTATTATGATTAGATGATGATATTCTGTTCTATGGGAGCTTCACTATATTATATTTCTCTATTGTATTTTATCCATGCGCTGTGAGTTTTACGATAGAGTCTGCGATGTTTTTACCTTACCCTGACAATCGTCCATGGCTGCCTGGCACACTTTCAGCGCACTATTTCCTTATTCGGTGCAGGAGTCATGGGCGGTCGTCACATTTGGTATCAGAGCTTTGGTTAATCGATTTTAGCCAACGCTCGCTGACGTAACTACGTATGAGAGACGTAATTGTATTTTGATGGATGATTACTATATATATAATATAGTAGCTTAGAGGGATTTGAACTCCTTATGCAGTTGTTTCTTAAGGTGTTCTAATCATTCTTTTTACAGATATTAAGGATGAGTCGAAGTGAGAGACAAACTGCGAAGGAAAGCCGTGCTGCTAGGGAAGCTGTTGATTATACTCCTATGTTTGAGGCCATGATGACTTCGATCATGAGGAGAATACCAGCTTCAGGACCATCAGTGGATGTGGGAGTTCAAGTTCAAGCTCCAAGACCAGTGGATTTTGCTAAGCTTTGCAAGGACTATACTTCTCTTGGAGGGAAGGTTTTCTTGGGAACGGAATCGACCATTGAGGTGCAGAGATGGATTGATGCTTGTCAAAGGATTTTTGGTGACTTGGGAATTGAGGATGCAACTAAGAGAAAGCTCGCATCAAGGCAACTTCAAGGGAGAGCTTCGGATTGGTGGAATTCTATCACCATTGATACTCCGGAGGAGGAGATTACTTGGGAGCAATTCCAAGCTAGATTTGAAGCTAAGTTCATCTCTACAGCTCAGAAATCTGTTTTGTTCAAGAAGTTTGTAGAGCTCAAGCAAGGTGGGAGATCGGTCCTTGAGTATGTTTCTGAGTTTGAGGCTTTGTCCAAGTATGCCAGATCGTATATTGATTCTCCCTATCAGAAGAATGAGAAGTTTGTGACAGGCTTGGACACTTATCTTGGGAGACAGTTGGTGGATCATTTGGACGATCCGTTTGAGAAGCTTGTGGAGAAAGCTCTCAGGCATGAGAGTTTGTTTCCTAAGGAAGGATCTGTTGATGCTGTAACCAAGGAAGGGTCTAGGCCACAGCAGGGTGGAAACAAGAAGAGGAAGCAGCAGCAACAGAAGGGTAAGGATGGCCAGAAGAAGCTGAAGGGTGAAGTGACCTGCTACAACTGTCAGCAGAAGGGTCATCTCTTCAGAGATTGCTAGAATCCCAAGGTGCCGGGAAAGTGTTATAACTGTGATAAGCTGGGACATATCAAGAAGAATTGTCCAGAGCCGAAGAAGGACAGGCAGATTGTGCAAGCTTATGCTTTGGGAGCTGTGCCGTCGTCTTCAAAAGCTCCTACTGCTGAAGAGAAGGGGAAGAGTGTGGTGGTTCAAGGTATTCTTTCCATTTGTGGTATTCCAGTTAGAGTGTTGTTTGATACTGGAGCGTCGCATTCTTTTGTTTGTGATGATCTTGTAGGCCGGTTAGGGTTGAAACCGGATATTGTTGATAGGCCATTGGTTGTGACTAATCCAGTTGGGGGTTCGTCATATTTGTGTATGATATGCCGTGGTCTAGTTGTGTCGAGTCATGATTGCTCTTTTGCTTGTGATTGCTTTGTTCTGAACTTTGCGGGGTTCGGAATTATTTTGGGTATGAACTGGCTTAGGAAGTATGCGGCAAGGATTGATTGTGAGAGGCTGGAGGTGACAGTCGGGAATGTGGAAGGGCGAAAGGTTGTGATACGATGTAAGCATAAAGAAGGCGTCTTCATGAGCTTCATGTATTCGCTGGTTGTTCCACGGGATGGACTGTCATCGGTGCCTATTGTGAATGGATTTGAGGATGTCTTTGACGAAGTCAAAGGGTTACCGCCGCATAGGGAGATCGAGTTTCGTATCGATCTAGTTGAGGGAGCCAGACCTGTTGTGATGCCTCTTAGGCGGATGGCGCCTAGGGAACAGCAAGAGCTGAAGGTGCAGGTTGATGACCTTTTGCAGAAAGGATTCATTCGGCGTAGTGTGTCCGACTGGGTTGCACCAGTTGTGTTCGCAACCAAAGCGGATGGATCGTTAAGGTTGTGTGTGGATTATCGTGAGCTGAATAAAGTGACTAAGAAGAACAAGTATCCATTGCCGAGAATAGATGACTTGTTTGATCAGCTTCACGAGGCTAAGGTGTTTTCTCAGATGGATTTGGCGATGGGATTTCACCAGTTGACAGTGGCGAAAGATAGTGTGCCGAAGACTGCTTTTAGGACACCATCCGGATTTTATGAGTGGCTGGTAATGCCGTTTGGATTGACTAACGCACCAGCATATTTTGTGGATCTTATGAATAGAGTGTTCAGAGATCAGTTGAACAAGTTTGTACTTGTGTTCGTGGATGATATTCTGATTTATTCCAGAACTGAAGAAGAGCACAAGACGCACTTGAGGGTTGTTTTGAAAATCTTACGGAAACATCAGTTGAAGGCTAAGTTTTCGAAGTGTCACTTCTGGAAGAGTGAAGTGAGGTTCTTAGGCCATGTCATTTCTGGAAATGGAATAGCGGTTGATCCTGCTAAGGTGGCAGCAATCCAGGATTGGGTTAGACCTAAGAATGCATCTGATGTGAGAAGTTTTCTTGGGTTAGCAGGATATTATCGTCGGTTTATCAAAGACTTTTCCAAGATAGCTGCACCGTTAACAGGATTGACGAAAAAGAACCAAGTATTCAGATGGGATGCTAAGTGTGAGCAAGCTTTTGAAATCCTGAAAGAGCGACTGACGAGTACTCCAGTTTCGACTATTCCAAGTGGGAATGATGAGATGGTGGTTTACACCGATGCATGTGGTACTGGACTTGGAGCAGTGCTAATGCAAAAGGATAAAGTTGTTGTGTATGCTAGTCGACAACTGAAGCCGCATGAAAGGAATTATCCGACTCATGATTTGGAGTTAGCGGCGATTGTGTTTGCTTTGAAGATGTGGAGACATTATCTATTGGGAGTTCGATTCGAGTTGTTTACGGATCCTAAGTCGTTGAAGTATCTTTTCTCCCAAAAGGATTTGAATCTTCGACAGCAACGGTGGCTAGAGTTTTTAGCATCGTATGATTTTGGTATAGCCTATACTCTGGGAAAAGGAAACGCAGTGGCAGATGCGTTAAGTCGAAGACATGCAGGTTTGGGAGCCATGTTTTCAGAATGGAAGAGTCTTGAGTATTTAGCTGGGTTTGACTTCAGGCCTAGATGTGAATTGGAACCTGAGATGTTGGCAAACTTATTGATAAGACCTACTCTTGTGGAAAGGATTGGCGAGAGCCAAAAGAGAGATGATAAGCTTGTCAAGATTATCCATGATTTGGAAGCTGGATTGAATCCAGAGAAGGATAAAGGATTCAAGGTCGATCGAGAGGGTTGGCTTCGAAAGCAAGGATGATTGGTTGTTCCCGATATTGATGGGTTGAGAGATGAAGTTCTGAGGGAAAGTCATCACTCGAAGTTGACGATTCATCCGGGTGGTAATAAGATGTATCGGGATATGAAGAGAACTTATTACTGGGAAGGTATGAAGAAAGATGTTGGAAGTTTTATTTCCAAGTGTATGAACTGCCAGTTGGTGAAAGCTGAGCAGAAGAAGCCCAGTGGATTGCTTCAGCCATTAGAGGTTCCTACATGGAAGTGGGAGCAGATATCGATGGATTTTATCGATGGTCTACCTAGAACCAGGGCAGGGAATGAAGGGATTTGGGTCATTGTAGATCGTTTGACCAAGAGTGCAAGATTCATTCCTGTTCGATCGACTAGGACTGCATCGAAGTTGGCTGAGTTGTATGTTAAGTGGATAGTTCGATTCCATGGTATTCCGAAGAGTATAGTGAGCGATCGAGACCCATTGTTCACTAGTGGATTTTGGAAGAGCTTCCAGGAAGTTTTGGGAACAGAGTTGTGTTTGAGTACAGCTTATCATCCCCAAACAGATGGTCAGACTGAGAGAGTCAACCGAGTTTTGGAAGATCTTCTCAGAGCCTGTGTTTTGGACTTCGGAGGATCATGGGAAGATCACCTTCATTTGGTGGAATTTGCATATAATAACAGTTATCAGTCAAGTATTGGCATGGCACCATATGAAGCACTGTATGGAAGACCGTGTAACTCTCCGACATGTTGGTTGGAAACTGGAGAAAAACTGATACTTGGGCCAGAGATGATTCGACAGACTACGGATTGCATAGAGATCATTCGGCGACGAATGAAGGCAGCCCAAGATCGTCAGAAAAGTTATGCTGACAAGCGTCGTAAGGATTTGGAATTCGACGTAGGAGATGTGGTTTTTGTGAAGATTTCTCCTCTGAAGAATGTTATTAGATTCGGGAAGGAAGGGAAGTTGACTCCGAGATTTGTTGGACCATTTCCGATCATCGAGCGAATTGGAAAGCTCGCTTATAGATTGGAGTTACTGGAAAAGATGGCGGGTGTGCATAATGTTTTTCATGTATCTTATCTACGGAAGTATGTGCACGACTCGAATACATTGGTTTCTGCTGATAGCTGTGAAGACTTGGAGGTTGATCCAGTTGTTTCGAGACCTCGTAAGCCATTTCGTGTTGTTGGAACCGACACGAAACAGCTTAGGAGGAAGACGATTACGTTGCTCAAGGTACAATGGAGTGATGATGTTAACGACTGTACATGGGAGGAGGAAGAGAGGATGAAGGCAGCTCATCCCGAACTCTTCGAGGTATGGCCCTAAAGTGTCGTGACATTTCATGAATTTGTAGCTTGTTCTAAGTCTTAGAATTCTGCATGCTAGGTTAGAATTGGATGCATGGTTTGTTGATTGCTATGGATGGTAGGCATGCAGAATAGCTTTGATTTCTGTTGATTGTTTGGAATTTCGGGGGCAAAATTCCTAAGGGGGAGAGAATGTAACGACCCGTATTTTACGTATTGTTATATCGTAGAATTATTAGGTCGATAGTGTTGTTTATGTTATCCCTAGCCTAGGTCGTTTGGGAGGTTAACTCGTGTAGGCAGCTTAAACTTAGGTCGTGATGGAGTTAGGTCGGTAGAGCGACCTAAGGTAGTTAGCGACCTAGGAAGTTAGGGTCGTGGGGAACGACCTAAGGAAGTTGACCGAGTTAAGGTAGTAACCGACCTATGGTATTGGGCGACCTATAGAATTTGACCGGCTTAAGAGGTTTGGGTCGTTGGGTAGTTTAGGTCGGTGGCGACCTAGGGAGAAGAAGCGACTTAAGGGTTGCCGAGCTAGTGGAGTTAACGACCTAAGGGTTGTGAGCGACTTACGTTAGGTCGCAAGCAACTTAGTACAGTGAGTGGCCTATGGGGATAAGCGACCTAAAGGTTAGTGGCTTAGGTCGGCAGGACGAGTTAAGGATAGGTCGCGTGTGTTGTTAGGTCGGCCGTGTTTGTTAGGTCGCTAGGTGTGTTTGGTTGATAGGTCGTTAGGTCAGCAGTGCGTTAGGTCGCATAAGTGTTAGGTCGTGTGACCCTGTTTTTAGTTAAATCGTGTGGCCTGGGTTTGGTTAGGTCGCGACTTTTGCTAAGTCGCGTACCAGTTAGGTCGTAGGTCGTTGAAGGCGGCTGTGTTTTTAGGTCGGCATGGTTTTAGGTCGTATGTTGTTGGGTCAAGCTGTGTTGAGTCGCGCATAGGTTTGGACGTGCGCGTATTAGGTCGAGGGATTGTATAGGTCGGCAGCGACCTAAGTTAGGTCGTATGTTTTTAGGTCGGCAACGACCTAAGTCTGGGCGACCTAAGGGTTTTTCAGCCTATAAATAGAGGGGTTTGGCTCACTTTTTGGCACCGGTTTTTGAAGCGACGAAGTGCTGCCATTTTGGAAACTCGAATACAACATTTCTTCATCTCCTTTTCTCCATTCCAATCTAGTTCTAACATCCATCCAAGATCGAAGATCAAGATCGAAGATCGAAGAGCCAAAGTTGAAGATCTTCATCCATCGAAGCTAGATTTCATCGTTTCAAGCGGGATTTCGACGAATCAAGCTTGGATCTTCGCTGTCCAGATCTGAAGTGATTAGTTTTTGAAGTGTTTGGGTGATTCGGTGAGTGGTGGTTATCTCTCACGCGGACCCAAAGGAGTATATTGGATTGGTGGTTGGTTGAAGTGTTGTAGATAGTGATTTTATGCATATTTCTTTAGATCCAAGTGTAGATCCATTACTTATGAAGATGTTTACTTATGCAAGTTCATTCACCAAGTTGTAGAGATAAAAACCCATGATTCATGTATGTTAGACTTATGCTCACTTATTTACGAAATTGCCATTTTAGTTACAAATGCCTATTTAGATCTTGATTGACTACTTATTTGTTTGGATTAATGTTTGCCTTGTTTGATTGTTGTGAATGAGTTATCTAGTTGATAGATTTGGACAAGTATGGTCAAAGACGATTCAAAAGCTACGAAAGAGGCTCTTGAATGGTGAAAGTTGCTTAAGGCATATGTAGTGGATGTTGACGCTCATATGTATGGATTGGATGATGTTGAGATGGAATTTTGCCATGATGTGATGAGGCAAACCATGATGTTAAGATAAGCCTTTGCTATGATGAAGATGAGACGAGGCATGAGGTGATGTAACCTTGGTATAATCAAGAAGGATTGCTCCAAGCATGTTGATAACTTGAAGGGTAGTTCAAGTTGATTGATAATGGATGGCTCAAGAGGTAGTTTGGGCTAGGATGAGAATAGTCGTCAAGGAGGATGACTAGAAGGCTTGGATTTCATCGTTGTTGAAGGTTCTAGCAGACTCAAAGCAAGAGTACAAGGGTTGCCCTAAAGACTACAGGTAGGTGGTCTGGACACCCTAAAGACTACAGGTAGGTGGTCGAGTACTCTGGGTAGTTGCGAAAATTCCTAGGCACGGGTCATGATGACGTGTGGAGTTATGTCTAGAACCGGCGTTACCATTAGCCCTTGATAGATGGCTCAGGAAGGAGTCGGTCATTCAATTAACGGTGATTTCGAAGCAACGTTAACAGTGATAGCCAGAGTCATGGATGTTTGGACGTTTGGTTGTATCATCATTCGGTCTCAAGAGCGGTGTTTTCTGGGTGCTTATCTGATCTTGGTTTAGGCCTTGGGGATTTGTATTTGGAAAACATTGACCTTGACTCGAGTGATTATTGCTTTACTTTAATTGCCTGCTATGTTATGCTTGCTTCTCCTTAATGTGTGTCTGGGAGCTATCACTGTAGAAAGAGGTGGAGTGGGATGGGTTGGTTCCTATTCCTTTTATCCCTTATACTCTTTTGGTATGTTTGATAGTTGATTTACTGCTCACTAAGACTTTGTCTGACTCAAGGTTTTATGTCTCCTCTTATTACCTTGGGCTGTTCATCCATGTTGGGATGGGCAGACTAGGTAGCAGGTGACAGGTGCTGTTCATGGAGGTTTACGCTGATGACAACGAAGACGAGCAGGAGGCTTTTGCATATTATTTCCTATTATATGTACTAGATATTCCGCTGATTGTTGATTACTCTGAGTGCTATGTAGTGAGGCTTCTTGTATTCATGATTCAGACCTTGTATAAAGCTATTATGATTAGATGATGATATTCTGTTCTATGGGAGCTTCACTATATTATATTTCTCTATTGTATTTTATCCATGCGCTGTGAGTTTTACGATAGAGTCTGCGATGTTTTTACCTTACCCTGACAATCGTCCATGGCTGCCTGGCACACTTTCAGCGCACTATTTCCTTATTCGGTGCAGGAGTCATGGGCGGTCATCACAGATAGTATGTTACGAAGGTTAGAAACAATTTAAATCATTATAAATATGCTTTGAAATCCTTGATAACTGACGTATGTTAAATTGGATAAACTATGGGAAATTGTGGGAATATATATGTATATATACATTGGGTTGTTCTATACACAGTTTGGTGTATTAGAAATAAATGGGATTGGTTTGGACATTTGTGGGATTTGGAAATGGAAAAGGAAAAAAATGGCCGCGATGGATGCACTTTGAAATCGCTCTGATCTGTAATTTTAAAGTTAACTTTGAAATACATCCTAGGGCTTTTTCACATCTGATTAATAAGTACTGTTAGCGTATTATCAAAGTTTAAATATATTTCCAAAAATCAGTTATGGATTTATTAAGTGATGGCTTTAAATTATAAAACTGGATTTTAAATGGTTTTAAAATAAAAGGTTTTAAGAAGATAGTACGAGCATTTTAAAAGTATGTTTTATTATATATATGGTTTTAAAAGTTATTAAAGATTTTATTCAGGAAATAAAACAATTTTATATTATAATATTTTACAAATAGTTCATAATATTTTATTAAATATCTTAATTTTACAAATAAATTAGTATATGCAAATATCTACCTTTTCAAAGGTACTTTGTATATTTAGAGTTTTTAAAGAGAAATTTGGGGGTGAAGGATATTTACAGAGGATATTTATAAAGGATTGTAATGGAATATTTTGTAAAGGGATTTAATAGGAGTTTTGACTATAACTCTTATGTTATAATGGATTATTTTATAAATTGATTAAAAAGGTATATTTCTTTTTTTAATAAGTAAAGCTATACTTAGAGTTTTAAAACGGATATTTCAAAGTTTATGGAAAGTATAAAAGTGGATTTTGGGGTTATAGTATTGCTGTTTGTGCAACATCTGCTTTGACCGATATAATTATAATTTTGAAAAGTAATTGAATCTTTAAAATGGAGTTTTAAAGATAATAGGATAATAAAGTGTTTTGGGGTTTTTCATAAACAATATTTTAGTAACATTCATTTTTAAACCCTTGGATAATATTTTAAACTGTCAAAATATTGTAAATGAGTTTGATAAATACTTAGGTCTTTAATAATGGGATTTTAAAGATAAATAACAAGTATGATTTGGTTTTGGGTTTGTTGTGGCAATGTGTTTGTAACATTTGCCTTTAACCCGTTTTGATTATACTCGGGACTGTAAATGGATCTTTGAAAAAAAATGTTTTAAAGATAATCATATGTGAAATGATTTTGGGTTTATAATGACGATGTTTTAGTAACATTTGTCTTAATCCCTTTGAATTGATTTGTTAATATACTTATACGATTGGAATAAGTACACGAATACTTTAGGAAGTGTTGAAATGTGTTGAAAATGAATAGTGATGTTTTAAAAAAAAATAGTGGAGTTTAATTAACAAATGGTGTTTCATTTATAATGAGTTTATTGAGTAAAAATGAGTTTTAGTAACAAAAGAGGATTTTAATTAATAAAGGAAGTTTAATTAAAAAGGGGATTAAAAGTCGTTTATATATGCTTTGTGTGTTATTGGACGGTATATGGGACTCGGTTTTCCCGTATGCGACTATTCTCATTGTATTGTATTGTTTTTTATGTAATGGTTAAACAACCGACTATCAAATCTTGGCCAGAATAAATTATAGAAATGTCTAGAAGAAACACGAGGATTATATGGTAAATTATCTTCGATGATGCTATACTGTATGTATAGACTCGTTTTGCTCTTTTAAGACAAATGATAAGGAAATTCTTCCGCTTAAATGGTTAGGAGGTGGTCTCCGATCTTATATATTATCTGTTTATTTCCTACAGAACCGGTTGAAATTCCCGAGAAATCGATCGATTGGCTTTGGAGCGCCTAGCAAATGGAGGAGTGTACTTATATGAGATGACTTGAAACCATAACCACTCCAAAACCATATACGTGTTCTATGCTTTAGAAGAGGTTTGTGATTGCTTTGTGATGGCTTTGTTATTGGTTCGTGATTGGATCATGATGCTGGAATCTATGTGTAGATACGAGATCTGTTTGAGATACTCGAACAAATGTGGTTGTTCATGACCTATTCAGGATGTGGGAATCCACGTGTGATTCCTAGGCCTGTTGAGATATGGGAACCCATGTGTGATTCCGGGATCTGTTGAGGAATCCATGTATGGTTCCGAGATCTGTTTGAGATATGAGAATCCATGTGTAGTTCCAAGATCTGTTCTAGTTAGAGCTCGTGTAGAAGATCTGTTTGGTTAGTGACTCATGGGATGGAATGTCCGATGTAGCCTTATCAAGGGGTATGGCAAAAACCAGAGATATGAGACATGGCCAGTAGGGTTGGCAAACCCATAGGGTGCATGTGACTCCATTGCTAGAGTTACTTATTGAGATTTGCATGCAGGAGCGGTGCATCAGGTCTTAGCAAGACCAGCTATGGTTTTCCTATGGTACATTTACTAGAGATGTACGATGCTTCAGAAGGATATCTTTGATCCTTATGCAATAGTTCGTATTATACTTCCCCGAATAAATCTACACGGAAATCCTACAAAATTAGCGAACCCGCCTTAGTGGTTATGATTGTATACCTATTATTGTTGTGAGTACGGTAAATTCCATCGCATCTATGTGATTATTTATATTCCACGCCTTTGACATTATTATATTATCACTGGATTTTATAATAGAACGGTTTGGTTATCGTAAGGGAAAACCCATCTGTGTTTATTGACAGCATAGTCTTATGGTATACCCTTGTTTTGAAAGCGTTTAAGATAAAATAGATTACATTTCTCACACTGGTATACCAGACTGATTCGGGTGTTACCGCTTATAGTGCTCGGATCAACTCGAGTATGTTTCTAGATTTAGCTGTTGTTCGTCGGAGCTCTTGGAGAGGAGCTGGATGATTTTCTACCATACTTATTTTCCGTAGCATTACTTGATTATATCCATCAACATTTGTGAGGACGTGTTGTTATAACTATCTAGGATGATGATAAATTATTTTTCTCTTATTGGTGTACATATATATAAAGGTTTTCTTTTTTGGGTAAAGACCTTTTGAGATATTATATATTATCGTCTCGCATGTGATATTCTGATACTGTGTTCTCTTCTTTCTTGTTCTATTTCTTTTCTTTTTATTTTATAGTAACTATTCGTCTTTTCGGCACTTGGGTGCTCGGCATGTAAATACCGTGGATGTATTAGTGTCGACATCTAAGGGTCGAAAAGACGAGTCGTTACAGACGGGGACCTGCCTATTTTATAGATAAACGGTCAGAGTCTGCCTAATTCCCAATCAAAGGGTATTAAGTGGTTTGGGTCTTCCTCTTGCATCGTTAATGATAGTTGCGTTATAATTTTTAACTGGCCTTGAAATGGGTTAGGTATTAGATGACAGGGATATGCCTACTTTATATGTATTAAATGGTCAGAGTCTTATCTATACATATTACGGTTGAAGTTTGTGGTTTGGACTGGAAAAGCCTTTGGGCTTATAGTTGAAGTTTTTATATGATATAGCTTTAAATATGCAAGACATATTACTTATCTAGAGGATACTGCCTAAATATTATTATGGTAAAGCTTGGTATTTTCATTCAACAAACATTGTTGCTGTGACCCTCTCCTCATTACAACACGCATGTTAGAGAAGACAAGTTAATTTAGGAAATAATGATGGAGATGAACACTTGTGGCAGTTATCTATCTGTTTATTCTTTTTAAATATTTTTAATGTACCCAGTTCAGACAATTATGTTATTTTGAAATATTGTACTAGGAGGTTTTATGTAGACATGTTGTGACATTTGGTGATAGTATGTTATGTTTTTGAATTGTCTCCTTCTATGAAATGGGTACTTGTTTTTGATATGATATTTTGTTCCATTCTGCTTTGAAATTCTGAAAGTATAGATAGATAGCTTTATGTACTATGTATTGCTTGAAAGTTATCAATCAATGGCTAACCTTTGAACGAGTCTAAGTTTCAAACGGTCTTTTCTGAAGCAAAATTCAAGCCTATTTTTTAGCAGGTTGTTACAAGTTCCATATAGGAAATGAGAGCATATTTCCATGGACTTTATAGATGATTTGTTACAAAGTCAGAGATGAAATGAGAACATATTGATTACTCTAGACTGTTTGACGAAGAGCGCTCATTTTATTCCAATAAATATTTTGAGAACAGCTCTGTCTCTAATGGTATTATATGTGCAGGAGATAGTGAGGTTACATGGCGTACCCTCTAAAATTGTGAGCAATCAGGATTCGCTCTTCATGAGTAAATTTTGGAAGAGCTTATAACATGCATTGAGCATGAAATTACTTAATTATGATCTATCACCCTCGAATGGATGACCAAACAAAAAAGTGACCGCATACTTGAAGACTTATTGAGAGCTTGTATTCTTGATTTAAGAATTTCACGGGAAGATCGCTTATCTCTTGTTGTATTTGCAAAGCAATAGCTTTCAAGCTAGTATCGGCATAGTGCATTTTCAAGCTTTGTATGGAAGATCTTATAAGCCACTTACATGTTGGTGGGAGATGACTGATAAGGTGATACTTTGATTGGAGATGATTTAAGAGATTTTGGAGAGAGTTGGTATATGAAAGAATGAAAGCATCCCAAGAATGGAAAAGGTATTCTGCTGACAAAAGATGTATTGCCCTTGAATTTAAAGTTGGTGATTTAATCTTTTGAAGACATCGCCATTAAAAGTTCGTGCACCTTAGTTCGTTGGGCCATTTCACATTATGGGACCGATCAAAAAGCTTGCATATCAAGTTGATCTTCCCAAAAAGATATCCTAAGTGCACATTATGTTCCATGTTTCAAACTTGTGAAAGTGTGTGCATGGCAGAAGTGCGATTAACATGCCAAGTCAATTGGAGAAAGTGGATATGGAACTAGATGTTTCTATGTCTAAAGCACCTATTCAGATTATAGAGGGTAGAGTCACGAGACTTTGGAACAAGGTTATGAAGCTTTTCGAGTCTAATGGGGCGAATATTTTGGGAATAACACTTGGAATCAAAAGTGGCCACCGAATCAATCTCAAAGTCAGAATATAATAGCGCAGGAGTGTGTCCGATCAGAGGAGCGACCTCATCCGCCCGTCAATTGCTCCTGTTTTAGCCACCTTATGCCAACTCACGGGAGTTGGGTCCACGTATATACCTTAAAGGACGTCTCCACCATCCTACTTCATTCTGGAATCTCCACCGCATACACGGTTGTTAAAGTGATTTTTGGAGTTGGCAGAGAGTATGACAACTTCCGATCCCGGTCTCTTTAACAACCAAATGTTATTATAACACTGCGATCTTTTCAAAATAGTTTATACTTTTAAAACTAGAATATAATATTCCTTTTCAAACCCATATAAATACATGTCATTTCCATTTTAAAACCCAAATCAATATGATATCATTTTTATTTCAAATATATCTTCTTTCCCAAAATCATGGCACTTTCAATATTATAACACTTCGAAACCAAACACTTGAAATTATAACATTTTAAAATCATAATACTTTGAAATTCATAATTTTGAAACATAACTTCCATTCCATAAATGGTGTACATAATAAAATACTTTACATAATAAACTCTTCTTAAATTTCACCAATCAATTCCAAACAACTCGAATTTCTAGATTTTAAATTCAACCAAATATCAAATTATAAATTTCAATGCAATTCAGTTTCCAGGTAAACTATTCCAAATTATATTGATTTCACAACAGATTTGTCACAAATTAAACCATTTCGAATTCTATATATTTCAAAGCTTTAAATGTTCCACCATTTCAAAACTAATTCTTTGATAATTCCATGTATATCAAATTCAATTACTATTATTTAGATTTGAAATGTTTACTTCAATATCATTTAAGTAAAACTTTTAAACTTCAAACAACTGGATATACTTTCAATTTATTTAACTTGATATATTCATTTAAATCGACTTGATATTCATTTAAATCACTTTAAACCAAAATCAAGTTATAAAAATCATACCCTTTAAAATCTCAATTTTATTTAAATTTCAAATCAAACTTATTCGAGTATAATGCTTAAATAATTTAATTCAAATAAATTTCACATTTATCTTCTAACCCTATTTTTTACTTAAGTCATAATAAACTCTATATCCTATATAACTTAAACAGATACTTAGCCATATTATATAAAAATAATCAAACTTTATTATTTGGCTTATCTTATATTTCCAAAAAAAATTACACATGGCTAAAATCAATAATAAAATAACGTTTATATAACATCTGAAATCAATATTTATATAATCCATATATTTCTTTACAAAACCATAGAAACCATTTCAAAATATCTTTATATACAGAACGCGGTGTCTGTATATAATTTTCTATCCTATGGTCAAGTGATACGGATATTTATCATTTCAGTCCGTAATTTAAAACATAAATACGGTTATATATCATTTCAAATCGGAATCCCGAATGAAATAAAATCCATAACAATTTGCAGTTTATAACAATATAAAATACGACATCCATTCATCCAATATCAACCATCAAACATTTGTCACAATCATCATCCAATCCAGTCAACGACATCAATATAGAACAGATAATAAATAACAGATATTTACTGGTAGTTTATATTTAATAATAAATTAAGTAACAATTTAACTGGCAGTGTGTATGCAAAAATAACAATTTACACGCTCGTCCAGAGCTTAGATGCGCTCGTCCAGAGCTTCAAATCGAATTAAAAAATAACAATTCAACCTGAATTTCTGGGCAAATGACATATCGAATTGAAAAACGAATCATATAACTTAGATGCGCTCGTCCAGAGCTTCAAATCGATATATAATTTGTTTGGATTGAAGGAGTTTGAATTTTTGGATTTGAATCTGATTTGGAATAGCAATTGGGAATTAGGGTTTGTCTTCCATTGAAATGAAGAGGAGCTAATGGAATTATATGTACTGAAATGAGGAATAAGAAATAATCTAGGGTTTATAACAATATATATATATATAGCAAAGCTAAAATAGAATAGATGGGCAAGATTGAATTACACGCTGAACGATAAATGGCCCACAAAGCCCATTTCAACTCCGGAACGAAAATTGGTCAACCCATATGTCAAAATAGATGTTTTTAAATATTCAAAAAGCAATGGAATAGGTTTCACGTGCAAGTTCCATCGTATGAAGAAGCTATGCTAAAATCAAATTATTTCAAATTGATTTCAATTAAATTGATTTATTGGCGTTTCGAGTCCGTACGATCAAACGACAAGTCCGATCGTTACAAAACTTGAAATCCTATAATAATTCACCGTTACGGATCCGATGGAACTGGTTTCGTCAAAATCTGAGTCGGTGGCCAAAATGGCTATTTTCCAGTTAATTAATTAAATAAATATTAAATTAATAAAAATCAAATTTTAAATTCCAATTCCACAATTTACAAATTTTATCATTTTTGATTTCTTACACCATTACAATCCTTTAAACAATTCAGGTATAAATTTAAAGTTGGTAAATTTACCCATTACCATATTTAGTTTCAATTTTAATAAATTTATTAATTATCAATTGAAATCTCAATAAATCCATTTATTTAATTTAAAATTTTGCTATTCAATAAATTGACATCTTATGGGTATAATTAACATTGATTTACATTACATTCCATTAATGTATGTCTCATTTCATATTAATTCCCATTAACGTAATATTTTATTTCGTTTAATTTCAAAAATCCACTTATTACAGCTCAAAATCCAATAAATAAATCAAATATGAATTTCAATTGTTTTCATTCAATCAATTGCCATATTATGGATAGAGTTGACATTGGTTACTTCTTGTTGAATTAACAATCTTCAATGACAAATTAAATCTACCCTAACTGCACTAATTAAGTCAATTAACCGCAATTGATTTCAAATTAAGTTTTATGAACTAAACATATAGGTAACTTATAACAATTGTTACCATTGAACATAAATTACATTTAATTTTATTACTTTCAAACAAATATTATAATTAATTCTAGAATATTGATTTTATTCAATTACCATTTATTATCATTTAAATCCATTAACTAATTCAATGCTTGCATTTGTTTTCTTATATTTAATTTGTAGCTAAGTACAACATCTACATTATTTCCAATTTACAAATTACCATCCATTATACCTTATAATTGTTCAATTTATCGGGATTGCGCTAAATTAGTTATTTATTAACTTGTATTAACATTTTTACATTTCATTCCCGTTATAAATTTCATTAACAAATTACAAATTCTTATTTATTTCAAATTTAATTACCAAAATCTTATTAAATTAACAAATTTAATTATCGAAATTTTACGGGTCGTCACACTTAACATCCTTCGAGGTACAACTATGCACGCGCGCATGCACACACACACACATATATATAAACGTAAACTACCCAAAAAACCAGCCACTTAATACTTCTTAGACGGGAAGGAGGCATACCCAACGGTCATTTAGTACCTCAACCCCAAAGCAGGCCCTTTGTAACTTAAATGCTAGTCGAATGGTTCTAGCTACACAAACCGATGACCCCTATCTACGGCTTTATAATTTAATCGTCAACCACTGATGCGTCTCAAAGACTCGTCTAATTTTAAATTAAGAATTTCAAATTTTGCTTAATTTTCAAAATAACAACTTTTCAATAAATCCTTTGAAAAACTCAAACAAATTTTTTTAAGGAATTTTCAAAAATATTTTATCAATTTCTTCCACATGGGATCAGACTCGGAAATGGAGCTTACTTCTTTCTGCTTACCTTCATGACAATCTAGTTTATCATCTTGTAGTGGTTAATGTACACGTTCTTGTGAAAACTTGCTACATGCCTTCTTCATACCTTAATTCTAGATGTTTGCAACACATAGATACTTACTTCCCATTTGTCTGGATGAAACATACTTCTTCAATTGGCAATTCGTTAAAATCCACAATCATAAGGCAACCTAGGCTCAACAATGGAGTCAAGTACCATTCAGCCTCCGGGATTCTTCTATATATCGTGGTCTTACTCTACTTGGTCAGCGACTTTGGTACCTACAAGTCGGGGGGTAATCCGATAGAGTTAGGGCTACGCCCTAGGGAAATTATGTAACTTGTTACATATATCTAACTCGATGACTAATCTTGTTCGAAATAAAGGTATTCTCTTTATTACATTCTTAATATAATGTGGTTATATTAATTAATAAATTTAATTAAAAGTATATTTAATAGAAAGTCTATAAATGGTATGTTTTGTGATAGTAGTTTCAAAGTGTTGTAACTGTGAGTAATTTATCACAATGAAACAAATGTACAATTTTAAATGTTCCTAGTCAAGATGCATCGAGACTGGATATCAATGTATCCGTTGAGACTAGACTACGTAACACTCTCCAAATGTTGGGCAGTGTATTACTCATGACTGCTGGGGGTACCAAGGGGTTACGTACTGATAGTTATTGGATAACTATGGAATGACTCACTCGATAGTTTTCTGTTGGTTAATATAACTCAGGTCAAATAGAAAATACCCATGTGACTAATTTACACAATTCTTTCGACATGAGAATACTGTCGACCTTTAATATGAAAAACTCTGCTTTGATTATAGTCAAATCATGGAACGACATCCATCAAGTGATTATAGTTAGGTCGAGTGGAAGTATTGAAAGGAAGACACTATTCAAGCAAGGATTCATCACTTCAGTTATATGAGGTTAGTATCATGGTCAACTCAAGTCAACCCAAAGTCAAAATCTTTGGAAAGAGTAGTACGGTTAATAATTATTATTATTATTGAACCAAGGATTTTATCTTTGGACTATAGATTTGAATATGGACAATATTGGAATTTTGACCATTATCAAATTCCGTAAATCCAAAGTGATATAGTTTTTGACGATGAGAATTGGTGTATATAAATGTCACTAATGGGTAACACTTATTAAATTAAATAAGATTTTACCGAAAATGAATAAGCGATAAATTTGGCCATAATGTCACATCACTTGCTAAGCGACGTGTGAACGTTAACATTCGAATAGTTCGGTGTTAATTGCTGACCAAATTTACACCCAAGAGTTACACAACTGAAATGATGAATTCCCTTAAGACTGAATGATTTAATCAGTTTATAATTGTTATAAATAAATTAAATTAATTAATATTTATGAAATATTAATTATAAAAATTTGAATATGGTTTAGAAATAAAAATTGTTATATATTTATAGTAGTTATAAATGTACCAATCGATATACAATATTGATAAGCGATTAAATTAGATTTAATTGCATGGCATTTTGGCTTAGGCTTAAATGGGTTTAAAGCCCATCATTGGGGCTGCAAATTTCGATTTTGACAAGTTATTGAAGGTGGCTAAAACTTAGGATTAGACTTAGAGATGGATGTCTAAGATTAAAAGAGAATTGGTAATGAGATTGTCCTAATATCTCTCTCGTACAAGGCTATATACATGGATCTCTAAACCCTTAATCAAAAATAATTGGTTGCCATAATTATCAAGTTTGCTGGCCAAAATTAATCCCTGTATCAGTTCTAAGAATCTCAAACCAATTCAAGTTAAGTAAAAGCACTATTTTATAGAAAAGTTCGACAATTCCAGACTTACAATCTGACGGATCAAGCATAATGTAACATCCCGCAAATCCGTACCCCTTGAGTCAACACTATTTTACAACAATCAACTCAAGTTGCACAGAAATACAAACCCTTTGGGTTAAAGAAAAAGAGGTAGAAGGAGAGAAAACAGAAAACAACATCAGAATCTAACCATCGTAGCGGAATAAAATATAATAGACAATAAATAATCTTTACTCAATCCAAATATATATGTTCATACATTACATCATCAGTGTACAACAATCACAGATCAACATTAACACCATACAAATGGATACACAGCAACTCAACATAGCGGAATATATATATATATAAACAAGTACGAGAGTACGTGTCGTCATCCAGCTCGTCTCCTGAGCTCCACAGCATCATATCATGTATCCTATAATACTCGGTCTAACCCGAGCATTACAGTTAAATAACACCCGAGTCAGTCTGCAATACCAGCGTGAGAAAATCACACCCAATTGATTATTAAAGTTTCAAAAATCCTTTGAAAACAAAAGCATCTCGTAAGACCACACCACAAATAAACATGTCGGGTTTTTAACTTACGATAGCTAAAACAATTTTTATAGAAATCCTCTGATATTATAATAGGGTCTATATACAAATACTTATAAAATAGCCGAAATTGTTACATCTATTAAATTCCAGCTACTAGCCACGGAGTGGGTAATACAAACAAAACTCGTACAAGGCTGGTAGGGAGAATGGATTTCCAACTAATGACTAGGCACTGGGGTACCACCTGTCACGGTACGGGGCCTAGATCACCGTACCGAGGAGTACGCCCGCTCCCCTGCAATACAAGGCCGGGACCACCCCTTACTGGATAATCCCGAGTTAGATCACCCCGCGGTTGGGATCAGCAACCGCCCACTAAGCCGAAATAAAAAGGGACATCTAGAGTGGAATGACCTCACCCTGCTTGGGTGCTACCCACCTAGCCTTGCTGCATAACCCCTGATTTTCAGTCATTCCCATTTGATGAGGCTTGAGGCTAAGCGTTACCTTTATAGAACATATTCCTTAGAATTCCCATCGTCCACCTGACGATGTTTCGCAAGCATTCATCCATACAAGTCCGTCCCGGGTTTGAACGGAACCGAAGGCACTATTCCTATTACATCCATTTTGGAAATATCCTCAGGATTAGTAGTGACTAGCCCTTGCACTTCACTGCTCCATCTTCGAATCCAAAATCGTTTTCACGAAACGTACAAACCGGATCAAAGTGGTTTTCGAGAAATTAATCTCGATCCCGGTCTCTTCGAAACGATCAACGCATTGTCCAATATTGATAGTCGGTTATTTAACTATCAGTTTCTTATTCACAAACATCCATCAAACAATAAATAATTTTCCAAATTATTTATTTATCTCAAAAATATCTTCACAAGATATATTTTCACTTTTCAAATTCCCTTGAAAACAGTTTTCAAAAACTATCTGCCTTTGTCAGAATAAATTCCAAGTATTTCTATTTCCACTGGAATTACCAAGCACAAAACTAGATTTTTCTAAATTAGTTTAAATATTTTATTTTTAAAAATATACTTTCAAACATATAGGTTAAAATTACTTTAATAATTTGTTAAAATACATACTATATGAATATTTGAAAATAAGGATTACTTAATAAAATATAAAACTAGATTTCTACTTTTAAAAAAAATACTAAATCACTCTTTAAATAATTATTGCTATAATATATTTGTAACGACCCAAAATTTTCGAAACCGAAAATTCCAAATAGTCATGAAACAGAAGAAAGAGATAGAAGAAGGAGAAGAAAAAATCAACAACATCTCACATTCGCACGGATAAAATATAATGATAAATAATAACAGTTTACAAAAGAATATTATATCTATCGGTTACATTAAATATACATCAGAGTTTCACATTATATATAGTCACTGAATATTTACAATTATCATATCTCATATTAACAATAATAATACAGCGGAAATACTCTATGCGTTATTGCCATCCAGCTCTCCCCTGAGCTCCAGAACGTACCTACCTGAAAATCTGTAATACTCGGTCTGACCCGAGCATTACACCAAAGTAACACCCGGGTTAGGCTGGAAACCAGCGTGAGTAAACCCAACTAACATGGAATACCAAAGCAAACAACTTAAATAAAACCCGAGTACTCAATTCAATTCACACAGCTACACTTAGTTATATTTCATACATCCATTTTCAAGTACCAAGGTTCAAATAAAAATAGTCCAATTTCATTTAAATCACTTCACTCTAGCATATAGATTTCACATATCAATCTATAAAATACTCGAAGTGGTTTCGGGTATTTCCTAATACCCGACCCCGACCTTTTCGAGACTCGTGTCATCCTAACCCAAATTATCAAAATGGAATACACAACATTTCATAGCAGGAATACCATCTTATTTAAGCATCAAATACCATTCCATTATTCACCACAAATTTGATCACTTCCAAATTAATTCAATTGATTCTAATTGAATCTAAATCCTCAATCACTTAGATTTCTTTACTTGTTAATTAATTAATTAATTTCAAATCAAATAATTCAATTATCCCTTCAACATTCACCACCATTAATCAACCTGGAATAATTATCGTTCAATTTCATTTAAACAACTATCTTTAAGTAACTTCACCATATTACTTATCCTTAACCAAACGATAAGTAATCCTAATCACCTCATGAACAAATTAACTGTTTTAGTCACATTAATCCTTAATTACTTATATATTAACTTCTCATAAGTCACTTATTTTTTATTTAACAATCTTAATTAATCGGTCTTTTATTACTTCCTCGATTATATAAATTCATGATTTTTTTTACCATTTACATTTCAATTTACCCTAATCTAGTTTAATTATAGCGATTAAACCACAATATTAATCATTCTTGATTTATCTCAACCTATAATTAACTATCCATTTATTTAAATCAGTTTCTCCTTAATTAACCATCCTAGTTAATCCCTAGATTAATTACACCAGTAATTATATTTTATTAATTTCATTAAGTAATTATTTATCAAACCATCAAATGATTATTTTGAATTACTTACAATTAATTAATTAACTTAAAACTTAATTTATAAATTAATTCAAACCCTTAATTATTTTCTTAATTTATCCAAATCATAAATTAATTGAATTAATTAATGATTCCTTTTAACATCCCTACTAATTTAATGAATCACAAATCCTTAAACTCCTATTAAATTTAAAATAAACATTTTCTTGTTTATGATTTAGGTTTAAAACAACTTAAACCCCAATATTTCGAGTCAAGCTACAATTAACTCGAACATCAACCAAATCCAAGACACATCATCATCAGTGTACTTCCAATCAACTCAATCATTCAACCAATTATTTAAATTTAACTATTCAAATTTAAATAAAAGAAAGCCCAACAGAGTGAGATTTACTCACCTTTATTTTGCTGTTTCCAATCTATCCCAAACTAGCTTGTCCCCACGATTTTAAACCTTGAATAAACATTTACAGCTTTATTAATATTCTAAATGAACCGAATAATCAATATCCATTTTAATAAATTTAATTAACTAAGAACTAAAATAGAACATCTTCCCTTTAAAAAAAAATCCTTTAGTGACTAAATAATTTAAATAAGCTTATTAAATAAATTAATCATCCTAAATAAAAATAAAATAAAAGGATCCTATATTTTCAAAATTTAATATATTTACGAGTTATCTATGTATATTTAAATTACAGAAGTATGTGTGAAAACATTTTTCTCCTGCAATAACAAACTGTAATTTGCTAATTGTAAACCTTTACTATTTAACAAATGTATATTTGTAAATTAAAATCCGAATTCCAAAATTTCCTCTCAGCATTAAACACAGTATTTACTATAACTAAATAAAAAAACGATACCTCAGCTGACGGCTTACTTCGACTCTCTGCCGCGATTTCATCATCACCGTTAATCGCCCTGCAGCCCAACCACCATCGCACGCGAAGCTCAAACCCTAACCACTTTCCCACTCGCACTCGCTTCATCGCCGCTGACGTGCTCGCAACATCACCTTCCCTTACGCGCCACCATCAGCGTACGCGCGCGAAGCTATGCCCAATTCACCGAGCGACCAAAACCCTAGCTCGTATTCGAGCTCACGACTCCCCTTGTCAACGTGCTCGCGTTCGAAAACGACCACTCTCTCTATTTTTTTTATTTTTTTTACGAAATTCGATTGAAAAACTCGGCTTGAGTTTCGGCCATTTTTTGTTTCCTTTGTATTTTTTTTTACTAGAGAAGAAATTGACTTAGGGATTAGGAGAGTCGGCCTCGGCCATTTCTTTCGTTCAGTTTCGATTCCCCCCCCCCCCCCCCTCCCCCCTTTTTGAACTCGATGACGAAGAAAAAGGAAGAAATGAATTCGAGGGGAAAAGAATGAATTTCAAATGAAGGAGGAGATACGACAATAAGAGGAGAGAGTGGCGTGTTTGGGAAGGATGAGACGGCGTCTTAAAGAAGGTTGCTTATTATTTATTTATTATTATTGTTATTATTATTATTATTATTTTATTTATTAATATTCTTATATTTTACAAGCTGTTCAAACGGACTCCGAATCAAACAAGCCACCAGGCGTTAATAAGGTTTTACCCACATCCCGAACACAATGGAACGTGTTTCGGAGGCTAATTTGATCGTATGTGCGAGTTACGAAATTAAACGATCGATATTAATTTAAATCGATTAAAATAAATCTAAGCGTTTCGAGCTACCAGGGTCAAACGACAACTCTGATTACTCCGAAAATTGAAATACGATAATAACTAGCTATTACGGATCCAATGGAACTGGTTTCGTCGAATTCCGAGACTGTGCACCGGAAGGCTATTTTTAAATGTCAATTTAAACGATATGATTTCAAAACTGAGCAAATCACCCTTAAATTAAATTTCAACCATTTTATTATCTTCAGTATCATCATTGTAAATTTTATAAGCCTCCAAATTATTTTAAACAGGCTTAGAATCTCAGATTCAACAATTTACCCGATTTCAATTATTAAATTCAATATTTAAACTATACAATTCAATGACTTCATTATCAAGTAAATATTGATATCTTGAATTCAAGTTAAAATTAACCTTTAAATAGTTTAAAATCAATTAATTATTCCAATTTAATTCGTCAAAATTTCCGGGTCGTCACAATATTAAAAGGAAATACTTGCTTTAGAAATTAAATATTAGAAATAATAAATTTTACAAAACTTGCTTCTCTTTAAAAACAACTTTAAAACATTTAATTTATATTTAAAAATTTAGTTTAAAAACGTACTTGGTTATCCAGAGAAAAATTCCAACTTTAATCACTTAAATCAATTTCCCAAATTGATTCCCAATTTACTTCATTTGAAATAAGTTTCTGTAATTACTCAATTCATTTCAAAATTCATTAATTATGCACTTAATTATTATTGTTATTATTTTCCATTTGATTTTAATCTTTTAACTGAAATATACAAATTTCAGGTTTTTCCCATTTTCTTCTTTGTTCCATTCAAAATTTAAAATCTTAAATTTAAAATAAATGTTTTGTTCTTTTAAATATTAGCATTGGAGTTTACAATTCATTAACTTTCTATTTATTCAAAATTTTCCTTCCATTCTCAGGATTCATTTATTAGAATTTTAAAGTCACTTTATTTTTTTTCCAAGTCATTCTTAAATTTATTCTATAATTATTTTACTTACAATTTCACTTCTTTCATTTTCATTTCAAAAATCAAATTTACATTTTTGGTAATTCATTATACCCATTTATATCAACCAAGCCATATCATTCAATACTTCCACATAATTCATTATAGAATATCAAATAATCAGAACAGAGAATATTAAATAATTTAAATAAAAGTTGAGGGGTCCAGTTGGATCCCTCCAACCTGTTTTCCCTGCATCCACAGACGTTAGCACAATATAAATCAAACATTCCAAGATGTAATATATACTATGATATAACACATCAATCAATTCAACCATTCCACCAATTATTTAAATTTAATCATTTAAATTTAAGTTTAAATTTAAATTTAACTGAGTGAGATTAACTCACCTTATATTTTTGTTCACGGTCCATTACCGTCTCTACCCATTTTCATGACTTTTTACCTTGAATAAACATTAGATTCATTGTTAATATTCGAATAAATTGAACAAATAATTTCCATTTGCTAAATCTAATTACCAATGATTTTGTTTTAACCTAGAAATTAAACTTTTAAACTGATTCCCTTTTTAATAAATTAAACGAACTGATCAGTTGATTTTAACTAAATAAAATCTTCCCTTTCAAAATCTTTTTAAAACTAAAATAAATTCAATAAGTTGATTAAAACAGTTTAATTATCAACCCTTTCCTTTAATAAGTTATTTCTAATAAATAAAAAGTTATTTTGGTTGATAAACGAGTTAAATCACTATAAAACATCATTCTATAACAATTTTCCAGAATCCCCCTTTTTTTTCATCATATATATATATATATATATATATATATATATATATATATATATATATATATATATATATATATATATATATATATATATAGTAACAATCCAGCTAACAAATTCTGAATCGAAAACAAACCTCGCCTGAAGATGCCGACCACTCACCAAGCTCATTCACAACCTCTAACGACTGTCGCACCACCCCTTCTTCAACTCGCGGCCTCGATCGCGACGTCGCCAAACCCTAAGTTTACTACGTCGCTGCCATTGCCAAGAGCTCGCGGCGACTCTCCATCCTTGTGCACGAATCCACTCGCGCACCCATCGCGACAACCCTAAATCGCAGCGCCCCCAATCTACAGCCGAACCACATCCTCGCGGCCACCCAAAAAAATCACGACCCAAAAATCCCAACCTCCTCGCGCGCCCAGATGACTACGCGACAGCGCTGCCTCGCGCGGCCATCCTATGCAAATTCGAGCTCGCCCCTTTTTTTTCTTTTTTGAAGAATCGAATTCGGTTTCGAGTTAAGAGGGAGGAAAGGGGGAAGGCCGTCGCTATTCGTATGTAGATATTTCTTTTTTTTTTAAAAAAAATCTTCGACCAATTCTATTTGGGAAAACTGAAATTTGAGGAAGACGAAATGGGTTTCTACTTGATTTTGAAGAATAAAGGCTTCAGCCATTTTTATGTTTTTTTTTAGTTTAGGAATCCAGCTGCTTTGTTTGATAGAGATGAATCTTTGAGGGTCGAATTTCTTCCAAAGGAAGACAAGATAGTGTGCCAAGGAAAGAACTGGAAAGGTTCTAATGTAAATTAAGTTTGACTAATCAAGTACAGTGTTCACTTATTTTAAATTCAAATTCGAATCGATAATTATCAATTAAATTTTCAGCGCGTTTATATATCGTACACTCACACACTAACTCCGATCAATACGAAATTTGAAATCCAATGATAATTCAATATTACGGATCCAATGGAACTGGTTTCGTCGAATTCCAAGACCGTGCCCCGGAAGGCTATTTTTATATTCAAATTAAACGATAAAATTTTAAAACTGAACAAATCACTATTAAATTCAATTCTAAAACTTCTATTATCTTCAGTGTTATCAATATAAATTTTATGAGCCTTCAAATTATTTTTAACAGGCTTAAAACTCCATATTCAACATTTTACCAAACTTAAATTATTAATCTAATAATTAAATTACCCAAATAAACAGTGATATTTGAAATTCAAGTTAAAATTACTCTATTGAATATTTAAAATTAATAAAATATTCCAGTTTTAAATCCTCGAAAATTCCGGGTCGTCACATTCCTCCCCCCTTAAAAGAATTCCGTCCCCGAAATTACTAGTTAGGAAGAATGGTCCGATACCCGTTTACTTTTTCCCCGAAACCAAACGGTTTCTGACAATTCGACATCTTATCAACTATCTTTTTATAAAAGACCCATTATTATTCTTATTAACTTTCCAAACTTTTCCAAAACCTTTCCCTAGTTTCAAACTATACCATTTGTTTAACCATTCAAGTTTCAATTTAAAACCAAATTTTGAATTATCAAAATTTTCTCAAAATTTTTCTAACTCTCTAAATTTTCACCAGCGTCTCCTTTGCGCGGCTAGCTCGGTACTACTACAAAATGGCTCTACGGCCTCCCAAATCCAAAAAGAAAACAAAAAGCCAAGTGGCTCAATCCAAATCCTAATCAAATTCACACCAAATTTAAATACATACCTTCTTGTCGAGCATTTCAAATTTATCCTTTGAAATCAAATCCAATTTTCTTTTCCTTTTTATAATACCTGCATATCCTGCTTAGTACTAATATCCAATCACAATATTCCCAAAACATTTTATCGACTCCCTTACCAAATGCCAATATTCATCCAAATATCAATCTAGAATATATTTGCAATATTCAATTTCCAATTAAGAATTGACCGTTCCTTACTTAAGTTAACATAAGCATTTTATATGTTTCTTTATTTATTTCCGTCTTACCACCTCAGTTTATATCTATTTCTATTCTAATTGATTCTTTCATTACCATATGAATTCAATTTATCTTAAATATTGAATTTATTTTCCATTTATAACTAATTCATGTCATTATTTTAATTAGTTTCATTTACTAACTTATTTCAATTTCCAATTTGAAATCGTTTTGCCGTTAACAGAATTTTCCAAAAATTTCAAAAAATTTCTAACTCCCAAAATTTCTGAAATTTTTTGGCAGAGTCTCCTTTGTACGGAGGAACTTTTGCAATTTGACAAAAGATATAAATATATATACATCGACCCACACGGTCGAAAAAACCAAAAACAGTTCATATTTTCTATTTTTATTGCGTAGGCGTACCTTATTTAGCATTTTAAGCAGACAGCTTATTTATTTAGCAGTTAATGCAACCCAAATCCAGCCACACGGCTTCCAGGTACCTGTACTTACTCAATTTAAACATGTAAGTACCATATATATGAAGTTTATTAACATTTCACTTACTTGCAATAGTAAAACACATGAATTCTAAAAGAAATGCACATTAAACACTTTTCATAGGCAATTTAAATATTCCAACATGAAATTTAATTGCATTAAATTTAATTGCTTCCATTTACATCCAATGTCAAATTATTCTATGCAATTTGACGAGATCTATGTGAATAAATAAGTATTTATATTTTATAACCAATTTAAATGGATTTCAACTCAATTTATACTTAATTCTATTCCATTTTTAAATTTATTCACAATCCATATATTCTCATTTTCATCGCATTTTAAATTTGAATCCATTCACTTGCATTTCATTTTATTAATCAAACTAGTTCATTGTTCAAACGGATTCCATTCAAAATCATTTGATCTAGCTCGACACATTCTGCTTGAATTCCATTTAATAACCATTTCTCAACTCATTTAAACCACACTTCATTTTGAGTTCGACTTTTATTCAACACTTACTTAAGTCAATAACTTAAGTTCATTTCCATTTCTTTTTTTTATAATAAGTTCTACTTCCATCTTTCATTTGATTCTTATTTATTCTATCCATTTATTTATTTAACCTAATTAGTTTATCCACTCAATCCATTTTTCATTTCCTTAAATATTATTTATTACTCACCGAATTCTATTTCGATTCAAATTTATTTCTCTTGATTTAAATCCAACCCAATATCATTAAACTTAGTTTAAGTTGAATTCAATTCAACTCTCAATTAAATCTCATTTTTAATCTACAATTTCGTTTGATTAGTTATTACGAAATTTTAAATTTCCAGATTTAACTCATTCAATTGATTACATGGCCATTTTCAATTTATTTCCACTTATTTGGATTTTACTTGCAATTCATACCATTACTATTTTAATCCATTTCCATTTTTATTCGATACATTACAATTATATTTAATTTGTTAACACTTCAAGTTAAATTTTAATCAATAACTCAAGTTCTGATTCCACCATTCACTTTTAAATTACCATCCAATTTTATTAACTCACAATTCAACTTCATTCTCAATTCATTTAATTAATTGCAAGGCCACCTCCAATTGTATTTTCTTCACTCATGATTCAAGTTGAATTTAATTATAACTTGAGTTTATTTCTAAACTTTAATATTAACTCACCAATTCAGCTTTTATTTAACTGCATTGAGTTCTCATTACATATTTCATTAACTAATTTATTAACAAATTAGTTCTTCCCTTATTTATAATCCAACACTTGATTTTAAATCTCAAAATCTCTTCATTTAATTTTCTTAAGTTCAAATTTATTTTATAATTCAAGTTTGGATTTTTATTTTATTATCCAAAACATCAAATAATATTTATTTTGGATTTTCTATCCCACTTTCAAAATTTATAAGTCACAACTCATTATTTACACAATTCCATTTATTATAAGCTTGAATATATCTATCTTTTATTTTTAACTAAAGCCCTCTATTCATTTATAGCCCAAGCATATATTTATTTCTATGGATTTTTAATTCTCTTACTCGTTATTCTTGTTACTTATTTCAATCCAATCCTTATCCGACTTATTTTCCAATTATTTAGGTAAGAATATAATTCCATTCATAATTCAATTGAATTCTTATTCCAATTCAATCTTATTTTAACTCGGTTTTATTTAACTCAATTCAATTTCAACTTGATTTCAATACAACCGGATATTATTCCAGCCTATTTAAATTAATTTTCAATCCAGTTAAATTTTATTTTCCAATCCAGGTAAATTTCGTTTTTAACCTTTCAACTTAAATTCAAATTCCAACATTCAAAGCTTATATTTCCCTGATTTAAAAATTATCTCAATTTATAAGCTTACAACCTATCTCATTAGGATTTTCAAACACCTGGTTATGGTTTCCAATCATTTTGAAATCTCCAACCTCTCAAAAATCAAAATTCTCAAAATTTAAGCCAACCCTGGTTTTATTCCCAACAAACTCCTTTGAAATTTTCAAAAACAACAAGCTTTCTGAACAAATCAATTCTTGGCAGCAATCCGTCACTTGGAAATTCGAAAATGAATACTGATGATGCGGCCGTCATCATCAGAATTATTTTCCAATAATCCAAGTGATTTCAATGCTATTTCACTTTCAAAATTCATTTAAAACACATTTCCTTTTAGAAATACCTCTAAAACAATAATGTTATTATTTGTCTTCAAATACTTCGACCAATACTTCCAAAATCTCTGAGATTTTAAATTTCCAAATCCTGCTTAAATCAATTTTAACTATAATTCATTTGTATAGTTTATGCTTATTCAAATTCTCATTTAATTATATTTCAATTTATAAATTACATTTATAATTTATATTTATAAATTTCATTTTATAATGAATTTATTCCTCTAAATTTTAGTTATATTTTCAATTTCTAGTTAAATTTTCACTTAACAATGATAATACTTTAATATTATCATTTCTAACATCCAAATATCCATATATTAGCTAAATAGTTTTCAAAAACTATTCTTTATATCAAAATATGTTTTGGGTAAAATTATCTCATTTACCCGCATTTAAAACAATACTGTGTCGATTGCTCTATTCAAATGTTTAGAAACCCTTTCGATACTGTTCCGCAGACTATGTCGACGAAGGTTCTTATGCCACTCAATAAATCAATCAACACAATATTAAAACAATTTATATTCACTAACAAATACGTGCTCATATCTATTAATACGCTCAAACTCATTCTAGAGTTCTATAGACTCTATTTATGAGTAATTCCCACCAAAGCCAAGGTTATCACCAACCTAAGCTCTGATACCAACTGTAACAGCCCGCAAATCCGTACCCCTTGAGTCAACACTATTTTACAACAATCAACTCAAGTTGCACAGAAATACGAACCATTTGGGTTAAAGAAGAAGAGGTAGAAGGAGAGAAAACAGAAAACAACATCAGAATCTAACCATCGCAGCGGAATAAAATATAATAGATAATAAATAATATTTACTCAATCCAAATATATTTTTTCATATATTACATCATCAGAGTACAACAATCACAGCTCAACATCAACACCATACAAAAGGATACACAACAACTCAACACAGCGGAATATATATATAAACAAGTACGAGAGTACGTGTCGTCATCCAGCTCGTCTCCTGAGCTCCACACCATCATATCATGTATCCTATAATACTCAGTCTGACCCGAGCATTAAGTTAAATAACACCCGAGTCAGTCTAGAATACCAGCGTGAGAAAATCACACCCAATTGATTATTAAAGTTTCAAAAATCCTTTGAAAACAAAAGCATCTCGTAAGACCACGCCACAAATAAACATGTCGGGTTTTTACCTTACGATAGCTAAAACAATTTTTATAGAAATCCTCTGATATTATAATAGGGTCTATATACAAATACTTATAAAATAGCCGAAATTGTTACATCTATTAAATTCCAGCTACTAGCCACGGAGTGGGTAATACAAACAAAACTCGTACAAGGCTCGTATGGAGAATGGATTTCCAACTAATGACTAGGCACTGGGGTACCACCTGTCACAGTACGGGGCCTAGATCACCGTACCGAGGAGTACGCCCGCTCCCCTGCAACACAAGGCCGGGACCACCCCTTACTGGATAATCCCGAGTGAGATCACCCCGCGGTTGGGATCAACAACCGCCCACTAAGCCGAAATAAAAAGGGACATCTAGCTGGAATGACCTCACCCTACTTGGGTTCTATCCACCTAGCCTTGCTGCATAACCCCTGATTTCAGTCATTCCCATTTGATGAGGCTTGAGGCTAAGCGTTACCTTTATAGATCATATTCCTTAGAATGCCCATCGTCCACCTGACGATGTTTCGCAAGCATTCATCCATACAAGTCCGTCCCGGGTTCGAACGGAACCGAAGGCACCATTCCTACTACATCCATTTTGAAAATATCCTCAGGATTAGTAGCGACTAGCCCTTGCACTTCACTGCTCCATCTTCAAATCCAAAATCGTTTTCACGAAACGTACAAACCGGATCGAAGTGGTTTTCGAGAAATTAATCTCGATCCCGGTCTCTTCGAAACGATCAACGCATTGTCCAATATTGATAGTCGGTTATTTAACTATCAATTTCTTATTCACAAACATCCATCAAACAATAAATAATTTTCCAAATTATTTATTTATCTCAAAAATATCTTCACAAGATATATTTTCACTTTTCAAATTCCCTTGAAAACAGTTTTCAAAAACTATCTGCTTTTCTCAGAATAAATTCCAAGTATTTCTATTTCCATTGGAATTACCAAGCACAAAACTAGATTTTTCTAAATTAGTTTAAATATTTTACTTTTAAAAATATACTTTCAAACATATAAGTTAAAATTACTTTAATAATTTGTTAAAATACATACTATATGAATATTTGAAAATAAGGATTACTTAACAAAATATAAAACTAGATTTCTACTTTTAAAAAAAATACTAAATCACTCTTTAAATAATTATTGCTATAATATATTAAAAGGAAATACTTGTTTAGAAATTAAATATTAGAAATAATAAATTTTACAAAACTTGCTTCTCTTTAAAAACAACTTTAAAACATTTAATTTATATTTAAAAATTTACTTTAAAAACGTTCTTGGTTATCCAGAGAAAAATTCCAACTTTAATCACTTAAATCAATTTCCCAAATTGATTCCCAATTTACTTCATTTGAAATAAGTTTCTGTAATTACTCAATTCATTTCAAAATTCATTAATTATGCACTTAATTATTATTGTTATTATCTTCCATTTGATTTTAATCTTTTAACTGAAATATACAAATTTCAGGTTTTCCCATTTTCTTCTTTGTTCCTTTCAAAATTGAAAATCTTAAATTTAAAATAAATGTTTTGTTCTTTTAAATATTAGCATTGGAGTTTACAATTCATTAACTTTCTATTTATTCAAAATTTTCCTTTCCATTCTCAGGATTCATTTATTAGAATTTTAAAGTCACTTTATTTCTTTTCCAAGTCATTCTTAAATTTATTCTATAATTATTTTACTTACAATTTCACTTCTTTTATTTTCATTTCAAAAATCAAATTTATATTTTTGGTAATTCATTATACCCAATTATATCAACCAAGCCATATCATTCAATACTTCCACATAATTCATTATAGAATATCAAATAATCAGAATAGAGAATATTAAATAATTTAAATAAAAGTTGAGGGGTCCAGTTGGATCCCTCCAACCTTTTTTTCCTACATCCACAGACGTTAGCACAATATAAATCAAACATTCCAAGATGTAACATATACTATGATATAACACATCAATCAATTCAACCATTCCACCAATTATTTAAATTTAATCATTTAAATTTAAGTTTAAATTTAAATCTAACTGAGTGAGATTAACTCACCTTATATTTTTGTTTGCGGTCCATTACCGTCTCGACCCGTTTTCATGACTTTTTACCTTGAATAAACATTGGATTCATTGTTAATATTCGAATAAATTGAACAAATAATTTCCATTTGCTAAATCTAATTACCAATGATTTTGTTTTAACCTAGAAATTAAATTTTTAAACTGATTCCCTTTTTAATAAATTAAACGAACTGATCAGTTGATTTTAACTAAATAAAATCTTCCCTTTCAAAATATTTTTAAAACTAAAATAAATTCAATAAGTTGATTAAAACAGTTTAATTATCAACCCTTTCCTTTAATAAGTTATTTCTAATAAATAAAAAGTTATTTTGGTTGATAAACAAGTTAAATCACTATAAAACATCATTCTATAACAATTTTCCAGAATCCCACCCCCCTCCGTTTTTTTCATCATATATATATATAGTAACAATCCAGCTAACAAATTCTGAATCGAAAACAAACCTCACCTGAAGATGTCGACCACTCACCAAGCTCATTCACAACCTCTAACGACTGTCGCACCACCCTTTCTTCAACTCGCGGCCTCGATCACGACGTCGCCAAACCCTAAGTTTACCACGTCGCTGCCATTGCCGAGAGCTCGCGGCGACTCTCCATCCTTGTGCACGAATCCACTCGCGCACCCATTGCGACAACCCTAAATCGCAGCGCCCCCAATCTACAGCCGTACCACATCCTCGCGGCCACCCAAAAAAATCACGACCCAAAAATCCCAACCTCCTCGCGTGCCCAGATGACTACGCGACAGCGCTGCCTCGCGCGACCATCCTACGCAAATTCGAGCTCGCCCTTTTTTTTTTCTTTTTTGAAGAATCGAATTCGGTTTCGATTTAAGAGGGAGGAAAGGGGGAAGGCCGTCGCCATTCGTATGTAGATATTTCTTATTATTTTTTTAAAAGCATCGGCCAATTCGATTTGGGAAAACTGAAATTTGAGGAAGACAAAATGGGTTTCTATCTGATTTTGAAGAATAAAGGCTTCAGCCATTTTTATGTTTTTTTTAGTTTAGGAATCCAGCTGATTTGTTTGATAGAGATGAATCTTTAAGGGTCGAATTGCTTCCAAAGGAAGACAAGATAGCGTGCCAAGGAAAGAACTGGAAAGGTTCTAATGTAAATTAAGTTTGACTAATCAAGTACAGTGTTCACTTATTTTAAATTCAAATTCGATTCGGTAATTATCAATTAAATTTTCAGCGCGTTTATATATCGTACACTCACACACTAACTCCGATCAATACGAAATTTGAAATCCGATAATAATTCAATATTACAGATCCAATGGAACTGGTTTCGTCGAATTTCGAGACCGTGCCCCGGAAGGCTATTTTTATATTCAAATTAAACGATAAAATTTTAAAACTGAACAAATCACTATTAAATTCAATTTTAAGACTTCTATTATTTTTAGTGCTATCAATATAAATTTTATGAGCCTTCAAATTATTTTTAACAGGCTTAAAACTCCATATTCAACATTTTATCAAACTTAAATTATTAATCTAATAATTAAATTACCCAAATAAATAGTGATATTTGAAATTCAAGTTAAAATTACTCTATTGAATATTTAAAATTAATAAAATATTCCAGTTTTAAATGCTCGAAAATTCCGGGTCGTCACACATAACTATAAGGGAATTAATTGATTCAAGTGAACTTAAAGGCATCACCAATTTAAGTAATCATGTCTAATTTTATGATTTAATATCGATTAATCTCAAATCTGTATATATTATTAATGTTGTATATCTAGTTAGGTGAGATTTTCGTAGGTATATGTATTTATCACTAATTAGTTTGGTTATACGCATGGTTATATTATTATGTGTTTTAATTTATGTATAAAAAAAATCTAATTTGCTATAAAAATTAAAATTGGTCCTTATTAATTATTTTATGTATATTTATATATTAATTTAAATATAGTCTAATGTATATTGTAAACATATAATTACATATATGTATCTTTATAATATATAAACAACTTAGAATTTTTCCTTACACCTATTTATACATAATATGAATTATCAAATTCGAAAATAAATTTTTTTATATATAAATAATTTTAAATTATCTTTTATTGATTATTTGAATTATTTATTATATCTAAAATAATTATTACATTGAAATTTTGGTTTTATATTTTTTAAAATTATTACATCTATGCAGTAACCCATGGAAAAAAATTCAGAATTTTTTTAATATTTAATATTTTTAATAATTAAATTACTTTGGTTGAACATTTCTTTTATTTGTTAAAAATAATATTTTATTTCATAAAATCATGAAAAAAAATTGAACCTGTATTTTATGATCCTAAATTTTCATAAATTTAAAATTTTATTTTTTAATATTATTACTAATTTTTTTAATTATTATGATCAAAACTATTTATTATATATATAATAATGATTAAATTATAAAATTATTATTTTATGTTTGTTATGTTAATTCGATCTGGAAATAATTTTAAAATATGTATATATTTATATTTTAATTATCTGAATGTAATTAATTACTCATGTATATACATTTTATTTAACCTTATATATATATATATATAATTATTATATATGTGTGTGTGTGTAATTTTATATGTTTAATTATGTATATATATTTATACAAATGTTTTAAATTATATATATATTTATTTATTTATTTAAGGGGCGTTTCGCTTGAAGGACAAACTTTATAGTCCAATTAGTTTCTAGGACACACATCCGCAAAAATTAATTTCAAGGCCAAAGTCAACAGAATAATTACTTTTAAGGACAAAGTCAACAGTCCAATTACTTTCAAGGACATAATTTCTTAGGTTTTTGGGCCTTAGAAACTAATTATTTTGCATTTTGTCCTTAAAAGTAATTATTTCAGTTGTGTGTCCTAGAAACTAATTGCACTTGCTAAAGAGGCCCTTATGGCTAATTTTCACTTAAATATATGTGTGCGTATTTATATAAATATACTTTGCATTATCTATTTATGCACATATTTAGACAACATATAATAAATTCGAAATGAGCCAATGTGTCCGTTGTAATGTAAATCTTAGCTTCTATATACGGGCATGTTATACCCTTCATGGATTATTATGTTGCATATGCACATACATTTGTATATGTATATGATACGTGTATGTATATAAATTAAATCATTCGATTAACTTTACATTACAAAATACTTAAATTTAAATAAAATACATTGTTTTATTTAAAACAAATTTAGAATTGTTCTAAATGAATTAGACTTCATAGGCCCGATAAAAATCGAATGCGATAAAAAAATTTGAAATACGCCCATCACTACCATTGCGGGTTAGCCCAGTTCCAACAACAGTATCAGAGCACAATAGCCTATGCGGTCTAAATTAGTCATGTTAGGGCTAACTTATTAAGCTTGCCCACTCAATAAGGTGTCTAAAAAGGTAATATCTAGGAATGGAATTGGATAATCAAGTACCCCGTTCTACCTGGTTACGGGCCTAGCCTGAAAGGTGAAATGAGCCCAAAGGTTGCCCCTAATAGAAAAGGCCCAACTTAATTTGGGCCCTGGGTTAATTTTCAAAATTATCTCTTGAAAAATAAAGTAAAAGATTTTAAATTTAACTGTTCAATTTAAAAAAAATATGTTTATTATAATAGTGATAATGTAACACATCTTTCAAAATGTTTGAAAAACAAAATAACATAATTTTCAAAAATTATAAATTTTATTAATAGGTTAATTTATAAAATGTATGTGCATGTAGTAGATATATTATGAAATATGTTATGATATTTTAAAACATTTAAGATATCATAAATATGCATGCATGCATATGAATAATGATTTTCGAAATCAAGATAATTTAGTTAATTTAATTAAAAGGTTAATTAATTGAAATTATAATTACACACATATATGATATATGTGTTATACAATAAAGGTTACAGTACACAATAAATATAAATGTTATGTCACTATAAAATTAATTAAAATGTTAATTAATTAGAATTAATTAAATATGATTTAATTAGTATAATATCATACACAAGACTATTATATAAGTAATGTGAAATATAAAACTATATAACAACAAAACTTATATGATATGAATGTATAAACTAAAAGTGGAACATTAAAGAAACCCAAATAGACTTAACGAATAAATACATACGTAAATGTACGTATACTGTGATTTCTGATGTGTCTAACACTTGAATCACGAGAGTATTTCATAAGAAATACATTATTCCATAAGTCGATATCAATCAGTATAATATATTAAAGATTATGAATCTTCAATATAATGTTGTCCTCTACCGTATGTATATTAATAAATTACTTGCATACTGCTTAGTTGTTGAGCAAACTCAAGCTAGGGATGTTATGTGTAATATTATTAATATAATGAACAGATGAGGCAAGATAACTATATGTATTTGTTAAGCAAACTCAAGGTACATATACTATACTTAGGCCATCGTGATATGGTAGGTATGAGAGAATAATCGCTTTCGATTTGTTGAGAAAACTCGGTCGAAATGAGATTAGGATAAAGAAAAATGGGTTAGCAGTTGTATGTGATACAACTGATAAGGAGTTATGCATCGTTTGTGGGGTTATGATTTGTTGAGAAAACTCAAGGTCAGAATACCAAGACAGACGAGTCCTAACACCCACTAGTGAAGTCGAAAGAGTTCTATGTTTCATCTTAGGGTTTGGAGGAACATAAAAGACTAGTGAGAGCTTTATTGGAAAAATGAAATGGTAACATTTAGCATTTCTAATATTGTAAGAACATATGCTAAATAATATTATAATTATCTACAATGATAAATTTGTGCATTTAATGCGATTGATAAAATGTTTATCAATTAACATATACAAACGAACTGAATTGAAAGTTGACAAATGGAAATATAATACCCACTATCAAATTCCTATAGCATGTTAACGTTTCAACACCCATGCAGGTATCTGATTTTACAACTACCGAATATATTCAAGGTTTGGTCACTTATGCATTTATTTGGTCAAGACCATGTATAGCATTTTATGATTTTCGAACTCTAAAACAATACAAGACTACGAATATTTGATCCATATACAATTGCATATAAATGTTATATAGTGAATGGTCAAAGTTTGTAATGTACAATATTTCAATGAAATTAGTTCATCCGAAAAACCAAATAAACCTTAGTGCAAGATCGAGTATTCAATCTGATTGATTACAAAAGAGATCATACTGTGTTAATATAACACAAGACCAAAAAACTACAAGGTAGATATAAGAACTCGATCGTTGAAATGTCATTTTGATCGGTTTACGTAAAGTACAACATATTTGGTGTCCTTAAATGTTAAGGATAATCTAATGCGCTTTTGTAAAGAGTTTATTATGATATTGTAGTAAAGTTTTCTTTTAAATATTTTGACTATTTGAAAGGAAAACGAATGTATAAGAATAGATATAAAATTAAGGTACAATTGGAATGAAGAGAATGAATACGCACTTCTGCTTCATAGAGAAACATTGGAAATATGAATTGTAATAAATAATTGATACTTAATATTGGAATTAGAAATATGATTTCTATTCTGAAATGTATTTTCATATAGAAAATTGTTTTCTATGAGGAGCTCAAGAATTTGATCAACGAACTCTCCATTGTAAATAGTTGCAGTGTATGAAATAAACAGGTTGTATTAAGTGAATGATGGATCTCCAAATTTAATACACTATTATAGTAATGGCAGAAATAGTGGGAGCATATAATATAGCACTTATTAATTACATCATAGTATGAAAATAATTTTTTTATAACTTACTATACATTATTTATGAAATAATGATTATTTCTCGGCATCGATTGAAAAAAAAATAGACAGCTATATTTCAGTATGAACATTATGAGTATTCTTTGTGAAATAAAACTATAATGTGGTAATTTTTTCTTATAAAAAAAGTGATGCGTTGGAAAATACAGAAGTATCTAATATTATTTATGGTTGTTTTGGAATTATAGGCTAAGCCGTAGTTTTGAGAAATAATTTTATTGTATGATTTTGAATCATATGATACTTGTTAATTATATCTTAAATAATAAAAGGCTCTGCATCCATTTAGTGGGAGTATCATAAAAGTTGATGAACTCCTCGGATTGATACACGTAGATGTATGCAATCATAATTCTATAAATACCAAAATGATTCCTTGTACTTCATCATATTCACCGATGAGTTATCGTCGACATGGATATGTGTATTTGATACACATGCACTATGTCTATGGTAAACTCATAGAGTACAAAACATAAGTAGATAAATAAATGCAAGAGAAATGATTCGATTTGATCAAATGAGTGAGTATATTGGAAAAATGACCGAATGTACCTAAAAATGAATAAAGATTCAATCTCAAAAGTCACTCCTCCATGTGATGCATAATGATGCAACGATGAGAGGTGATCGAACTTTGTTTAACAATGTGTGATTAATTATGAGTGAAGTTGAGTTAGTTTCTTTGTATGACGTCATGTACTTAAGATTAGTGCACAAGGTTAATATTATTTCATCTAAGTAATGGTTTACAAAATCACACAAGATAAAGGTTTATAAGAAACTCCAATATATCCTAGACCAAGGAGTTGGCATGTTGTGTGAGTCAAAAGATTGCACGTAATAATTGTTCAGGGAGAATTTTGTATGAATCTTCCCAAAAGGATTTTGAAAAGACTGTCATTGGATGACATCTTTTTGGAACATAACCTTTTTAAACTATGACCAAATCAGTTTAATGAATATCTAAATTCATAAAATGTTTGTGAATACCTATTCTATTGCGCTGAGAAACATTTCAAAAAATACCAACTTCACCGTGAAGGAATTTATGGTAGTAAAAAGGATTTGGATACGATCCAAAGACGGAACTGATTAAATGAGAGGAAATAAAATTGACTAACCTAAACAAACACATTGCAGTAGAATGTCTAATAAGTATTCTCGCTCGTTGAAGAGAAACTATGAGTTTCTTATCAATGTCGAAAATATATAATCCTCGATTGTTTAACTAAACCACTAAGAGTGTTGACTCTATCATATGGTGTGATGTGCAAATCTGAAAGAATTCCAAGTACGGTGTCAAAATATGATTTTGGTAGTCATAACCTAAGGGACGTGATCCATCGGCCGTGATTATGTCTTTATAGCAAGACTAATGCAGTTGGAATTAAATGAGCAACGTTGATGAGAATAATATCGCAAATTTCAATTGTTGAAGTTAGTGTAATAGATTCGGTATTCAACGTGCTCAAGTTAATTCGGATTTACTCATAAAATTACCACTTGACATGGCTTTATATTTGGTAGGTATATATTGAAATAGAAAATTCTAAATAATGATCTAGAGTAAACTGTTTACGCATAATAACCAAAATGTCTCGAAGTCGGTGGGAGAGATATTGAGTTTGTGAGTCTTTGGATATGATCCAAGAAATGATTTGAAAGTATCATTTTACAAGCATCAAGATTGAATAAGTATTTTGATAGAAATATCAAATAGTTTATTTTCAATCAAAGTGTAGAGGAAGCGTGTGTTCATAAGAAAGAATGTTAAAAGGTACAATGATATTTCTAAGCTATAAGTAAACAACACGTTGTTGAATTTAACGATGTACTTGTGTTAAAATCAGCCTTAGTTGTTTTAATACTCAACATTGGATTAATAAATGATGTCTTTTATAGTAAGTATAAAAGACGTCTGGAATGTCCCAAATGATATGCAAAGACACCTTATTAAAATGTTTAATATGCAACATGTAAGATTGATTCCTTTGCATTGGCAAAAGGAATTATCATACATGTTGTGTTGTCTACGATATCATGATTTGTTTATGTATTTGATACATGAAACAAATATCAAATCCAAATTGATATCATTAATTGGTTGTTTGAAGTTCTCGTGTATTTCATATACTAGAGAATTGTTTATAGAAACATAAATTCCTTATGAAGGAATGTTCAGACTCAAACTGTCACAAGTAATATTAAATATAATATGTCAATAACAAATCTTTAAGTTGGAAATGTCCCAAATGAAAGACTGTGGCTGATTCAATGAAAAAAGGCTAGGCACATCGCCTTGAATAGCGCCGCAATCAAAACAATGTATATAAAAAAAAATATAAGTGCATAAATTTATAACTGAGTCGATTCCAAATGCTGAGAATCTCATGACAGGGTTATATGATAACAATGTCTTAATATAGTTCGTAATAGAACTTAGAGCCCACTCACATTCGAGAGACATACTCCGAATTGTTCCACATGATAAAACAGTTTATCACCATCGGAGAAAGTTAATTGGCAGGGTGGATAATTAAAATATAATAGCATGCCCGTTCACAAAGGGACTGACCTAATTGGTTTTGAGAAAACCGATTGGAGAAGTTGGAATCAGATTCCATAATTGACCCCAGGTGCAAGTGGAAGATTGATAAAGTTAGGGGTATGCCCTTAGGGGAAATTATATAATTTGTTACATATATCTAACTCGTTGACCAATCTTGTTCGAAATAAAGGTATTTTTTTATTATATTCTTGATATAATGTGGTTATATTAAATAATAAAATTAATTAAAAGTATATTTAATAGAAAATCCATAAATTGTATTTTTTGTGATAGTAGTTTCGAAGTGTTGTAACCGAGAGTAATTTATCAGAATGAAACAAATGTACCATTTTACATGTTTCTAGTCAAGATGCGGCGAGACTGGATATCGATGTATCCATTGTGACTAAAGTACGCAACGCTCTCTAAATGTTGGGCAATGTATTACCCATGACTGCTGGGGGCACCAAGAGGTTGCGTACTGATAGTTATTGGATAACTATAAAACGACTCATTTGATAGTTTTTTGTTGGTTAATATAACTAAGGTCAAATAGGAAATATTGATGCGACTAATTTACACAATTCTTTCGACTTGAGAATATTGTCAACCTTCAATATGAAAAATTCTGCTTTGATTATAATCAAATCATGGAACGACATCCATCAAGTGATTATAGATGGTTCAAATGGTAATATTGGAAGAAAGACGCTATTCAAGCGAGGATTCATCACTTAAGTTATATGAGGTTGGTATCATGGTCAACTCAAGTCAAGCCAAAGTCAAAATCTCCTGCCAGAGTAGTACGATTAATAGTAATTGTTATTATCGAACCAAGGATTTTATGTTTGGACTATAAAGTTGAATATGAACAATATTGGAATTTTGAGCATTACCAAATTCCATAAATCCAAGTGATATAGTTTTTGACGAAGAGAATTGGTGTATATAAATGTCACTAACGGGTAACACTTATTAAATTAAATAAGATTTTACTGAAAATGAATAAGCGATAAAGTTGGCCATAATGTCACACCACTTGCTAAGTGACATCTGAACGTTAACATTCAGATAGATTGGTGTTAATTGCTGACCAAATTTACACCCAAGAGTTACACATCCGAAATGATGAATTCTCTTAAGACCGAATGATTTAATTAGTTTATAATTATCAATTAAATTAATTAATATTTATGAAATATTAATTATAAAAAGTTGAATATGGTTTGAGAAATAAAAATTGTTATATATATTAATAATAGTTATAAATGTACCAATCGATATACGATATCGATAAGCGATTAAATTAGATTTAACTGCATAGCATTTTGGCTTAGGCTTAAATGGGTTTAAAGCCCAACATTGGGACTGCAAATTTCGGTTTTGACAAGTTATTGGAGGCGGCTAAAACTTAGGATTAGACCTAGAGATGGATGACTAAGATTAAGAGAGAATAGGTAATGAGATTGTCCTAATATCTCTCTTGTACAAGGCTATATACATGGATCTTTAAACCCTTAATCAAAAGTAACCTTTGGATGCCATAATTATCAAGTTTGCTGGATGAAATTAATCTCCATATCAGTTCTAAGAATCTCAAATCAATTCAAGTTAAGTAAAAGCACTATTTGATAAAAAAGTTCGACGATTCCAGACTTGCAATCTGACGGATCGAGCATAACTAGAGAAGGGAATTCCTGATTCAAGTGGACTCAAAAGTATCATCAATTGACATTTTATATATATATTACAATAATCATACTGCATTTTATGATTTAATATTGATTAACTCCAAATCTGTATATATATTAATGTTGTATATCTAGTTAGGTGAGATTTTCGTAGGTATATGCAGTTGTCACAAATTAGTTTGGTTATGTGCATGATTATATTATTATGTGTTATAATTTATGTATAAACAAATCTAATTTTCTGTAAAAATTAAAAAAATTCGTTATTAATTATTTTATGTATATTTATATATTAATTTAAATATAGACTAATGTATATTTTAAACATTTAATTACATATATGTATATTTGTAATGTATGAACAGCTTAGAATTTTTTCTTACAACTATTTATACATAAAATGAATTATCAAATTCGAAAATAATTTTTTTATACATATAAATAACTTTTAATTATCTTTTATTGATTATTTGAATTGTTTATTATCTCTAAAATAATATTTGCACTAAAAATTCGATTTTATATTTTTTAAATTATTACATCTGTGCTGTAACCCATAGAAATTTTTTCAGAATTGTTTTTAATATTGAATTTTTTTAATAATTAAATTACTTCGTTTGAACATTTCTTTTATTTATTAAAAATAATATTCTAATTTAAAAAATCATGAAAAAATTTTGAACTTGTATTTTATGATCCTAAATTTTCATAAATTTTAAAATTGGATTTTTTAATATTTATTACTAACATTTTTAATTATTATGATCAAAACTATTTATTATATATATATAGTAATGATAAAATTATAAACTCATTCTATTTATGTTTTTTGTGCTAATTTCGATCTGGAAATAATTTTAAAATATAAATATTTATATTTTAAGTATTTGATTGTAATTAATTATTCATATATATACATTTTATTCACTACAACAAAACTTGTTTTTGGTTGCATTAGTTGGTTGCGTTTCAAGGCATATGCCACCGTTGGTCATTTTAGAATATAAAATGAAACGCTACTAATTGGTCCCGCCAATTATTCATCTATATTTTGCTAAAACTTTCCGTGGCCGCCCAAATTTCCTTTCACACCACTTCTTTCCGCTCTCAAGATTGTGATAGGAACAAAAAAAGTCTTCATTTCCAATCCCTCGGAGCTTTTTTCTTCGTCCCCAAAATCCCTCATCTTCCATATCCCTAAATTAACTAAAAAATCAAACTCTCCAATGCGCTCTCTCCCCCTCTCTTCACTATCGATCTTCAGAATACGCGCTGAACTGTCTATCTCTCTCGATGTCGATCTCTCTTTCTCTCCACTGCCGAACTCTAGAAGACGCGCACCGGTATGCCTTTGAAGAGAATTCCAGGACCCCATAGCAAATGAGTACTGATTCGGCTGATGTTGGAGTCACCCCTATTGTAATTGATCCATGCTCTTATCAACTGGATTATAAGTACGTTCTTCTTCTCATTTTCTTTTAGTATGTAATTGGTCGACGCTCTTTGTCCTATAGTGTTCATTGTGGATAGCTTTTCACAATGCGCCAGAGGTAGCTATGTTGTAGAATGGGAGAAGAATAGATTTTAGTACGAGTGCAAAGTTTAAAAATAGCTTTTTTCTATAATATTCCATTTATGGTTTATAATTTAATTAGGCATAAAATACGGAGCTCGATTAGTACTTGTGCAAAGTTTAGAAACAATTAGGCATCTGCAGTAATGAAACCATTTGAAAGGTTATTCATGTTGTTAGTTTAAGTTAATTATGTACTTTCGTTTATCAATTCATAGGATATAATTGCAAAAAACATAAGTTTCTATTTTCTGGAACTGTAACTGATATTTATATGTATTTATCTATGAACTTTGAGGTACATTTTATAGTTTACCCTGTCGTATTGACTGAAATTTATGGAAAAAAACATTGGTTCGAAAAAAAATCTTGTATTGACTGAAATTAAATTATTATAGGTGGCGCTGAACAATTGTTTGGTATAGTTCTTTATTTTTATATTTGTGTTAGTTTGTGTGATGGTTTGTGTGATTCATCTGTTGTGCGCATGGGAAAGTGATGTACCTAAATGTGTATTTGTATGTGTGCATATACATGTTTTAGATAATTTATTGATATGCGATTCTTAATGATTCCAATCTGATTCAATGTATTTACACATTTACAACCATACTTCATATTTTCAATTTTATTTGTACCTGGACTTGAAATAATTTTGGTATGTCTTTCCTTTCTTAGTCTACCTTGTTTAGACTTATGCATGCATCGCATAAACTGTAAAATTTTAACCAACTGTCTAATCAGTATAAAAACCTTGGCATATAACATTGCATGCAAGAGAACCAACTAAATCTCAAAGTTTACTTGTTCCATTTAATTCGAAGGGAGCATCTTCTTGTCTGGTCTTCCTAGCAGATTTAGATCATTTGAATTAAAAATTGATTTTAGACTCATTGGCATTGACATTGACATTTGAATTAAAGAATAATGTTGCCAAATCTTTTGAAAAGGTAATCGCTTTGTCTATGTCGATGTAATAAGCATTGCTTTTTTCATCACTGCTTGATATGAGTATAGCAGATATTTTTACTCTTTCCGCCTCTTTTTGAAATTTTACTTTGAGAGCCAAATGTGATATCCTAATAACTGTTTTGATTTTTAGCGTAATGATAAAGGAGAGAAACAGTAGAAGAAGGAGGAAGAATAGGTGGATCAACATGGGCTGGAGGAAACATGTTAAGGTATGGGATTGTAGTGTAAATGAAATTGGCAAAGGAGATTTGGACTGACTTTGTGTAGATTGGAAGTAAGATATATTTGTTTACTCAACTCATTTTCTGTTTACTTTTTATTAGATACAAGATTTAGCCCATCTATTGCATATAACAAAATCATTTTATTAAAATAGGGTTGCTCTGCCTACTAATATTTGGTTTATTTATACTCCTACGAAAAAGTTAACCAGAGACATTTTTTTAAAGGTTAAACTATCATTTATATGAGGACCTAGGTTTTATTTGAGTATTTGCAACATATTCAGTAATCACTCTAGCAATTTTATAGCCTTTTCTCATCTTTTTGGGTAAAACTATTTATGCCACAAACTGCTTATTGAGTAGACAATGGTAAATGGTATATTATACAATTCATGATCATTCCATCTTAAAGTACTGATCCACTATTAAATTTCATTTTTGTTTTTATGAAGATGATTAAATTATTCTTGATATTGAACTATTAGTCCTAAATAATCTCAATTAACTTTTCATTGACTGTAACAACTGAAACTCTTCTTTATAGGGGTTGTTATAGCTTACAGCCATAATTAAACTATTAGTCCTAAATATTTCTTAAGTCGTTGTCATATTTCTGCCTTTTTTGTTTCATTGATCGTAGTAGGATTTTATCAGTTTACCAATTAAATAACAATATCATTTAGGACTTATATAGTGGAAATATCAGTGCAGATACGTTTTAGATATTCATTAACTTGTTGACGAATACAAATTGTTTGGTTGTGGGTGTATTGCTCTGTGATTTTGCAAATTTGCACAAGGTTTAGCATGAGTTTGAATATATTCAGTTTTTTGTTTTCTTCTCTTGATGATACATTTTATTTTTATATACGTTGATATGCATCAACTTGATCATTGCATGGAAAGTAGAGATAAGTAGCTTAAGAAATAGGGAATTGCAAAGACACAATTTTTCTTAACGCGAGGATAATATAACAGCTTGAAATGTTGACATAGGAATGATGATGTATTATGTAGTTAAATATATTGAGAGGCATGTAAGTATTCAAAGTTGAGGCTTTGGAGGTGTTTAAGAGCTTTGAGGTGACCAGTTTGAGGTAATCACGCTTGAGAACGATTTCTATTAGTGCAGATCGAAATAAAGGCAGAGGGATTCTTGGCAGGCTGACATGGATTTAGGGTAGGATCTACATGTCAATGTAGACAGTAAACGAGAAACAAAACAGCCACCACGTAAAATGAGAAAGATTTTGCTAGAGGTTAGATAGAGGACAGGATTTAATAATAAATTTAATATGAGTTTCAATTATATTCAGTTTTTTGTTTTCTTCTCTTGATGTTGTCAAGTTGTCAACAAATGACAATAATCAACATCCTTGAAAAGTAAATTTGAAGTTTGGTTGTACTTTTTTTTAAATGTCTTCTTATTTTTGTTAGCTTATGATATAAGCGTGAGGCATTGCTTGGAATATAATTGATATGAACACTTGAAAGAGCAGTTAACAGGAGTAGGTTAATTTGTTGATATGTCAACTAAAAGAAAATTGCTTGCTACCAAATTGTTGTTCACATGAACTTTATAATACCAAAGCAGGTTTAAATTGTGCTTAAGTTTTGACTAGAGGCGCTTGTTTTTGTTTTTTAAATTATAAATATAACTAGGAGGTGGCTTTGTTTACTTTACACATTCTACTAGGCCTGACGATTATACTTGATTGATCCCAAAAAAAAAAGTTAGCATTCGTACTCCACAACATAAAACATATATGAATTCTGGAAAGCGAATGATCTTTTTGGATACGGTTTTTCAATACAATGCTATCTACATTTGAATAAACCAAAATCAGAAAACTGAAGATTGTGAAGATTGACAATGAATTACGGGCGATCATGATCAAAGGCGCAGTTCCTGGAAAGCCTGGTAACCTTATCAGAATCACTCCTATCAAAATTGTTGGCAAGAACATTCCAAAGAACCGGAGGTCGGTATATGATAGGTTGATGATACGATATACCCCTTCATGTAGTGCTTTGTGTGCTGGACTCACCGTTTTTTTTTATAAATTTAATATGATTGTGATACCTAAGATTTTTGTACTATCATGCACAGGTTTTCACAATATCAAAATGGAATTTGAAAACCAATACCTCTAGGAAAAAAGTCTAAATACAATTGCCTTTTATTAGGTCAGTTTCTCAGTTCTTTAAATGTGCCTATAATTTATTAGAAAATTGAATTCTTATTGCGTGAAGTTCTTTTGACATGTAGACCTTGATGATACAATATACCCCTTCAGCTCTGGCATTTCTGCTCACTGCGTCATGGTACTTCAAATTTCTTTGCAGCTTCACAAATATGATGTAAAAGTTATTGGATGATTACAATGTGCTCACATCAGTGGTTAATACGCAGAGGCATATTTGTTTGAAGTATTATAGTCTAAGGACTTCTATATTTGTCCATTTTTGATCTTTGATACCTTCACCTCATAAATATTTAGTAACATGATTATTATTGTTTACAGGTAGATAAACGTTTATGAAGAATTCAAGCAGCAGCATTGGTTTTTGGTATGGTAGCAGCACATGTATGTAGTTAGGTTGATTAAAACTGTTATGAAACTATTATGAAACTAGTATGTATGGTAGCGGCACTACTTTAGCTGCATGTACTATTATGAAACTGTTTATGGTAGTTTGGTTGTGTAAACGTATGGTTAACCTTTTGTCTTGACACTAATGTTATGATATAGTGGTGATTATGTAATTGCTTTTGTTTGTGTTATTGTGGTTCATTGAATGTGTTATTTTTGAATGTGTATGTGTTTATATAAAATATTTTTTTGTAGCATTTAAAAAGCGCTACAGAATCAGCAATTATAGTAATTCAGATAATCTCCGTGGCATTCAATAAAACGCTGCAAAAAATAATAATAAGTGCAACAAAAAATAAGATAGTAAATGACACCTTTTCGGTGGCGTTTCTTAAACGCTGTAAAAAAGATCTTTAGTAACGTTTAAAAAATGCTGCCAAAAATTCATTTATAGTGGCGTTAAAATAAATGCAACAAAAAATCATGGATTTTTAGTCGCATGTTTTCTAGCGGCGTTTATCAAAACGCCACCAAAAATTTTTGTAGCGTTTTTTGAACGCCACTAAAAATCAAATTTCTTATAGTGATTTAACCTTGTATATATATATATATAATTTTAATCATTATATTTATGTGTACGTATAATTTTATATGTTTAATTATGTATGCATATTTATATAAATGTTTTAAATTATATATATATATATATATATATATATATTTAATTTTGAGACTTTTAGTTATAAAATATATTTTAAATGTACGCATATGTATTTATATAGATATACTTTGTATTATAAATTTATGCACATATTTATATAATATACGATATATACGAAATGAGCTAATGTGTCAGTTGCGATATGAATTTTAACATCTGTATACAGGTATGTTATACCCTTCACGGATTATTATGTTACACATGCACACAAATATGTATATGTATATGTATATGATACATGTGTATATATATATAAATTAATCATTCAATTAACTTTACATTACAAAATATTTAAATTTAAATAAAATACATGATTTTATTTTAAACATATTTATAATTGTTCTAAACGAATACGACTTCATAGGCCTAGTACGCACACATGGGATTAGACTCGGAAATGGAGATTACTTCTTTCTACTTACCTTCATAACAATCTAGTATATTATCTTGTAGTGGTTAATGTACACCTTCTTGTGGAAACTTGCTCCATGCCTTCTTCATACCTTAATTCTGGATGTTTGCAACACATAGATACTTACTTTCCATTTGTTTGGATGAAACATACATCTTCAATCGGCAATTCATTAAAATCCACAATCATAAGGCAGCCTAGGCTCAACAAAGGAGTCAAGTACCATCCAGCCTCCGTGATTCTTCTATATGTCATGCTCTTACTCTTCTTGGTCAAGACTTGGTATGGCCAACATTCCGTGGAGTAATCAAGGTAGGTGAATAAATTTAACTCTATTTATTTTCCAATTCATAGTTGCATCATCCATCCTTTCGGAATATGGTCACAACTACTTCTATAATCGAAACTCATAAAGTTTGGATATGATATATATAATTATAAGTGAAAATACAAATACGTTCACTCGACGTATTTTAATTCGTCCGATCTACTAACCTAGTCTTTGATACGAAATATAACAACCTACACCTTAATGGTTCGAATTTCAAATAAATCGAAATTCAAGTCCATTAAGATACAAATCGTTGGTTTTAATAACCTGTAATACAAATAGGTATGTCAGATATTAATCGATATAAACTCACAGCGGAATGAAAAATATATTAGAATGTAAATACTGACAGAGGCCGCTACCTTGGAATCAATATAATTCCATGAATATCCAATTGCCTTGTCAGCACCGAATATGAATAAGAAGACTTCTCCATCTATCATTCCCGTCTTGCTCTAGTAAACTGTTCCTCTAATCCATCCGGTAAACTAACGACCTATACCTTAATGGAATTAGGTTTCGATTTAATCTAAATTCAGACCTATTAAGGTGCGGGTTGTTTCAGTAAACTTGATGGATGCAGGTGAAGATGCATACGAGGCATGGTTCCATTACCTCGAGTGGTATCACTTAATATTCTTTATGATATATTAACATACTGGTAACCATGCAGACTAGCGTTATTTCCTTTTCATAAGACTTTATGTCTGATCCTCTCTTTGGTGTTTCTTTATTATATACTTTGAGTAGATTGAATAGAGATGAGGATTTCTGCTAGCAGGAGGCATGGTTATACTACAACTGTGATTGTGTCTATCCAGTATTTTATGTATTGACATGCAAACTTATGTATTATTTTGAGACATGTATTCTTGTGGTATTTGATATATGACTTACTATCTGTATTATGATGTTGGATCTTATCTCTTATTGCATGATATGTGTTTAGTCATCTAGATGTTTATGTTGATATAATATATCATTCCGTTGTGAGAATTAGTTAATTGTGATAGATATATTCTATGATGTATACTGTTACCCTTAACAGAACATCATCTGTAACACCAGTGGGAAATCTAATTGCTTGTATGCATGGGTTCTAGGTGTGGATGGTCATTGCATAGCACCTTGAAACTTCGAATTATTACCTCGATGAGCAGATTCAGCATTATCTTCACAATAAAGAGAAATGTGATGTTTATAATGACTTATTACATAAGCATTTATGCATACAAATAGTTGCCCCTTGTAAAATGTGTATATATTTTATAGATTTAATATGCATAGTACTATTTATTTTCAATTGAAATGTTACGCTCATTGGTTAGGAAATATGTTTTTTTTCTTCATACATGGTGATGCAAATTCAAATCGTCATTGCTCATGATTGAACTAACCATAGAAGCAATAAATCGTTACACACACATAAATACGAAGGTTGGTTCCGGGTTCTCTACTTATTTGTCTTTAAATCCTCTTTTATTTGACAAACTTAAAGATCGCAAAACGGGTCAAAACTTCAGGGATATGATTTTGATTACCATCCATATAAAATTTGAAGACAACCCAAAATTTTATTTGTTCAAAATTATAATTCAATACGAGTCACAAGAACTATTTATTTTAATCACCGATTTACAATATAGTTTGTTCTTCATGTTGCAATATTCGTTGTTTAAAGCTAGTGCTCAAATAAAAACTAGAGAAGTTAAATAATATTTATCGCTCATTGACTATGTCAACCATAGTTTCATTTTAATTAAAAAACCAACTAACAATAACAAACAAAAAAAAGTAAATAATCTAAATGAATGATTCCATTATCATTTAATTAAAAATCAAATATTATATCCATAAAAAATAAACTTCATGTGCGTAGCAAAGATTCGCTCAAGCATAACGATGAGCTAAAATATGATTCATTTATTTTTGAGTAATCTAGGAGTTTGTTATTATGGGTAAATTATACCCAAGCTAATTTATGTATCCTGTATAACGATGTATCCCTATGGGGGTTGTTAAAGGGATTACAATTTCATATATTCGAGGGCAAAATTTTCAAAATTTCCAAGAGGAGCAAAAAAAAAATTGCCCTCTTAAAAGCAAAAAACAATTTAGTTGTTACTCCCATTATGCAACTTTTGTGGTGGGTCCCCAACGATTTTGATTTTGATTTTCAATCAAACCCTTTAGAATTGAGTGTTTGGTTAAACATCATCAATTTTTTTTGGCAAATTCTGTTCGTATGTCAATAACCATTTAACATACACCATAAAATATGCTAAATTAATGTACACCAAAATTACTTTACATATGCAACATGATTTACAAAATTACCATTGTTTTCGTTTTGACTAACTTCCCTCTTTAAATCTTTATCTTTATTTTTTTTTACATCAAATGAAGTTAAAATTGGATAAGATGGACTTTAATTTTTGGGACAATTATTGAAGTTTCTTTGTTTTTTTCTAAAAGTTCTTAGTTTCAACAAAAGTAGCTTTAATTTTAGAAATAAAGTTAATTACTATGTAATTAAAGCGGTTGGTTACAAAAATTGTCTTAGGCGATATTTAAAATCTTATGGTAACAAATTCATTAACTTCTTCATCGGAATGTACAGATTTGATCAAATATTGTTAATTTTAATGTTTTAATTTGATAGGTTATATGAAAAAACTAAAAATGCAATTATGAAAGAAAGGTGATTTAGAAATACATTTTTTCTTGTATAGATGGAATTGTCTTTTTTTTTTCCTTTCATTTTTCGACGAGGCGTTGCTGAATTTGCTTTGAACGAGTTTAAAGCAGTAAATCGTCCAACTTTGTTCTATTTACCAGCCCCTTCCATAAAAAATTTATTTTCAAACGCCTCTGGTGTTAAAATCCTTTGTTGAAATCTGGTGTTATAACACATTGTCCAAAATTGAAGTTTCTTTAGCTGTCAATGCCCTTCGTTAATCATTTTCTTTAGTTGAAATTAAGAAAACATCACTCTTTCTAAAACTTACTTGGTTTACATTTCTTCATTTTAAAAGTTATTTTATACCTTCTTCTTTTCTGAATTTCTTTCCTTTTCTACCTTTTCCGTTTCAAATTTAAGAATCACCATTAAGATGTGTGTCTTGTGGACGGATTTGAGTTATTGACACATACTTAAGAGCACATTATTAATACGAGCGTTACAGCACATGCTTCGCACATGATGATGGTACGCACTTCGCGCATGAATTGTTTTTTTACAAATTGCATATGTTTAACTCGTTTGAAAAAAATATGATTTGCATAAATATTTAATCATTTTTTTGCGTTGAAATGATATGCAGTTAGTTTTAATTGTTCTTTCTAAATTGCAACATTTAATTTTTTGTTAGTTTGAATTTTCATTTTTATTGTTAATTTATAAAAAATAAATTTAATTTTTTATTAGTTTGAATTTTTATTTCTATCAATTAATAAAGAACGGCTTTGAAAAGAAAGTTTATTTGCTAAATCCTATTTTTAAATGATACTGAAATTTTAAGTGATATTAATATTTGTTAATATTTATAAAAGAGCATTTTAGGTAGTTCACGTTGATATAAAAAAATGTGACACCAAAAATATTACAACTATTAATAAAGACGAGCGTCATGGCACGTATTTCACGCGTGATAATGGCATGTGTCTCGTGCATGAATTATTTTTCTATAGATTATATATGATTAACACGTTCAAGAAAGAATGGTTTGCACAAATATTTAACTATGTTTTTATGCTAAAATAATGTGTAGTTGATTTAAATTTTTATTTCTAAGTTGCAACATCTAATTTTTATTGTTAGTTGGGATTTTATTTGTATTATTAGTTAACAAACAACAAATTTGTAGTTAATTAAAGAAAAAATGTTTATTTGTGCGATTCTATTTTTAGGTGTAGATGCACATTTTGAATTTGTAAAAAAGTTTAACTGTTAGATTCTATTTGTAGGGGATATTAAGATTTGCTAATATCGGACCAGTTTAACCGATAGATCCTATGTTTAAGGACTATTAAGATTTGTTAATACTACATAGGGATATTTTTGGTAGTTCACGCTGATAGAAAAAAAGTGTGACGCCAAAGGTATTACAACTATTATTAAAAAAATTAAAGATTAGTAAAATAACTCAAATAACCTTTTGGATTTCATTTTTTTTTTTTTGAAAACAAGTATGTATTTTATAACAAAAATAAATAGAAGGAACTTAAAGCATTTTTTTAATCAAAATTTTCCATTTTGTCGTGGTTTTCTTTTAGCTCTGAAGGCCCAAATCAAAGAACGCAAAATGGTAAATGGGTAATTTCGTAAATGCATGAACGTAGTCACTATAAAACAGCAGAAAGATCTCACGCAAACCCTAGTTGACTGGGGGGCGTTTCTCATATTCGTATGTGTAAATTTTATTTTTTTATTCATAGATTCTTTTCAGATCTGTAATTCATCCCGTTCTCTAATCCTATTTGCTACGTTTTCCATCATTAATCAGTTTATCAGGTTTGCAGCAACAAAATCCGGTAAATACAATGGCTTTGGTGAGTATTTTTATTTATTTATTTATTTATAAAATTTCAATTTATACGATTTTGGTGTAAGTAACTTATGTGTGAATCTAGATTGAGTATTTTTTTTCCAGCTATTGTGCTATTCTGTTAAGTATTCAGATCTGTTGGGAGTTTTATTTTGTTACGTGGATGATGTTTATTCCATTTCCTACATTAGTAGTATATCAGTGTCTTTTGTTCTGAACATAATAGCCATCAACATTGAGCTTGCAACGCTATATTGTGTATTTGTGGCAAAATAGCAAATGAACTTATATTTGTAGCAATATATGAGAACAATCACGCTATTTTATGTGCATGCATTCAGTTATCATTAAATAAAATCCTTGACCGTAGTGATATGTCCAAGCTTGTCAATTTTCATTTGAGATGCTACTTAATTCACTTTTTGGTGTTAGTATTCATAATGTTGTAGTGTATTGTTACCATATCAAACATCTCTAGTTCAAATTGTAATTTTCTTCGTAATCTTTGTAACTTTGGCACATGTCCACACTTGCTTCTACATGGATTAGGGGTCATCATGCATCTTGAATTTGCTTTGTGAACATGCAACTGATCTAACTTAAGTTTGCATTATTTTTTGTCATACGCTGCTTTTATTATACAAGTAATGCTTATGCATGAATTCCTTTCGTACGCTGTTGGTGTAAATTATTTTTCTTGATGGTGTTCTCTCATGGTTTTTGAAAAGATTATTCTGGAGTCATCTTATTTGAATTAACAAAAGTTTAATTGTTTGGTGTAGGTGTTGCATACCTTTGATAAAAACAAAAATGCATGGAAGGCACTTATTGCTGCCGAGTACAGTGGGGTTAAGGTTGAGGTTACCAAAGATTTCCAAATGGGGGTTTCAAACAAGACACCTGAATTCCTAAAGATGAATCCACTAGGCAAGGTCTGTCACATTTTTTCCATTATAATTTGACTTTATTGACGTTACAGCCTTTGTATTCCAAATATTAATTCATGTGCGTTTAGGTTCCTGTACTGGAGACACCTGATGGCGCTGTTTTCGAAAGCAATGCTATAGCTAAATATGGTACAATTGACTGCTGAATTTTCATCAATTTACACGCTACTGATATTATAGTTGGAGAAAGTTTGGCAACAACTTTTTTCAAAACTAGTTTAGTTGTATCTTCCAATAATTTTTAGCGAGTAATAAAAAGCGATCTTTGGATATTAGTTATAATTTTGATGCAAGTTCAGTTGTAGAATATGAAATATGACAACCAAAATTTCCGTGCTTAATTTTCACTTTCTAGAAAAATTTAAGTTGTTGCCCCAACGCTCATGAAGTATCGTTTAAGTTATTTTTTCTACTTGTAACTATTGCCAAGCATGCTCTTACATCCATGTATCTACAGTTACTCGCTCTAAGGCAGATAATCCTCTTTATGGGTCTTCCTTGATAGAATATGTAAGACAGTCATTTGACACACTTCACCTTGTCTTTGTTCATAATGTAATAGTGAGATTATACTTGATACGGTCCTTTGTTTATGCAGGCTCAAATTGAACAGTGGATGGACTTTGCTGCAACTGAAATTGATTCCAGCATCGCAGGGTGGTTTTATCCAAGACTCGGATATAGGCCGTACAATGCACAGGTTTTGCGTCTTATAACCTTTGTTTTTTACTTGCATGTGTTCACTTGGTAGTATGATCATTTTATATGGTAGGCTGAAGAAGTTGCAGTAGCCAATTTGAAGAGAGCACTAGATGCCCTTAACACTCATCTTGCCTCAAACACCTACCTTGTTGGTCATTCGATAACACTAGCTGATATTGCCATGGGTTGCAACTTGTACTATGGATTTGTTGGGGTTATGACCAAGAGCTTCTCTTCTCAATTTCCTCATGTTGAGAGGTATTTCTGGACTTTGGTCAACCAACCCAATTTCCATAAATTCATGGGCGACATAAAGCAAACAGAGTCTGTGCCACCTATAAAAAAGCCTGCTCACGCTAAGGAGGCTGCAAAGCCCAAAGAAGTGAAAAAGCCCGCAAAGGCGGAGGCACCAAAGCCTAAAGTAGAGGTGGAGGCTGAAGAAGAAGCACCGAAACCTAAAGCAAAGAATCCTCTTGATTTGTTGCCTCCAAGTAAAATGATATTGGATGACTGGAAGAGATTGTATTCAAACACCAAGTCCAATTTCCGTGAGGTTGCCATTAAAGGTAATAATGTTTTCTGTGATGACGATCACACAAACACACACACATATTTTTGCATATACACATATCCCACATCAAGACTCCTAATAAAGTGTTAGGGCTTAGAGTATGGACTCATCGCCTATTTTCAATGTATGTATATATGCACCATGATGAATGAAGATTGCTTGCTTGCACTGCTCAGTCAATTGTCTTCTCATCTAATATTTATGCAGCCACAGTGCATGCCATTATTTTTTTGTTGATTCTTGACATGATATTTGGAACCCTGTTTGATTTTGAATAGTCTGATTTTTGACAAAATTGATGTGAACGGCAATTTAGTTGTATACTCTTAGCAATTTTAATCTATTGTGATTTCTGAATAATATTAAATCACCTGGTCATTTTGTTTTTTACTCCCCAAAATGGTCTTGCTTAATTGATACGATTTCAACTGCACTCACCGTACTTGATCATAATGCAAAGTTACATGTACATCATTATCAATTTTTTTTCCGTTCTATCACACCTACACATTGTAAACATAACCATTTATTCTGTTAAATAACACGAAACACCTCAATCAAGTGCATGCCTTTGCACTTGCTCTCATAATAGTTAGGGATTTCAATCTTGTCCATCTTTCCTCACATCTCGCTTGGAATCTTATTTTTGTAATTGAGCGAGCTAAAATATCAATTCTCTTTCACATCTAGTTTAACATTCATCATGGTGGGGATATTAAAATCTCGATTAAAATCTAGATCAAGTTGAAATTATATGTTTATTTTATCTAGCCTTCTACTTTTTGTTTCAGTCTAAATGAAATCATGCTGCAAATTATAATTATATTATAATATAATAATGATTCCTATAATTCAATTTTATTTTTTATACGAATAAGTCGCAACTACTGGCTTCATTTTTTCTTTTCTTTTATCAATATATATTTAAGTGAGTGCAAATCCTGACCTATTAGCAAATTAATCTAGCTAATACTCCAGGAAAGGGAAATAAATTGTGGGCCAACTATCTTTATATGGAAATCAACTATGTACTTGTTCTAATATATTCAATTAAAAATCATTAAAAAATATACCTGGATGACAATTTTGACGCCTAAGTTACGTGGAATTAGATTCAAGATGTACTTTAAGATCCGAGGTATCAATTTGAGATACCCCCAATATGTAATCCATATCATACTAGATTTCATCTAATACAAGATATCGTGCATGGAAATGTTGACACGACACATATCGGAATTTGAGATTTAAAGCCTTACTACTAGTAAGCAAATACACAGAAAGCTGCTATCTGAATTGGTTGCTTGTGAAATCATGACTGTTTGCTATATACCAAGTTCCCCTACATTTACATTTTAAAATAATCGTTCCTCAAAAAAATCAGTGGTAGTCAGAATTTTTGTTGGATAGAATGATTAACATGCTTTTTCATGTAGGATTTTGGGACATGTACGACCAAGAGGGCTACTCGCTATGGTTCTGTGAATACAAATACAACGACGAGAACACGGTATCCTTTGTGACTCTGAACAAAGTCGGTGGCTTTTTGCAGCGCATGGACCTAGCTCGCAAGTACGCGTTTGGAAAAATGCTTGTGATCGGTAACGAACCACCGTACAAGGTTAAGGGCTTATGGCTTTTCCGTGGGCCTGAAATCCCAAAATTTGTCATGGACGAATGCTATGACATGGAGCTCTATGAATGGACTAAAGTAGACATCAATGATGAGGTACAAAAGGAACGTGTCAATGCTATGATTGAGGATCAAGAGCCCTTTGAAGGCGAGGCTCTTCTCGATGCCAAGTGCTTCAAGTAAAGATCTTGCGTTATTGACTGATTTTGCTATGCTATTTTTTGTCTTGTTTTATGGATTTTGTTGTCATTTTTGTTGGAGGGAACATACTATCAATCTGAGTCCGCTTTTGCTTGCTGATTTTAAGATATGTATGCGATTTATATTTCTCAATTTTGTTTACATCGTCTGTGATGTTGCTTGTCGATGGCCCAAGTGTATGATCAAACTCATTTACCCATAATTTACCCTACTTATGAGTTAGGGCAATCTATTTATGCAATGTTATTTAATAGGCCATAGACGGATTGTTCCATTTAAAAAGAGTAATAATTGATGATCTATTTGTTCGTTGATTTAAAATTTAAAAATATATACTTTAAAAATAAGAATTTTGAAAATTTGAATTTTCTATTTGGATGCTTCCGCTAGTTCTCTGTGGTGACTATCAGTTGTATTTAATAAATAACAGGTTACATCTCCATGTTTGAACTTCGAATAAGAAAAGTTATTTCTTTTAGACTACAATAACTTCTTCGTGTTAATTTGGAATCAGAATCGATGTATTTTTAAATTACGAATAATATGGAACATTCGGATACTTCATTTTGTGAACGTACGCCATAATTTTTAATGACGACGGACAGTTGTACTTAAAAATAACATGTTTGTTACAACATATATAAATCGTGAAATGAATATATTTTTATGTTGGTTTGTTTAGTTCCAAATCGCGGAATAATTTAAATTCTTAGCTCTGAAGCCTTTATATAGAGGATACCTGTAATGTAAATATGTCTATTCTCAGAAATGAATAATATATTTTTCGTTTCTCTTTCTAATGGCTTTTATTTTCTTCATTTTATTAAACGTTATAAGCACGATCTTAAAATGGTAAGCAATTTTTCAAATCTAGTTTTGTTGATTTATCTTTTCATATCTCCTTCTACCGTAGATTTAATATTTCAGATCTCATTTTAATGATCTAATTTTTCTTATCTTATTCTAATATAGATCTAATTTTGCAGATCTATAATATTTTACATACTCTTGCTTTTTTTTTCGTTCTATAACTTTAGTATGATATAATGATTGATTCATATAATATATTTTTTAGATTAATGCATCTAGTTACATGCTACGTGTATATTTATTCGCAATTATTTGCCAATACCATGTAGATATTGATCTCGTTAAAACATTAGTCAAGCATGTCATATGAGTTTAGGCATGTTATTAATATGAAAAGTTACTGCATTTATTGTTAATCAACCATGCTTTTTTTGCTTGTTAATTTGTACCAGTTTGGATACATTCTGACTAAATACAAGAAATTTTTTCCAACCAACCTTAACGTTATAGTCATAATGATGCATAATTGAATTCATGGGGAAGCTAAGCATGAGACTTATTATTGTGTATATGGGTTACTTAAACTTGCTTGGATCATTACATACATACATCAGTGGAAATATTGTATAATGCCAACACTAGGTTTTTAAGGGATATCTTTTCATGCAAGTATAAAATAAAATAGGTAATTAAAATATTACAGAGGAGAATCCTAGCTGTGGCAACAAATATATCATGATTTTTTTTGGGTGATATTTCATATATGTGATTTTTTTTAATACTTCTCGATTATTGGCTGTCCTCATCAGAATTTAAGCATAATACCATTATCATTATTTTACTTGCTATTTAATAGATCCAGACATTTTGATATCGCTGTTTTTGAAAGGTTCAAGTACAAAGGATAATTTTTCCTTATTAACAGCATTTATGAATTGTTCAAATTAAATAAAATCGGTTTTAGTTTGGACGAAGCCTTACATTACACTAGTCTTGGTTAAAGTCGAGTTTTATCTGTTAATGCTTAAATCATACGGTCATATACTGTACAACATACAATATAAATTATATATTAGTCATTTTTTATTTGATCCTCTTAGATACAGACTAGGTAATAGAAACACCGCTCTATTAATATAAGTTTTGTCATATTTTTTTGGGTTTATCATCGATTCAAGTGCCTTTATGCAATGTACCAATCATTGTTTGGTAATACGTGATTCAGGTACTAGGCCAATTTTTGATGTCAGCAAATATTTTAGTACTGTTTGGCACGCAAAATAAATAAATAAATAGATAAAATGATAGTTTCGTATGTTTATTTTGGAACTTTAATTTGATATGTTACTGACCTGGCCATTAAGAACATGTGTTATAATGGATTCAACTTATTAGTTGAGGTTGTCAGAGTTACTAGTTGTATTCATAAGGTAATGATTAAAGGCTTGTTTATTTTGACTTAGCATTAAATCGATCATACAATTATGAATGGAGCTTTTCTTATGCTAGATGATGTAACATTGACTCGTATCTGTAAATGACGAGATATATTATAATATGTTGCCTGTAGCCGCCATTTGTTACTACAATAGAAGCTGTATGAACTGTTTTAGTTGTGTGTAAGGGAATAGAACTTTATAACAACACTATGGTTGTGACCAAGAGGATTAGATAATTTACTATCCGATATCTTCCATCTTTAACATATTTTGCAATTGAAAGTGCATAGTTCTTTATTTTTATTTTGTTGTATAGTTTTGCATATTTCTGTAAACTGCCACATAAAGTATATATAGATACTGTATAGTCTTTGATTATAATTTCCTACAGTTTGCTATATATGTTTCATAGTATTATTCTGAGAATTTTTTTGAGCCAAAAGTTGTATAAGTCAAAGTTCAAGACATGAAGTCTTGAATTATGAAAAGCGTTGATAAAGTTGATAGATTTGAAATCTTATCAGTATTTTCTTTAATTAACCAAAAGGTAGAAGCTTCTAAACTAGAAGTTTGCAAAAAGAATTAAAAATTGAGATCCCGAAGTTCATCATAAGTTGATGAATGCAATTAATGATATTAGATCTAGAGCTATCAAAAGAAGGTAAATAAGAAATTATAGTTACTTTTATAGATTATATTTGGTTATCTTTTACTATTTTGCAGTAATGTATTTTTCTTTCACTGTAACACTATCAGATATGTGTTCTTATTTTATGAAATGCATTGATTATATACCCATGAACAATATTTTGATGCTTATGCATTTTTATTTCCACTTATAGCTGATGATATGATAAACGTAGCGAAACTTGAATTTAAAACTTTGGACTTATTAGGAGATAATTTTTTGTCATAGATATTGGATGATGACATTCAATTACAATCTCAATGCTTAGAAAATGCCATTAAAAACGATAATAATATGTCCCAGTGGGATAAAACAAAAGCTCTTATATTTATAAGGTGTTATATCCACGACAATCTTAAAATAAGACATTTAACTAAAAAATATCATCTTTACTTATGGAACTCTCTGAAGGAGCGTTATGACCGTTAGAAGATGGTCACACTTTCAAACACTAGACAAGAGTGGTTGAATATGAAGTTTGAACTAGTTGGAAGTTGGTGCTTGTATGTTTTTCTTTTTAGAACTAATTGAAATAATGCACCGATGAATGTTGTGTTTTAATCAATGGTCCATTTTAATTTTTTTTTGAAAAGTATTAGCATTTTTTTAATGCTTACAAATTTTAATACTTGACTAACTATATTGTCTTTAATTCTTAAGATATGAACCATCAATATTTGAGTGATAATATATGCCTAGTAAGTAGTGCAACTACTCATACGATTTTGAAAAAGCAGAAATTTTTCTCTGAACTGTCTGAAAATATTTTGGCTACAAATTTCAACCATAGCAAATTTGCTAATATAATTGAAGGATCCGAAAGAGCCCATATAGTATTACCAACTGATACATATATCTTAATTCAAAATACATTATACTCAAGCAAATTTAAAAGAAATTTGTTGAGTTTTGAGGATATATAATTGAATAGCTACCATATTGAAACTATGATGAAAACGTCAAAGAATATCTTTGCGTTATTTCTAAAATTGAAAGCTAGAAGCTTATTTTGGAAAAAATTGGTAAAATATCAAATGGATCATATTTCACCAAATTTGGCATAATTGAATTCCATATTTAAACATGAGTCAGAAGCTCACAAATATCACTTGAATGCATCTTATCAATTGATAAAAGAATTATCCTCCTATTATTAATATGTATGGTGTATTTGCTAGTAGCAATATGATAATAGATCAAAATGGAAATCCAAAGATGATTATTATTTAATGTGACAATGTTTCTCAACATTGAGAGAGAGAATAAAGGGATATATGTTCATTTTGATCATCAGTGTCAAATATTTGTTAACATGCATAATGATGCATAATATTAACTAACTTGAATAAATTATCAATAATATCCCTAGTAGACTTTCTTCAATATAGATCTGAGTCCCTGAAGGATCAAAATATGTAAAGCATATCTGAAATATGGTACAAAAGTCAATTTGAAATACTTTTGGAGTAAGTAATAAATATGTCAAATAAAAGAGGTGAGTGTTCTTGAAGAAACACTTAAGGGTGCTCTTTAAGAGACTAATGACATGATTGTCAATTTACCCTAGAAGTGGTTTAGCTACCTAAAACATGATAATTAGAGAGATCTCAATAAATCATGTTTAGAACTGACAAAAATTGATCATCGATTAAATAATATAGCGCTTATGTTTATAAATAGATTAGGGATCTTGAATTAGGGGAAAACATGACTGACCATCATTAATCCTTTACTAATAGGGAAATATGGATATGTAGTCCGTAAGGTAGCAAAAGTACTTGAAATGCTTAATATACCACGAATGTATAAATATGGTTTAAATCAAATTAAATGATGAAAATATACAAATTCCTGAAGAATATATAACTTTCGTGGTTATAAAGAATGCAAAGAACAAGGGGCATGGATTACAACCTACTTTTAAGTATTGTTGTGATGAAAAGCTTGATGCACTTCAAGATGAGTAGATTATTTCCTACTTTTAAGTATTGTTTTAACAAAACTTTTAATATTCAACAAAGATGTACTTGCAACATGTAAAACTGATTTGAAGCATAAAAATGAAAGCACATGATGTGTTTTTCATAAAGGTAGCAAACAAAATGCATAAAATGCAAATCAAATTTGGAAGAAACAATCTTGGAAATTTTGACTGTATCGAAGGAAACTATTAATAAATTGTATAATTAATGAGATACATATTTACGGATCCAAAAGTATCTATAACCAATTTAAGTTATCGAAAGACAAATACAAATTCAGAGAAAACTTTTTAATCAAGTTGAGCGTCCATAAGTATTTTATAATGCACTCTTTTTCCTTAACTAAGATTTTTCCACCTGGGTTTTCATTAGTAAGGTTTTAATGAGGCATTATCTTCATCCATCCAGAAGTATCAACTATCCAATAACATTTGAAAATAAGTTACAATGTACTCTTTTCCCTCGTTTAAGATTTTTTTCATTGGGTTTTTCTTTCTAAGGTTTTAACGAGGCATTAGTTTGATCCGGAGGTATCAATCTTAATTTGAAGAAATGAGAAAATAAGATGTAACATTGTATTTTTTTCCTTCACTAAGATTTTTCCCATTGAGTTTTTCTTAGTAAGGGTTAAATTAGGCATTATTTTGATCCTCAAGTATCAAACTCTTAGAAGGAATATCATTTTTAGTATGATATCTATGATTTCACATTTTGCACTCTTTTTCTCTTTCGAGGTTTTTCCCATTGGGTTTTTCTTACAGAGGTTCTTAATGAGGAAACAGACAATATCTATATCGACTGAATGGATCAATGCAAGCAAGATAATAATGAGGGGGAGTAATCATCATACACGTTTCAAAAGGGAAAATTTCAAGTTATCAGACTATTCAAGATTTCGAGGATGCATATTCAAGGGGGAGTGTTACAATATATGTAAATCGTGAATTGAATATGCTTTTATATTGTTTTGTTTAATCCCACATCGTGGAATAATTTAAATCCTTAGCTCTGAAGCCTTTATATAAATGAGATTGTGTAATGTAAATATATGTCTATTCTCATAAATGAATAATATATTTTCCTTCTCTTTTTCTAATGGATTCTGTTTTCTTCATTTTATAACAATGTTACATTTCTATATTTTAACTCCATCTAGGCAGAAGTCGTATTTTTTTCAACTGCAATAATTTCTTTATACTAAATCGGAACCAGACGAGACTTTGAACGATGAACTTCTATCTAAATTACGGACAATATGACACACTCGGATATTTCATCATGTGGACGCACTGTAGTTCTCCGTACTTACTAACGGTTGTGCTTAGAAAATAACATGCTACATCCCCATATGAGAACTCCGTCGGTAAAAGCCGTTATTTTTTTCCAGATCGCGATAATTTTTTATACTAATACGAAATCAAACGAGACTTCGATCGATGAACTCCCATCTAAATTTCGAACAATATGAGAACACTCGAATACTTTAACTTGTGAACGCACACTGTAGTTCTCCATAATGACTAATAGATGTACTTAGAATTAACATGCTACATCCGCATATTTGAACTTCGCTTAGACATAAGCCGCTATTTTTTTTGTTCGGACCATACTGACTTTTTCATACCAACTCAAGATCAGACGAGACTTCGACTGATGAACTCCCATCTAAATTACGGATAATATGAAACACTCAAATATTCCATCTTGTGAACGCATGCTTAGTTCTCCATGTTAACTAACGGTTGCACTTAGCAAATAATAAACTACATCCTCATATTTGAATTTTGATGAAAATCATAGTTAAAATTTTAAATTTTAGATTTTGAAATTTGGATTTTTATCAAACTTCAAAACGTAAAAATTAGAACTAAATTTTAAAATTTTGATTTTTATCGAAATCCAAAGCGTAAAAGATTGAATTAGAATTACTTTATACTATTTTTTATTAGTTAAATCAAATTTAACTTTTTAGATGATTTAAATGGTTAACCCACTTATTAGAAGAGTTGGGTTAAATTGACCCATACATTAAATGAATAAAAAAGAATGGATCATAAATGAGTTAGGTCAAAATCGATCTAACCCGTTTCGATCCAAGTCAACCCGTTTGACGTATCTACTGGAAAAGTGGATTTCAAGGACTATTGTTCTTTTATTAACACAGGTGTAACACATGTGCATGCAATTATTTTGCAAATAATTCCTAAATTAAATGTTGTATGTGACTTATATGTAAAATTTAAAGTGTTGTGCAACGACGGAGCTTTCAAACAGGCTTATGTGATTAGCATGAGCATATCTTTGACAAAGCACTTTCATCTTTTTATGGTGATCCAAATTCTATCTTTTGAAAATTATCTTTATATTTTTATGAGCTTAAGTTCGAACTATATCTTTGACAGAAACATGTTTTTATTTTTATAATTGTAAAAACCAGTTTATTTATTTTGTAACCTACAAGTTATTTCTTAAATATACATATTTTACAATTTTATTTTGCAAATATGCATTGGCTATTTTATTTATTTAATACACTAACCTGTGTGTGTATATATATATATATATTTTGAATTACCTAGAGAACCAAGCTTCGCTTGTAAACTCTAGGAAAGTATGTGTCTGCCAAACACATACTTCGGATACTTGTTACAGGATTGTCAGTTTCGAGGCTCGAACCTGTGTGTATATATTACCAAGGTTGAATTGCACCCTTGTTTTTAGCACTCTACACGCTCTTTAACCTACATTCTTGAATTCGTCAAATTATTGAATTCTCTCTTTTTCATATTACATTTTTCGTTCTTTTATATTTGTCGAATCCAATAATATAAGAGATATTGAGGTGCTAAAAATAAAAGTGCAAGATAAGGATATCTTCACGACAAATAATCTTACGTGGGCTCAAATATCTGTAGGCCTTAAGTGGTTATGCCCAACTTAGTAGGCTTTTATCAAAACTGTGAATACACACACATCAATGACATCCCAAATAGTGCATATCATAAAATTCCTCTGATTTCTAGCACAAGCTCCAATTTAAATAATAGTTATCTTTTTTATACTATCACTACTATTTAAATTGAAGTTTTTAACAGAAGGTCATTCCATTAGCCTTCTCATTTTCAACACAAGCTCCGAATTAAATAATACGATTTTTTTTTTAATTTTTTCTCTATCCATATTATTTAATTAGGAGTTCATGGTGGAAATGAGATGCTACACTATTTGAGGTACCACCGAGTGCAATATATATAAGCAGCGCTCAACAACATTCTTTGCAGCATCTCTCCCGAGTTCAAATTTCTACCGTACATCCCCATTTAAATAATACTACTTTATCTCACCTTTCATTAACTCTATTATTTAAACGAGAATGTGTGGTGGAAATAAGGGTGTCAGGAGGGATACTGCAAAGTGTATATATATATATATATATATGTATGTATGTATGTATGTATGTATATATATATATGTGCGTGTGTGTATCTTTAATAATAGTTTCAATAGTTTTGGTGTCACACTTTTTTGGTATCAACGTAAACTATCAAAAATGCCATTCTATATATCATCAGATCTTAATTGCTTAAGAATAGAATCTAATATTAAACTTCGTTTATAAATTCAGACGCCCCTAAAAGTAGGATCTAACAATTAAAAACGTTTTGCAAATTCAAAACGCGTCTAAAAATAGGATCTAAAATTAAACTTTCTTTACAAAGTTAAAAAACTTCTTTATAAATATACAAATCTTAATATTACCTGAAAATAATTTTTTTTTTGAATGATTTAAAATATATAATTTGTAAAAAAAACAATTTACGCGCAAAGCGGGTGCCGTAGCACTGGTGTTATATATATGTGTCGCTGTATGTATATATATGTCCATGGGTGCGACACTGTGGAAATGAGGTTTGAGTTCTGATAAAAACACTCAGGTTCGATTCTACGATGCGCTTCCATATCATATATAAATTTATTCAGGGATATGCGGGCTTGGGTCAGTGGACGGCTTCACTATACACTACTCGTGAGTTTACCTAGCATGAAGATTGATCGATGGCTTCATCCTCTTAAGCACCTTATTCCAGTCGTCTCTACTATCCATATTTTTTTTTTTGAACTTGTAACGATCCGTTAAATTTATAATATTTAATGAATTAAATTTAATAAAATTTCTAATCTAATTTAGAAGGAAATATAAGTCCTAAGATTTTATTTGAGTAAATATAGGAATTTGATATAGTGATTGTAATTTTATGGTAACAATTAAATATTTATGTGGCATAGATTGAATTAACGTGAATTAGTGGGTAGTTATTAGTTATAATTAGTTGTTTTAAAGGGTATTAATGAAATGATAACTGAATTTGGATTGCAAATATATATAAACATTAGAATATTTATTAGGTGGACTTAATTTGTTAAAGTTCATAAGTTGTGTAATTCAATTCAGTAGAAACTCTACATTTATAAGCAGAGATTTAATATAAACGCTAAATATGTAAATGGTGACTTAAGACCTAGTTATAGGAATTGGAATATAATCCAATTTGAATTAAGTATAAAAAGGATTTGATTTATATGTAAGTTATTTTTCAAAGGATTGAATAAAAATTTGGAAACCAATCATAATTAATGATAATAACGTTAGTATTAGTAATAAATAGATTCCAACGCAGTACCCAAATGAATGGAATAAAATGAGTATATATTGAATAGAAATGAAATGTAAATTGTCACATTTAGATGGAGCTAATTTTAAGAAACATAAATGTTGAATCAGTAAATATTAGTAAAAATATTACCTAGAATAAAATTCATTTAATATAAGAATTCAAAAGGGAAAGATTTACATTTGGATTGAAAAATGGATAGTTACTAATTAAAAGTGACCATGGAATAAATTTATGTAAATGTGGGACTTAGTAAAAGCGTGTAAGTATGGGTATGATAACAATTAGTATAAAATACCTATATATTGGAAACACGTTTGTAAAGTATAATTTATTTGAATTTGGTGGATTGGGGATTGAATTCAAAGGTTACATTAAAATAAATATGGATAAAAAGAGGTTAGACTAAGAAAGTGGCATTACTTGATTTTAAGGCTTAATTAATACGTTAATAGACAAGACTCCGCATTCATACATTTATACAAAGCTAAGTCGTAAATAGATGGGGATCAACCTTTATTTATGTGTTTAATGAAATTTAATTTCTATAGTATGATAATCGCAATTAAAGGAAGTAGGAATAGCTAATTTATACGTTAGTTGAAATGTAGCTAGAATATGTAGATATTGGGTGAATTAGTGAAATTAAATGAAAATAAAGTTTTCAATTATACATTGAAATTCATACTCGCCATAAAAGGTTAATTAAGACCAAAGAAGTAGTATAGGAATCTAACCTTCTTTATTAATTTGGATTTATGGCAATAGTTAATTTCATAAAATAAAGGTAAAGCTAATTCAAATTTAACTGGACCATTGTTGGTATAACTTTAGAAGCAAGATTTATTTATGATTTGAGTATTTAATTCAACAAGTGGTATGTACGACAAATAAAATAGAATTGAACGTAAAATATTACGTTATTAAATTGAAATGGAATTTGTAAACATTGAGTGAAATCTTAAACTAATGTTAGTATTCGTCGTATTTACAACAATAACTTTGAATAATAGAAAGGAAGTGAATATAATAAATTAATCAAATTTATAGTGTTGAATTCAATTGGATTGGAATTAATAAATAGTTAAGAAAAATAAGGGTTATTGATAATTTGGAATTTAATTATAGTAAAAAGGTTAATTTCAATCCAAAGATGAGTTGAAATGGAAATCAAGTATTTATTTAATTTGATTTAAGAGGTGAGAATAAAGGTATAAGATTTAATAATTGGGTTTAGAATAAAATTTATAATCTCTAAATAATAAGGAAGTGCAGATATTTAGCTGCAAATTTATATACTGATAGATTTTAATTCACATCCAAGCTTGGTAAATAATTTAGAATTGATTGAAGTATATAAATAATGAAATGGGGCCTATATTAGAAATTGAAATATAGAAATTGGATTTTTAATTTATTTAATTTATTCAATAAATATTAAAAATAGCCATTTTTGTCACGGACTCGGATTTCGACGAAACCAGTTTCATCGGATCCGTATCGGTGAATTATTATAGGGTTTCAAATTTCGTATCGATCGGACTTGTCGTTTGATCGTACGGACGCGAAACGCCTTGAAATCAATTTTATTAAAGTCAATTTGAAATCAATTTGGAAATCTTGTTTTTAGCATAACTTCTTCATACGATCAAATTTGGACGTGAGACTTTTTCCATTGCGTTCAGAATATTTTTAAATACCTATCTGGATATATAGATTTAATAGATTCGGTTCCGGAGGCATAGCGGGCTTTTGGGCCATAGTTTGTTGCGTACGTTCACTCTTCTAGCCTATACGCTCTAACCTAACCCTAACTATAAATATACCATGATAAACCCTAGCCTCCTTCCTACTGTCAGTTGGATATACGTACATATTTCTTCATCTCCTCTTTCTCCTCAATGGCTGCAAATCTGGATCTGCTTCAATCCAAAATTCAGTGAAAAATTCAAACACCTCAGAAAATTTCAGAAAAAATATATGTTGAAGTATTCAATACGCGTAATTCAGTGGTGGAATTCGTTTCTGGTTTCGAGGCGTCGTTTGTCCAGAATTTGCAATTCTTTCCTGACCGTTCGTAAGGAATCTTTGACGATCCAACGGTGGATCTGCGACGATTTCTCGATCGGGGAACATCAGGCTGTAGAGGAAGCCAGGGGCTTCAAATCCATGCGGTTACATCACCTCCTAGTGACCGAGGTTTGCCACGTTTGGCCATAGAAGGCGGCGGCAACGGAGGAGGTCTCGGCCTCGATTATCGTGCGCATGGGGCCACCTAGGTCGGCGGTGCCTGGGGGACGCAGCGGCAAGCTCTGATCAATGATGAGGGACGTTGGGGGTCGCGCGTGTTCGAGTTTGGTGGCGGCGTGGTTTTGCTGTACGCGAAGTAGGGTTTCGTCCCTGTTGTTTGCGCGTGTGTTTCAGGGTGCAGGGAGATGACGTAAATTTGTGGGGTGACGTGGCCTATTAGTTAGGGTGAGTTTTGATTTCTTTTGTTTTAATTTAATATTGAAATTCAAATCCATTTTTGGCTATATCTTTCTCATACGAAGTCGGATTCACACGAAATTTTTTTTGTTAGGATCGTAATTTAATTCCGGACTCGATGACGCTGGTTTGGACGAATTCTGAGACGGGCGAATTTTTGGGTTTAAATCGAATTTAAATTCGATTTAAATTCAAAAGGTGAGTGTTTTAACCCACTCACAATTACTAGAAGCTTTTATGTTTGTTCAATAAATTTTAGAAATGAATAGAAATTTATTTATGAGCTTTTGGCATGTTATTTCATCCATATCTGTTGAATTGCATTTATTGAATTTAGCTGTTAATTAAGTTGATTAATTGCGTATTAATTTGCTGTTAGGAATTTTGTTTGCATATGAAATGCTAGTTAACAGTTATATAAATTATCTCTAAATATAAATGGTTAGATTAATAGTTGAAATTTAATTTGAATAAACTGACAGTTATTACCCGTTGCATATTATCGAACTAATATTGTTATTGATTGATATGGATTGATATTGATTGATGGTTGAAATTGGGTGATGGATGTGTTGTTGAATGGATGATTTATGTGGATATCATTAACTGCCAGTTAGCATGCATTTTACATTTTCGGGATTGTGGTTTGAAATGATAAAACCGCAAAGTTTTATTTTTAAATTGCGGATTGAAATGATAAATATCCGTATCACTTGACCATAGGATAGAAAATTTTATACAGGCACCGCGGTCTATATATAACTATTTTAATGTGATTTCTATGGTTTGGATTGAATACGGTTTATAAATCTTAAATTTTATATTGTATAAATATTTTATTCCATATTTATATACCTATGAAGTTAAAATTTAGGAATTTAAAAGGTGGATAAATTTCTTTATTGAAATGGAAGAAATTTAGAAAATGGAGTTGGTAAATTTATATCCTATGTTTAAATGTAAAGTTGGAAATTTTAAGATATGATATTTGAAATTGGATTTTCCCAAAATAAATAGAAATGGATATTCTAGTAAAAATTTGAATTGGAAAATTTATATATATATTTTACTAGAAATTGAAGTTTTATTAATTATGGATTTTATGTGAATGGTCAAGATTAATTAATAGAATATTAATTTTTGAAAGGATAAAAATCCAACTTTAGTTGAAATATTAATGCTCAAAAATGGATATAAATATATATAAAATTGAAATGGTTTTGGGACTTGAGGTAATATTTTGGATTTTGGTTTAACTTTAAAAGAAGAAATATTTGGAAAGCCGTGTAATTTATTTCTTTATAAAGCAACAGTAAAGTTAAACCTTTTTAATTCGCATACCGTTGAATATCCAAACCATTTGAGTTTAAAAGTTATGGTTTGAAATTATGGATTTCCAAAAATATTAAGCTTTGAAAATATTCGATTTTCAGATATTATGAAGCTAAAGCCTTTTAATTTTTTGAAAGGAATTATATTTGGAATAAGTGGAAAAATATGGTTTTGGGTTTTGGAATGATATCGTAATATTATGGTTTTGAAATGGATTATATTCTGGTTTTAAAGTATAAACAATTTTTAAATGACCGCGGTGTTATAATAACGATGGGTTGGCAAAGAGACCGGGATCGGATATGGACATACTCTCTGTCGATACCGAAAACCACTTTGACTAACCGTGTACGCGGTGGAGTTCCAGAATGAAGTAGGTGGTGGTGACGTTTCCTGTAAGGTAAATACGTGGACCCAACTCCCGTGAGTTGGCATAAGGTGGCTAAAACAGGAGCGATTCTCAGGCCAATGAGGTCATTCCTCTGATCGGACGCTCCTCTTCGATATTATACTTTGACTTGGATTTGATTCAGTGGCCACTTCTATATTTTGATTTTGGGGAGTTAGTCCGAGGTGGGCGGTAACTGCGGCTACGCGTTTCCACCAGCCTGGATAGCAATTGGTATATCTACCCTGGCATTGCCTCGTTGTGCCGTGTCACCTACCATATCGAGCCTTGTACGAGTTTGGTTTTCTCCCGTAGCCCGTGTGGTATCCTCTAGTTGCTTCCCGAGTAGGAGGAGCTATGATATTGGATGGACTACTGGGACTATTACGTGTTAAGGTGGAAAATGTAAAGCCTTAACGCTATTTAAAAGTAAGTTTATTTTATAAATAGACACTATTATAATAGCGCAATATACTACATAGTAAATAGTTTAACGGATCCTTAGGAGATGTAAATCCCGAACATCTCTTGAGTTACTGTACTCATATTTATTTCTGTTTATTTAACTCACATAAGATATTCTAGTCTGACTCGGGTGTTTTTGTCTATTCAAATTCGCTCGGGTCAGTCCGAGCATTTCAGGATAGCAGGTTTAGCTTTGGAGGACGAAGACGAAGATTCAGCATTATTTTATATATATAGCATTGCACCACACACTCTCTATATTCCGCTGCATTGTTGTATTGGGATGTGTAACTCTGATGTTCATTGTATAAGCGAAATAACTGTTTTGTAAACTGTTTTGAAATGTATATTTATTATTATATTTTATCCTGCCGCTGTGAGATTCTATTTGTTTTATTCCTTCTCTGTTTTTCTTATTTACCCCATAACAATCCGCCCTTGCGTATGCTTTGAATTGGCACGTGTGTCGGTTTAAAGTGTGCAAAAAGGCGGGAGGTTACAGTTGGTATCAAAGCTTTGGTTTAGCGATAAACCTTGGCTTTGTGGGGTTTGACTCTTTGTTAATAGGGTAGTAATATCCTATGGGAGTCGCTGAGTGTATATATATGAGAGAGCGTATTTGTTAGTGTTATTAAAAGATTTTGATATTGTGTTAATCTGGTCCGCTTTGTATTTATAAATTCTGGTTGATGCATGGGACGCTATGTCATCAATAGGGATTTCTAAACACTTAATAGGACAGACCGACATAATATTGTTTTTAATATAGGTGAATGAAATAATTTTGCCTATTATATTTCTATATATAAAAATGTTTTATAAAGATATATATATATTTTTTTGGTTGCTATAGATTGGGTGTTAGGAAATAAAATATTTATAATAACTGAAGCTAAGTGAAATTATAATGAACCAAATTGGAGACTTTAGAACTTAAGTCCGGGATTTTTCCAAACATGTTTTCAAAGAATTTATGAAAAATAATGGTTCGGTTTATAAGTATTTTCTTATATAAATATTTCGTATAAATTTGAAGAATTGTTTTAAAGAAGATTTTGGAAAAGAATTAAATTCTGTACTTTCCTCTCTGTCGCTGGAAAATAAATTTGGTGATGGCGGCCGCATCATCGACTTTCATTTTCGAGTTTCGAAGGGGAAAGGCCACTGTGGTACACTCTACTGCAGATTTATTTTTGAAATTGATTGAATTTTTAATTGTTTGAAATATAATTTGAGATATAAGTTGTAAGAACTCATTTATCTATTATTTTTAAAATAAATTGAAATTTGACCCGGTATTTAATTCTAAATTTTTCCACTAATTAAGGGTTTAAATTATTTTTAGGGAAATATAAAGTAAGTAATAAATGGATTGAAACCTTTAATTTAAGTAAGAAATTTATGCTAGGTATAAGGAAGTAAAAGTTTTAACTGATAAATAATGGAAAAGATTTATTGAAGAATGAATGAATTAAAGGAATTGAGATTAAACTTGTATAAGTTCAATTGAAATTTTCTTTAACATAAATAACTTACCAAATATAAAAAGTTGAAATGTTAAATAAGAAACTAGAATTGAATATTTTACAAGTAGGAATTTAGGAAATAATGAAGTATTCAATAAACTACTGTTATAAATAAGAATTTAATGGTATAAACTTAGGTTATAATTGAAATTTTACTGAAAATAAAGTTAAGCATTATAAATAGGTGATATGAACTTAAGTATATAAAATGAATCCTAAATAAAAATTGATTGAAGGATTATTAATTTAAGTATGTTTTAATTTTCCCCTATTCTATTTTGATGGAAAGTAGAAAAATTTAAATGACTGAAATCCATAGATAGTGAATAAGTAAAATCTTTCACCTATAGGAATGCAAGTTTTAAGGTTAATAAGTTAAGTGTAAGTAGAGGGTTACTGTAATTAATATTATAAAAACGTAAACATTAAATAAAGTAATGAAATTGAGGGTAAGTTGAGATTGTAGTTATAAAACGAATATATGTTTGGTGAACCATTAATTAGTAAAAAGGAGTTACTGTAAATTAATATAATAGATGTAAGCATTAAATAAATGATTGAATTTGAGAAGTACATTTAAGGTGATACAAACAAAAAGGAACTTACATGACCTGAATAAATAAAAATGAATAACTGTAAGTAATAAGAAAAATAAAGGAAACAACAACTGTTGAGCGAATAAAATTAAAGGTTGTTAGATATAAATGTAAATTACAAAAGGATAACTTTGGTGGTATGAATAAAGAAAATTTTTAACTTAAGGAAAGGGTTGAAGTTATTCTAAATATAACTTAGAGAAATAAATGAAAATAAAAGATAAACTGTTATATGAATGAAAAGATCAAACAACTAATGTATGAAATGAAAATTTAAAATGAGTTGATTGATTTGTTGATTTGAATTGTTATTGTTTGATGTATGGTTGGTCGGGTAAGGGAATTTGAAGATGTTGGATGAATAAATAATCTATTTTGTTCCATCTAGGGCTGTTGAGCAACTGATGTACTTGATAGTTATTCTTCATTCGTACAACTTCAGAATTCGAACCCGAACAACTGATTGTTTGTTGAGTGAATGATTGTTTGTTTGTAGTGTGTGCTGTTTATTAAAATATGTAGTTGTTACATTTGATTGGACATGAATGATTGAATCCACCTAAACATTTCACTGTAAAATAAATATTTAACCTTTTAGATTATATAAGTGAATACAGGTGATGGAAGCAACTGCTACTGCTTTTGGTTCCAAAATAATAAGCGTATTGCCCGACAAATAGGTACGTTTTCGGATTACGTTTAAAGCGCTTTTATATATTTTCCCGGGTTGGGATATTTCTTTTGGGTATATATGTAATATATTTGTATATTTGGATATTATATTTTCTCCAGAGTCCCTCCGTACAAAGGAGACTCTGCCAAAATTTTCCGAAATTGTTGGACTTAGAAATTTTGTTAAAATATTTTTCCAACTTTAATAATTCAAGTATTAAAGGATATGATGATTAAAAAACAAGTATATTTCATTAAAAGAAATTAATCCAGAAAAATATAAGTTAATATTGAAATAAGATGTACTGTTTTATTCTTCCTTCTCCCTTCTTTTTCCTTTTCGGGGACGAAAAGTTTTGAGTGGGGGAGATTGTAACGATCCGTTAAATTTATAATATTTAATGAATTAAATTTAATAAAATTTCTAATCTAATTTAGAAGGAAATATAAGTCCTAAGATTTTATTTGAGTAAATATAGGAATTTGATATAGTGATTGTAATTTTATGGTAACAATTAAATATTTATGTGGCATAGATTGAATTAACGTGAATTAGTGGGTAGTTATTAGTTATAATTAGTTGTTTTAAAGGGTATTAATGAAATGATAACTGAATTTGGATTGCAAATATATATAAACATTAGAATATTTATTAGGTGGACTTAATTTGTTAAAGTTCATAAGTTGTGTAATTCAATTCAGTAGAAACTCTACATTTATAAGCAGAGATTTAATATAAACGCTAAATATGTAAATGGTGACTTAAGACCTAGTTATAGGAATTGGAATATAATCCAATTTGAATTAAGTATAAAAAGGATTTGATTTATATGTAAGTTATTTTTCAAAGGATTGAATAAAAATTTGGAAACCAATCATAATTAATGATAATAACGTTAGTATTAGTAATAAATAGATTCCAACGCAGTACCCAAATGAATGGAATAAAATGAGTATATATTGAATAGAAATGAAATGTAAATTGTCACATTTAGATGGAGCTAATTTTAAGAAACATAAATGTTGAATCAGTAAATATTAGTAAAAATATTACCTAGAATAAAATTCATTTAATATAAGAATTCAAAAGGGAAAGATTTACATTTGGATTGAAAAATGGATAGTTACTAATTAAAAGTGACCATGGAATAAATTTATGTAAATGTGGGACTTAGTAAAAGCGTGTAAGTATGGGTATGATAACAATTAGTATAAAATACCTATATATTGGAAACACGTTTGTAAAGTATAATTTATTTGAATTTGGTGGATTGGGGATTGAATTCAAAGGTTACATTAAAATAAATATGGATAAAAAGAGGTTAGACTAAGAAAGTGGCATTACTTGATTTTAAGGCTTAATTAATACGTTAATAGACAAGACTCCGCATTCATACATTTATACAAAGCTAAGTCGTAAATAGATGGGGATCAACCTTTATTTATGTGTTTAATGAAATTTAATTTCTATAGTATGATAATCGCAATTAAAGGAAGTAGGAATAGCTAATTTATACGTTAGTTGAAATGTAGCTAGAATATGTAGATATTGGGTGAATTAGTGAAATTAAATGAAAATAAAGTTTTCAATTATACATTGAAATTCATACTCGCCATAAAAGGTTAATTAAGACCAAAGAAGTAGTATAGGAATCTAACCTTCTTTATTAATTTGGATTTATGGCAATAGTTAATTTCATAAAATAAAGGTAAAGCTAATTCAAATTTAACTGGACCATTGTTGGTATAACTTTAGAAGCAAGATTTATTTATGATTTGAGTATTTAATTCAACAAGTGGTATGTACGACAAATAAAATAGAATTGAACGTAAAATATTACGTTATTAAATTGAAATGGAATTTGTAAACATTGAGTGAAATCTTAAACTAATGTTAGTATTCGTCGTATTTACAACAATAACTTTGAATAATAGAAAGGAAGTGAATATAATAAATTAATCAAATTTATAGTGTTGAATTCAATTGGATTGGAATTAATAAATAGTTAAGAAAAATAAGGGTTATTGATAATTTGGAATTTAATTATAGTAAAAAGGTTAATTTCAATCCAAAGATGAGTTGAAATGGAAATCAAGTATTTATTTAATTTGATTTAAGAGGTGAGAATAAAGGTATAAGATTTAATAATTGGGTTTAGAATAAAATTTATAATCTCTAAATAATAAGGAAGTGCAGATATTTAGCTGCAAATTTATATACTGATAGATTTTAATTCACATCCAAGCTTGGTAAATAATTTAGAATTGATTGAAGTATATAAATAATGAAATGGGGCCTATATTAGAAATTGAAATATAGAAATTGGATTTTTAATTTATTTAATTTATTCAATAAATATTAAAAATAGCCATTTTTGTCACGGACTCGGATTTCGACGAAACCAGTTTCATCGGATCCGTATCGGTGAATTATTATAGGGTTTCAAATTTCGTATCGATCGGACTTGTCGTTTGATCGTACGGACGCGAAACGCCTTGAAATCAATTTTATTAAAGTCAATTTGAAATCAATTTGGAAATCTTGTTTTTAGCATAACTTCTTCATACGATCAAATTTGGACGTGAGACTTTTTCCATTGCGTTCAGAATATTTTTAAATACCTATCTGGATATATAGATTTAATAGATTCGGTTCCGGAGGCATAGCGGGCTTTTGGGCCATAGTTTGTTGCGTACGTTCACTCTTCTAGCCTATACGCTCTAACCTAACCCTAACTATAAATATACCATGATAAACCCTAGCCTCCTTCCTACTGTCAGTTGGATATACGTACATATTTCTTCATCTCCTCTTTCTCCTCAATGGCTGCAAATCTGGATCTGCTTCAATCCAAAATTCAGTGAAAAATTCAAACACCTCAGAAAATTTCAGAAAAAATATATGTTGAAGTATTCAATACGCGTAATTCAGTGGTGGAATTCGTTTCTGGTTTCGAGGCGTCGTTTGTCCAGAATTTGCAATTCTTTCCTGACCGTTCGTAAGGAATCTTTGACGATCCAACGGTGGATCTGCGACGATTTCTCGATCGGGGAACATCAGGCTGTAGAGGAAGCCAGGGGCTTCAAATCCATGCGGTTACATCACCTCCTAGTGACCGAGGTTTGCCACGTTTGGCCATAGAAGGCGGCGGCAACGGAGGAGGTCTCGGCCTCGATTATCGTGCGCATGGGGCCACCTAGGTCGGCGGTGCCTGGGGGACGCAGCGGCAAGCTCTGATCAATGATGAGGGACGTTGGGGGTCGCGCGTGTTCGAGTTTGGTGGCGGCGTGGTTTTGCTGTACGCGAAGTAGGGTTTCGTCCCTGTTGTTTGCGCGTGTGTTTCAGGGTGCAGGGAGATGACGTAAATTTGTGGGGTGACGTGGCCTATTAGTTAGGGTGAGTTTTGATTTCTTTTGTTTTAATTTAATATTGAAATTCAAATCCATTTTTGGCTATATCTTTCTCATACGAAGTCGGATTCACACGAAATTTTTTTTGTTAGGATCGTAATTTAATTCCGGACTCGATGACGCTGGTTTGGACGAATTCTGAGACGGGCGAATTTTTGGGTTTAAATCGAATTTAAATTCGATTTAAATTCAAAAGGTGAGTGTTTTAACCCACTCACAATTACTAGAAGCTTTTATGTTTGTTCAATAAATTTTAGAAATGAATAGAAATTTATTTATGAGCTTTTGGCATGTTATTTCATCCATATCTGTTGAATTGCATTTATTGAATTTAGCTGTTAATTAAGTTGATTAATTGCGTATTAATTTGCTGTTAGGAATTTTGTTTGCATATGAAATGCTAGTTAACAGTTATATAAATTATCTCTAAATATAAATGGTTAGATTAATAGTTGAAATTTAATTTGAATAAACTGACAGTTATTACCCGTTGCATATTA